>JAAGEH010002531.1:69975817-70092305 GCA_011751065.1 Lasiurus cinereus
CCCCCGCGCGGCGGCTCCCCGCTGGCCGGCCCGCCGGGCGGCTCGCCCACCAAGCTGCCGCGCGGGGGCGCGGGCCCCGAGGCCGCCGCCTACGCCGCCGCCGCCGCCGCCGCGCCGCGCGGCTCCTCGCCCAAGCAGTCGCCCAGCCGCCTGGCCAAGTCCTACAGCACCAGCTCGCCCATCAACATCGTCGTGTCCTCGGCCGGCCTGTCCCCGCTCCGCGTGACCTCGCCCCCCACCGTGCAGTCCACCATCTCGTCCTCGCCCATCCACCAGCTGAGCTCCACCATCGGCACGTACGCCACCCTGTCGCCCACCAAGCGCCTGGTCCACGCCTCCGACCAGTACGGCAAGCACTCGCAGGAGCTGTATGCCACCGCCACCCTCCAGAGGCCGGGCAGCCTGGCAGGTAACACACCCCTGGCTCCGCCCTGGGGGCACCGGGGCACCTGGGCACGGGGGGTGGGGTGGCTGGGCACATGGGGTGGGGTGCGCAGGATGGAGACGCACAGCTGGGTCTGAGCAATGCTCCTGCAGTGGGTGGGGGGGGGCCTGTCTGTGGGCTGGGGTCCAGCATCTGCCGGGGTGTCCCGAAGCCATGTGAGGATGTAAACTGAAATAGGCTGCTGCTTTTTAAAAAGTAATGCAGGCTCTCAAACTCTAGTCCACCCACCACCCCCCATCAGAAGATTTAGGCATGGGTCAAACTAAGTCAGATTTAATGAGGAATCGCATAGACCTGTTGATTGTATCCGGGGGGGGGGGGGAAACAAGGCAAGTAAAACTCATCAGATTGTATATGATTGCCTATAGTGATCCACACTTAGAAGAAAGTAGTGAGTTTCCCCCCAAAGTAGACATTCCGTTTACATTGATTTCGATAGTGAAGTGAAAAGTGTAACCAGTTGATGCATTGCCTTGACATTTTACTACTTGGTTCTGGCCGGAATTTACTGTATTTTGTCTAACTTTGGTCACTGGGAAAAGTGAAAGACTCGCCCACACCTGTCTCCCCTACACGGGGAGAGGGTGACAATAATGAAGTCCCTTGAATTTGCACTTTTGAACTTGTTTGTTATAGGGAATGAGGGGCTAGGCTGGACTGGGGCTGGGAAAGAAAGCTGCTCTCTTCCCTGCCCATAAAGAGTAGGTCACGTGTCTGTGGTTGGTCCTTTTGTCCATGAAAAACCAGGCTAAGCAGGTGACTCTACTAGTAGCACCACATGTTAAGCTAAACGAGACATGATGATTGAAAAACTAATGTGTTGTCCCCCAAACACCTGACAACTCACCTGGATTTATTGGCAACTCTTTTCTTCTTATGAAAGTATTAGGGGCCCAGTGCACAAATTCATGCACCTTGAAAGGAACTGTGGGCTGCGAGGCTGGGGTGGGGCGGGTCTTGGCTCATCCTCCATGCCCCTGCCAGGCCCCTTCCACCACAGCCCCTGGCCCCCTGTCTGCCAATAGTCCTGCTCCTGCCACCACTGCTCGCACTCGCTGACGGTGCCAGGCCTGCTCACACCCACTAACGAGTGCAGAGCCATTGGGGCCAGCACCAGCAGTAGGTGCAAGCAGGGTCTGCACCAGCAGCAGGTGGGAGTGCAGGGGGAGGTAGAGAAGCCCTCCGGGACTATTGGGACTTGCGTCGGGCCCAGCAGTGGGTGCAAGTGCCAGCTACAGGTGTAAGCAGGGCTGGTGCTGGAAGTGGGTGTGAGAGTCTGCTGCCAGCCCCGATCGCCCCTCAGGAGCAGGGGGAAGTGGAGAAGCCTTGAGGGGCGATCAGAGCCGTCAGCCGCCACTGGCACCTGCTCATGGTGCTGAGTGATCAGGGCCAGCGCTGGGCACTGGCAGTGGTGTGAGCATGGCTGGTGCCAGCCACAGATGCAAACGGCAGGCGGGACTGTGGCACGCAGGAGCAAAGAATTTTCAGTAACCACCACAGGCTTGCCCTGATGACAGCAACCGCTAGCTACCCTCTTGGGTCTGGCACCCCCACTCATCTTCTCCACCATCCCGCCATGACTGCCACTGCTATGTTCTGCACTCTGCTGCCTTGTGGTCAGCGCATGCCATAGTGACCGGTTGTTTGGTTGATCAGTTGTTCCACTCTTCGATCTATTTGCATATTAGGGTTTTATATATACAGACTAGAGGCCTGGCGCATGAAATCCGTGCATTGGGGAATGGTCCCACAGCCTGGCTTATGCCCTCTCACAGTCCAGGAGCCCTTCCTCCTTTCTGCCTATCTGCTCACTGCTCCTTACCACTTAGCTCACTGCTCCTTAGTGCTGCTGCGGAGGCAGGAGAGGCTCCCGCCATCACTGCTGCACTCACCAGCCATGAGCCCAGCTTCTGGCTGAGTGGCGCTCCCCCTGTGGGAGTGCACTGACCCCTGAGCTCCGAGCGTCTGCCCCCTGGTGGTCAGTGCGCAGCATAGCGACCAGTCGTCCTGGTCATTCCGCCATAACTGAGGCTTAGGCTTTTATCATATAGATTAGGTAATTGTGCCACTCTAGTAACAGATGCTGTGTCCATAAGTTTACTTTTGTGATGTAAATAAATGACTATGAAGATACCCTATATAATAAAGTGCTAATATGCTAATTAGACCGGACTGTGGAATGACCTTCTGGAATGACCAGTGGTCGGGAGTGGGGCTGGGAGGTAGCTGGGGCTGCCAAGACAGCCACGGCTTCAAGGGCCAACCCCCTTGCACAATTTCGGGCTTTGGGCCTCCAGTATAAAATACAGAAAGGAAGTTGGTACATACATGAAGCAGGGTCCAAGGGTGTCTTTCATTTCGCACAGTAATTGCTGGAAAGTACTGGCGTGACATAACAGGGTGAAAGTGGCAGTTCCCCTGCCCCCAATTATGCTAAGTGTGTTTACTGAAGTGAACAAAGTGTTCTCTCTCACTCACTCCTTCTTTCCCTTTAATAGAATTTTGGAGGTAGACCATTAATTTTTTTAATTTCTCAATTGATTGACCATTATTAATGCCAACCTGCTCCTAGTACCAAAATATCTGTAAGGCAGGAAGTCAGAAGCACCGTGGTTGGAAGAGAAGGCTAGGAGACATGTATGGAAACTTTGTTTTATAATTTTACAAATAACTAGATCGTGTCACAGGGTGGGAGACTGAAGTTTCATGACCTTCCCATCCACCCCGGAGAAGAGGAAACTGAGGCACAAAGAGTCCAGGTGACTTGCTAAAGGTTGCTTCATTGTCTTATGTTCAGCTCTGTCCCACTGGTTACACCTGCTAACCATGTGCATATTATGCATTATTTTAGTAACAATAGAAAGTGTGGTCTGGCCAAGAGGTTGGGGGTGTGCCAGTGGAGCAGACCCATAGCTTCTTATTATATCATGAATTACGGAAACGGTTGTAAAACTAAGTATGTTGTCAAAACTGATCCCGCTCTAGTATCTAGAGGGAATGTTTCTGAGGGTCTGGTGTGTGTGTGTGTGTGTGTGTTTGCATGTGTATGTGTGGGTTGGGAGGCAGTGTAGAAGGCTTGGACCAGAAAGAGAACTGCAATTGGTTAGCCCAGTCCCGTGTGCCTTCTCATCCCTCCCCATTTCCATCTCTTCCCCAGATTCTCTGACCATATTTCATTTTTGCTACCTGGTGAAAATAAATCAACTTCTCATCTACCATTTTTAATGTTAGAGCATCAATGAACACTTCCAATGTTTGAAATACTTTGATTAAAATGCATGCTTTTACATGTTCATTTAAAGATTCTTTTTATGTAAATTGCTGCTGGGGGTTATGAGTTTAAAATTCCAGGGTGGAGCAAAAAGTAGATCTACAGTCATAGTACACAAAACAGAATTTATCCTTGTATTATTATTTATTTACTATTGTACTATTTTCTATATGAAGACCTGCAGTGGCCCCACCTTATATTTTAGAACTCCACATAAATACTTGGGTTGCACAAGATCAGATGCCCCACTTAGGAATTAGAAAACTGGCCCAGGAATGGTGTGGGGACAGACCTTTTCGTGAGAGACTGGGAATATTGTACCTTTTGGACTCCATGTCTAAATAAGGTGTCTGGTAGCATTCCAGATGTCATAAACTTTGGAGCCACCTTGCTTGCTAATAGAAAGTACCATTAAAGTCAAGAGTGAAAAATAGTTTTTGGATTTTTAAGGCTGTGACTTTGTAGATTTGTCACTGATAACTAGGACATAGAAGTATGGAATAGGTAGTGACTTTCAATTACGAATGAATTAATTCCATAATTATTTATTAAGCACCTCTGATTTCCTGGCACTGATTTAGAGCTTAGAGAGTAGTGATCAATATCAACCAATATCTCTGAGCTGGTTTCAAATGGAGAAGACAACATGATTAAGGTAAATATTTGTTTCATATATTTTTATTGATTTCAGAGGAAGGGAGTGGGTGGGAGAGAGAGATCGAAATATCAATGATGAAAAAGAATCATTGATCAACTGCCTCCTGCATGCCCCTTACTGGGGATTGAGCCCATAACCCGGGCAAGTGCTCAGACTGGGAATCAAACCGTGACCTTCTGGTTCATAAGTCAATACTCAACCACTAAGCCATGTCAGCCAGGCAAGGTACATATTTTTGATAGAGTGGCTAGGGAAAGCTCTAATTGGAAGGTACTTTGAAGTCAGTAATGAAGAATGTCAGGGAGCCGGCAATATCGATATCTATATTGATAAAAGGAACAGACATGCTAGGCTGGTAAATAGGGGCATATCTGATATGTTTGCAGGACAGCAAGGAGAGTATATCTAGAGAAAGATGGCAGAGAAATGTCATGAGGTCAGTGAACTGACCAGCAAGGAAGGTGTTATAAGTTTGGTGAGGATTTGAGGATGCTGGCTGTGCTAAATCCATGGGAACTGTTGAAGATTTCAGCAGAGGAGTGACATAATCTGACTTAGTGTATATAACCATCGCCCTGGGTGCTTGTAGAAAATACACTGTTGGGGGTTAAGGGCAAAAGCATGAATACCAGTTAGGGGTTATGGCAGTAATCTAAGCAAGAAATGATTATGATGTGGGCCAGCATGGTGGCATTGAAGGTTATGAAAAGTCGTGTCATTGTGGGTGTGTATGTATGGTAGAGCCCACTGGGATTTTATCACACACTAAGTGATGATGATAAGAGAAAGAGGATGAAGGCTGAACCAACAACCAGAAGAATGGAGTCACCACTGACTGAGACAGGTGTGCTGCAGAGGGATCTGGTTGGGTTGAGGGACAGTGATCATAAATATTAAGATTTTGGTTTTGGACATGTGGTACCTATCAGAATCCAAATGCACATATATCTCACAGTTGGATGTGCAAGTCAGAGTTCAGGGGAGAATCTCAGGCTGGTGATAAAAATTAGGGAGTGGAGTCATCATCAGGTAGATAGTATTTAACACCAGGAGTCTAGAAGAAATTACCCTGGGAAGTAAGTCTGCAGAGAAGAGGCCCAAGGACTGAGCCCTCGTGCCTCCCAACTTCTCCCTGAGAGTTGAGAAGGTCAGGGTCATTTCTTAGAAGCCAAAGAACAGCTTGTCACAATAAACTCTGTCCAGTACAGTTAAAAAGTCAAGACAAAGGAAGACCGTTGGCTGACACAGGTTTAGCAAAGTGTATTCATTGGCGAGTTTGAATAAGTACTTTCAGTGAAGGTTAGTGGTGAACTCCTACTGGAAGTGGGGATCCAAGAGAGAATCGGAGGAGAAAAACTAGAGATCAAAAATGTGCATAATGTTTTCAAGAAGCGTTTCTTGTTTAGCTGCAAATATTTCCAAAAGTGTAGAAGTCCTATCTGAGGATTTTAGGTCATCAGTTAAATGGTGAAGAACACACACCCACACATTCCACTAGATCAGTGGTCGGCAAACTGCGGCTCTATTGACTAATGAGTTTGCCACCTGCTGCACTAGACCTTCTTGATGGCCAAGCTTTCTAAAGTCCTGCCGGTGATCTCAGAGTTCCGCCTCTGTGGAAAACAGCACACTGCAAAGTCAACCTACAACAGCATAATTTCTCAGATGTTAAGTCATCAGACTCCAAAGATGTCTTAGAGTTTTTCTTTCTTTCTTTAGATTGTCTCTCTTTTCATCGTATAGCGATGCCTTCGTGGAAACCCAGCTCTGCCTTCCTGTTGGAGGCCCATAAGCTTAGGTGCATTACGTGCCTGCTTAAAATTGTTCCCGTATCTAGGTTTTTACAATAATATGTATCTCACAATGTCAGACATATATAAGGAAATACATATAAAATTCTACTACATTGGCCAGCTCAGTAAAAGATAACTCCAATTACTTAATAATACCTGCCATACCAACTTGGATGTGCAAGGAAGAGGTCATTGGTTTTTGTTTCAGACACAAAGCAGGTCCTTTGAGTCCCCAAACATGCCAGTGTCTGTGTTGGGCATACAAAGATGAGTGAAGGATAGCCCTTACCCTCAAGAGACCTAGTTGGTAATGGATATAAGAACAGACGGTTTGAAATCCAGGGCTCGGGTGAGACAGGTTGGTTACTATGGGAACATGCTAGAGGGGCCTGTTATAGTGGGGTTCAGATGTGTGCTGCAAATGCTTCTTAGTGCGACGGCTCCAGGGCTCAGCACTATCAGTGGATCTAGTAAGAAAAGGTAGCTGCAGCGAAGTCAAAGAGTAGAGAAGGGGTGTGAGGATGGGTGCATGGAAAGGTGTAGGGGTGATCAGCAGATCAGGCTTTCTTGAGGCAGAAATGAGTGATGGGCTTGGGTGTGGAGATAAGGGAGGAGAAGAGTGGTAAAGGGTTTGTAGTTTCGCCCTTCCAACAGAGGATTGACCTGATCATATGAGAAACTTCATTCCGGGGGCTGTGCGAAGAAGGGATTTTCAGTGAAAAAATAGGCACGGAAATACCTAAAAGGCATTTGATAAATCCTTCCCTGCCCCCAGATCTAGTTATTAAAACTTTCACCCATTTATTTTGAAGTGTGACAATTCAAAAATTATCACTCATAAATAGTACAGGAAGAAGAAGGCTAGGTAAATGACATAAGTAGTTTTAACATTTTTTCTCCTGACAAATAGGTTGTTTAATTTTATTGTTTATAAATTATAAGTTAAATGTATTCATTTTATTCACAATGAATAAAATTAGGTAAAAAAAATAATTGCAATATAAAGCATTTTCAAATGCCAGGCATTGTGCCAGATGCTTAGCAAACTGTATCTCATGTTGTCTCCAGGAACTTAATGTACGATTTTTAGCCCTACTGTACAGATTCAAAAACTGAGACTGATTGGTGTAAAGTTTCTTGCCTGAAGTTGTGTGTCTGGATCACAGAGATGTGATTTGCACCTAGATTACTTTGAGTCCATCTTCTCTATATCTTAAATATACATGATATGTGGGTAGAGAGTATATTTGTGTTATTGAAGAAAAACGCCAAGAATGTAAAAATGCAATATACATTTTTAACTTTTGTAAATGACTAGTGATTTTAAAGAAAGCAAAAGTTTGTCCTACCATATGGCAACCTTGCTAATTAAAATGAGGTTAACAGACTTTCATCGTTCTATCGAGAATAACTTAACAGTACTAATTCTTGTTCACTTTTGTATGAAAAAATAGCATGATTCTTTCCTTTTCTGGCTTAGAGCAAAATTAATCCCATTAAAAAATAGAAATCTGAGTTATAAATACGCATTAAAGTTAAGTCAAACATCACAAGCGTATTTTGAGGCAAACATGAAATGGATTAAATGTAGATTTGTACATTTAATGATTGCAAAGAAAATTGACCTAATATGGAGAGGAATTTAGTCAAGGCATGTCCACCTGGTGCCCCAGCCAGATGGACATAAAACTCAGTATTTTGAGTGGATCGCACATTATAAACTCCAAATTTCACATATTTGCAGATTGCAGACTTGCTAGTGCTGCTAGGTGCACCTGTTATAAGAAAGAAAAAGGGGAAGAAATAAAAAGCCTAATCCTAGAATAAAGCTTTGCCATCTCCGGTGGGAGGTTCTCAAAGGAAACATGAAGTCTCCCCAGATAATGAGCCAGTTTGTTGCACACACAGTACTTGAGATATGGGCAGAATGCAACACGATACACGGCTTCCACGCCTCCTTTACAGAGCATTTCCTGAAGGAGAAATTTGCCTGCAGGGCGCAAATGCTTGATCAGTTCTTGTGAATCTCTTGCTCATTCAGAAGAAAAAAATAAAATAAAATAAAGTCATAGTTTAAACCTGCTAATTAGAATGTGATCAGCCAGTGAAATCAATCCACACTTGAATCTTCTTTCAAAGGTTGTTAAAAAAGCTGAGTCTTCACCAGAATTTCCGGGTCATCTGAAACTAGACCCCTCCCCCCACCTCAGAAGCTCTGTGGCATTGCACAGAGGCTGTGCCTCTGAGCCCCTGCTCCTTCCTCCTGTGCCAAACCCAGCCCTCCTGTAGATCAATGGTTCTCACCCTTCCTAAGGCCACGACTTGCATACAGTTCCTCATGTGGTGGTGACCCCCCAACCATGAAATTTTGCTACTGTTATGCATCGTGATGTAAATATCTGCATTTTGCGATGGTCTTAGGCGACCCCTGTGAAAGGGTCGTTCGACCCCCAAAGGGGTCGCGACCCACAGGTTGAGAACCGCTGCTGTAGATGAATAAGCTTGAGAAATGCAGGTCTATTCCCACACATGGACCCTTTCCTGCTTCCACCACCAAAGTGAACTTTCCTTCAGTCTTTTGCCCCCTCGATTCTTGAGCCCCATTTTATAGCAGAGAACCCTATTCCGAGTTGTCCCATGGAAGCCCCCCAACTCTAGGCTCTCCTTACTGAGAGCAGGGACACTGAGATCTCTTTGGCACACCTCCTCTGCACCTGCTGACTCCTGCCTCACAGCCTCCATCTGCTCAGCGACCCAGCACGTCCAGCCACGGTGACCAGGCATTGCTTTGCAGTCACTGTAAGCAGCATCTCCTGCCCAGTTATATTGGTATCTAATTTCCGCCCAGTTGTGTTTGGGTCAGATTGCAGCAGCGAAAGGCTGTTTGAACATCCGGTTACTGGACGCTGGTGGCTGCTTCTGAAACTCAATATTTGGGATGCGAGGTGGCCCCGAAGGCCTTGCTGATGTCTTTCTTTTTGGTTGATTCACAGAAATTAATACCTCCTCTTCCCTGTCTACCATATGGCAACCTTGCTAATTACAATGAGGTTAACAGGCTGTCTTTTGTCCGGGGATTTTATTTTGATAGGAAAATGGTATTTTTCTGTAGAACTCAACCAAAGCTTTGGCAGTATTATTGACACTTATATGCTATTGATCATGCTCACCTAGGAAATGTAAATTTAAATAGGAAACAGTATCTTGGATAAGAGTTCCGGATGGCATAGTCCAACCACTCATGTCCCCTCTGTCTCAGATATCTTCCCTGTGTCTCAGACCCCTTGAAAAACAACATACAGGATTGCAACCGAGAATAACATCACAAAAAAAGACAAGAACACAGAGGCCCAAGGCCAGGGGTGGGTGTCACCACAAGCCTTTTTAGGAACTTTCTAGAAAGCGCAGTAGATAGGAGTGGTAAGCAATTAAAAATGCCCCAAGTTTCTCCCAAGAATCTGCTCTGTCAGCACAGCGGAGGTGGGCTGGCTGTCTTCCGTGAATTCTTGGACAGGCTCAAGGGTCAGAGTTGAGCTGAGGGGCTGGGAGAGAAGAGAGGCCTCCAGATGAAGGGATCCATTGAAAGTCAGGGCTCCAGGCATTTCTTAGTTGGCTGCCTCCTCCCACGCATGTCCCCTCTTTCCTACTAAGATGTTGCCATGTAGCCCAGGCCTATTCCAAGGCAAAGCACAGGGGTTGACTCTTAAAGAAACTGAACAAACTGTCTGAGAAAGTAGACTTTGGTTATGGCTGCCCATGGCCTACTACACTCTATTTCATACCGTTCTGTGGGCAGTGAGCTGGCAGGTGGCTGAGGACTGCCCTTGACCTTCTCTTTTAGAAGGAAAGTGCCATCCTAGATGTCCCACCCTCCTGTCCCAAATTCTCCCCCAGGGACGCATAATGGGAAACATTTGCATTTAGAAATGGGAACACTTCTCTTTGGATTGTCGCACAAGAAAAAGCGACCTCCGGATTTTCTTTCTCAAATATGATACATTATAGTAGGGATTATTGAGGAATTCAGGAGAATTAGAAGCCTGAAAAAAATAGAAAAAAATGAACTATGCCTCAGCAGAAATAGAGATAATTAACAAAATAAAAGAGATTAAAAGAAACAAACAATAAGTTTAGGTTAAGTACTAAGAAGGATTTAAGACAATCTTGTGTTTATTAAGTAAGAACTAGGTGATATGTAAAAGGATCAAATAACAAGAAAATCCAGGCCACAAAAATATACCTACCCTAATTAAAGATTTTATAGAAGGACTGGGAAGTAGTCAAGGAAATCACTGGGAAGGGAGAACATAAAGGGGAAATGACAGAAAATATAAGAATAATGCAGTAAACCTTGTAAGACAAATCCAGGAGATCTAACATTACTAGAGTCACAGAAAGAGACTGGAGAGAAACAAGTTATCAATGAAGTAATTTGGGAAGATTCCTCAGAGCTGAGGGACCCGTGCCTTCATAGGAAATACCCTATGCTTGGAATAAAAAGTAATTCATAGTCCACATCACGAAATTTGAAAGCACCAACATAAGAATACCCTAGCATCCTTAGGAAAGAAATGAAACAGACGCCACCTGACTTGCAGTAGTGATACTACATGATAAAGAACAACCCAGTGACACTCTCAGAATTCTAGGGTAAAATAACTCTCAAACCAAAATTTATCTGTAGCCAAATTATCCATCATCATAAAGGGAGGACCAAATAATTTCAGACTCACAAATATTCATAAAATCTATCTCCTGTGTATCCTTCCCTAGAAAGTTACAACACTTGATGTATTCTAGCTTTATAAGGGCATGAAACGAGAAACATGGTTCCCAATACACAATGAACGTGTCTAGAATGAAGTCCCAGGGCAATGAAGAGAAGGCCCAGAGCGGAACAAATGGACAGATACATAGGAATTCAGATACTGGGCAGTAGGCTAGCAGGTAAGGAGAGGTGGGACTCAACACAAAAAGTCCACAGTCATGAATGTAGGCATAAGTCTGAAAGAATCTAGGTCATGTTAACATCTAAGGGCAGAATAATTAAAATAATGAGTAGGAATAATGAAATTCATTACGGATGAAGAGGAAAGAATTGTGTTACATTCCATTGAGTTCAACAAATATAGGAGACTGTGATTAAGAGCATGGACTTAGGAACTAGACAGACTTGGGACTTAGGAAATAGACAGATAATATTTCTAAGAGTAATGTCCAAGACTTTACTGCCTATATTTTCTTCTTAGGAGTTTTATGGTTTCACATCTTCTATTTAAGTACTTAATCTATTTTGAGTTTATTCTTTTTTTTTTCTTTTTACATGTATCTGTCCAATTTTCCCAGCGCCATTTCTTGAATAGACGGTCCTTGTCCCATTGTTTGTTCTTGCTTCCTTTGTCATAGATTGACCGCATCGGTGTTGACTTATTTCTGGGCTCCCTATTTGCTTCCATTGATCTATGTGTCTGTTTTTGTGCCAGTCTTATGCTGCTTTTGATTACTATAGCCTTGTAGTATAGTTTGATATCAGATAGGATGATACCACCCACTTTGTTCTTATTTTTCAAGATTTCTTTTGCTGTTTGATGTCTTTTGTGTTCCCATACGAATTTTTAGATTATTTGTTCTGATTTTGTGAAATGTGCCATTGGTATTTTGATGAGAATTGCATTGAATCTATAGATTTTTTGGGGGTGGTATAGACATTTAAATTTTGTTAATTCTTCCTGTAAATGGGCACAGTATATGATTCTATTTATTAGCATCTTCTTCAATTTCTTTCTTTAGTGTATCATAGTAGTCTTCTGAGTATAGGTCTTTTACCTCATTAGTTAAATGTATTCCTTGGTATTTTATATTTTTGATGAAGTTCTAAATGGAATTTTTTCTTAGTTTTCCTTTTTTATAATTTATTATTGGTATATAAAAATGCAACCAATTTCTGAATATTAATTTTCTATCCTGAGGCTTTAAACCTTTTTAAATTTTTATCAAAGTACCTGGGATTGTGTGGAGACAACTGTTTTAGCAGATGTACAAATAACCTTAAATAATTAATAACTAAACATTTCTCAAAATGGAGTTAATTTGCAACCAAGCCTGCATTAGAATCTTTAAAACACTATTTTAACCAAGGTTCATCTTATAATTTTAATTACAAAATTATTTATCATATATTTAGTCCATATTTTATATCCTACATATGTGTAGATAGGTAGATAGATAAGAGATATAGATCTCGGGGTGAGGCAAAAGTAGGTTTACATTTGTTCATATGGAAAATAATACAATAATTAATAAATAATAAAACAAGAATAAACTGTTTTGCATACTTACAATTGTAAACCTACTTTTGCCCTACCGTGTATGTGCAAGTGTGTGCGCACACTCACGCATTTGCTATGGAATAACTAAAGTGAAAAGTCTAAAATCTATGAAGGCTAATCACAAATAGATCCATTTGCATTTATTTTGCTGTGTATTAATTACCAAAGCACTAACTGCCTTTGACACAAAGTATCCTGCCGAGACTGGTTTTGCTCAGTGGGTAGAGCGTCAGTTTGCGGACTGAAAGGTCCCAGGTTCGATTCCGGTTAGGGGCATGTACCTTGCTTGCAGGCACATCTCCATTGTGGAGCGTGCAGGAGGCGGCTGATTGATGTCTCTCTCTCTCATAGATGTTTCTGACTTTCTATCTCTCTCCCTTCCTCTCTGTAAAAAAATCAATAAAATATATTTTAAAAAAAGAAAGTATCCTGAATTTTCCTATAATCAGAAGAGGCAGGGCATTTGAATAAGTGGGCACTGAGACGCCTGCATATTTCAGAACTCCTCATCACTCCTTCTCTAGTAGAGAGTCAGCAAATATTTCTGACTGACTATTGTAAAGTAGCTGGTGGGTGAAGTGTTCTATCCCCCTGAGAACTGCAAGTCATTCTTAGTACAGGGAGAAGCATGGACACAGAAAAACCAAGTTCTCCCCAAAATGATTAAAGCATTAAAAGTTACCAACAGCTACCAGGAAGACTTGGCTCAGTGGGTATTGAAAATCTGTAAGGTAAAGTGTCTTCTCCCTCACCTCTGAGATCCTCAGTTCTTTGGAAACTGGCTTCTTATATGTTTTAGGTCTGAGTTGTACTAATGGAGGCCTACACAGCGGTCCATGGGCTCACCTGTGGAATTAGCAGCTCGCTTTAGTGTAGTGCTAGCGATTATAAAGAAGTTAGTAAATTTAGAGAATATAAAGCAGATGATGTCTATTCTATAGTGTCTGTATCCTGAGCACCTGCCCAGGGACAGGCAGCTAAAGACTTGGTAGCAAAGGAAACCCAAAGACACCCATTGATGATTTTGACCCGGTGGACTTGATGATCCCTCAAATGACTGCTTGCTATGTGAATATATTCAAACAGACTCGATAGTGTTGATTATTCCTATTTGGCTTGCTACACAGTACCTGGCCCATGGGTGTGATCATTACAGAAAAGTGCCCACACTTAACCTCAGATGATATCTGTATCTCCTGATGTCTCTGGCTTCATCCTTAGTTCTGGAATGGACTGGCAACATGTTAAAGAAATCAAAACCTCCCTCAGAAGATAAGCTTATTTTTAATTGAGGTAGAAAAGAGAAGTCAGTATGTATTTCTCTTTGGAATGAAAGTACACACCACACACACACACACACAGACACACACACACATATTCATTCAGATCTGATGCCCAGAAGCAGATAACACCACAGTCTCCTCCATGACTGAGTAAGTTAGTTGGCTGTTGACATGGTCACAAACAGCCTGCTTTACCTGGACAGCCTTCTAGCAAAGCTGCAGGGTTTGTTTTGCACTGGAAGAGTAAAGGGAAATTGTTTTATGTATGAGAAAAGCATCACTAGCATCATTACCATACCAGTTCAACTGGTGGTTTATTAATCATTACCATACCAGTTCAACTGGTGGTTTACTACTAACTTCTTTGGATGAAGACAACAGATGAAAAATGGGATAGGAGAATTATAACTACACTAGTGGCCAGATGCACGAAATCCATGCATTGGGGGAGATGGTCCCCCAGCCTAGCCTGTGCCCTGTCACATGTAGGAGCCCTGCGATCTATTATCCCAAAGAGGTAGGCCCTGCCCATCCATCCAGGGCTCCTTGATGGATTGCCCCAAACAGGTAAGCCGGTGCCATAGACCCCCAGGCCTGGCCGCACGTGGAGCTGGGAGGAGGCAGGACTCCTAGACAGGCTTTGTACCACGCACACATGCATGCAATGTCAAGCCCAGCCCTGTCCACCTGTGCATGCCCACTGTGCACGCAGCTATTTTGTGATGGCGTGAAGGCAACATGTGTGAGGATGTGACTACTTAGCTTTTTATTAGTAAGGATATGGTGCATTGTATGAAGAAATTATGAAATTATGTTTTAATAAATATAGCTGGTATTCAAATAATAATTATATATAATTGAGTTACTGACTAGATTATAAAACACACACACACACACACACACACACACACAAATATTAAAGCTTTAACCAGAAAAAAATCGAGGAAAAATTTTATTCCTCTTAGAACTGTTTATTATAAGCATAATTCCTCTCTTCTCAAATTCCTTTTTTATTTGCTAAGTGTTAATGTTGAATAAAAGAATAAAAATTTAATAAAGTGTTGATATAAAGAATTTATAAAATGTAAATAGAGAGAAGGACTAATCTCTGAAGCAGTTTATTTGCTATTTCCCCCTATAAATTATGCTGAGGGTTAATGGTGTCTTTTTCTTCTGAAATGACCACCAAGGCCACAGTGTATGTGTTGAAACATATAAAGCAGTAGAAAAATGAAACAGAATACTTCTTAAGTTTGCATTTTAGAAGCTAAATGTCTAATTTTTGAAAAGTAAATCTTTATATTAGCTATATGAATATATTAGATATATGCAGCTTATCCTATCTAATAAAAGAGTAATATGCAAATTAACCATCACTCCGCTACCTCCACAAGCCACGCCCACCAGCCAATCAGGAATGGGTATGCAAATTAACCCAACCAAGATGACTGCAGCCATGGAGTGAGCAGGAGGCTTGAGTTGCCCCAGGCAATGGAGGGAGCCAAGCTTTAGCAGCCCAGGTCTGCCTTGGCCTCCACTCAAGGCTACAAAGTTTCACTTATAGAAGATAAATAAATCCCAACAAAAATGGCTGTGGCCATGGAGCAAGCAGGAGGCATGGCTCCACCTAAAGCTACAAAGTTTCAATTAGAGAAGATAAATAAATTCTAGACACCAGGGCCTCTGCTTGGGTTGCCAGGGGGCGTGGCCGGCCTGCAAACCACCACAGGATGCTTGCCAAGGCCACCCCACGCCCCAAGGGAACCCCCACCCTGATCTGGGACACTCTTCATGGCAAACCAGCCAGCTCCCATCCATGCACCAGGATTCTATCCTATCTAATAAAAGAGTGATATGTAAATTGACCATTTCTCCAACTCATAAGATGGCTGTCTCCATGTGGACACAAGATGGCCACTAGAAGATGACCAGCAGAGAGGGCAGTTGGGAGAGACCAGGCCTGCAGGAGAGCGGAGTTAGGGGTAACCAGGCCTGCACGGGAGGGCAGTTAAGGGCAAACAGGCTGGCAGGGGGCAGTTAGGCATCAATCAGGCTGGTTAGGGAGTAATCAGGAAGGCAGGCAAGCGAGCAGTTGGGAGCCAGCAGTCCTGGATTGTGAGAGGGATGTCTGACTGCCTGTTTAGGGATCAGGTCTAAACGGGCAGTCAGACATCCCTTGAGTGGTCCCAGATTAGAGAGGGTGCAGGCTGGGCTGAGGGACACATCCCCCTATGCACGAATTTCATGCATCAGGCCTTTAGTCCTATATCTGATTCAATCTGTAAAAAAGGCCCATGTTTATGATGCTGAAATGCTAAACATCTTAGTTCATATATTTTTCAAAGTCCTTGAGTCTCTATATGCAGAAAATGGAATTCTGAAGCTTACTTTGATCTGATAAAACTCTTCTCCTTGTCCAAACATTGACGATATCATCTATGCCCTATGATGGGCAAAAACACGAATGAAAACTGAGCTTCATGTCCTACAGCAGACAGAGCCTCTGAAAGCAGGATGGGGACTTCTGGTCCCTTGAAGAAGAAGCCTGTCTTTCTATCAGTGGAAACCTGTCTATCCTGCTGTGCATCTCAATATATGTGTGTGTGTGTGTATATAGAAACACACACACACACACACATATATATATATATTAAAAAGATGGGTCAGGAGCACCTTGTTCTGGATGCCTTCCATGGAAATATCCACAATTATCCTTAGCAAATAACTAAAGTTAGACTCCAGATGTAGTGTTCCCGTATTTCACTGATGGGTGAGGAGCATTGAAAAGCAGGTGCTGAGAAATCAAATGGCAGTCATTTAATTTAATCCACCTTGTTCATAAAGAAGAGTCTCGGTGTGAATATGAGACTGGCCTTTAAACACTCTTGATAAATAATTAATAAAGCACCAAGTCATGGATTGCTCTGCTCCAGTTTTTTTGTTGTTGTTGTTTTGTTTTGTTTTTAATATATATTTCATTGATTTTTTTATAGAGAGGAAGGGAAAGGGATAGAGAGTTAGAAACATCGATGAGAGAGACATCCATCAGCTGCCTCCTGCACGCCCCCTACTGGGGATGTGCCCGCAACCAGGATACATGCCCTTGACCGGAATCGAACCTGGGACCTTTCAGTCCGCAGACCGACGCTCTATCCACTGAGCCATACCGGTTTCGGCTCTTCTCTGGTTTTTGACTGGGACAGTAAGAAGATGCCCTGAGCCAAGCTCCCGGATGCTGCTGCTCCCAGAGAGGAACCTGGTTTGGAAGCAACTTTTAAATAGGAGGCCCCTCCCAGGTAAAATGCACACTCACAGATTAAACTTCCTTACAAGCTTATGACAAAAGGGTTTAATTACAAGTCTAAAATCAAATTAGGTTGCCCTTCTGGACGAAATGATATTACAATTCAAAATTGACCCCCCTTCCTCCAATTTCTGACTCTGCTCAGTGTCAGCTGAGAATTTGAGGTACCTGGGAAGAGTGTTTGTGGGTGTCCTTTCACCAGCCTCCTCAGGACTTTCACTTGAGTGGTTGTGGTGCCACTAAAGGTATATCTACAGAACAACTCCTGAGAGTACACAGGCTTGCAGACAGAGAGGTCCCAGGTTCGATTCCGGTCAGGGGCATGTACCTTGCTTGTGGGCACATCTTCAATGTGAGGCATGCAGGAGGCGGCTGATCGATGTCTCTCTCTCATCAATGTTTCTGACTTTCTATCTCTCTCCCTTCCTCTCTGTAAAAAATCAATAAAATATATTTTTTAAAAAAAAGAGTACACAGAACACGATTGTCACTGCAATGACCCCACCCTCCAGGGATAGAGAAAGTTGCCCAAGAACTTATGTTAAAAATGCAGACCCTCAGCCCTTCCCCCAACCTGCTGAGTCCGAACTTGAATTTTAATCTGGGGAACCGGGCACAGATGGCATTTTGAGAAACCCTGGAATTCATGGCTGGCATATTCAGAGCTCCTCTTTACCTCCCCCGCCATAGGAAACCACAGGTGGGTATGGGGCACAAGGCACCGAACCACCCCAGTTGACCCAGTGCCTTTCACTAGTGCCAGCTCCATGTTAGACTAGCAGGTTCCACAGGCCCTTCTTTAGCTCAGAGCCGTCCCTGAAAGCTGACACAGCACACCCTCCACCGCAGCCTAGGTGCAGGGCCCCATGACCTTTGACTGAAGACAAGAATGGAAATGGCCTGTCCTAAGCATGCAGAGAGCAGACTCCACAGGGCTCATTAGACTCCATTACCGCCGTCTCATCACTTTCCACATGCCTGCCTGTCACAAAAGCAGCTCAACAAAAGAAGCCTGTTTTCCTACCAGCCCGGGGAGAAATGCTTGTGGCTAGAAAATAAAAGAACAAGGGGCGCCTGCTTTTATAAAGGATCAGGTCATGTGGGCACCCTCCCTGCTGCATCCAGACCAGTGACTTTGGCCTTTATGTTTTTCTGACTGCCAAGGACCTGACTCTCAGCAGAGTGCATTATTCATTTGGTTATGGGTGTGGCGAAGCTTCGTAATGACAATAAGTTAGGTTGGCAACGTCATCAAGAAGGTTACAGGAACAAATCCTGTTTTCCTCGTTTGTCAGAGACTGTGTGAGCAGGCAAATTACTTGTGATAGCGGCAAAGCTGTATTTCCGTGGTATAGTATATGAGAATCTGGGATTTATAAAACAGATGAAACGGGAGGGCAGGTTTTGCCTTCTAAAACAAACTTGTAGATTATTTTATATCATCAGGTGGCCTGTCACATGAAATTCTTAGGCTGCACGGCAGTTTTACCATTGAATACATAGGAATAGATCACCTTCCTTCTAAACATCAGTCTGAAATATGGCTCAGAGCCTGTATGGAAAATGTGTCCATGTATTTTAACACTTATCACAACATGAGATAAGGTATCAAAGTGATTTAATGAATTAATGGTCACTTGCAAGTGAAATTTAGTCCATGGACTTGAGTCAGGTTACCTAGGAAATAATTCAAGACTAAAATTAAGTTCTGATTTAACAGAGGCGTAGGATGTGGATTTTGGAATTTTGATTTGAGTCAAAAGCAAAAATATCGAGAAGAAAAAAAAGTAAGTTTTTATTGTGGAGAGGTACTCCTCAGATCCAAGATGTGATCGTTGCCTCTCTCAGCAGTTAGCACACATTTATGATATAATAACATTAACCAAAAATGTTATATTTTGGATTTCTGAAAGTGCTTATCTGCTGATGTCATATTTCCCCCTCAATCTTAATGAAAACATATATAAAACTACATATTTTAAGAGGCACCAAATAACTATTCAAAGCCATAAACATTGCAGAAGGAAGGCGACCTACCTGCGCAGGCCATGCTTCCTGGACACGTTGCTTAGTGATGGGCAGCGATCGTACCCCTGAAATCAGCCAGAGTTTATCTAGGGGAAGAGTTACAGCTGGGGTTTATGGGGGGAAATCTGCATCTTTTCTGGGCTCCACACTTTTCTCTGAAAGTTCTATTTTGCCCTTCAAACATGTAATTGTGTTAATAAATAGCAGGGTACCACTTTTTAAAAAACCGAATTCCTAGAATTTACTTTGCACTTACCTTCACAGCACAGGAAATGTATAGCTCTTCTTCCCAAGACAGCTCTCTATCTCAGAAATGAGAGCGTTTATCTCTGCGCCTATTCACAGAGACCTCCATCAGCTGGCTCCACTGGCTCACCCTGACCGCCTGGCATTTGGGCCCTTCTTTCCTCCTTCCGTTTCTTTGCCAAGGAGCATTGGAAACTGGCTCCCAAATGTGACACAAAGGGATCAATGGCATTTTTTTTTCTTTAAGAACCTTATATTGATATTTCTAAGTGAAAGGATGTAAAAATGCACTTCTTTGCATGCAACGCAAGTTAATTTGCATGCAATTAGGGAGTCATCAGTTATATAGTATAGAAATTTAAAAAAATGGAAATGGGTCATAATGAAAAACGGAACAGATTTGTTTCATTCTATTCAGTAATTTGGCTGAACATAGTAGTAAATTATTTTATTTGAAGAAATCAAGAAGCCGTAAATGGAGGGTTGTAACACATTTTTTATTTATCTTAACTATGCCTGTCTCCTAGCTCTACATATAATTATGAGGTGTGGGGGTGCCCATTAAGCACACAGTGCCACTCCCCACTCAGGTGGACTGAGTCCAGTTCTTTTGGAGGTTGTGTTCAGGAGTCACCATTCAAAGAGTCCTCCAGAATATTCTTTGGGGAATAAGCAAAGATTTGAGAATTAATCATATTCTTAGAAAAGAAATGTCTAGTGTGTGTGTGTGTGTGTGTGTGTGTGTGTGTGTGTGTATTTGAGCTAAATCTTTATGAGCTGAATCTTTAGTCATGAAATTCTCACAAGTTTATGTGTGATCTTCTGTTGAATATTTCAAATCCTTTTGATAAAAAATGTAGTTACTGTATTGTGACATTTTGAGTTAAGAAAATATCTGTTCAGTTCTTACCGTCAACTCGGTATGAACTTATTTCTTTTACAACACGGTGTGGATTACATAGGTCCTAAGAAAATCACTTCTATAAATATTATGGGATGAGTCTCTACAGAGGGCCTTTGCTCTGGCTACTAGTTCTCTCTGGCTGGGAAGTAGGCAATATGCCGCTGTGACTCCTTCTCGAGGGCCTATGAAGGTCTCTGCTGAAATGTCAGATGCTCAGAAAGAACCTCTTGACCCCACTATCAAAGCAATATACCCCAACATTCCCTCTCCTCTCCCCTACTTACTTAATCTCTATGTCTTTACTTCCCTAAATGGGATCTCTTACTTATTTCTAAAGCCAGAGACCAGGTCTGTCTTAAGCACCTTGGTGTCCTCCACTCCTAGAAGTTGCCTGGACATTCAGTAAATATGTATTGAATGAAGGAAAATGTAGGTCAATATAGATTAACTGGTGCATATAAATGACACAAGCAATATCTGGCATATAGACATTCATTTGCAAATCAATCTAAAAAAATGATAAATGTTGCCTGCTGCTTATCAGATGCAAACAGAGCCTGTTGGATTCGCTGAGCCAGTGAAGATGTGGTAATGAGGAGGAGACAAGCAAGACAGTGGGAGATACTGCAGGCTTTTCAGCTTCATAATTATTTCCCATGTCAACAACTCCCTACAAATCTCTTGCTGGCTTCCTACTGGATTAACAAATGTTTGTCTTTAATGTGCAGGTTTAATTTATGCCATACCCCTTTCTAAAGGGATTCTGCCTTTTCTGGGTCATTTTAATATATCTTTCCCTTTTGGACTTAATTCATTCCTGCATTCTTTGCCATTATCCATTACAAAGCAACCCTGATGTTGTTTCTTTGAGATCATAAAACTAAACTGTATGATTTACATTTTGTACTATTTTACAAAATTATCAAATTTTTGTCACATATTTCCAAGTTAAATCTGTTTTGTTTTTGATATTTTGAACGTTTTTGTTAAGAAGTGCTTGCTTTTCTCCCAATCAAAAGATGTATCTTCATGAGATAACATCATTTGACTCTGAGGTGGAATGACATGGGGATACCCGTTGTAGGCTGTTTTAACAAGTATCCATTTTCAGACATGATCACTCTCATCTTGATCCTCCCACTAGTTCATGCCATACAAATGCATGCATTACTATCTGTATTTTTACACTAGAGGAAACCTGGGCTCAGAGAGGTCCGGTGACTCACCTTGATTCATCCAACTGGTTAGACACAGATATGGAGCTCAAATTATGTCTTCTTATTTCAGGTTATTTGGGCAAAATTTACTCAAGAAATAGCAGTAGCATTACTACTTTTGATGCCATTTATTTTTACTTTAAACTGTTGAACATGATACATCCACACTCATAATGCCACCTTTCGTTTGCAGAACTTGATGGTGAGCCGTGATCTCTAGCTTCTACATAGGACTTGCAAATGGGGGTGCTGGTGTGAAGATGCCTACACAGAAACAGGGAATATCAGAGGTCTAGTGTCCTCTCCAGTGGTCCAGTCTTTCCACCCCTCTCAGCCCCTGGAGCATATACCTGAACTCTCCTTCCCTCTCCCCTCCTACCACCAGTGCCACAGCAGAATGGCCAGGAGTGAGCAGGCGATGGAGGTTTGATGACCAAAGGTAGCTCTTGTACAACAGTTGTCCCGGGTCTGGTCCTTCATCAATTTGCAGGTTCTCCCCTGTCCTCCGGGGCTTCTGGACCGCAGGAGGCATAGCCCTCACAGAGCATTCTCCTGAGTCACAACTTTTCTTAGCCTGCAAACAGACCATTCATGTTCCAGATGTAAGTCCTCAAACCCATTAATTTCAGAATCACATTACAGATGAAAATTACCTGTGCCTGAGCTTTCTAAATCCAAATTTTGTCTTGCGAAGAGAAGTAGGAAAGTGAAATGATATGACAGCATTGAAAGGTGGACATTGGATGAGGCAAGCGTTGTTGAGAAAATTGGTCATAAAGCACACTGTAGACACAGGATTACACACCTGCATGACATCTGCCGGCAATGATGGGGAGCCCTTTGCTGCAGTTGGTCTGGCCTGTGGGGTCTGCTCTCCTTTTCTGTCTGGCCCCTTGAGTTTCCGCTGCACCTTGTGAGGCTGCAGCTCTGAATCTTCATCTCAGTCAAGGTGAGGCTCTCCGAGTTGTTCTTCATTGCCCTAGACATCTGTGACATTTTGGACAAAGTCAGTTCTTCTAGCATCTTTCCTTGCTATGATAACATCTTTTCAGTCCTGTCAAAGACACAAATGCTTACTAATGGCATTCTGAAGCCAGAATGCTGAGGACTTGTTGTCAAATAGACCATAATGGTGGAAAAAAAAAAACTACCGCTAAAGAAAAGTCCATTTTCTTTGGATCAGCAAATATATTCACCGCCTCGTGAACTTTTGCAGCATATTCCCAGAAGAAGTTGTGTGAGAATTTTTTCCTTGGAATTACCCAGAATCAAATAGGTTTTGTTAATATGGGTCTTACTTGAGCCTGAATGGTAGAAAACATGAATTCCTGAACTTGCACCTTTAGCCTTTCCCTCCCCATCTCCCTTCTTTCTCCTGGGTCTCTCTGTTTCTCTTGCCAATAACTGTGCCCACCCATGAGCAATTGAAAGGATCACAATGGATAGAAAGGAGTATAAACAATGCTCCTTTTAGAAAGTCTTATTTCATTCAGTGCTATGTATAATGCTTAAGTATGTGAATGGATTTTGCACAAATGTTTCCATAGGGAAACACTGTGAAGTTATAGTTTTATCAAGAGCATTCTAATAAAAAATATAGTATGTTCAAATATTTAATAATTCTATTATATTTTTTCTTATTGTCAGCATATGGTAATCGTGATATCCACAAAAATAGACTTTATTATAAGATTCATGTCCTTTGGTCATTGATTTCTGATTCATTGTATGCTAATAAAAATGCCCTAATGCCCAGTAAATGCTTTTAGTAAGAGGATTTTCCCACACACCCTCAGATCATATCACCACTTAAAAGGCCAGCAGGTGCTTTCATTGCACACCCTTAGATGTTTTCAGAGGCTTAGAATGAAGAACAGTGATAAAATTACATCTCTAACTCTACCAGTGATGGATGACACATTTATGTAATGATAAAACATTTAGGTGTATTAACCCTTGAACAACACTCATTTGTAATCTATGGCTCCACTTATATGCAGCTTTATTCATCTTGTAAACAGACAACATAAACTTATGGTATGGATAAAAGCGAGACTGTAAATGTATTTTCTCTTCTGGTTTTCTCCATATTCTCTAGCTTACTTTATTGTAAGAATACAATATATAATACATGAAAACATGCAAAATATGTGTCGATCAAGTATGTTATTCATAAGGCTTCTGGTCAGCATTAGGTTAGAGCAGTTAAATTTTGGGAAACCAGAAGTTAGGGATTTTTTGACTGTGTGAGGGTCAGTGCCTTTAACACACGGGTTGTTCAATGGTCAATTGCAATGACTGTTTTCTTGCTTTTAGACTTGTTAGTTTTTGGCAATATTACTAAAACTTTCAAGTAGTAGGAAGAATTGACAGCAGGAATGCAAGGATTATCATACTTAAAATATATTCTTGGAAAATATCAAAATGAGATAATATTCAGTGTGATGTTGGCATGTGATCAATGAGATGCAATGAACCTAATTATGCAAAGCAGTTATTTTGGATCTATCTTTCATCTGCATGCTATCTGAATCAGGATTGAATTAATTACGAGCAAAGGGAAAGGTAAGGAACTTGCCTTGTTGTGGAGTGAACTTGAGTGGACGACCACTGGAGTCCAGAACAAAATAAAACATAGGGAGCCTTTTTTTAGCCAGCCAACCGGCCGGCCAGCCAGCCAGCAACCAGCCAGCGACTGCTCTACCTTTCTCCACACAGGGAGTCCAGAGAGCAGCAGTGATCCTTTATGTAGGACCACTTTTAAGCACATTTACCACATCCTGTTTTTGCAGACAAAGCAACCTAAGACAAAAGTTTTTCCCAAGCAACATCAGAGTCATGCCATTGATGACCACAGGGTCATCTTGTTCTTCAAGAAGCTGACAGTGTTCTATGAGAGAAGGCCTATGTGCTGTGAAGGGGCCATGAGACCTTATATCAAGGCCTGGCCTGATATCAGCATTGACAACTCTATCTGGAGGATAGTGCACGGCTTCTCCGGAATGGGGCATGCTCAGAAATCCCCACTCTCTTAACAGCCTTTCCTCAAAACAGTCAGTGATTTTAATTATCACTAAATTCATAGACATCTTAGCACTGCTGCCATCATTCGGAAGTCCTGTTTTTTGTTTGTTTGATTGTTATATTTACAGCACCCTGTGTGAAATATATATTAGGAAAACATTGGAATGGCTTTTTTCTCAAGTATACTTGATAAGAATATTGAAACCTTTGTGGTTACGGGATCCTCAGGAAGCAGGTTGTAAGATGGCCCCCGGTGAAGGATTTGGACCAAAGGAACAGAAGTAACGCTGTCCACAAACACCTCCAAAACCAAGGAACTGCAACACCCCTGTTGCTGTAGGTTTGAATGGGGAGCTCGGAATTGGGGCTGTTCAAAGGCAGTTGAGTTAAATCCCAGTGTGCCATGTGGGTATCAGCTTGGGAGATTTAGCTGAAGGGTCTTGCCTAACATCAGCCGCAGGTTCATTTGGCTCTGGCATGTTCTCTGCTCACCTCATTAGATAGCCATTTATCCCTGATGCCCCACGCCCTTCATTGTCCCTAGGTGTCCTTTCCTTCATCTGCCTCGATGGAGGTGATTCTCCTGACACTCTGTCGCTGTGATTCTGGCTGGACCTCCGACGAAATACTGGCTCTCACTCAATGTCCTTTTTACCTTGTGTCAACTCAACCGCTTAGCCCTCATAAAACTTTATTTCCCAAAGTGCAGAGGGAAATAAAGCCACCCCTCTTCCCATACAAGGCAAGGAAATGAAACATACAATGATTTACAACTACTGTGAGGCGAGTGATGTGTAGCCTCAATTTATAAATTAAACTGGTCATTTGCATCTTCTTCAGAGCAAGGTGCACTAAGCTTCAATTTAGAGGGTAAGGATAAAGCATACTATAACTTAAAAACATTCTTTCAAAAGTCTGCTTCTCTCAGAGACTTAGGCTGTTCTAAGTCTGGACATTTTGGTTCATTCGCTGTCCAGGGAAAAACTGCTGATGGGAACAAATCCGGGTTCACTTTTCAGAAACAACATAAAGATGGCTTGCCATCGTGGCTTATTCGGTGGCTCATGACTTCAATAATTCGTTGCAAATTTTAAGGTGCAAAGACTATGGGATGATAAGAGGGTTTTAGGTGTGACTGTCTGCCTGATCCCGTTAGCGAGGAAGCCAAGCAACATTCTGTAGAATGAGAAAATAGCTGTTTCAGTGGCCCTGTTCCGTGTGGATTTTTCTCAGAATCCTTATCCTTAGAGGACCATCAGGTTTGGGAGCAAAGCAAGGCAACTGGGTGATGCCGATAAGCTGATGAACTTGACATATTCCTTCTATTTCCTGTTATTCATTTAATATTCTGCAGATTTCAACATTTTTGTAAAAAAAAAATCAAATACAGAGGTACCTCGAGATACGAGTTTAATTCATTCCGTAACCTTGAGGCGTGGGAAACTATGAGACGCTCGAGTCGTGGTGAACTGGTGGGTCGTGTGCAGCCGGCCGATCCACGCGATGACTCCTATCTCAAATGTTGCTCGTATTTCAAAGCAAAAATCGCTTGCTCGACAGCTCGTATCTCAAAAACCTCGTATGTTAGGGCACTCGTATCTCGAGGTGCCACTGTATGCCCTTGATAAAACAAGTTCTGCTTGAGTATTGGTCGGCTCTTCATGCCTGCTGTTATTTCATTCCAGCGGGGTCCCGGGCCTCGTACAGCAGCCAGCACGGCCACCTGGGGCCAGAGCTTCGGGCCCTGCAGTCCCCAGAGCACCACATAGACCCCATCTATGAAGACCGCGTCTATCAGAAGCCCCCCATGAGGAGTCTCAGCCAGAGCCAGGGGGACCCTCTGCCGCCAGCACACACCGGCACCTACCGCACGAGCACAGGTGTGTATTCAGCACCCCGCCCCGTGCCCTGTCCAGGGTGGGTGGGGCCCCACAACCCTCCCTCATGAAAGGAGTGTGTGTGTGTGTGTGTGTGTGTGTGTGTGTGTCCTCTCTCCTTACAAGCATTGTGACCTGCTTCTGTGATGGTGATGATGGAAACCGAACCTGAATCCAGTTTACCTCCCTCGGTCGGTTGTAAATGAAAGACATACACCATGGAGGGTGTAAGCTTATTTTTGTCAAAACAGGCAAATTGAAGGAAGTAGGAGTAATTCCTTATTCACCCTTACTAATGTATTGAATGAGTATAAGTCCTCCGGAAAGCACGGTCGTTATATGGGATGTCAAAGGCATATGCCTAATTCTGGTAAGTATTTTTTAAATGGTATAGTCTACCTACTTGGCAAGCTTGTGGGAAAAACATATTGGACTAGAAAATGTAGCATATTTCGTAAGGCAAACTGAGAATTTATTCTGTACACACTATTAGGTTGAATTATATGAAATTATTTTATTTAAAGATTGGATGTTGGCCATTGCGTGCGGCTCAATCAACTGTATAACTTTCCTGGATTAAATCTGTATTTTGAATTGAATACCAGCAGAGGCCGCACGGAGAAAGACATGTGTTTTCCCAGAATGTGCGGCCATTGGCAAAATAATGGTCAAATGTCATGACTCAGCGTGCCAGAGAACACTTAACTATAAAATGGATATAATTAAGATGTTGAGAATTGCCGTTATTATAAAGCTGCACCTTGCTAAGTAATCTCAGAGAATATTCTGTAGATGATTTGCAGAGAGCTGTGCCCTCTCCTTCCTTCCTAATGATCCGCACTGGCCTGGACCGGGCCAGAGGATGGGAAGGAAGCGAAGCCCTGGTCTACACCTGGGCACACAGGGCTGTGCCTCCTCAGATGGTGGTTCCGTCTAGTTACCACCAAGCAGAGCGAGGCAATTTTGTTAAACTGCATTATGATACTAAATTACATGTTTTGAAATCCAGGCAAGCTAAGTTGCTTTTATAGTTGATTATTGGTATTTACATTTCAGTTTTTTTACGGCACCATAGGCAACAAGGGACAAAATACGCTTGATTTTATTTTTGACGTTGTAAATGCCATCCAGTGTTAATAATACCTACCTTGTTTAGGTGAAAAATAATATCCATTTATTCTTCTGTCAGAAGCTCTCTCACCTTCAGCCTGCTAAACCCACACCTTGTCTGAGGTTGGGCTGCTTTACACATTTGGTTTGTTGGATGTTATTAAGGTAATTTTATAAAAGATGGAGATAACAGCCTCAGTATCTAATTGGAATAAACACTGGCAACCAAAGGGATTATGTTCATTCTCAGTTCTGTATGCATATGCTCTTAGAATGATCTCATTAATAAACTTTGGGAAGTTCATGAAAATTAGCTATAATCAGAAATAAATACTTCACACATGTTTGTCAGATTAAAGACAAAGAAAGAAGCTTGTACTTTAAAAAAAAATTAACGGGACTGGAGAGTTTTTTCTAAGGCAGCGGGTCCTGGGCCCGATCCCGCTGGCCAGCTTCTTCAGGACCCTCGTGAGCTCAGCCCCTATGCTTCAGGGAGTGCACTTTGGATGGCTTACAATCAAAAGATGGAATCTGTTTTTGCGATATATAAAATTTATATAAAATCCAAATCTGAGTGTTCATAAACAAAGGTCTTGGAATGTGGCCGCACCCATTCATTTAGTAGCAACTCTAGCTGCTTTCCCACTGCAGCGGCCGCGTGGAGTAGCGGTGACAGAGACCAGATGGTAAAGCTGAGAATCCTTACCTTCTGGCACTGTGACCAGCCCCTACTCTCAGCCCTCCATGAAGGACAGTGCCGAAGGAAAGAACGAACGAGTGATTTTCTTTAGTCCCTTCCATACAGGAGGCAGCTGGGTCCTCTAAGGGCTTCCAGGGGAAAATCTGTTTGCCTGGATTCTCCCAGAAACAGTAACCTCTGCCCTGGCAGAGACCTGCATCTGTGACAACCAGCTGTCAAAGACCCCAGCCCAGCCTGCACCTGGGAACTTGAGACATTTTTGAGGAAATGTGCTGACTTAATGCAACACTAGGGACATTTCCAGAAGTTCACGGAAGGTCTCTCGGGATGACATATGGGACAGACCATCTCCCTCCAGCCCCTAAGCATAAAACCATGAGCTTTCACCCCTATTTCTACACTTAGTTCACTTCCTTTAAAATGCTTACACTTTCTCAGCTAACCCTGCAACTCCAGGAACTATCAGAAGTCACAGGTTTGAGAAAATGCCTGTAAGATGGGTACATCATTTACTCATAAATTGTATACATATGATACAATATTATTAAATGTACCTAGTAAATGTCAAGGTTAAAAATTGATGTAAAGAAACGTTGTGAGATGGTTTTCCCATTTCCAAGGGGACCTTTTTCACATCTCCTGTGCTGTACACCCCACCGGAGACACTGGGTCAGACCTTTAAGAGGCTCCAGGGCCACAGCAAATACCTTAACTCTCTGGGGAAAGAGGACATGTTCTTATGGGTCTGTCACACTTGACATGTTCAGTTGTCACTAGCTTTTGCATCAGATTGCTCGCCAAGTGACTTGAGCACCAATCATATATCTGCCCTTCAGTTTGAGGCCCTGGCTGGTGTTCCTCCAGTTTAATCCCTAAAGCATTTCCACACGATGCTTCCGGGAGAGCTAGGCAGGGGAACGGAAGGCTGGTCGCCCCTCTTCAAGAGGTCAACACTTGGGAATGAAGACAAGTGTATCTGTCTACACAATTAGGGAATCGCTAGAAGGTACCGTAGTTTCAAGCAGGTGAGATTGATAGCAAGGTGTCTAGCCCACCACTACTTTCAGGGACTGTTCTGAATGCTCTGAATAGATTTACAAATCCCCAGAACCACCGTATGAAGGAGTTGCTATTATAATGCTCACATTTCAGATCAGAATACTGAGGCATAGAGACCTTGAAAAATCTGCCTGAAGTCATTCTGTTTTTATAGAGCCAGTCTTCCTTCCTTCCTCCCTTCTTCCCTCTTTCCTCCCTCCCTCCCTCCCTCCCTTCCTTCATTATTTTGATGTCTTCACTGTTGAAAGTATTACACATGTCCCTCTTCCCCGCATTGATCCACTCCAGCCCACTCTCGCTCCCGCGATCTCAGTCTTCACTGCATTATTGTCTGTGTCCATAGGTTATGCATATATGCATATAGTTCTTGGGTTAATCTCTTCCTGCCTGCCCCCCTCCCTTACCTCCCCTCTTCCCTCTCAGATTCATCAGTCTGTTCCATGCTTCCATGTCTCTAGATCTGTTTTATTTGTCAATTTATGTTGATCATTAGATTCCCCAGATAAGTGAGATCATGTGATACTTGTCTTTCTCTGATTGGCTTATTTTGCTTGGCATAATACTCTCCAGAAATTTATAAACAACTCATACATCTTAACAAAAGGAAGACAAACAAACCAATTACAAAATGGGCAAAGATCTTAAATAAAATAGACACTTCTCCAAAGAGAACATACAGATGTCCAAGAAACATATGAAAAAGTTCTCCAAGTCACTGTCATCAGAGAGAGGCAAATTAAAATGACAATAAAGTAACACCTCACACCTGCCAGAATGGCTACCATCATCAGCATATCAACAAACCAGTGATGGAGAGGATATGGAGAAAATGGAACACTAGTTCACTGCTGGTGGGAATGTAGACTGGTACTGCCATTATGGAAAATAGTAGGGAGTTCCCTCAAAAAAATTTAAAAATAGAACTGCCATTTGACTCAGTGATTCCACTTCTAGGAATATATCCTAAGAAGTTTGAAACATCAATCAGAAATAATATATGCACCCCTATTTACAATAGCTAAGATCTGGAAACAGCTCGAGTGCTCATCAGTAGGTGAGTGGATAAAAATGCTGTGGTATATTTATGCCATAACTATGCAGCGGTAAAAATAGAGCCAGTCTTGCCCAGCCTATGTTGCTCAGTGGTTGAGTTTAGAACTGTGAACCAGCAGGTCACCGTTCGATTCCCAGTCAGGGGATGTGCCTGGTTGTTGGCTAAATACCTATTAGGGGTTGAGCAGGAGGCAGCCAATTACTGATTCTTCATCATTGATGTTTCTCTCTCTCTCTTTCTCTCTATATCTATCTCTCTATCTCTCTCTCTCTCTTGCTCTCTGAAATCAATAAAAATTATTTTTAAAAAGAGAACCAGTCTTTAAATCTTCACACCCAGGCAGTCTTGCCTTAGAACCTGAGCTCTTAATAGCCACCTTGGTTGACTGACCCAGCATTTATAAAAATCATCACTTAAACACAAACTAAATGTAGATTTCTTCTCATCTATAGAGCTTCGGGATTTTCTATATCCTGTTATTCAAATAGTATCTGTTCAGGACATGTCATGTGCTAGATGCACTGGCAGATTCAAAGAAGCTTAAATATTAAATAGACTTTTTGTCCTTGAGCATGTTCACTTTCATATCACAGAAAATCACAAAAATGTGAAAAATTAACTAGTAGTGGAAGGTAATACTCTTAAAGGCTAAATAAATAGTCCAGACAAAATCGAAGACAAAGTATTAATAAAAACGCTAAACAGCACATAGTATCTTTCTTTCCTAGCCAACATGTGACTCAGTATTGCAAAGTACACAATTCCCCTTCCTGCTTATTCCGAGACTGCCTTCCTCTGTTTTCTTGGCAAGGAGGGGGAGTGGGGACACGAGCAGGTGTGGGTTTGTCATCCATGTCCAGCCTTGGTCATTCAGGATAGCAGCTGTGCTCCCTACCACTTCAGGTCCCAGACATCACTCTCGGCTGAGAGTCCCCAGACCTCCTTTGCCCCAAATGCCACAAAGGCTTTCTTGAGAAACAGTTCTGTAGCTGAGAGATACACACGGAGATGACTGCACAGCAAAAATCAGAAAACAACCATAGATATTGAAGGTGGGATGTTAAAGCTCCCTAAACTTCCCACCAAATGAGGACTTTTCAGCATTGCCCCTTGGGCCCAACCTCCCAGCATCTCTTCTCATCTGTCCTCTCGGTCTTCCTCCTCCGTCTATCCAGTCTGATGGCCATACTAAGCCACTCACCCCTGTGACTTTATTATAAATGCAAATCTCAGACATCAACTCAGATAAGGAACACAGTCTATCTACCTTTGGGTAATCAAAAAACCTTTTCTAGGCTTTCTTACAATAAATCTTCCTCATGGTGGAGATTTATCTACGAGTATTTATATTCAGTTTCATTCATGTTAGAGGATCAGGGTTCGCAAATCCTACTTCTCACCTCTCTGTGCTCCAGGCTAGTGGGTGGTGAAACATACAAATAAGTTCACCGTTCACCTGGAAAATTGATAAGATGTTATTTAATGAAGCAGGCCCAGCTATGCCAGAGAACATGGTCTAAAGAGGGTTTTCCCTCCACACACACCCCCAGACCTCGCTGAGATACATCAGGCTCAGACCGCCCCAGCCACTGCAGGACGAGAACCACAGACCTCTGGCCCACCAGGCCAGCAAAAGGGAGGGGGCTCTCAGGTGGCCCATCGGCCTCCCGGGGCCCGGATGTGCTCTGACTAGGGAGGCAGAGAGAAAGCTGAGACAGAAGCCAGCCTCACAGCCACAGACAAGGTAAAACCCTTTGATTCAGGTAAACATTACTGAGTCTGCAGTGGTTCACGATCAAGAGGGCTCCCCAGAGGGTGCCATCTCACCAGTAAATGAGGGAGAGAGACAGAGACAGGGGCAGGCTGCCATTCATGGTGCGGACAGCAGCAGGAAAAACAGGCCAGTGAGGGGGACTGTGGCATGAACAAACCCACCTGCTTTCACAGCACAACCGATCTAACATCCTACACCATGAAAATTTAAAGAGGCACCCTCTCAACGAGGGTGTCTGTTGAAATAAAACATACCTTTCCTCTGGGAAAAGGCTTCTCAAAAACCAGAGTTTGTACAGTAGACACAGCCAGACAAGGAATCTGTGGGCCTCGTGCATTTGCTTATGCTGAAGTCTATTAAGCAGAAACTAAATAATACAAATTTGTATTTCAAACTGCAGACATATCGATGACTGTCATCTCGGGAGTCATTTGATTAACACCAACTCTTGCCTCTGACAACACATCTCTCTAAACTAGTGAGAATGGCCAACGTCGGCCTCAGTGATAGACACGTGAATTTCCCGGTAGATAAATGTGATTCTAAGTGAGTGGAGAAATCGAGCTTTCGGTAATGGAAGTGTCAGCTGGTAATAAAGAATGAATTATCACAGACACATTGCAAGGGGAAAACATGCTGAATATTCTCATGAGGATGGCAAGTATTGCAACATAAAAAGACAAAAGAATATGGTGAAAGCTCGACCCAGTGTGTCTCAGTGGTGGAGCACCGACCCCTGAACCCGGAGGTCAGGGTTCGATTCTCAGTCAGGGCACATGCCCAGGTTGTGGGCTGGACCCCCAGTGTGGGGCATGCAGGAAGCAGCCCATCAATGATTCTCTCTCATCACTGATGTTTTTATTTCTCTCACCTCCCTTCCTCTCTGAAATCAATAAAAATATTTTAAAAATAAAATAAATGTGGTAAAAATATTTGCACATGTAGGCAAAATATTTTTAAAAATCTTAAGACCCTGCAATACCAGCTAGTGCTTAATAAAGTTATAGAAGGATTACATAGAAACTTCATATTCATAAAAATTTTTATTCTTCAGTGACACATAACATTTTCAGGTAAAATTATCACTTAATTCCAGAAAAATATGGATTATTTTCAGTTTATCATTTGTGAATGCTGTTACTTCAAACGGTAAAAATGATTACTTCCCATTAGAGCAAGTCAAATAACTTCTTAGTTTAAAATTTTACCTTTTTTTTTAATCTAAGATAGGGCATGTTATCACCCAAATGGAAATGTTTAATAAGCTCAATAATAAATAATGTCTTAAAGCTAGGAAGAGCTTCCAGATGCTTACCTATATCAACTCATTTTATCGTAAAATGGTGTACATAAAAAAATCTAATTACAGCTGAAGGAAGACAGTGTTTGCTAGTAGAACAGTTCATGGTAAAATTCAGAAACATCAACTCCAGTAATAATGATTCCACACTACTAAAAATTCTGCATTAAATGCCACTCCCCACAAACATAATAATATCTGACATTTAAAGATTATCTTAAATTTACCTTGCATATTTTCCATCGTATTTGGCATGGATCAGCATGTGCAGAGTGCAGAAAATTGAAAGACCTTTATGATTAATTCTAAATGATAACCTTATTGGAAATGTCATGGCTTGGATGCTAAAGGTTCCTCATACCCAAAGTAACAGAATTAAACTAGCTTGAAGAGGGTAAGACTATATCCCAAGAAACCAGAAACACCAATCAGAAAGGGTATGTGCATCCCTATGTTCATAACAGCACAATGTACAATAGCTAAGATTTGGAAAGTGCCCATCAGCAGATGAGTGGATTAAAAAACTGTAGTACATCTACACAACGGAATATTATACCGCTATAAAAAAAGAAGGGACTTTTACCATTTGCAACAGCATGGATGGAACTGGAGAGCATTGTGCTAAGCGAAATAAGCCAGATGGAGAAAGATAAATATCACATGATCTCACTCATACGTGGGATATAATGAACACCATAATCTGTTGAACAGGAATAGATCCAGAGGCAAAAGGCAGGGAAGGTGGGGAGTTAGAGATCAACCAAAGGACTTGTATGCATGCATATTAGCATAACCAGTGGACACGGACACTGGGACTGTGGGGACTGGCCCTGAGTGGGAATGGGGGAGACGGGTGATGGAGGGGTCAACTGGGGAAAAAGGGAGACATATGTAAAACTTTAGACAATAAAAAAAAAAGAGTGTGTAGGCCTTGTTCCTGGACCCACTGTCACCTAAGCCATCTTTATTTTCTGAACTTGCAAAAGGGATTCATTAATTAGCTTACTGCATGCTCTTTATGTAACACATGTAAATGTGTTTTTTATGTTTTCATATTTCTGTATATGGAGATCCACCCATTTTATTCTCTTCTTTTTTTCCCTCCGCTGTCAGTAAATAATACATGTAAGCATCTATTATCATCAAAGTACCTGGAGACTGTTTGATTTTATTAAAAAGAATCCCTCCTCACCTCCTTCAGATATAATGTGTAAAACATTTCTCTTTTTACACACTAGACCTTTTTTGTGTAGCTCTATGGAAAGCAGATAATTTCATGAACATCAGAGATGTCGGGTGAAGTACCCAGTAACCTGCTGAAGAGGCGAATTCTAAAATCTCCTCAAAGAGACCAGTCTGATGGTTCATTGAGTCCTAAGAGCTTATTGAGGGAGAAGGGGCCGTTTGCAGGGCAGGTGAGAAGAGGAGTGTTTACAGACCTGATGAAGCCCCTTCCACTTCACGTGTTTGCCACAAGAAGACTCAATAGAACAGAGTAATCATACCAGGCGGGTGATTTGGTCAACTGAACTCTAAAATTTAAGTAAGGAAAATGTATAAACAGGACAGGAATTAAGGGAAATACTGTATTCAAAGAAAATCTTCTAATAGTGTGACTGGCATCCGCTTATTCATGCGAATAGAGAGCCGTGGTTTGCATCAGCCACACCAGGTCTGCACCGAAGAAAGGGAGAATTGAATCTTTATGGTTGAAGTCGTTTTTTTTAATGTCATGCTTAAAAACCTGAGGTAGTACGTGGTGTCATTACTGATGGCTAGTTTGAGACCTGTTGGATTCTCCCACGTTTTTGTGTGTGTGTGTGTTTTTCTATATGGTCCTATAACCTCTTGTTAAGGTAGTGTATTTTTTCCACATTTATATTGGCATTTTACATTATTTTACTCCATTGATCAGTTTATTTATTTCAATTTGGAGTTAGGAACTTGAATTCTGATTTTATATTTTTAAATGCTCACCACTGTCATATTTATGGTGACCCAACAGACATAAAACAGATTTTTCTGGTTGTAAACTTCATGTTTATTATGTGAAGCTTAATCCATCAGAGCAATCCTCATTTCAAAAGACAGCTCCTCTGGGAATGTACATACCTTTTGTTTAGAAAGGTGTTCTTAAATCTTTTTGTAGTTTTCACTGCTTCCTGCTCCCATAATTTCGGTCATTAGAAGATTAAGTATTAGAAGCTCATTGGAAATAAGAAATGCTGATCTCTTAGTTAAAAATCAGTTTTCAGCATTAGAATGTGTTCCTCTAGTTCACTCTGTGACTCATTGGTCATTTCTACATGGTTTCCTTAACTTTTTTTTAACAGTTGTTTTCTCCATATAACATAATTTCTTTTGTGTTTGACAAGGCGTGTATCATTTAATGTAAAAGAAGATAAACTCTATCATCATTCACTAAGAAGCTCAGGGAATCAGTTATGGCAGGAAGTGATTTATAATTGGAATCTAATGCCATGTAGAGAGCATCCAGGGCAGAAATTGTCATGCTAAAAACTGGCTACTGTTGGGGTATATGCTGATCTACAAGGCCAGACAATAAACACCCTGCCTAAAATTGATCCTGGCTATCCATTGTTAAGCAGTTAATACATGGTCACATTCTATTAAGATGAAAGATGCTGCTTTCATTGCCCAGGTCAACTAAAATCTTAGCTGTCAAGTTTTTTGAGACCCAGAAAAATCTCAGAAATCACGACACGAAACGTACTGAAAAGAATCCAGGAAGGCAACAAAAAATTGAAATTCAGTTTAGGAATAGTCAGACCGGTTTTGGTAACTGGTGCAAGATCTCCTCAAAATAATGTAGACACGTGGAGAAGAGGCACATGCTCTGAGAAAGCCAAGAGAGCCCGTTGTTTTGTCTGGGTTGCAGATGGCCTGGTCTTCCCCTTCTCCCGCACGCCTACCCTCCTCCTCGTCTGTCTGCTCCCGTGACAGCGTTGGTTGCAAAGAGGTCCGTGAAAACCTTTTGCGAACAACTTAACAGAAACTAGAGCAGTCCTGCATTTTTTGCCCTGGTGCTAATTAGGGAAACATGACCCCCATCTGCACCCCATGCACACATTCCCTCTCACTTCCCCTCACTTTCAAACTCGGGAAAATTAACTACGTTACGAAGTCTGTTTTGCACCCTTAATAAACATCGCAGAGCATCACATGCACAGACACTTTCTGAATTTTCTCCACATGAGCAGTAATTAACTGTCCATGATTCCCTATAAAATACACCCTCTATAGCAGTGGTTCTCAACCTTCCTAGTGCCGCGACCCTTTAATAGAATTCTAATGTTGTGGTGGCCCCCAACCATAAAATTATTTCCATTGCTACTTCATAACTGTAATGTTGCTACTGTTATGAACTGTAATGTAAATATCTGATATGCAGGATGTATTTTCGTTGTTACAAATTGAACATCATTAAAGCATAGTGATTAATCACAAAAACAATATGTAATTGTAGATTGTGAAATATTTATTTCTAATTACAAATAAATGAAATTTTGTCTTGAATCGTGGTGTAGCATGGGTGACAGTCTTCATATGACAACAGTAAACTACATGGCTACATTTTGCTACACCGAGGAGCCATATGTTGGTTCCTAAGACCATGGGAAACAGGTGTTTTCCAATAGTCTTAGGCGACCCCTGTGAAAGGGTCGTTCGACCCCCAAAGGGGTCGCGACCCACAGGTTGAGGACCGCTGCTCTGTAGCTTCTGGGTTTTGTTTTCACAGAGAGTTGACATCAGATGAACACACCTTCTCTTGGATGTTGGTGGGCAATAGACAGACAATAGATGCATGGTCCCCTGTATCTGGAGGGGGTATTTCTGAAATCGCATGCTAATGATCATTACTGGATAACCTGGAGTATATCGGCTCAGCTATGACCAATGACTGTTTTTATTCTTCCAAACCCTTGTCGTCGTCGTTGTATGTGTGTGATTTTTACCCTTGCCTAGACCTGGTTGACCGTTTCTGTGAGCAGGTCCTCAATTTTTTACTTTGTCCCTACTTTCCTGTCCTAGCCCCATCTTCCCCTGGTGTCGACTCCGTCCCCTTGCAGCGCACAGGCAGCCAGCACGGCCCCCCGAACGCCGCCACGGCCACCTTCCAGCGGGCCAGCTATGCCGCCGGCCCAGCCTCCAATTACGCCGACCCCTACCGGCAGCTGCAGTATTGTCCCTCTGTTGAGTCTCCGTACAGCAAGTCCGGCCCTACCCTCCCGCCCGAAGGCACCTTGGCCAGATCCCCGTCCATCGATAGCATCCAGAAAGATCCCAGGTGGGTACGAACCTTTTTCTATTTAAGTCCAAGAGGCTCTCTAACCGGTCATTGCATGGATGGCGTGATTTTTTTCCTGCATCACGTTATGGCTTTCATGCCATGAGCTGAGGATGAAAGGGTTGACTTCGGTTAGGTTTGGTCATCTTTTGTCTGATTTGGAATGTGGGTATTGGTCACGGATCCCCAGGATCACTGTGTTTCAGTAGCAGGACAGATGCTCTTGGGATCAGAACATCGGTAGGTGCTTGGGGTTTCAGCTACTTGATAAGATCTAGAACTCTCTCTTTAATGCTAAGGGAACTGAGAATTGTGAATGATCTCAGATGACTTCAGATATCACTGATTAGGTGTTTACTGGTTCAATGGACGCATGCTTTGTCACTATGCATGTCTCTATCAGCGAGTAAAGTGGTCCATATACTGGCTATACTAAAAATCGAAAAACTTAGAAAATCAATATTATCTTCATTTCTCTATGTCTAAAAGTACATATGACATTAAATTTGTCTGAGCATTGGTAAAAAAATAATGTATTAAAGAAACTGTTAGGTTGAGATATGTTTCTTTTTGGCTTTCTTTTTTCAACATTGGCAAGTAGAGCATCGCTCTCTCCCTGCAGAATTAAATGATGTTTTATTCATAGCCATTGGATGTATGCTGATAGAGTCCCATAAATATATATCTGCATCTGTGAATGCCATCGACATGTCAGATTTCTGGTATTTCTGTAGAGCAGGGCATGTGACTTGACTCTGATGGCACACTTGAAATTTGTCTCCAGGAATTTTCTCTGATGGAGCACACAGGTGCTTCTGCACTGTGTCGATGGGCTTGCCTAGAGTATTTTGTAAAAAGAAATCACTTCTACAAACATAAAGGCAGAATGGGGGTATTTTATGGTATTCTTTGAGATAGCTACTTCAGCACAATTGCACCCCGCTGGAGGGTTCATGCTAAATATTATATTTGATAGAACCTCCATGGTAAAAGTGAGCTGGAGTAAATGTTCACTTTCCTGTTAACTACTAGAACTAAAAACGTATGCTGACGTTTATTGTGCAGCATTTTGCATATTCAGGTTTTCAATCTCAACAGCAATTTCTAAAGTATTGAGATTCCTGTTGAGATTGAAAACATGCAATCCTTATATGTTCTGGTCATGTATGGATAGAATGCACTTCAGATAACAACCCAATGTGCTGTTTTAAAATAAATTTGCTTGACATGCAACTGAAAACATATAGAAATAGAATAACAGCAGACTGCTAAAAAATGCTAAGTAGAATATTGAATTGGCATTGCTTTATTTAACATTACATATTTAAATTGAGGATAAGTGTTTTATCTCCAGTGGGAAGATTTCAAATGTTCATATTAAGGGATTTGGCTTAATAAGAAACCAAATTTATGTTTCTCTAGCTACAGATAAGCTTCTTTATTTTTTGCTGTGAGCTAAATGCATTTTATTTTACTAAGTGGCATATCCTTTCCATTCTATATTAGTCATTTGTATAGCTTTTTTTTCCTTTTTCAGTCATGGCTCTTAGCTTTTCAAGTTATGGGTTATGTCACTTATTTTTATTGGGTGTACTCTATAAACCAAAAAAGAGAAACAACAATAGGAAATGTTAGAATGAATAAGAGAATGTTGGCCACTAATCTATTGTATGTGTAAAATTTATATGCAGATTAGCATTATATGAATTGCAGATTCAGTATGTTATTTTCAAGAATGCTAGGCAATTGGCCTTAATATATTCACTTTGAAAAAGAAAATCATACCACCATTCTAAGTCCAGCTGCACAAGTGAAACAGACAAAACCAGATCTAGAACCAGAACTGGCTTGTTGTGATTTAACACAAAAGGAACCAATACTCTGGCATCATGCAAAATGGATGAGGTATAAAATACAATAAGGCCTTGCTTGTAGAGTTTTCCTAAAATAAAGGACTGCAGTTAAGTGTTCATATTTCATTGAGATACATCCCAAATCCAAAATTCAAGTCTAAAATCTAATGATATTTTTATGACAACATTTTTACATTATCCTTCAAATAACAAATTTTTTATTTTCCCAAAGTGACTATTACTAGAACTAGTATATTTAACTTCTAGGGTTAACAATTATTTATTTTGGCATTTTTGCTTGTGATTTAAGCTGTTTCAGTCTTTAGACTTCTTTCAGCTCTCCTACATATGTTTTTTAAAAGAGTGTTAATGTTTTATTTATCGTTAAATACCAGACCATTTAAGCCTCTGCTGTTACAAACATGTCTCCATAGCACCATTTCAAAGCAGTTTTACATACATCTTTGATGTAATTCTCCTTTGTGGAGGGAAACTAATATCTCCACATGCTTTAAATAAAGGGAGAACTGGAGTGTATATGACTCATGAAGATCACAGTGCTGACACAGGGGCACACAGCTGAAATTCACACTTATGGGAACCGTGAGGCATATTGGCATGAACATTTTTATTTCCTTGTAAAAAAGAAAAAGGAAAGAACACACTCACATCTTTTATGATTTTTTTTTGGAGGATGGTAGTACCAGATACCTGTATGTAGGAGCTGAGAGGAATAAACGGAAGTTTGCGAATGGTCTGAGTAGATCTGATAATTGCTTATTGGACGTGTGGTCTTTGTTTTACTTCTCCTTTCTTTTCTAATATCTGTCTTATTTCTCTTATTGCAGACCAGTGTCTTTTCACTATTAAAGGGTTTTAGTATTATTCAATGAGAGGTTTTCAGAGTGTGCGTTTTAAAATAAGAAATTGAAACTAAGGTGCCCCAACTTGGTCATTAGATTTGAAACCAGAGACCCCCTACTAACACTTACTGGCTTAGAGGAAGTAAGGGTATGAAAGGTTTGGTTCTGAAGGGTTGGGGTTTTCTAGCTTGCTTGCCTCAGTCATATAGATTTTTGTTGCAAAACTTTGGTCTTTTCACTATTAACTGCCTCTACTCTGTACTTCAACAAAGAATGTGCAGAAACCTTTTTATATAGGAGATGGTAACATCTACTTTCCTTATTAAAGTCAGCAATCACTTTGAAAATGTCTATGTATGAAAATTTTTCTTTACAGCTACATTTGTGAAGCTTTTATCTTCCATAAAATGTGAATCTCGTAAGAATTGTCGTCATAACTAATACATTTTTTGGTGCTGTACCAAATATAGCATTACATACTGTTGTTTTTAAGTATATATGTTAAATATAAATCTTCAAATCAAAATATATATACATGAGGTGTCAGTGATGTTGGGAGTGAGAAGACATAGCATTCTTATTTTGAAAATGTGATTAGGGAAATAACTGGAGAAAAATAAAGCAAGAGTGATATACCCTGTAGACTAACGGTGCTATAAATGTTCTCTATAAAAGAAGAAAAGTTTGGGTAGGACTTTTATTGACATAGCTTAACATATAGGTAATAGCATCTTTTCATCATGTTTGATTAATCTCTTTTCAAGATATTGTATTTGTTCATGTACACTCTCAAAATCAATTTTTTTAAAAAGCTTAATGAATCTAAATTATTGTAAACATGATTTATAGTAAAAATCTGTCTTATTTTTTTTTTTACTCAACATAATAGAGAAATAAATATAAGGGCACATCTTTACTGCTGAATGTGCCTCTGTCAAACTTATACAACATGTTTTGTTTCAAGCTACATTTAAGATATTAAAAAAGTTTTCATTATTGGATATTATTAAACATTATAAAGTATTACTGCTTATAAATACCTTATCATTAGGTAAACCTGTGTTAAGAACATTTCCACATGTTCTTTCTTCATTGTTTGCCTACTCAATTAAACAAATCACAGAGTGTGTAGTGAATTGAAGGTTTAGGAAACATAATGTACTCCAAAAATGATTTTTGTAGGGTAAAGTTTCAATAAATATTTTAAAAAAATCTTTATTAAGGTTTAAAGTGCTATTTTTATGTAACCTAATAACATGACTGAACTGTTTGCGATGAAACAGTTATATGATAGTCTTCATAGTTTAGTTTTCTTTTTTAAATATGTTTTCATTGATTTTTATTTTTTTTAGAGAGGGATGGAGAGGGATAATGAGATACAGTAGAAACATCCCTGAGACGTCAATCATTTGTCTCCTGCACAACCCCTACTGGGGATTGAGCCTGCAACCTGGGTATGTGTCTTAACCAGGAATCAAACCGATGATTTCTTGGTTCATGGGTTGATGCTCAATCACTGAGCCATACCATCCAGGCTGAAGTTTAGTTTTTTTGGGTGGTAAATCTCTGGGGAATTTGACTGAAAGTGCCCACTAATTAATTAATTAGTTAATTAACGGGGGAATTGTCTGGGGGGTGGTGGGAGGATAAAGAATGCACAATATGAAGACCTTCAGAGTCCTGGGAATCATTTAATCAGGCTAAAAGCAAGTGTGACAAGTGGCCATTCATTCTCTGCTTGGATGCCTCTAGCACCGAATGGGCCACTCACCATCTCTGGGAGAATTTTATTAATTTTTTGAATAACTCAATCCTTGAAAAATAATTTATGTGCATAGAAAATCTGTATCTTTTGTACGTCCATTCCCTGATCTTACTTCTGACCTCCAGAATCACATGAGAAGCACCCGTCATCCCTTCTTCAAAGGATAGCCTTTGCCCACAGATACTAACCACCCAGCACGGCCCGGCCTCCTGCTTCCATGCCAGCTGCAGTCCTTTTGCACAGAGTCATGTCTAGGGCTCTTCTCTGGAAATCCGGCCGTGGCCAGTCTTCTTCCCAGTTCTGTCTCACACGTCCTGGACACGCAGGAAGAAAACAAGTGATGCCTGGGGGAAGCTGGGTTCCTTCCGGGTTTACTTGAGAGTTCATATGAGAAACATGTGTATAACAACGATGATGATAGCAATTACTAAAATTATTTAAATCATGCCCTGGCTGGTGTTGCTCAGTGGTTAGGGCATTGTCCCTCACATTGAAGGGTCTCGGGTTCAATTCCCAGTCAAGGACATATACATGGGTTGCAGGCTCCTTCTCAGCTCCATCAGGGCATATGTGGGAGGGAACCAATCAATATGTCTCTCTCTCCCCCCTCCCTTCGTGCCTTCCATTGTCTCTAAAAATCAATGGGAAATATATCCTCAGGTGAGGATTAAAAAAAACAACAAAAATTATTGAAGTAACATGTTTCATGCTCAGCATAAAACTTCTGTATTCATCATTGTATTTAATCCTTCAGAAATCCCTCCGACATGACTTTTTATGGTCTCCATTTCTCATATGGGGGAGCTGAGGCCCAGAGAGCTAAAAATTGATCCCAAGTCTGTCTGACTTCCAATCCCATGTTTCTAACTACTGTGCAGACTGATAGGAACGTAACTCTACAGTCAAATAAAATGCCCAGACTTTTCACATGTGACTCCTGCAAAGCTATGAATCAGTTATCTTTACCTTGAATGTTTAACCTTCTTTTTACCTAATTAGATATCTTACATTCACTTCTTGTTAGGTGATTCCATTTTTTGCTTCTGCAGAAATCTTTTCTCGGTCCCAGCTCTGTCCTCCAGTGCGCTTACTGCACTCACTGTTCCTTGTCACTTGGAAATGTGACGGGCAGACACGTATGTCTTCAGTGAGGTTTCACTCAGCCACACACAGAGCTGGCCGAAGGCCAGAGCCCCGCAGCTCTCACTCCCCTGGGCTGCTCCCTCCGAGTCCATCCGAAGGCACCAGGTGTGTTCTCGGTGTCTTTTCTGTGGAATATTCTCTGGTGGGCTCTCCAACATGATGATGGCACGGAATCAGCTTCATTCTTTAAGGAGCTTTCAGAATGATGGGAGAGAAAGATGTACCCACAAATGACGGCGATGCATGAGTAAAGTGGACAGCTGTGATAAGTAAGGAGGAGGTATTGAGTTTTTGGCACAAACTTTGAAGAGTAGATGATATTTCCACATTAAAAAAAAATGGAAGAGAAAGCTTTGTAAGCAGGGAGAACAGTTAAAAAGAAGAGAGGGCTGGAAATGGAGAGGACAGGGCCTGTATGAATTACTCAAACTTGGTTCTGCTAGGTTGTGGGGTCTACCGAAGGCAGGTGTCTGTGAACCTCCCTGCCCACCCACCTAATCTGAAAAATGTTAGTTTATGCCACCATGTGTGGCTATTTTTTACTTATACATTTTAAACATAGCGGACTACTTTCTTAAGGCGTCCATCGCAGACTACCACAAACTGGGTGGTTTAATTCAATAAAAATGTATTCTCTCAAGGTTCTAGAAGCTGGAAGTCCAAAATCAAGGTATAGGTGCAGGGCCACATTGCTTCAAAGGCTCTGGCGAGCCCCTTGTTGCCTCCGTTGCTCCCTGGATTGTGGCTGCACGACTCCAATCTCTGCCTTCATCTTCACAGGGTCTTCTTTTGGTCTCATGTCTCCTTGCCTCTTCTGGTCAGGACACCAGTCATTGTATTTAGAATCCACTCTAATTCAATATGACCTTCTCTTAATCCATGTGCAGTGACCCAGTCTCTAAATAAGGTCCCTTTCTGAGCTTCTGTTTAGACATGAATTCTGGGGAGATACTAGTCAACTAATTGCCTATGTGTTGGTGTACTGAGATAGAATTTACATTATATAATAAACGTACACTAAAGATAGAACTGAAAACAGTATGTTAAAGATGGAGCAACATCATTAAAAGTTTTCATTTCAGTGTACATTTTAATCATAGAAACTTTTCCTTTGAACGAGTAAGACAGTTAAATATGTTAGACCTGAGACTATTATTATTATTTTTACTGGTTAAGATGACTGGTATTCATCACTCCAAGTATAGATAGATAGATGTGTGAGGCTGGCCATTTCTTGTTTTTTTTTTTGGACCTGTGAGAATTGTTAGTGCTCTCTTGCTCATATAGTGAGAGTTAATTTAAAAATAAATTTTTTAAAAAGATAGATAATAGAATCCAAAATTTTGCATGGACCAACACACATTAGCAGCCATCATGAGCCCTAGGTGAGGTGCCCAGATAAGCAGAGGTATCATCATCAACCCGCCATGTGGGAGCTTCCAGTGAAAAACATGCTGTCATCTAAAATGTGAGCCCACTGAGAGGGCAGTGCCAGCCCCTGGGGTAAATAGGACAGTTCTTCTTTGTTTTCTTCCGGTAAATGAATGAGTGGAAATTCGGATGTTCTCCTCTCCTCCCCACCCCGCCCCCGTGGTGATCTTGGTGCAGCCCTGCTGTGCTTACTCTCACCCTCCAGGGGAACAGAGGGTGCCTGGGCTGTGGAGGGTGTCCAGTTTATGGTGAAAAGGGTTCTGAGCAAATGTTGATTCTGGCCAGGATGCTCCTCTGCTCTGCCCTCAAAGTGCCTGTATTGAATGGGTATAATAACAGTCTTTTCCTCATAAGCTCATCGTGAAAATACAATATTTTAAGTCTTTGGGCTATTGCCTTGCACAGGAAGAGCCCATTGTGAGCTGAGATTCCTACCCCTGACTTCCTGCTGCACCAAGCAGTCCTGCCTGCAGGAGCACCTGCAGAGGGAGTCGGGCTGAGAAAGGCTCTTGGAGTCAGAGGCAGGGAAGAAATGGGAGAAGGGGAAGCTGTCTAGTTGGAAAGACAAAGGCCCAGGGGCAGACCCTGGGGATGCCCTGCTGGGAGGCCAGTGGTGAGGGGGGATCTCATGAGGCCACAGCACAGGGAGGAGGGAAGATTGAGAGCTCGGACCTCACAGCCAAGAAATGGATTAGGAGACGGAAGAGAAGACTTCGTTGCAAAAGAATTTTTTTGTTGGTTTCACAAAAGCCTCCTTTTCAGGATTCCTTTTACCAGTTTAAAGCAATGTTTACACATAATAGTTGTCTGCATTAATATCGATTTCCCTTTAGCACGGAATAGTCCCTTTGTCTCCTGTCTTCAAAGTCACTTGTAGAAGTAAACACTTGCATTTCTAACGCAGTGACTCATTCTAACCCTACCCCACCTCGTTTTCACTGAAGAGTGTTCTGGCTTAGGGACCACCACACACTCCTCAGTTAAGAGTGATGGAACATAGCTGAAACCGGTTTGGTTCAGTGGATAGAGCATTGTCCTGCAGACTGAAAGGTCCCAGGTTCAATTTCGGTCAAGGGCATGTACCTTGGTTGTGGGCACATCTCCAGTGTAAGGCATGCAGGAGGCAGCTGATCGATGCCTCTCTCTCATCGATGTTTCTAGCTCTCTATCCCTCTCCCTTCCTCTCTGTGAAAAATCAGTAAAATATATATATTTTTTAAAAGAGTGATGGAACATAGGCAGTCATGACTGAGGAGTAAATGTACGCAGAACACTAATTAGTTAACTAATCTTTAGCAGTTAGCACATAGTCTGTCAGATAAGATGGTGGAAATCCTCATTCTGTGCTTTTCTGGAATACAGATGTTCCTCTTGAGAACCAGCTCCTTCTTTTCCCTCAACCCACATGCTTTTCAGTAAAGCAGACATTTTCCCCAAGTTGAATAAACTGCACACGGCCCACGAGCTAACCATCCATGGGTCCCCACCCACTAGCCAGGCCTGCAGAGGAATCTGAGGAACTCAAGTACTATCTCTTAAAGGTGGGCTGTGTGCATTCTGGATTTTCCTACATCATTTGGGGCAAAAAGCCAAATCCAAGTTAACTAGAGCCAACGTGCAGAAGAAGCAAAGGCTATTGATACCCTGTTCTTCTCAAAAACAAGTCCTCTCCCTAATGCTCATAGCTGTTCGCTCCCCACTCATCCTCTGGAGGTAGCCATCGTGGTCTTAGGTTTGTTCTCCGGAATGAAGCCAGGAGGAGTATGTATTTATCCTTTGTCACTTGAGTCTGTAATTATTTGCCTTATACAGTCTGTCCACAACTTTTTTTTAACCCTGCTATGTCAAACCAACTACACCCTGTGACCCAGGAACAAAGATATTGTCTTTCCCCCAATTAAAAATAACTAAGAAGTTCCATACAATAACTAAATTATCATGGATTCTTTTCCAGATTGTCTGGACTAAATCTGATGTTAGGGGAGACTGAATCTTGTGACACCATTTAGCATCAGGGTATGTTGGGTCCCTAGAAATCAGAAATCTGTGGTATATCAGCTAGTGTTAAAACTAAAGCATCTTTAATCTTAAGGTCCCCAATAATGATAAGTACAATGATAACAGATAAAAATAATTGGTGGTTTAAAGAAATAGTGTCTTGAATTGCCAAGTAAGACAAATAGTTATTTTGGAGTATAATTTTTATGTTCTAAGTACATTTTCCCACTAGTAATTCATATTATTTCTGGCTTCTGAATCTCTATTTTCCCATTAAAAACCAGGTTTATGTGGGTAATATGTGTGTCTCTTATATTTAGATATTCTGATACTGAAAAGAGAGTGAGACCTTGCAGATGAACTCATTCCTTGGGCCAGTCATTTAGGATGAAGCAGGTCTCCAAGACAGGAAGCTACAAATGAGAAAGGAAGTAAATCTCTCCCCCCATTTTCAGTGTGGAATGAAAGATCAGAATATTTAAAAGCGCAAAATGTGTAAATATTAAAAATAGCACCCTTTGGAAACAAGCTGAGAGCCCATTTCCCTGGAATCTCAGAGAGAATTAGAGAGGCCTGCAGACTCAGACAGGAAGCTCCAAAGTTCAACTCCACGTTGATGCACGGGTTTCTATTTCCTGTCCATGTGCCCCTCGCTCACTTCCCACTTTATACCTTTTAAGATTCTGAGGGGTGGTTCTGAAGAAATCAAAATAAGGTTTTTTGCTTCAAAAGAAATCAAGGGAGAGTTTTGTAGGTCCAGATTATAATAAAAATAAGATTATAAAAATGGACAGTAATATCCCTCCTCTCCTTCTGAGTGGAAGCCCTCATCAGGAAAAGAGAGACCAAGAAAACTCAGGGAATCAGAATTGGTTCACCTGTTCATTCATTACTCAGGGCTGAATTCTTCTCAGGGGAATCTTGACATCCCTAGATTTTATATTATTTAGAAAAGTGGCATCTATATTTATGTGCCACATAGATTATATGTGTGTATATATCTAGATTGTGTGTGTGTATATATATTGTATATACATTAATTATATATAATATAAATATATATACACAGATTATATATGTATATATACTTAGAGTATGTGTTTCCATGTATATGCACATAAACAATCTACCTACTCATTTATTGGCTTTGCACACATTTATCTAGAGATAAGACCTATAAAGCTTGCATAAGCACACTGTTATTAAGTTGACAAAAGACACACAATAACAAGTATTGATTTTTCGTCTTGCCTATTAATCAGTCTGCTCCCTCAACTCTTAATGCTTTGCTTCTATTTTATCTGACCACTTACAAATAAGTCATTCTAAACAGTTTGCACTCTTTAAATCGATATTGATAGAATGTTAAAAATGAAAAATATAAATTCACAAAATTAGGAAAGTACAAGATTTCTTTCCCTTCTGGAAATATGGATCTGTGAGGGCATTAAAAGGCCTAGCCTAGTTACTAATTTTATGTATTTTATAGGCAACCACATGGCTATGCTCAGCCTCTTGAAATTACATGCCGTTTGAAGTGTTCCGTGCTTGTCAGAGAACTTAACCAGTTCTTAATTAAAGGAACCGTCTTCTTCAACTTATGCTGCTGCGACTATGGAAGGCCTATTTATTTTTAGCAGATCTCAGTTCATCCTCAGAGCCTCTTTGTTAATTCCACCACAAGCGAAAATCTGAAGTAGCTTTGGTCATTTCATGTAGAGTCCAGTTATACTATTTTTCTTGATGTCATGTAACTTTGAATATTTACTAGAGGGCAAAAATGGAGCATTCGAAACTTTTATTGTCTTACATGGCAGGTGGCCGTTGACTGTCAGTTGGTAACTAATGGAAATTAATTTCCATTGCATCTTGAGTTGCTTTGCAGCTGTATAATAGCATGCATTAATTTGGAGCTAGTGACAACTATTGAGAGAAAATTCGCATTTTATAGTGAGGAAATGAACATCTTGAGCAGAATTTGCCATTGCAAGTGATACGTTGCAGCTTGAGAAGTCTAGGAACTTAAATTATCGAAGCTAGTGAAGGTTATGGCCAGTTACCTTAACTGAACTGCTGAACCAAGAGTCTTCTGGAGTCCAGGTCATTCCATTAGAAAGAGTGGGAGTCTGAGCGGGAGGAGGAATAGAAAGAAACGGAGGAGAGAAAGAGAAGAAGACAATGAATGGGAAATTCAGTGGGAAAGGTTTCTGTAATAAAGAATATTTGAATACTTAATTGCATCTTGAGTGAGATGAAGCATGTGTCCTCACTTAAAATCTTATACTGTAACGTGGCCACAGGCCACCAGTCCTCTTTAGAGGGGAAGTAAGTCGCCATGCCAAGAAAACGGATTGTGTTCCACAACTGAGCCATTTGCAGAGAAGTCCCTGAAGTGAGGGCCTCCGTCTACCCTCAGCGGCCCTGGACTGAAGCCTGCTACAGAGCAACTCCAGGGTGGCTTCTGCTGACTCTGAACTCGGCCCAGTGCTTGCCCACATGTTTGGAATTCAAACACTAGTTACAGGACTCTTGACAGCCCTCGATTTTATTTTACGAAGGAAGAGTGGCCACTCTTATGTATTTTACTTGGTAAATTATCTCCTCCAGCCACCTCTTAGTACACGGGACAAGCAGACAGGAAATACCCCTGGAATATAAGAAAGTCTTTTCAGTTGCATGAAAAGGGCCTTATGGGTAAAGCAAAGTTGGTTTCAGGCAGATGTTTGGAAACCACTGGCTTCGAAGCCACAGTGGGGCAGAAGTCACTTCTCTGAACCAGTGAGTGATGTACTGTAAGATATCCGTGTATGTCCCGTAAATGTGGAAAAGAAATCCTGGCTTTTTATCTTGTTTGTTTTGCCTGTATATGCTTGTGAATGCATTTGCTGAGTGAATGGCTAGAATTAAAATCTTCCTTTTGATTGTTTCCGAGCATTTCAAAGCAGTAATCCTCATGTATAAAGAGCCAGGTGCTGTCACAACCGAACGGACGACCGGTCACTGTGAAGTGCATGGAGCACCTTTCAGTGCCCCCCCACCCTGGTCCCCCAGCTGTTTGCCATGGGGTGGGGGGGTGGCGGTGGGTGAGATGGGGACTGTTGAGTGGTGATGGCAGGGAGCTTAGTGGAGCAGTCGGGTGGGAGGAGTTTCGCAGAGCAGTTGTGGGGTGGGGGGAGCCTCACAGAGCAGTGGGGAGCCTCGTGAAGCAATGGCGGGGCAGGGGGAGCCTCGGGGAGCAGTCAAGGGGACATGAGCATCAGGGACCATCCTGGGGTGGCGAGCTTCACGTAGCATCGCAGGGTGGCAGAAGCCAGTGATGAAGGCCAGGCTAGGCCTAGGGCACCCTAACCGCTCCTGATTTCATGAACGCTTGGCCTCTAATAATATTCTAAAATCATAATTATTTCTAAAATATCTCCATATAATTAGCTTACTCTGCAGAATTAACAGTGATAAAGTTGGGGGTAGCCAGTGTCCTGTAACCTCAGTGTCCCGGGGTTCCCACCTTTCTCTGCACCCTCCCCAGTGGATAGGGCTGGCCTCTGTGACCAGCAGGGATTGCTGAGCTGAGTGTGTGACTGCGGTAGGTAGGGAAGCCAGTTCAACATCCTAAGGCACTCCAGCAGCCCCAGGGAGAGGTTCATGGGTGAGGGACCAACCTGCCCACCCACCTTCCCAGTGCCAGTCAGGCTGCGGGTCTTCCAGTTTCGATCACAGACCTTGTGGAGCAGAGACAAACCACCCGTGCTGGTACTTATCTTGAATTCTTGCACCAAGAAGCCGTGAGATCATAAATGATGATGACTGTCCTCAGCTATTGAGCTGTGAGATGATTTGTTAGACCTAATCTGCCTGGTCATCTCACCAAGCAGATATCCCAATATCTCCTGTGCAATTACCTTTTTACTTTTCTTACTTAAAAGATGAAACCAAGAAGTTCAAACAACCAACACATCCATCGATGGACAAATAGATAAACAAAATGTGGTCTGCACACACAATGGTCTTGTTATTAATACTTTGTTTTCAGTTATTCAGCCTGAAAAAGGAAGGACATTCTAATGCGTGCTACAACATGGCTGAACCTTGAAGTGAAATATGCTGAGTGAAATAAGCCAGTCACAAACAAGGACAGATACTGTCGGATTTTATATATAGGCAGTACTCCGAGTCATCAAAAGCAGAGAGGCAGAAATTAGAATACCGGTTACCAGGGGGAATTGGGGGGTTATGTTTAATGGAGTTTCAGTTTAGGAAGATGAAAAATTTCTGGATGGCAATGCTAATGGTCCTAATACCAGTGAACTGTGCACTTTAAAAAATGGTGAAAATAGTAAATTTCATGTTGTGCATATTTTGCTACAATAAAAACAAAAAGCGAAGAAAGGAGAAACTAAGAGAGCCAGCTAAAAGCTGCTCAGGCACCACTCTTACAGACAGAAGCCAAGGTCAGATGGAGGAGCAGCAGATGAGGGTCCCTGGGATGAAGAATGAACAGAAGTGGTACACAGATCCTGAGTGTTACCCTTGGCAAAGCAGTGCTTTCTGCTACTTGTGGGCAGCTCCAAGGCTCATTTTTCAAGAAGAACATGCAGTGTCCTCGTGCATTTATTATTTGCCAATTATATTGCCTAAGTAAGTCCTGTAATCTCTTGCCCACTTTTTCTTATGCTTAAATAAAAATAACAATATATATCACAATAATATATAACCTAATATTTTAGCCATCAGACTCAGTTAAAATAATAAGTGTGAGATTGCTTTTAAAAATTGATTGCACAATATTATTCTACTGGAGGCCATGTGCATGAAATTCATGCAGAAGCGGGGGGGGTGTCCTTTAGCCCAGCCTGTTCCCTCTCCAATCTGAGACCCCTAGAGTGATGTCCTACCTGGATCAGGCCTAAACAGGCAGCCGGACATCCCTCTCACAATCCAGGACTGCTGACTCCCAACTGCTCACCTGCCTGCCATCCTGATTGGCCCTAACTGCTTCTGCCTACCAGCCTGATCACCACCTAACCACTCCCCTACTAGCCTGTTTGCCCCTAACTGCCCTATACTGTGGGCCTGGTTACTCCTAACTGCCCCTCCCCTGCAGGCCTGGTCACCCCTAACTGTCCTCCCCTACAGGTCTGGTTCCCCCCCTCAACTGCCCTTCCCTGCAGGACTGGTCACCCCCAACTTCCCTCCTCTGCTGGCCTGGTCACCCCTAACTGCCCTCCCCTGCAGGCCTGTTCCCTCCCATGTGCCCTCCCCTGTTGGCCTGATCACCCACAATTGCCCTCCCTTGCAGGTCTGGTCCCTGCCAACTGCCCTCCCCTGCTGGCCATCTTGTGGTGGCCATCTTGTGTCCACATGCGGGTAGGATCTTTGACCACATGGGGGCAGCCATCTTGTGTGTTGGAGTGATGCTCAATCTGCATATTACTCTTTTATTAGATAGGATAGAGGCCTGGTGCATGGGTGGGGTCCAGATGGTTTGCCCTGAAGGGTGTCCTGGATCAGGGTGAGTGTTCCCTTTGGGTGTGGGGTGGCCTGGGCGAGGGGCCTGTGGTGGTTTTCAGGCCAGCCACGCCCCCTCTCCCCCAGCAACCCAAGCGAAGGCTGGGGTAGCTGGGATTTATTTATCTTCTACAATTGAAACTTTGTAGCCTGAAGCAGAGCCAAGCCTTCTGCTGGCACAGCCATTGAAACTTTGTTGCCTTAAGTGAAGGCCTGGGCCATGTGGAAAGCTTGGCTTCCTCCATCACCAGGGGCAACCCAAGCCTCCCTCCTACTCTCTCTGTGGCCATAGCCATCTTGGTTGGGTTAATTTGCATACTCGCTCCTGATTGCCTGGTGGGCACAGCTTGTGGGTGTGCGAGAGGCATGGTCAATTTGCATATTACTCTTTTATTAAATAGGATAGGATAAAAATATATACAGTGGTACCTCTAGATACGAGTGCCCTAACATAAGAGATTTTTGAGATACAAGCCGTCAAGCGAGCGATTTTTGCTTTGAAATATGAGCAACATTTGAGATAGGAGTAATCGCAAGGATCGGCCGGCTGCCCACGACCCACCAGTTTACCGCGACTCGAGCGTCTCATAGTTTCCCACACCTCAAGGTTACGGAATGAATTAAACTCGTATCTCGAGGTACCACTGTATTAACATTGAGAAATGGTGCCTTAGGGTGATCAGTTTTAAATATATTCATTCATTTACTTAGCAAATATTTATTAAGTGTCCAGAGCCACCAGGCACTGTTCTGGACACTAGATATTTTTAGATAGGAGAGAGGAGATAGGAATATTAACTAGAAAATAATATTATTTAAAAACCATATAAACTTTAAAATAAATCAAACTTAATGTGAAACTATCCACTAAAGTTTTATTAAGAATTGCTCTGAGTAACTGATTATACCAGCTACCACATAATTCTGCTGTAATGACCAGAGGCTCCTGCTGTGCTTTTGGCTTTCGGAGCCCAAGTTCTAGTCCGTGATGTCCACCGAGTGTTTCCCCTTCACGCTGAAGATGGAGGCAGCGGCTCCTCGCTCCAAGGCCCTGAATCAGAAAAGAAGCAGACAGGCTAAAACACACCCCATCTTTCCCAGGAGCCAACAGAACTACCCATGTCTCTTTGTGACCAAGAAGTCTGCTATATTTCCAGCCAGGTTATTTTATATTTGAAAAGAACTCATTAAGATAAGTGGCAATTAGCATCTATACTGCAGTCAAAGTGCTTCTGACATCAAGGGCGAAAATATGAAACATGGGCTCTTTTTGATAGACTGAAATACTTCTGCAGGGGCCCATCCAAGATATTTGCTGGGCTTTGTTTGGAAGATAACGGAAACATTCCCAGATGTATATTTAGCATAAATCAGCCTGAAAGTAATAGACAGTACTGCTGAAATTGTAGAAGTAGCCATTAGAAAGACGAACGCTGGACTTGTCTGCTAAGCAGTATGCATGCATGGTCACACACACACACATACATGCACATACATACACACACGCACACACATACACTCACACACACACGCACACAGACTTGACCTGCTGTGCTTAAGCAACAATGAACTTTTGATGCCGATACATTTTCATCTGTATCTATTAGAAAGGAAAAGAGTCAGTTTGATTACTTTGCACTGTTGCTTTAATAAAAATGAAGGCAAAGCTTGAAACATGTAACAGGAGACCCCCATGTTCATTGCAGCCCATGCCATCCACAGAAGCGCTTGCACGTAACATGTCACATTTGCTCATTCCCAGTAAGAAGTACTTACCAGTTGCACGGAATAAAGATGCGCCCTGGTCGTCTCCGTCAATGGGAGCTTGTTGCAAGTTCCAGAGGGGTATGAAAGGAACAGGAAGCTGCCACAGCGGCCTGGCCAGGCAGGGCTCATTGAAAACCCGGTCACAGTCCCGGATACAAACGCAGCTTTGGGGCCCTAGCTGGAACTCCGAGTGTGGTGCTGAGAAGTGGGCATTTGTGGTGTGGGGTGTCTGCCCCTGCCCCCTGCTTCCCTCTGACCTCCTTCTCTCAGCCCTGCCGGCTTCTGCCCTGTTCTCTTGCCTCTCTCTGGTCATGTGTCACTGGACAGTGTTCAAATTCATACTTGCTAGGGATGAATTGTTTCAGCCCAAATACATGTGTTTGAGGCCCAGCCTCCAATATCTGAGGATGTAACTGTATGCGGAAGAAGGTCTTTAAAGGGATGATTAAGTTAAAATGAGGCCGTGAGGGTGTCTGGTGTCTTTCAAAAGGAAAGGCCACGTGGGGGCACGGGGAGAAGGTGTCCATCTGCAAGCCAAGGAGAGAGGCCTCAGGAGAAACCCAACAGCTGGCACCTTGATCTTGGACTTCTCGCCTCCAGAACTGTGCGAAAACCAATTTCCAGCCTATGGTACTTGGTTACAGCAGCCCGAGCACCCTGACAGATACGAGAGGCTATGTTTGGAGCCAGGAGTGGGTATTCAGGATCAAACGTGCTGGACAGAGCTCATGCCACAGGCTGCCTCATCCACCACCCCCCCTCCCCCAGGCAGAGCTGCCTGTGGATCCACGGGAACCCCAAGGCATTCAGCTGCTGAGGGATTCTGTAGGAATCTAGGCCTGTGTATCCTCAGAGGAGGATTTTGGGGCGTGGCAGCCGCTCTCAGAAGGCCCAGAGGAAGGCAGGCTAGCTGGCCAGTCATTTTGCTCAGATAGACATGCCTTTCCTGAAGGTGAATTTTGAATAGTGTTTAAGATGCAACGTGCAAGTCAACGTATGTACATTTATCCTCTCTGCATTTGAAAAGAGGTGTGACACACGAGAGGCAGGATTCTTTGGAAAAGACAATAATGCTGGGAAAATAGAAGGCAATGGGAAAAGACAAAGACTAGATATGAGATTATTGACACCATGAAAGAAGCCATAGGCATGAGTCTATAGGAGCTTAGCAGGTGAGAACAAGACTTTGCAGATACCACTCATTCAGAGAGTCCTCAGAAGTCAGAGCCGACTCAACATGTAACAACAACAGGTTGTAAAAAAGGAAAACACAAAAAATAGAGTAGCTTTCACTACTTTCGCACATAAATCATTAAATGTAGGAAGATATCAGTCTAATATAATAAATCGCTACTGCTTTGATAGACCCACTTATGAAAATGGAATGATTTCTACAAAATAAGAATCACTATCATTCATTTCATTCCTTCCGTGTTAAAACCACTGAAACAATATACTCAGTCTACATCAAAATACATGGTTGTACTTAAAAAATTACAAACACTAGAATGACCAGAACTTTCTAGCACCTTCTCTAGAGCCTTGCTATCAAAGCGTGGTGTGGGACCTGGGTGCTGATTGCAAGTGCACTTCCCCACCTGGGAGTCTGCCCTTTGACAGAACTCTGAGAGGAATTCTGTGTACAAGAAAGTCCTAATTCATGATGGCTAGTCAGAACCTCCTCTCAAATGCCATGTCTGGGTTATTGCAGAAATTAGAAATCAACCTATGATATGAAGTTGTTAGTCATATTTGACCTTGCAAGTGTGATTTTTATTCTTTTTAATTTTAGCATCATAAGGTACTGTTGCAGTCTTAGAGTTTTTCCTTATTTTATCAAAAGTCTGAATTATTTGGGAAACCAGGTGTTCAACATAATTAATATATACTGAGTAGCCAGATTATGATGATCTCTGAACCCATAATAATCTGGCCATTCAGTGTTATCCAATATAATAAAAGGCTAATATGCAAATTGTCCCCTCGACCAGGAGCTCGACCAGCAGGCAGACTGGCCAACCACCCATGTCCCCTCCCCCTGGCCAGGCTGGCCAAAGCTTACCCATGCATGAATTCATGCACCAGGTCTCTAATATATATACTGAGTGGCCAGATTATTAATGTGTTCAGAGATCATCATAATCTGACCACTCAGTATATAATTAATAACAGAATTCAGACTCACTTTTTAAAATGTTGCAAAATGGATATTTCAAGACCTAAGTTACTTTTTAAAAAATTCTCACAGTGTATATTATCTTTACTTTTGCATTAATTATAATGTATCCTTATTATTCTGCAACTTTTTTATTTACATCGTATGATGTGGGAACCTTTCCTGTCAAAATATGTACACTGATTTTGTTCGTTTAAGCACTGCATCCATAGTGTAGATGTAACACCATTTCCGTAATTATTCCCTCGTAGATTGCCCTTATGTGCTCTTTTCTGGGAACTCTTTTCTTTGATTATTTATTATCCAGGGATTGTAGTTTATGAGATGGTGCTATTCCCTTTAAAACTGTCAAATTTTTCAACTTGCCTTTTAGAGATTTCCAGCAATTCTCCGCCTTCCCTATCCCCAGCTAAACCCTCTGAATGTCTCTATTTTCTCCTGCTGAGCCTTTCTCAGCTAGCCAAGGTCATCTGAACTAATCGTGCAGAATTGGGCTTGCTCAGCGCTGTATCCCCTCCCTCTGCCCTTACCTGCCTGCCCTTGGCCTCCATCAGACCCAGTGTAATGCACAGCCACGTCCAGTCATTCCTGATTAACTTCAGCCCATAGCATCCTGCTCAGCCTGAGACCCTTCGCCATGAATGTAGGCGCTTTGTGCTATGGTGTGATTCAGTGCTGCTTTTGTGGGTGCTTTGTAAGCGTTCCTTCCAGGTTAGGTGGGTGCTCCTCATCACCACACCAGCATGGAGGCAGATATCAGAGCATTGTCTCCAGCCGAAGCATATCCCCACCTTAGAGCCTTTAGAAATGCAGAATCTCAGGCTCACCCACACCTGCTGTCCAGAATCTGCATTTTGGCAAGATCCCTTTTGATTCATTTCGCTTTAAAGTTTAAGAACCCTTGCTCTGCAGGTCAGTGTTGTCCAACCATTGCCCTTTGCATCACTAATAATAAAGACCTTAACATTTCTTACACAATGTTGTGGAGTTTGCACCCCCAGAGAAGAATCTGGGGTGAAGCTGTCAGGAAGCACAGGGTTCTAGAGAAAGTAAATTCTGGGCCAGTGGCCTCCAGAAGGCGGCAGGTCCCCAGGGGGAGGGGCACCAAGCATTCTAAGGCAATCAATGTCAAGACCCTCATTTGCTCCAGTATCGATTTGCCCTCTGCCCATTCTTTCCACCTCCCTTTCACAGCTTCTCTTCCTTTCTTACAAATAAAGGTCAAACTCATACTCATCCCGAGCCTCACTGCATATTTATGTGTACAGGTTTCTTTTAATAGTTGTATCTATAAAAGTCCAATATAGAAATTTCGGTACTGACCTTTCTTATTCTGAAAAAACAAACACACAAAAAAGCACACTTTTGCATGGATACCTAAACTAATTTTGAACCCCTACATCCATCTCATCAAGGGATGCATTTTCAATAAAATGATATTTCATGTTTCCTAATGCAGATCAATATGTGTATGCTTAAATGATCCTACCTATGATGACAACTCAATCCAAAAAGAAAAAAGAAAAAGAAAAACTAAGTTGTATCTACAAAGGAAATCAGGCTATCTACGTATATGTGGGTGAGCTGATGCGATGTTTTAATGAAATAGCAAGTCGCTGCCTTTGATCTCCTATATGGGATTATTTTAAAGGGAAAAATCCACGGAGGTTCCTTCAACAACCGAGATTGCCTCTTCGTCTAAATTTTATTGGGTCAGGCCCAGAGCCTTTTATTAAGACTGCAAAGGAAAACAAAACTTCTGACGGGTTCCATTAGGCGTGACCTCCGAACCAGTTTCTCAGAAGTGAGAAAGGAAACACGGAGTGTCGTTTCTCCTAAACACCAGGTCAGGCAAAGGGGGTCAGTGCCTGCGCTTCAGAACTTTGATTTCCATTTAAGGCTTTCCGTCTTCAGAAAAGAAGGATAATGGGTTAGGTTGAAAGCAGGAAAAATTAAACTTGGCCTTGAGTTTTCTGGGAAATCAGCATCCATTTATCTAGCAAATTTCAGAAGCAAACTATTCTGGCCACAAAACCAACAGTGTCTTTCAATTAATACACAGCGAATAAGGATGTCTGCAGCCCTGTTTAAACAATGGGCCAACTATCCTCTTTCCCATCCTGTCCCCCTCTCCATGGTCAATGGCACACTGTGCAGCTGTGGCAGGCTGCCCTCGGCCTGGGAAGCCTCGGACGTTTCATCTTTTCCAGAAAGCCAGGATTCTTCCCTGCCAGTAACCTGACGTGCCCCCAGCCCTGTGAGGCGAGACACCACTTAGATTTTTCACCATTATTAGAAAAAAAAGAGAAGGGAAAATATTCTCAACTACTCCCTAGTTGTTATGCAAGCGAAAAGCATGCTTTCTTTCAGTGATCATTGCAATCTATTGAAAAGGCTCTTTGGTTAAGTTTCCAGGAGGAAAAAAGAGAGCATGTAATTCCTTTCTGCTCTATGTCCTTTAATGTTTGTCCTGCTCTCTTTCAACCGGTAACACATGGGGAGCAGGTAGGCTGTGACTTAGAGAATGTTCGACGCTTGAAGGAAGCATGTTGTGTGCTGGTGCTACAGGCCGGAGTTCAGTATGACCGGACAGTATCGCCTGTGAAACGGCAAAGGCATTATTCTTTGGTTGTATGGGGTCGTTTGGGCACCTGGCATAGGAACATAAGGAAAGGCTTGACTGGGCTTGTGTAGAGCCCCTTCTGCCAGTGAAGAGTCCTTTTATATCTATAATAATAAAAGCATAATATGCTTATTTTTTAAATATATTTTTATTGACTTTTTACAGAGAGGAAGGGAGAGGGATAGAAAGTCAGAAACATCGATGAGAGAGAAACATCGACCAGCTGCCTCCTGCACGCCCCCTGCTGGAGTGGTGCCTGCAAGCAAGGGACATGCCCCCAACCGGAATCGAACCTGGGACCTTTCAGTCCGCAGGCCGACGCTCTGTCCACTGAGCCAGACCGGTGTTGGCATAATATGCTTTTTATAAAAGTAAGAACTATTAAATCCCCCGCAAGCAGATTCAGCCCCCTGCAGGCATTGGGGTCAACCCAGACGACAGTCAGAAAACGTGAAGGCCATATCAGTCATGTTCCAAGAAGCCAACATCAGGCTCCGGCCGGTGCCGCTGTCACCTCAAACCTGGCCTGGTCTAGGTTGCCGGTTTCCATACTTCTAGTCAACAGATGAGGGCATGCTTCCCTGGGCCCCATCTTTAAAACATAGCACCTCAGCTCCACCCCCCTTAGGCCTGGTGCTTTCCCTGTGCTGGTAACTCCCATCCTTTCCTAAAGGCTAGAGTCTGGTCCCTGTGGAGGACCTTGTTCCTCCCTGGTCAGATTTCCTTGCTGCCATGTGCTTACCGGCTTCATGCCCCACCTGCCCAGCTAGAATCCCCAATGCCAGGCTCTCCTCCTGAGGGCCGTATCAGCATCTATTGCAATGGTTCTCAACCTGTGGGTCGCGACCCTTTGGGGGTCGAATGACCTTTTCACAGGGGTCGCCTAAGACTATCGGAAAACACCTATTTCCCATGGTCTTAGGAACCAACAGACCGCTCCTCGATGTAGCAAAGTGTAGCAATGTAGTTTACTGTTGTCATATGAAGACTGTTACCCATGCTACACCATGATTCAAGACAAAATTTCATTTATTTGTAATTAGAAATAAATATTTCACAATATATAATTACATATTGTTTTGTGATTAATCACTATGTTCAGTTTGTAACAACGAAAATACATCCTGCATATCAGATATTTACATTACAGTTCATAACAGTAGCAAGATTACAGTGATAAAGTAGCAACGGAAATAATTTTATGGTTGGGGGTCACCACAACGTGAGCAACTGTATTAAAGGGTCGCGGCATTAGGAAGGTTGAGAACCACTGATCTATTGGGTAATTATTCCAGACATCTCACAAGCATTGCATCTCGTCTTTTAAGACTCTACGTCAGTTCTGCTTCCTTGAGCCAGGGCCCTGTGCGGCCTTTTGCTTCTTAAACTAAAAAATCGTGACAATCTTCAACTCCTTCTCCTCTTCACAAATCACAAAGCTGTCGTCCATGACTTTATCTCTGAAATATGACACTCATCTAGTCTTACCCCCACCTCTACTTTTCTCTGAATGCAAACCTTGCTCATCACTTTCCTTAAAAGACGCCAAGCCTCTCACCTGGTCCCATTGCCCCCAGCTTTCTCCATTCTAAGGACCCTCGTCCCAGGCATCAAAAACACCATCTTCAAAACGAGCTTGATCATGCCATTCCCCTTCTTAGTAGCTTCTACTCATGCTCCTACAAAATAAAATACAAACCCACACTCTGAAATAGAAGACTGCCCAACACTGCCCCACCTTGCGTCTCCAACTCCATCCCTACCGTATTCCTTCGTGTGATCCAGATGCCGCCGGAGGCGCTGCCCTGCCCTCGCGGGCATCTGTGCTTTTCACATGCTCTGCTCTCAACCCAAAGGCCCTTTCCCCTTTGCACTCCTGCAATATTCAAATCACTCTTCCAATTTCCAGAAAGATCTCTTTTGCTTCTCTCTGTGCTCCCCCTGGAGGGTCTGCAGAAATCTGCAGGTCTGTCTGAAGCAGGGAAGGGGAGGGAGAAGGTTTCAGAAAGGAGGAATGAAACAGAGCCCAACTTCAATGAGAAATCTTAAAGGGAAACAGTTGTGTCAGAGGGGTGGAACTTTGGCAAATGCCCAGATTTCGAGCTCGTACATACACACACACACACACACACACACACACACACACACACACACACAGTTTGATTCTGGAGACTAGAGACAAAAATGCTAGAGATGTATCTTTTATAAAAAAAGAAAAAATTAAGTCAGGAAAATATTCATAAAATTTTCAGCACATTGCAAAGAAAGTAAGAACTATTAAAAGGCATATTTTTTTTATCACGATTGAGTAATGACAAGATAATGTCATTTAAGTTTTGAATGCTGGCACAATGCTGGAACAGTGCCAAGGCCATTAATGCTGGCAAGTTATTTAGACATTAGGGGCTATTCACTGATATGATATATATTTATCCCACAAAAAAAAATCTTGAAAAAGTTTATAATGTTGTTGTACACGTGACACACTGGTTGATTACCAGTTAGATATTTTGAGAGTTCATTTGAAATGACCACTGTCTCCTATGGGAATGTATTTCTCGCCCCTGAGTCCCTCTACCCCTGGTGCTGGCGATTGCATAGCCTCTTTATACTTCACTCTTATTAATCCTTCATTTGAAGACATTCATCGTTTTCACAAGAGAATAATGTGGAGAAAGGCTGGCTCTCTTTCCTGAATTAACCATGCTTTCCCCAGACATGGGAAGTTTGAAAAGGCGCCGAGACCTTTGCGGCAGTTATTTCTAGTAGAGAAGAAAAATTGAGTGATGATTTCAAAGCCTTGGTCTCTAAAGAGGATGTTCTTGGTTGTCTGGCATCTTTGAAAGTCATCTGAAGCTGAGGAAGAAAGTAAACATGAGATGAGACATGAAAGGAAGGTGTCAGCCATGAGCCCTGTTGAGTTACTCTCAGTGGGTTATCAGCATGAACGTTTCCTTCTATCAGTTGTTTCCTTCTCGGTGGGGGGAATTCAGGAATGTGGGTCAGGTTCAGTCCACGTCTCTTCGGGATGGTGTCCCTTGGAGCAGTGGTTCTCAACCTTTCTAATGCCGCGACCCTTTAATACAGTTCCTCATGTTGTGGTGACCCCCAACCATAAAATTATTGTAATTTTGCAACTGTTATGAATCGTATCTGTGTTTTCCAGTGGTCTTAGGCGACCCCTGTGAAAGTGTTGTTCGACCCCCAACAGGGTTGCGACCCACAGGTTGAGAGCCGCTGCCTTGGAGGGAACGGCTGTGCACAGTGGCCACCTGGCCATCTGCTTTTGGGGATGTGAGTGATGAGTACCGCTTCTCCACGCGGTTGTCTCCATAGATCACGTGGCTCGCAGACTTCCCAGGTGCCTTCAATTTAAGAGTCAGAGTGTGTGGGGAAGAAGATCAGAAATATATCACCAAAGCGGGGTCTCATGTCAGTGACATAAATTAACTGGGTTATGTACAGTTTTTGACAAATGATCACCTCTGCTCTCAGAACTAAAGGCCATGTTACTTTTTGCTTTCTAAGCTCTAAGTTTACATAAATTTAAAAAAAAAATGTCCTGTAACCTTCTCTAGAGTTCATGTATCTCCATACATAGAATAGGAACACATATGAGCTTTTTAAAAGTTGTCATTAAAAAAAAAAAAACCACAAACATACATGAACTTTGTTAACTCCCAAAGCAGAACCCCCATACTTTGATGATAGAAACTTATTTTGACTTGAACATAAGTTTTCTTTTATACTATATACATCTTAAGTCCGTTTGTAAGAAAAGACTTTTTTTATCCCATACAGTCAAAATAAAAGAGCTTACATTGTGTATGCATTCAAGAAGCCACTGAAAATACATATAATTCAGCACTTTCATAAAATATGGAAAACATGAATTATTACAGTATAACTTTGCTGCATATATCTATAGTAATAAAAGCATAATATGCTAATTAGACCAGATGGCCAAAGAGTGGAATGACCGTCCGGATGACCTTCTGAACAACCTTCCAGATGAAGCCAGGGCTGCCAGGGCCAGGGCTGCCAGGGCCAGAGACAGCTGCCGTGGCTGCGAGGGCCGAGCCCCTTGCACAAATTTCGTGCACCGGGCCTCTATTAAACCTCGATATACGAGTTTAATTCATTCCGTAACCTTGAGGCGTGGGAAACTATAAGATGCTCGAGTCGCGGTAAACTGGTGGGTCTTGTGCAGCTGGCCTATCCGCGCGATTATTCCTATTTCAAATGTTGCTCGTATTTCAAAACAAAAATCACTCGCTCGATGGCTCGTCTCTCAAAAATCTCGTATGTTAGGGCACTCGTATCTCGAGGTACCACTGTATATGTAAAACACTTGAGTGAAACTCTCCAACGGGACAGTGCATTTATGTCACTAATCTTTTTGGAGGCAGTACAGAAAGGTTTATTATATAATACCATGCAAATATGCCTTCGACATGTCCAGAGAGAGTCCCTGCAGCTAATGCTGTGATAATATTAACATTCCAGAGATGAGTAATATGTACCTATATCTTTAAGAAAATTTGCCAAAACCGGTTTGGCTCAGTGGATAGAGCGTCTGCCAGCGGACTGAAAGGTCCCAGGTTCGATTCCGATCAAGGGCATGTACCTTGATTGCGGGCACATCCCCAGTGGGGGGCGTGCAGGAGGTGATTGATTGATGTCTCTCTCTCACCAATGTTTCTAACTCTCTATCTCTCTCCCTTCCTCTCTGTAAAAAATCAATAAAATATATTTTAAGAAAAAGAAAGAAACTTTGGGATATCTGTGGGAAAGTAACACTTTAAGTCCTAGGAGAGTGCTAAGCTATTGGGATCTGAGGAGAGCAGTTAATGAGAACAGGAGGTGGGGAAGGCTTTCCAGAGATGCTGCATGGAGAAGCGGCAGGGCGGGTCCCAAGTCGGGTTCATGATGATGTGAAAGGAGAAGTGTGCTGTGTGTAGGGAGCACAATGTATCTAATGTGGGAGATGCTGATGCATGGAGGGGAGGGCAGCCCAGGGCACCACCAGGGGGCGAAGTGTGTGAGCCTTTCCATTGTTCTGAAGGGCATGGAGGTGGGAGATGGCATGATTAGATCTCTTTATTGTGTCTTCAATCAAGGCCACAGAGGGTGGGAACTAGGAAGCTGGCCTCTGATTTAGAATCAGACAGGGGAGGATAGTGTTGTGAGGCAGCCTTCCATGTTCAAAGGACCACATCTTGACTGGGTGCTTATTCAGTGTGTGTGTGGGGGGCGGGGGAGGGGGAGAAGATCCTTTTTTCTTCAATGTTTTTGCAACAAGACAATCTGTTCCCTCACACATTTCCCATCTTCCTTTTTCAACTGTGCTACTTTCCATTTCTTACAAACTTCTCAGAATTCCAACTTTGCGCGTGTATTACAGCCTTATCAAAATGTGTCCTGTTGATAAGGCCATGATATAGGATGGATTTTACAGTGAAGACAGGACCTTCTTAAATGGCAACATGGGTGGGGGGCGGGGGGCATGATGGAGAAGGTGTCATGTCAGCAGTAAATCAGAGCTATTTGTTCCTGGCGTGATGGCTGTGGTTTGAACCTTTAAACCTGTATCCATTTACCACCATCACCTGGCAAATGCAGTGGGTGTTCCGTGGAGTGTAGTATTGATTTGACATAATAATCTTTCTTATCATACACAACTCCTGCAAGTGACAGGGAGGGAAAAGTAAATACCTTTTCAGAGTTTTAATGTAGAAAAATCACTGTTTTGTGAAATATTATTCGTTATTATGTCACTTTTTCTGATAGCTTAAATGGTTTTAATTCTCTTTTGCTGGTGGATCCATTTCCATTTTAGTTTTATGTTACATGTATTAAAAAGGTGATAAAACTGATTTTTAGAGTGCCTTGCTAAGTTCTCGATTTATTTGAGAAAAAAGGGATAGTGTGCATGATTTTCAACACAGAAGACATAATTTGTTACGTAAAATTATGAAGACAGCTATATTTATTAAGCTGAAAAATAGGTTGCATAAAAATATGTTAAATTATGACTCTTTAATCTTAAGAATTGGTGTCACCTTTTAGAAGTTTGGAAAATTATTGAGTATTAAAGGCCCAGTGCACGAAATTCATGCTGGGGAGGCAAGGTATCCTTCAGCCCAGCTTGCTCCCTCTCCAATCTTGGACCCCTTTAGGGAAGTCCAACTCCCTACCTGGATGGGGCCTAAACGGGCAGTTGGACATCCCTCTCACAATCCAGGACTGCTGCCTCTCAACTGCTCATCTGCCTGCCTTCCTGATTGTCCCTAACCGCTTCTGCCTGCCAGCCTGATCACCCCCTAACTACTCCTTGCCAGCCTGATTGATGCCTAACTGCTCCCCTGCCAGCCTATTTTCCCCTAACTGCCCTACCCTGTGGGCCTGGTCACCCCTAACTGCCCTCCCCTACAGGGCTGGTCACCCCTAACTCCCCTTCCCTGCAGGCTCGGTCACCCCCAACTTCCTTCCTCTGCCAGCCTGGTCCCTCCCAACTCCCGTCCCCTGCTGGCCATCTTGTGGTGGCCATCTTGTATCCACATGGGGACAGGATCTTTCGACCACATGGGGGCAGTCATCTTGTGTGTTGGAGTGAGGGTCAATCTGCATATTAATCTTTTATTAGATAGGATAGAGGCCTGCTGCACCGGTGTGGGCCAGCTGGTTTGCCCTGAAGGGTGTCCTGGATCAGGGTGGGAGTTCCCTTTGGGGCATGGGGTGGCCTGGGCGAGGGGCCTGTGGTGTTTTGCAAGGCCGGCCTTGCCCTCCATCTCCCCTGCGACCCAAGTGGAGTCCCTGGTATCTGGGACTTATTTATCTTCTACAATTGAAACTTTGTAGCCTGGAGCGCAGCCAAGCCTTCTGCTCACTCTTTTACACTTTGTTGCCTTAAGTGGAGGCCCACGTCCTCCAGGATGTGTGGAAAGCTTGGCTTCCTCCAAGCCTCCCTCCTGCTCTCTCTGTGGCCATAGCCATCTTGGTTGGGTTAATTTGCATACTCGCTCTGATTGGCTGGTGGGTGTAGCGGAGGTATGGTCAATTTGCATATTACTCTTTTATTAGATAGGGTTCCTTTAGCTTTGTTTTATGATAATTGTTTTCAATTTTTGGACTGATTAAATATTTAGTATTCTATACTTTTCCCTCACATATGTTTTATAAAGCCATGATTTAGTTGCTGGTTTTTATGAGGGAACCACTATCCTATATAATAAAAGCTTAATATGCTAAATGTCTGGTTGTCTGGTCGGCTGTTCAACCAGTCCACCAGTTGCTTTGACATGCACTGACCATCAGGGGGCAGATAGTCAACTGGTTAACCAGTTGCTATGACGTGCGCTGGCCACCAGGGGACAGATACTCCAGTTGTAGGTTAGCTTGCTGCTGGGGTCTGGCTATATCAGGATTGAGCAAGATGGGCCAGACATGCCCTGGAGCTCTTTCTTGGTCCCTTCTCGGCTGGCCAACCTCCTATGTCCCACCCTGGCCCCGATCATGCACCAGCGGGGTCCCTCAGCCTGGCCAGCGCCCTCTTGCAATCCGGGAACCTTCAGAGGATGTCAGAGAACCGGTTTTGGTCCAATCCTGCAGGTCAGGCCGAGGGACCCCACTGGTGCCTAAATTCGTGCATTGAGCCTCTAGTCAACATAAATAAAAACCTAATGCAAAAAAGTAAAAACTCAAGCAACATTACTTATTTGAGCAAAAGTGATTCCCAAAGAACTAAAACATGTCAACTGTCAATGGGTTTATAAACACTAAAAAAAATAAATAAATAAAAAGTTACACAAAATGTTGTGTTTGAACATCCATGTATTCCCTTTGGGTGCTTCTCTTGTAAGTGGACTGCGGCAGGAATGTGCCTATGACCAGTGAGCTTGGTTGCAAGTTGTTCCAAATTGGATGGTACAAAGCGCTCAGTGTCATTTCCGTGTCACTGTGGTTAGTGTTCCTAAACAGCGGGTCAGTGCCTGTGCGTATACAACTTCTGTTTGTGAGACTGCAGACCCAGCTGCTTCATGGGAAGAGGAAATGAATTCTCCATTTTAGAGTAAAATAGGATACATTAAAATATTCCCATCATCGCCGAGACCGGTTTGGCTCAGTGGATAGAGTGTCGGCCTGTGGACTGAAAGGTCCCAGGTTCGATTCCGGTCGGGAGCATGTACCTTGGTTGCGGGTACATCTCCAGTGTGGGGCATGCAGGAGGTGGCTGATCGATGTCTCTCTCTCATCAGTGTTTCTGAGTTTCTATCCCGCTCCCTTCCTCTCTGTAAAAAATCAATAAAATATATTTTTTTAAAAAAACTCCAATTTAAAAATATATATATATATATATTCCCATCATCAAAGAAAATCCAAATATGAGAAAATGAATACAACTGTGGACTCATTCTGTGCTTTGTCATGCAAAAATAATTTTGTGCATAACTTGACAGGATTACTTTAAATAGTATATAGATTTTAATTTATAAATAGTTAGGTTGTGTATTCTTCAAGCTATCTATCTTACACAAAGTCACGGTGTACGTATTTAACATTCTTCATTCAACAAATACTAATTGGCATCAACATGGCCGTGGCACTGTTCCAGATATTGTAAAACAGACACGGGTCCTATTCTGAGGGAATTTACATGAAGAGAAGAAAGTGGCTAAAGAAAGCGGCTGTGATCCCAAGTGCCATGGGCTGCTGAGGACTGAGAATGCACCATTGGGGTTCGCATCACGAGGTTTGGGGAATGGGGAGTGGGGAGTGGGGTGCTATAACCCTGATTTTCTGGATTCGCCAGAATGTGAGTGAGGAAATGTAGACAGTCGTTTGGAGAAAAATCAGAGAGAAGGTGTGTTGTGCAGTCGAGGGCATGAGCTACCTTGATTTAAACCTCAACTCATCTGGGGCCTGGCTGGCATGCCTTGGATCAGTGACTAATCTCTGTGACTCATTTCAGTTAAATATGAAATGATGGCAATAACACCCCTTGCTTTATACTCACCATCATAACACCCCTTACTTTATACTCACCATCATAACACCCCTTACTTTATACTCACCATCATAACACCCCTTACTTTATGCTCACCATCATAGGGTTCTTGTGTGGAGTAATTAAAAGGGTTTCTGGAGCTTTCAGGCTGCTCCAGGAGGGAGAGATTAGGACACAGGGGCTGGACTCCACACGCTCTATCAGGGCCTTGTAATTCTCCACAGGGGGAAGGAGTCAAAAATAGATTCCAATGGTGTGTTGATTTGGAGATAAAGGAATTCTGGAGGGATAAAACACCAAAGCAAAAATTTATTTAGAAGATAAACAGAGTATGTAAAAAAAGCCAGCTGTCTAGTGTGGTGTGGGAAGCTTTGCGTGTGGATAAGTGTGTAAGTGTGCGTGTGCATGAGTAATACGTGTGTGTGTGTGTGTGTGTGTGAAGGTAAGAGGGGATGAGAGGAAGCGGGCGTTAAACCTGGACCCCATGGAGCACCTCCTCATGAGGAGCAGCGCAGCCTTTGTTTCTGAAAGTCAAGGACGACTTCCCAGGTGTTATGAACAAGGATTGACAGAATCAGAACTGAGTTGTAGGAAAATTAAAGTGATTATAACGTGTAGGACGGAGCGAGGGGATGGATCCACGAGCTGTCACCAAAGATGACTTTGGGGATTTAAACCTTAGAAAACAATGTTATAAATAGAAGCAAGGAAGGCAGAAGGAGGTATTAAGTTTGAGGGGAAGCTAAGGATTCACTTCAGGTGTGTCAAATGTGATGCAGCAGTTCAGTCAATCAGCAAAGACGTTTTGAACACCTACTAGGCTCCAGGCCTGGCCCAGCACGGGGTTTGTAATGAATAAGGTACTGAAGGCATTCAGATTCCATGGGAGCCCGAGGCTTAGCTGGGTTATTCTGTGCAGCCACTGCCTAACACAAGACCTCGCCCATTGGAAGGTCTCAAATATTTGTTAATGAATGAAGACAGACACAGTCCAGCCAGTGTGGCTCAGTGGTTGAGCATGGACCCATGAACCAGTTCAATTCCTAGTCAGGGCACCTGCCCAGATTGTGGGCTCAATCCTTAATAGGGTGTATATAGAAGGCAGCCGATTAATGATTCTCTCTCATCATTGATGTTTCTCTCTCTCTCCCTTCCTCTCTCTGAAATCATTAAATACATTTTTTGAAAGACGCATACAAACATACTGTGGCACATCCAAATGTAAAGATCTAAGCAATTGAAACTGTTTCCCGGGTTTACATCAATATGAATTGCTTCAGCTTACTTTTGCCTCAAATGAAGCTAAATTGACTTTTCAAAATGAAAACAAAACATATTTAAAGAATTAACATAAGCTTTCCATTGCATGTAGTGTATCACTGAGTTAGAGTTTGGGATTCATGGAGCCTGGTGAGCATGGAACCTACGTTTCCTAAATCAGGGTTGGTTGTAAATCAAATCTGTCCCACAGCCTGTTTTGTAAATAAAGTTTTATTGTAACACAGTCATGCCCATTTGTTTATGCACTGCTTTTGCACTACAGCAGAGGAGCTGGGTAAGTGTGAGACACTGTCGCGCACAGAAAAAGTTTGCTGACTCCTGCTTTTAAACCAAACTGTGGGAAGTTATATCTGTAATACTCTCAACAATAAAAAAAACATATTTTAAAAAAGAGTAGATTTATAAATGCAATAGATCGATAGCTTCCTTAGAAAAAATGTAATCCAAGCAGAAAGTAATGTGGCTTTAGGCTTCCAATTTACAAAACTAATTATACAACATTTCTGCATCTAGGAATTAACGCAAAGCTTTTAATAGGCAGCACTATGAATACAATTTAATGAATGCACTTAGTAATAAATCTCCCTTATTCTGAAAATTATTTTTATAACTCAGACTTCTTATGTAGTTAAACCAAATGACTGGATGCTTTCTTATGGAACCGTAACCTTTTTTCTAGAAAACTCTTAGTGAGCACCAATTAAGATGAGCATAAACTGATCCTATTAGACAACGAGTTAATAGAATACAAATTATTATCAACAAGAAGGTATTAAAAAAAAAATACAGCCGGAACCGATTTGGCTCAGTGGATAGAGCGTCGGCCTTCGGACTGAAAGGTCCCAGGTTCGATTCCGGTCGGGGGTATGTACCTTGGTTGCAGGCACATCTCCAGTGTGGGGCGTGCAGGAGGCAGCTGATCGATGTCTCTCTTTCTCCTTGATGTTTCTGACTTTCTATCCCTCTCCCTTCCTCTCTGTAAAATATCAATAAAATGTATTAAAAAAAAAAATACAGACCATGCTCCAACCACTGGCACTTCCCTCAACCCCTCGGCCTGTTTATTGTTTCACAAAAGCCACCTCACGTGAGCCGCCTCCTGCTGGGGTAAGGAGGCTTCCCTTCCACCAGCTTCCTCCAGCTGTTGGACCCTTTGCTTTGTGCCCCAAGCCCATGAACACTTGGGCACACACACACACACACACACCCTGCTTGGTGGTCCGCGTGTTATCTGAAGGGCACAGACCTCTGATCTATACTCTCTTCATTATTGCCTCAAAAGCAGTATGGAAAGAATTAAGATGGCTATAAAGACTAATTTGACCCTGAGGACTGATACGGGATCCCAGAGGCAATTCAGAGAAAAAGCTTAGACATCAAACTCCAAGCAAAGCAGCCCATCTACTAGCACTCGGCCTCCCGACGGACCATGTAGAGGACAGCAGGCCCGCCGGTGGGCACCTACCCTGGACATTGTTGGAGCTCCACCTGCACCCAGGGGGAAACTGAGGCCAGTGGAGGTGGTCATCCTCACTGAGGCAGAAGGTGGGAGCGAGCACGAAGGACAGAAAACTGGGTTTTATGAACTTAAGATCAAACTGGGTTCTCGGTGCCTTTAGCTGGGCACAATGCAAGCCGAACCTTTGAGGCATGTGGGCATTTTGATTCAGCACCCCGGTCAAAGATCAAAGCACCCAACAGCCCTGTGCGTGCACGCGTGTGAAAGCAGCCCGCACATTTTAAAGAGAGCTGTGCCTTGCGCAACAGGCCCAAGGTGAGCCTGTGTGTTCCGGAAAGATAGCGGATCAAGAAAGCTACATTCTGTCTCCAAGGCAACCAGATGACAAATAGCCGGATTCTTAATCCAAGGGACGGTGCGATAACTCTGGCACATTTCAATTAGAAAATGTTTATGGGAAAGCAGACAGCCCTGGCCGCTTCCCGGGCTGGCCCGAGGAGCCCATTTCTTCTAATAATCTTTTAAAAAGATTTCCTCACAGCATCGATGGGAGCAGCATTTAGCTTCTTATCTGCTGGGGAAAACAAAGGCAGAAAAACACAGGAGGAAGGAGCGTGGGAAAGTGGATTCAAACCACAGGAATTGGTGGGTGAGCCAGACAGATAGCCACTGAAGTTAAGAGGCACATGGAAAGACAACCTAAAGAGCTGGCTATATGTATCACTCTCATTTTATCCTCTAATAAGATAATTCACTAACGAGACTCTCCTCAACCCATGGTGAGAGTGAGCATTTGCTATCCTTGAAAGACTGTCGTTAAGGCAAGCAGTTTCGATGACCAGATGCAGTGACAGTGACATGGCTCCATATATAAAACGCCCTGACATGCACAGAAAGTGGCCCCTTGCACGGCTCTGCTCTCCGCCAGTGTCCTTCAGCACTAACGGCCCAGGGGGAGGTGATGTTTGGAATTTTAACATTCAGATGGATTGTGTTTTCACTTTGTCTGGATTATCACTGTGCATTTTGAAGTGAAAAGAACTAAAAATGGGGTCCCTTGGAAATGGATGAGAAGATGAGGTGTGCCATAAATTTCTGCATGCTCACTTTGGCATTTTGTTATATAGTCAGTCCTCACTCCTCCCTCTCAAATCCTCTGGATGGCAGGTCTCAAACTTTTTGATAGACCTCCCTTCTCTTATGTGCGTAAAAATGATAGAAAAGCCAAAACCGGTGTGGCTCAGTGGATAGAGCGTCGGCCTGTGGACTGAAAGGTCCCAGGTTCGATTCCAGTCAAGGGCATGTATCCTGGTTGTGGGCACATCCCCAGTAGGGGGCGTGCAGGAGGCGGCTGATCGATGTCTTTCATCGATGTTTCTGACTCTCTATCCTTCTCCCTTCCTCTCTGTAAAAAATCAATAAAATATATATTTTTTAAAATGATAGAAAAACTCAAAGAGCTTTTGTCTCTGTGAGTTATATCTTTTAATATTTACCATACCAGATGTTGAAATTGACAAATGTTTAATATTTAATATGGTCATTAAATATTCAGTGCTAATAAGTATGTTAAATTAACAATTTATTGAATTTATTTTAGTAATTATAATACAATCACTATATATTGATATAAATATTTTATTTAAAAATAACTATGTTTTCCCAAGTTGGACATTCTTTTATAATTTTGGATCTCTCATGTGTATGGCTTCAGAGAAGGCAGCTATATTCTTATTCTGCTTCTTTGTCAGTCTGTTCAGTCTGTAATATATTTTGTTTGAAGTACATGAAGAAGATATGGCCTCATGCAAATACAGACTTGGAAAAGGGATGAGTATTTTCATAGCTTTTTAGTTAATTGTGAATATTCTTTGATACTGTACCAAAACTCTACAAGTCGTAGTTCCTTGAAGTATAGTTGAAGTAAAAAATTTTAAAATACAGCAATGAACTTTTTATATACTGTGTTACTTAAAATTCATTACTCTGTCTTGAATGGGCCTCAAATGCTCTGAATGGATCTTTCATTGATGTGTGGGGTCAGCATATATTGCTCTGACTTATGCAAATGTTCTAAATGTTGGTATATTTTATTGTGCGGTTTATGTTCATAGTCACTTTTTAAGGCTGTATGTGTTAGTGCTCCCATCACTCTCAGCAGAGAGTCTTTAAACGCTAGGAAAATTTTAAATTCAAAGTGACGGATTCAAGGTTTCTCGTATTCTAATGCTTTTATGGAAGTTAAAACTTTGTCGTTGGCAACAAATACTGTCAGTTGTTATCTTGAGGTGAGAAGCTCACTCTGTTCATTGTTGTCCAAGAGAAAAGGCGTGCAGATACCCAAGACTAAGTAACCACAATTTGTCTTTCAGTCTTTCCTTCAAGTAAAATCCGTGTCCCCTGAAAAAGGCAGCTGGTTCACTTCCCAACTCAACACCCAGCCAGTGCTTTTCCAGGAGCAGACCATTGTGTCACCCAGAATATTAGCAAGATGTGCAATCAAGGGTCAAGACTTAGTAAAAATTAATCATTTCTACCACTCCATCAAGGGCATTCTTAATTGGAAATGGAGTGTGTGTGTGTGTGTGTGAGAGAGAGAGAGAAAGACATTGAGGAGTGCAAGTTTGGTGTCATTGTCACGATGACACCGCAGTTTCACCACCATTGCTTCTGCAGCTTTCGGACAAATGTCAACAAAGCTGAAAGGGCGAGTAGGATCATAATGTCATTCTGAAAATAGTCATAATCTTGAAATGTCTGAAAGGAATCTGGGGTTCCTGAGCCAAACTTTGCTGATCTAGCCGAAACTGGTTTGGCTCAGAGGATAGAGCATCAGCCTGCGGACTGAAAGGTCCCAGGTTCAATTCCAGTCAAGGGCATGTACCTTGGTTGTGGGCATATCCCCCATAGGAGGCGTGTAGGAGGCAGCTGATTGATGTTTCTCTCTCATCGATGTTTCTAACTCTTGACCCCTCTCCCTTCCTCTCTGTAAAAAATCAATAAAATATGTTTAAAAAAAAAGAATTGCTGCTCTAGCACAGCTAGCATGGCTCAGTGATTGATCTATGAATCAAACCATGATCCCATTCAGAGTACATGCCTAGGTTGTGGTCACATTCTGCTGTAGAAGGCATGTAGGAGGCAGCTGATCAATGATTTTCTCCCTCATCATTGATATTTTTATCTCTCTTTCCCTCTCCCTCTCTGAAATCAATATATATATATATGTGTGTGTGTGTGTGTGTGTATACATATCCATATGTGTGTGTGTGTGTGTTTGTGTGTGTGTGTGTGTGTATGTGTAGTCACATATATTTTAAAAAGAATTGTTGCTCTAGCTTCGCCCTGGTTTGTGATGATTCAGTGACTACTTACAACACCAGGAAAATGTTACAGAGTACCTCACACCTCTGTCCTAAAATATTTTTTTTAAAAACAGCACGTATCATTGAATAGTGGTTACCCATGGTTAATGCTTAAAGAAAGGCGGTTATGTTCTGTGTTCAGTAATATACATAACGCTTTGAATCAGGCCTGAATCAGTGAGTAATGTTTAGGTTGTTGATTGCTTTTTCATTTGGTTGCACACTACTTATTAAGAATAAATACATACTTTGAAATGTTTTCAGAATTTAATTTTCATTATTTATGCACAGCATGATGCTATGATTTTAATTTCTTTTAGCAGTAGTAATATTAGGTTGGCATTATAAAAGAAACAGTAAGAAGTATGCAGCCAAGCATGTTAAATTTGTTTATGCATCATTTTATTTTAAATAACACATCTGATAAATCAGATAAAAATAATGTCCCCTTTGGGGCCTTTTTGTGAATATGGTCTTGTCTAAAATAAAATGAATTATTTTATCCCACTATCTTTTTCCATGGAGACCTTAAGGGATGTCCTAAGTCGAAACTCTGTGGTATGGTGCACTGGGATTATGTGAGGGCCACCTGGGTGACCTTGTCCCAGCCTAAAAGTGTCAGAGGAAGTCCTCCAGAGGCTTGGAGCAGAGTGATCTTGCATTGGGTTTTGGAATCATAGTCACTTTGGTTTGTTCTTCCCTTTATGGGGGACCATGACTTTTGTTTTCAAAACTGTAAAATGGGTTAATGATTGTATGAACCTCTAACTCAAGATGACTCAATGCTGTCAGTCTCTTAGAGGGTTTTAGCCAATTGGCCATTCCCTAGTATATTAGTTTGCTAGGACTAAAAAAGCAAAGTGCCACACACTGAGTGGCTTAAACAATAGAAAATTCTCACCAGACAGTTCTGGAAACAGCAAGTCTGAGATCAAGGTCTTGGCCAGGTCACGCTCCTTTTTTAGGTGCCAAGTGAGGATCTCTTCAGGCCTCTCCTTTAGCTGTTGGTGGCTCCTCAGCTGGAGGCAGCATAGCTGTAACCTTCACATGGTTTTTTCCCTGTGTGCTTACCTGTGTCCAATTTCCCCTTCGTATAAGGACTCCAGACACTCAAATTGGTTAAGGGACTCACCCTGCACCAGGATGATCTAGTAATTAATTACATTTGCTGTGATTCTATTTCCAAATAAGGGCACATTCTGAAGTGCAAGGGGTTAGGAATTCACATAGGAATTTTGGGGAGACACAACCCATAACCTTTTGTAAACCTTCAGTAAATGTAAGGTTTTGTTATTGTTTTGTTGCTGTATTGCAATAGAGATAACAATGCCGGTGAGTGTTTCTTGGCATCTAGGAAGGTTCAAGAATCTAGAGAAGGACTGCATGTAAATTATTAAAGAGTCCAGAGATGAAACATAAATTTGGAAGGCATTTTGGGGAGCCAGCGGAGCTTGGCTGTAGGAACCAAGTTTTCCTGTCTCTATGGACCCCTTGCTTTTTATTAACACAAAATTGTCCTAAAGCAAGGTAGATATACATATCAAAGGCAAGGTTTAGTATACAGAATCCATTGTCAGATTGGAGGAATTGCCTATGGCTGTTCAGGTGTTGGCCAGCAGGAGGCAATAACATGTAGATTGAAATGCCCTTAGCTATCTGGCAGCATGCAAATCTTTAGGTGTGGGAAAATGCCCTTAGCCATTTCCAGCGGGCAATCCTCAAGGTTCCATCAACCTTTTGATGAAACTTCTTGCATTTGTGACATACTGGATTAGCTTCTGGCATAACAAGGATGGGCAGAGAATTCTAGTTTCTAGTTTTGACTACTGGATAAATACATAAGCTGCAATTAACTAAGAAACTCAAAGGAGCAGTTTTTGGGGGAGAAGAAAGGATAAGTCAGGATGTGGAATTTTTTAAAAATTATGCATATCAAGTGAAAATTATAAATGCAAACCAGAATAGAATGGTGGGATGAAAAATACAATTTTGCTAGTCATCTGAAAATAAAAGTTTTGCCTGTATATTACCTACATATGCTTTCATTCTTTCATTCAGACATTTACCAACTTCCTGTTTTGTACTAGACCCTCAGGTAATTTTTTTTGTAAGTATTCGTATATTTGGGAAATTGGGGACCTAAGTCATTAAACCAGAGATATGTTTAGAGAAAAATAGAGCAATTTGACCACAGGCACAGGAGAATTCCAGGAATTCCTCTGACGAGAAAGATTGGTGTTAGGTAGAGAAGCACCAACCTCATTTTCTTGAAGTTAATTTATTTTTCTAAAGGCAATGGGAGCAATTGAGGACTTTGGGCAGGAAATAGGCACATGCAAGGCTGTCTCTGAGGAAGACTAACCTGGAAATCATTGTGCAATGGGTTGGAAGTGGCGGGCACTGGTGCAGCAGGTGCAGAAGGCATTTAGATTCCCCCACAGGAAGTGGATGAAATTGGGGAGTGATGACTAGGAGAAAACCCACAGAGGAACGATGATGGTAGTTGAAGACTGAAAATAAACAGTGAGAGGGCAATCAAATTTACTCGAAAATCCAGAGTCTAGCAGTGCTTCTCAACCTTTTTGATGCCATGACCCTTTAATACAGTTCCTCATGTTGTGGTGGCCCCCAACCATAACATGATTTTCGTTGCTACACTTCATAACTGTAATTTTGCTACTGTTAATGAATCATAATGAAAACATCTGTGTTTTCCGATGGTCTTAGACTTTACAGCAGCAGATCTCAACCATGACCCACAGGTTGAGAACTGTTGCTGTAGAGCCTAAGACTATCGGAAAACACAAATGTGAAGTAGCAACGAAAATAATGTTATGGTTGGGGGTCACCACAACATGAGGAACCGTATTAAAGGGTCCCAGCATTAGGAAGGTTGAGAACCACTGGAGTCTAAGGTAATGAGAAAGTGTGGTATTACTGAAAAAAATAAAGGGAAGTGCAGAGGGAAATGGATTTGTGGGAAGTGGTGGCATTAGGGTTTGGATGGCTAGCCTCAGTTGATAGCACATATGGGGTGGAGTGGTCCCACGTGGAGCCAGACCTGGACCTGGGTCAGGAGCAGGCACATCATGATGCCAGTAAACACTCCATTTCCCTGAAAATGACCGTACAGCTTCTCTGCATGTGTCCAACTTCTCTTTCCTCAATAGCCTGACTAACTCTGATGCAGGCAAAATGTTCATTCCCTAGGACTCTGCTTAAATCAGCAGTTTAGTTAAACTTCACCAAACCAGCTGCCTTCGCATGTCTTTTATTAGAGTCCCAGTGTATTTTACTAGAGTTCCCTGCTTTACTATATTAAGGTAAAGAAACAACTAAGGTTACTCTGTTAAACTCAGTAGGGTTTGGGGGAGACTTCGATTTTGATTCATGTCTTTTAATGTAAAAGAGGAATCAGAGCATGAGACTCCACCAGAGCACCAAAGTCACCTTCAGAAGTCATGGAGAAGGACGAATAATGGCTAATCCCAATGTCCTCCATGAATCAGAACCTTCTATGACCCTTTTACAGTTTATAAAAGCCCTCTCTGAAGTGACACCATGAAATTTGGCTGTTTATTCATGAGTTCATTCGTATATGGAGACGATGCATTTCCCAATATAGAAGTGACAGGTATTTAAAGAGCAGAGACGTGGTGGAAGCAGAAATGGTAAAAGACAAGCAGTCGTTTTTATTACTGAAAGTGAAGATGAGTGTAGAACTCAGTGTCAGCTTTGGGAGCAGCACATTCACAAAGACACAGTCGCGTGTATGTTAGTGTAGCTTTCTTGTGCAATGAGCTTCCTATTAGATACTTCATTGTTAGTTCTAAACAAAACTAAAAGCCTACTTTGTTCTCATGTAGCTCAAAATTTGGTTTAAGAGGAAATGGGATGATTTTTTAAATTACTGAAAGAGACTTATATAGTAAGTTTAGTATAGGTCCTTGCTCTTGAGAGGAGAGAAAATTGCTACAAATTAATATCGTAAACCATGTAAAAATGGTGCTATTCTCTAGGAAGATGCAGTAGGCATCTCTCCATTTATGTGCACAGAGTACCGTATTTTTCAGCGTATAAGACAACTGGGCGTATAAGGCAACCCCCCAACTTTTGAGAAGATTTTCCCGGGTTAAAAAGTTGTCTTATATGCCAGAAAATACGTTCGTAGCTTTTTTTTTCCCCCAGAGTGTTCCACCTTCTGGGGACTGTGAGTGCTTCTGGGTTCAGCTCCTCACCCAGGAAGAGCCCATGAGAGCCCTTCCCTGGAACTCTGGACTTGGGCCCAAAGAGGATGATGTGCATTTATCTCTGGGGGTGAAGAGTGAGAAACCAATACCAACAGCGGCCATGGATGTGATAAGGGGCAGTATTAGCAGAGAAACAATGAGGGGACCCAGAGAGAGGAACCGTGAGGCTCCTCCTGAACCTGCTCTTCGGAAGGTTGTGCCAGCCCAATGATCAGCTCCTGGGCCCAGAGAGTCACTGTGGCTGCTCGCTTATTGTTTTTTCCTCTCGCATTGCTGTCACCTGCATCCGAAGGATCCCATTGACACAGTGGATGCTGCAGAAACTGGATCTGCAGAAAAACAAGCCTGAGCTTGTGATGCAGACCACCAGTCTGAGAGCGAGGAGATGCTCTCTTGTGAGTAGACTGTGAATAACTTTCCTAGTGCGCAACCGCTGTTCTTTTGGCCAAATTCAATTTTATAAGAGAAGATGCCATATTTGGTCTAATTAGACAGTGTGGAATGTCTTCATTTGTGCCGCCAAATAGTTGTTCTTTCACTGGGAAATGGTATTGGAGCCTGACATTAGGATAGGGGCAACTATGAACATCTCAAAAAAGTTGGCAAGACATAATATATTTTGTTCTTATAATGGACATTCCATGATTCCCTGCATTGTTAGGTACTTGGAGTGCTAAGAAGAATAGTACAGGTTCCCTGCTTGAGGTGCTCAGAGCCACATAAATAAATGACAGTCCTACAACCTGATAAGATTTTGCTAGGAGTGCAGCCAGTTGATGTGGGGACACAGCCATAATATGGGCAAGCTGGAATGGGCTCATGGGTGAGGGAGACATCAGAGCTGAGGCTGGTAGAATGTCTGTAGCTAGATGAAGGGACCATTAAGTACAAAGTCGTGGTGTTACTTTTGGGGCATTTGAGTAAGAAAAATGTGATGTAAGAAGCAGAACTAATGATTTTGGAGGGAGGGGGAAGCTAGAATATATAAGATAAAAAATTAAACATGTCTTTGCAACTATCTTATGACTTTGTTTATATCCTAATTCTGAAATGAAAATATCCTATATAATAAAGAGGTAATATGCAAATTGACCACCACTCCAACACACAAGATGGCCACCCCCATGTGGTCAATGTGGCTGCCCCCATAGGACACAAGATGGCCACCAAAAGATGGCCAGCAGGGGAGGGAAGTTGTGGGCGATTGGGCCAACAGAGGAGTATAGTTGGAGGCAACCAGGCCTGCAGAGGAGGACAATTGGGGAGGACCAGGCCTGCAGGGGAGGCCATTTGGAGGGTGATCAGGCTGGCAGGCTGAAGTGGTGAGGGGCAATCAGGAAGGCAGGCAGGCGTGCAGTTGGGAGCCAGCAGTCCTGGATTGTGAGCGAGATGTCTGACTGTCCATTTAGGCCCGATTGGAGAAGGTTCAGGCTGGGCTGAGGGACATCTCTCTCCTCTCTCCCCACCCCCATGCACGAATTTAGTGCACCAGGTCTCTAGTAATATTACTAAAAGGATATGCAACATCTTAGTGTAAAGATATTTTCAGGAGAAAATACATGACAATATTTTATTTAAACTGTCTTTTAATTACTAAAATTAATGGAAAATCGAGTATCAGATCTGATATTTTAATATAAATTTGACATAAAATCATTCTTTGCAAGGCAGAAAGAATATCCATCATCATTTCATCTCCTCTTCATTATTTTACCAAATAAAGCAGTAAGCCACAGACAGAGATGTCTCCATCAAGACTAGTATAGACTAGTGACTTTTAAACTGCAGTTTGCAACCTATTGGTAAGAGTTGTGGAATCACTTTTGTGAAGCATGTTGAGTGTTAAGAAACAGAGAGAGAGAGAGAGAGAGAGAATGAATAAGACAGAATGGAAAGTGTCAGGTTGTATCACATGTAGCAAAAATACAGTGTTATGGCTTCTTTGTTCATTTATATATCAATAAATATTTAATAAATATAGCTAGACATATGTGTATGTACACGTGTACATACACGTGCTCTCACTGCTAAGCAAAATGTATTTCTCCATTTTTAAGGGGAAAAGTGGGGAACCATGATGGTCAGGGCACTGGGACCAGGGTCTCAACAGAATTGAGGATTGCTTGCTGTCCACTCAGCTGCTGGGAAAACCCAGGACTTTCAGGAGTCCAGGCCGATGCTTGGGCCTCTCCTTAGCACACAGGTCCATCACTGACTTCCTTGCCCCCAAAGTGACACCACAACTTTGTACTTAATGGTCCCTTCATCTAGCTACAGACATTCTGCCAGCCTCAGCTCTGATGTCTCCCTCACCCACGAGCCCATTCCAGCTTGCCCATCTTCCTGGCTGTGTCCCCATGCCAACTGGCTGCACCCCTAGCAAAGTCTTATCAGGTTGTAGGACTGTCATTTTTTATGTGGCTCTGAGCACCTCAGGCTCCTCCCCTCAGATACCTCCCTTTCACCCTGCAGCTTTGAGCACTGGATTTGGTGATCCCTCTTCTCTAACCCTGTCCTAAGTTTGGACCCCTAAAAGCAAAACCTGAGACAAGAACTTGGGTGGAGGTCATGCATTTAGAAGATGATCCCTGCGAGCAGGGAGTGGGAGTCAGGCAAGGTGGAAAAAAAAACCTAAGGGTTCATCACCAAGGTCACTGCCATAGGCACTGAGTGACAGGTTCATCAGCCAGTCCTTCTAAGAAGCAGGCAGAATGTCTGCCCCAGTGGTCCAGGGAGGGGGCGCTGTTTATCCACAGTGGTTGTGGGTTCTCTGGGGCGTTAATTTTCCTGCATTTCTTGGCTCTGAGAACTTCGCCAAGAGAGTTGGCATGGTTCTGGAAAGCTACCAGTGGAAAGCTACCAGACTGTAGCAGGTACTCAAGTGTCCATCCAGCTCCCAGGGGAATGTCCCCTGCAGTGGCGGCTGAAATTAGAGGTGGTCGTGAGGCACTCGAGAGCTTCTGCTGTGTCCCTTAGGGCACTTGTAATGCCTGTCACACAACTTGGACTTGGGTACTCTCCATCTAGTGAAGTAACAGAGGCAGGAGTGGAATCGGGACCAGCCTGCTAATCCGCTGTCGTCCATTGCCACCACCATGGATTTATTCTTAAAACACGCTGGCATGTTCTCTTCCTGCTAACATCATTTCTCTGATATTCCCTCGAGTGTCCACATTTTTAATACAGAAAATCGTATTTACAAGTGACAATTATTTGCTTTCTACACAGAAAAATCCCTTCTTTCATTCTCATTTGAATTCTTTTTCTTTGAAGAACACTGAGCATAGAAGTTCATTTACATCTGCCACGTTTCCTCATGGATCACTGCAGGAAACTAAACATGCTAATGAGAGGGGCTATGAATCACCCCATCACCACACAGGAGAGGCCCATGATCTGCTGGGCTTTTCTGCCTGAAAATGAGGGTTCAAACACAGTGTTTTCCTAAGTGGAGAGGAGAGTGAGCCTTAGAGTTTGCCTTTGCTTTTGATTAGCTTTCAGCGTTCTTTCCTTCCCCGGGTAGAGTTTAGAAGTGGCAAAATCCTAATTATAGACTTTTCAGATTTATAAGCAAGTATGCGCCGTGTGTGGTTTTTCCAGAGCTCACATGTTTAGACATAGATTGGCTCACTAATTGCACACACATCTAAAAAAGCGGGGAGTTTTCTTCATCCTAATTAGCCGCTGTGTCTTAGGAGACTCATGACAAGCCAGTGTCTTGTCCTGATTTCTGTGTTGTGCGTATAAAGACTAGTAAACGCGCTTTTGTCATCCGATTGAATCCCTGGTCATCGAAATAAGGAGATGCTTCTGGAGGTGCCAAGCCTCTTCCTATTCTGTCCTCACCCTGTACCATGAGAATGGCCACTTAGGAGATGGAAGATCTGACTTTAATCTACGAGCCTTTCCTGCCTAGCAAATTCACTCGCAAATAAAAGAGAACTTTCAACATACAATACTCACTTTCTATGATGGCTTTAAGCCCAGTCAGGATCTTGTTCCTTCTTCTCTTTCCCACCTTTATTATGAACCCCAAGGCCAATCTCTACCCCAGGACTAAGCTCCAGCTACAGACAACGGCTAAACCTCTTCCCCCAATTAATTTCTCTCTCTCATTTGGGAGCTTTTAGGCATGCCATTTCTCTCTGGGGAATGCATTTTCACTCCCCATTTGTCAATTCTCATAACATTTAGAGCTGTTTTCAGCTGCCGCCTCTTCCAGGAAGCCGAGGTACTCTGCCCGAATGAGATGCCCCATCAGAGCACAACTCTGTATCACACTTTCTAGCTGCCTGCTTCTGTCCCTGCTTTAAGGCAGCATCCTGCTTTAAGGCAGAGTCTGTATGTTGTCTAGTTGTATCCCCAGAACCTCACCCCAGGCAGGCTGGTAACTCGGACTGAAAGGAAAATGTGCATACTAGTTTTACTTGGGTTTCCACATTTATCAGCAATTGAAGTTACAATACCCCCTCCCCAAAGAACCCTTGTATCCTACAGCAAAGAAGCTGCTGTGATTTTCATATATATTTTTCATTGTACCAATCATTTGTAATCAATCTGAAATATGACAGTGACATTCCAAGTGCCCTATCCTCTGTTCCCTATTCCATAAAAAAAAAAAAAAGAAAAAAAGAAAAAAGAAAAAAACTAGTTCTGGCCCTGGTCAGGCAGCTCAGTACTCGGTGCGCCATTTTATAATAGCAGATTTTTTTTTTTGCTTTTTATTTTTTTCCCATTTTTTATTAAGGTATTACATGTGTACATATCTTCCCATTGTCCCCAACTACCCCACTCCCATAGATGCCCTCACCCCCAGTGTCTTGCGTTCATTTGTTATGCTTATACCCATGCATACAAGTCCTTCAGTTGATCTCTAATTTCCCTCACCTCTCCCTAACCTTCCTACTGTAATTTGACAGTCTGTGTGATGCTTTATTGCCTCTGTATCTACCTTTTTGTTCATCAGTTTATAATATTCTTTAGTATCCACAGATGAGTGAGATCATGTGGTATTTTTCTTCCATTGACTGACTTATTTAACTTAGCATAATGCTCTCCAGTTCCATCCAGGTTGCTGCAAATGATAAGAATTCCTTCTTTTTTATGGCAGCATAGTATTCCATTGTGTAGATATACCATAGTTTTCTAATCTACTCATCTATCTCTCTATTCTCTCTTTCTAAAAATTAATAAATTACAAAAATAAAAAAAACCTAGTTCTTAACTCTTGGTCCCTTCCTGCCTTCTGGGTTCTTTCATTTCCAGAATGAACATCCCTGCTTTTATCTATGGTGCTTAAATAATAAGCTGTCTTCATTAATTTGCCCAGTGTTTATGCCAGGTAGAACTAGATATGTCAAAAGATCCATGTACAAGCCCACTGTATTGGTTCATGATAAAGTTAATAAGTATCTGATGGCTAACAGCCTAAATAATAATTAACAAACAGGTATACTCATACAACACACAAAGAAAGACTGATTTACATCACAAGGATTTTAATTGGAATTCTATTAGCATAATTGACATGGTGTTAGAATTAATTATCAATTGTTTTTTCTGAGTCTTCTTTAAAGAAGTTACTTGCAGATACACTGGAACACACTTTGAGCCATTTCTATACCAAAAGAAGAATATGAATGTTTGCAGATGATTTTCAGTGTGTCAGCATCATTCAGTGTTTGGGTTTCTTTTGGAATTATCATCTCAAAGGATTGAACTGTATAGCAGGCCTCTCCCATGCCACATCACTTTCATACATTGGCATATTATTTTGTGCAAAAAGAAAAATAACCCGCAGCCATACATCTGTCTGCAGAGCCTAATAGCTTAGAAGGCATTGAATTATTTAAGTGTCATACCTGAGTGATGTCTGACATGGTCCAGAAGTTAGTATAGCATATTTTTTTCTCTAATTCATAATAAAAATAGACATTGTAAATTATAATACACATCAGTATATAATTTATTTCCTGTTACAAAATAAAAAATAAGCCATGACAGCCCAGGAGGGTGGGTAATGTGTGTTCATTGCATCTCCTGAGTGATGTGGAGTTTTTATACTGATATACACTTCCGTATAGTTTTCAGATCTGGCCCAGTGATTCGAATTATAATTGGGGAAAACAGCTCTTCCTATGCAAGAAAGGGAGGCATAGTCACTTTCCTGAGTAAGGAAACTCTCTTTAGACGCAGCTCTCAGAATTGTCTGTCTGTCCCTCAGCACTTTCTCATGTTCATACGATGCTGAGACCACCCTTTACAGCTGTGCAGATGGATTACTATTCACTCAGGCTGAGGGTTGAGGAAATTATCACCTTGCACTGCTCCGGGGATGTTACTCACATGTGTGTGTATTCACCAACTGCTGTGTGTGTTTTAAACATTGACATCATCAGCATGTCTGTTAGTCAGACTTTTCCAAAGGATGTGGCGATAATGACGAAGAGTTTTCTTTCAGGAATTGGCTCATGCAATTGTGAAGTGTTGGCAAGTCCAAAATCACACAGGGTTGGCCAGCATGCTAGAGACTCAGGGAAGAGTTGGGGTTTGATGCTGAAAGCTGTCTCTTCTTCCCAGAATGTCAGTCTTTTTCTCCTCCGGCCTTCAGTTGATTCTACAAGGCCCATCCACATTATGGAGGGCAATCTGCTTTATCCAAAGGCTACCAATTTAAAGTTAATCTCATCTAAGGAGCACCTTCACAGAAACATCAATGATGTTGTTCAACCAAATATCTGAGTATTGAGGCCTAGCCAAGTTGACACATAAAATGAACCATAACAGCTTCAAAACAAAGATAAAAAAAGTAATTCTTTGAATGTATTCATTTACTCACGGCTCATTTTTATAGTATCAAGAGAGGACCTTACTGTAAATTGTGATCTTGGCTGATAATATCATGTCAAAGTAGATTTATCAGTTGTAACAAATGTCCCGCTCTGATGGGGGATATTGCATTGGGGGAGGCTATGCATGTATGGAGCAGAAGGTATTGGGGGGTGGGGTGGTCTCTCTGTTTTGCTATGAGCATAAAACTGCTCTTTAAAAAAAGTATATTCAATATAAAAACAAAAATTTCACCCCCAGTACCTCAGAATGTGACTGTATTTGGACGTTGGGTCTTTATAGGGGAAATTACTTTTAAATAAGGTCGCAAGAGTGGGCCCTCGTCCAGCATTACTAGTAACCTCATAAAAAGGAGAAATTTGAACAGAAAAGACACATCAGGGATTCTCATGCGCAGAAGAAAGTCCATGTGAGGACACAGTGAGAGGATGGTCTGCAAGCCCAGGAGAGAGGCCCCAGAAGCAGCCAAACCTGTCCACACCTTGACCTTCGGCCTCTGGCCTCCAGAACTATGCCAAACCAAGCCTCTATTGTTTAAGCCACCCAGTGGGCAGTGTTCTGGCAGCCCTGGTAAACTAATGCAAAGGAGGGGAAACAGATTCAGTCTCCAGGTGTTGACTGCATTCTGCACACCCTTCAGGTTGTGGCTCTTGTCTTGCATTTCCTTTTGCTCCTCGGAGTGCTGTTTCCTGGGATTGTCTGATTTCAGGAGCGTTAACACCTCTCCTGGGAGGACAATGTTAGCAGTTAAAGGAACCTTTTAGAAAAGCTGACGGATTTCATGAACTTCTAAAACAGGGTTTACCCAAACCCCTTTTAGTCAGCAGCGTAAACATCCATGACCTTTCCTTTCACTCCCTGAACTTACCTCCTCTGGCGTGTGCGGGCTCCTGTCTATTTCTGAGAGGCAAGGAGAGCTTTCCCCCAGGAGCAGAGAGCTGCTGGGGAAAGCCAAAAAGGTGAAATGTGTGATACTTTTTTTTCCCCCCCATCGGCGAGCTACCTGCTCATTAATTCTGATTTATCTTGAGGATTTTGCATGTGGTGCATGTGTTACATGCTGTTTCAAAGAAGGTAAATCCTGACTTATTTTAATTTTGTTTGTTCTTTGGACACTGCTCTTGGGGCCACGCCAAGCTGTTGCTCCTGCTCCCCCCACCTTGGTCAGGACTAAGCCGTCCCCCACCCACCACCATCCATATTGTTTCCCTGTTTGCTGGTGTGCAGGGAGTTGAGACACCTAGTTGACGGGGGACTGCAGGAGGAGGAGACTGGGCTGGTTAACAGTCTTTGGGGCTGTGAGTCTTAACAGATCTGCAAGATCCTATTCCACCTAAGATCCTATTTCCTGCCCAGACCGGTTTGGCTCAGTGGATAGAGCGTCGGCCTGCGGACTGAAAGGTCCCAGGTTCGATTCCGGTTGGGGCCATGTACCTTGCTTGCTGACACATCCCCAGTAGGGGGCGTGCAGGAGGCGGCTGATCGATGTCTCTCTCTCATCGATGATTCTGACTTTCTATCCCTCTCTCTTCCTCTCTGTAAAAAGTCAATAAAATATATTTTTTAAAAAAAAGATCCTATTTTCTTTTCACAGGTACTAGAGGTCAGGATTTGAACATAACTCTTCAAGGGCCATTTTACAGCCTGCTATACACAGTTTTGTAATTTGAGATGTGATTTATTTTTGTGTGCGTGTGTTTTTTTTAATATTCGCCATTATTTCATGTTCTGGAAAATCACACCGCTTAAAGTAGTTAGACAGCTTAATACAGTACTTTAGAGTTTAAAAGAAGCAACTAAGGCCATTCTTTAATTGCATTTTGTAGATCTTATGAAAGCAATGGATGGTTTAAGAATTAAAATCAGATATTTAGCACTCTACAGATTGTATGTTTCTCTTGCTGACATTGAATTGGAAAACACCATTAGTAAAATGTTATCTGAAAAAAAAAAAAAAAAACATTTTCTTCAGTGCATTCCCCCACAGACTGGCCAAAACAGAATCCCAATTAACTTGAAATCTTGTCAATTGTAATTGTTGCAGTTGTTTGTTTCTCTGGACTATAGAGCTGTAGGAGTTTAAGAATAAGCAGAGAACAGAGAAAAGTTGGAGTCATGTGTTGTAAGGGAAGGAAATGACGTTTATTGAGCATCTGTTTGGTTAAAAATCTGGAAAATCATTGGGATCAGTGCAACCTCATTTATTACCAGAGCATCCCAGAGAGGTGGATTGGATCTTCCCTGCCTTATGGCTGAAGCTGTTAAGAAGCTAGAGGCATTAAATGGCCCAGCACACAGCCAGCCATCAACAGAAGCAGGATTTGAATGTGGTGCCTCAGTTTCCTCCTGTCAGAATGCGTTCGTCCAATGACTTATGTGCAGAGATGGTTAGAGTGAGGCTCCGAGAGCTGGGTTTCTGTCCTGACTACCCAGAGTCAGTGCTGAGGACCAAGGGCACCCCCTCTGGCTCAAGATGCCAGCGTTTGCAGAGTTGTTAGCTGTGGGACCTTGAGTTGAGTCATGTGCTCCTATCTTTGGCCTCACTGTGCCCTCTGTAAACTGGGGATGGTATTAGCACCTGCCTCATACGGTTGTCTGAGGATTACACTGAGTGGTTTATGCCTAAAGCACTTATAACGGTGCCTGGCACTTAGAATCCCTGTGGAGGACAGCTGCTATCACCCTTGTCTTACCCCGTAGGGATTTATCAGCTCTCCACCAACCCTACACCCTAATGAGATTGCTAAAGGTGATGAGACAGCCAAAGACAAAATGTCCATTAAGCCCAAAATGTACGGTTTATTTCCATTGAAAGATTTTCTAGCTGTGCATTAGCTGAAGACAAAGAGATGTTTAATGATTTCTTTTTTAGAATTTTCTTGTATCTGTTGTTGTAGACCTGCCTCATTCCTTCTCCTTAAAAAAACCAACTCTCTGTTTAACAAAGAAACCTTTGTTTGGATGAAAACCATTATTTTCATCAGAATCTTCAGAGCAAAAATAAGCTACGATATTACATAAAGAGAAGATAATAATTAATTATTACATTTGATTATTTGGGTTTATAGTTTATTTCCAGAGAGATGATATTGAATTTAATCTGTGTGGCAAAACCACATTAAATAAACCTCGACTAAATCTTTTTCCAGGGAATTTTTTTAACATGTTTTGCTTTTGTCGTTTTCTGTCAACTAGCCTTTTGTAGAAGTTGTTTAATTTGTCTCTGCGCATTTATTATCTCATTACCCTCAAACTGTGTTGTTAATTTGATATTGAGCATTTGTTTTCCTACCTTGGGCTTGTCTAACATTTATGCTGATGAGCCTCAGTGCAGAATGAGGACTTAATAAGACGGTAGTTTCATAAGAAATGTGACTAGTTATTCGTAAAACAGACATACAATCAACAACAATTTAATAAGGATAAGGGCCCAAATTTCCATAGGTAAGGAAACCCAAAGGTTTTAAGAGCAAGGCGTGGATTAAAACACATCATATGTACATTAAGATTTCCATTAAGGTGTAGAATACTGCCTGTAGGGTAGTTAGCACCATCAGTGATTAGACCAGTAAACCCTACCTTAGCTCACCCCCTAGCTAACATGAGAACAAATGGTGATATTGATGGAGGTTGTTGTTTAAGGCTTTTTGTTAAATGTGTTCTAAGAGAAGTGCTGATGGTGGGGGAGGGAGGAGGAGCATGGAGCAGGAGGAGGCAAGGTGTAAAACACGCTAAAAATTAAAAGCAGCGACCGTATAACTGTTCCCTGGAAAATCTATGTGTTCATTCAAATTGTGCTTTGCCAGTGCTCAATTTTAAAATCTCAATACTCCATAGAGCAAAACATCTTTTTAGGGAGACTAACTATGTATTAGGATAGAGGACAATTTTTATGTTTCTGTTGGAAAATATACACAGAGGGAACTGTACCATGCTGCTTCATGTCAACCCAAAAAACAAATGAGAATTTCTTAAACCTAATGAGCACGAGGCTGCTCAATCACCCCATTTATCCGGGCCCACAAGTGGCAGTTATTCAGAATGCAGTTGCCATTGCAAGGAAGGCAGGAGCTGCTGGCGTTTGGCTGAGATGCTTATTAAGTCGAAGCTCTGTGCACCTTTCCATGACATAGTGGGAATTAAGTGAAAAGCAGTCTCATTGAACCAAAAGCCCAATTTCCCGTCGAGCTTATGGCTCTTAATAAACCAAAGGCAAAGTTCTTTCTAACAAAGACATCTCAGGTTCTTGGCTAAAGGGGGGACCTGCTCCTCAGAGAAAGAGCTTTACCTGGAACCGAGGGGGCAGTGTTGCACCTGGAGCCCAGGAGAGGGCTCTGCATGTAGTCAGTCATATGTCCGGTGCATGTAACACCCGTGTGCCCACCTGGCACCAGAGTGTGCTTACAGTTGCAGCCATATCACTGTCTGGGTTGACATGTGTCTACATTAATTAAATAACACTCTAATTAATGCATGGGCCATCAAATTCCTGTAAAGGGTTTGATAGCATTTTGGGTTTCATAAACTAAGAGGCAAATCAAGAATATTATCTCACCAAAACCGGTTTGGCTCAGTGGACAGAGGGTCGGCCTGCAGACTGAAAGGTCCCAGGTTCGATTCCCGTCCAGGGCATGTACCTTGGTTGTAGGCACATCCCCGGTAGGGGGTGCGCAGGAGGCAGCTGATTGATGTTTCTCTCTCATCTATGTTTCTAGCTCTCTATCTCTCTCCCTTCCTCTCTGTAAAAAATCAATAAAATATATTTAAAAAAGAATATTATCTCGATGCTTAAGTAATAGAAGAGGAAACAAATTTCCACAAAATTATTATTAATGAAATCTAAAAGATAATAAAATGATGTTTTTTAAACACATCTAGCGATAAGGATAGGGTTATTGGGGGGAGATAAGATTTTGCCTCATTGGAGTTGAAAATTAGTGCTTCCTAGCACGGAATCTCTTGTAAATATTCACCTGTAAAAACTGGTTTTAGCTCCTGGGGCACACAAAAGCAAAAGCTGACCCAGATTTGGCCCAGGGCTGACCCTGCTCTAACATAGTATTTGTTTAATGTTCTCATGGGTATAATGCTGGCATTCTTCTCTGAAATATAAAAGCAATACTTTGCCAAAATATGTTTTAGTAAGGTAGCCCTTTTAGTCTGATTAAAAGGAATGTCTATGATATTTTTGTCAGATCGATGCATTCTATCTCCTAGATACAGTTTAGGAATCCACACCCTGGCTGGTGGGGCTCAGTTGGTTGGAGTGTCAGCCTGTTCACTGAAAGGTCATGGGTTTGCTTACTGCTCAGAACACATCCCTAGGTTGCAGGTTTCATCTCTGTTGAGGCGTGTACTGGAGACAACTGATGAATATTCCTCATATTGATGTTTCCCTCTCCCTTCCTCTCTCTTTAAAAAAAAAAAAATCAATAAACACATATCCTCAGGTGAGAATTTAAAAAAAGTCAGGAGTCCAGAGTCTGATTGGATTAGCACAATTTTCTTTTTTCAGCTGGGGACCACCCATGAATGAGCAGTAAAATCAATTTAAAGGGTTTGACCAGAATTTTAAAAAGATTGAGTAGAATACAGTAGATGAAAGTATAGTAGAGTAGAGTGGAATGGAATAGAATAGCCTAAAGGAAAAGGGAGGAGAGGGAAGGAGAGCAGAGGGGAGGGGAATAGTTACATTTTTTATGGTACAGAAAGTTTGATTTTATGTTTTGGAAAAGGAATATCTGACTTGTAAGTATATGTATGCATGTGCGAGTCTAAGATATATTTTTACTATGGGTCTTGATGTAGAATACATGTAAAACACTGAGAAATATTTACCTTTTTCAAAATAACAAAATTTAAAAAAAAAATTCCTAGATGCTGACAGAGGAGTAATATTATCAAACATTTCCAGCTATTTGGTATTAATAAGTCATGTCATAATTGATAGATATAAAATAAATTGAGTGGGTAAAAAAATGAGTGAACAGATAAAGAAATGATATAATTTGGTCAGGAAATGATCTAAATGATCTCACATTGCTGTAAGTGTTTTCCGAATTAATCCACAAATTTGAGTGTAAAATAATGTAAACTCTTTCTCTGTTTATGTCTCTGGAATTGGTGCTTTAAAAATGATAACTGCATATCTCTATTAGAAATAGGCATTATAGTTGTAGAGAAAAAATATTTTATAATATTTTAGTTCGCATTCTGCAAACAGCTTCAGCATGGTATTTTACACCATTTGACTCTTTGCTAAAGAGTTTTCTCTTTCTATTAAGCGGGGTGGTTCGTATCTCAGAGTGAAGTCTTTCTCTGCCTTTTTATTTCAATCTCCCTTTCATTTCTCATTCGGCCAGCTCTTGGTAGGGATGCACCTGGTAATTGGAGCCAAATTGCAGATGACATGAGATACTTAAAGGGACAGCATGATCTTACCCCATGGATCATCTAAACCTGGTGTTCCCTCTTTATTTGAAAATAAAATATGTCATCAGGCCTTTGGTGTCCACCTGAGAATTGAGATTAGTGTCTAAATGGAAGTGGACAATATTATTAATATCACTGTTCTCATCATCTTCATGTGTCTCTGAAAACTGTATCAGAAAACTGTGGAGGAATGAAAGGGGAAAAATTGTGAGTAAACCAGGAATTTAAATAAAATTGAAATCACAAAAGAAAGCTTTCTCCCTAGGTCCTAAAAAACTAAGTATTTAAAGCTAAGTACTACCCAAATTGTCAAACAATATTTTATATGTACAATACTGTAAATGTGATGACTGGGTATGCATAATTACCTAGCTCTCACATATTGATATACATATACCTAAACTGCTGATTGTGACTCATTAATGGGTAGTAAAATGCTTTAATTGGTCATGTTTTGAAAATAAGTTAATGGCATAGAAAAGAGTAGACTATAGTAGAACAGAAAAGAACTTACCCAAATTCACCTACCTTTCGTAAAAATACCTTTTTCCCCCATTCCATTATGCATACATGTATGTGTATGCTTTAGTGTGTATGAACTGAGTTTCAGTGTAAATATTCCATATAGTGATTCATTGCTAACATTTTTTGAAAAATAGTGCTAAAGTCATAGTGACAACAATGATTAGCATGTTTGTTTTATTCTCTTACATATTTGGTATTTCATTGCCAAATGCCAGTTCACAATAATTACTAGACTACTTCCTGGAAATGCATCATACAATTTAATTTAGGTAAACATTTTAATGTTTGGTTCCACATGGCATTTATACAAACTAACTATTATTTGGTTAGCTTTCTCTATCTGCTGGTGGTTGCAGCTTTCTTATGGGCTATTTTAAGCTTTCTGATATTAAGGCTAAGGACTGAGTTGTAGTAGTCCAATAATGACAACCGAAGAATTAAGAGATGTAGCCTAGAAGTATAATGTTAAACTCTGGGCCCTGGGACAGGGACTCTGGGCAGCCTGATTGTGTTGTGCCGGTATGAAGGGGAGAGGGGGTGTAAGAGAGGGGTGGGGAACAGCAGATAACATTCTGATTCTGAAGCCAAAGAACTTGGTTCTCTAAGAATAATGGGAGAAAGGAGTCGGTCCTCTCTCATGCTACTTCTAATGGTACCATGTGTCCAAGCAGAGATCCTGTATTTTTTATGAAAATTACACAATCTGTTGTCTTCCTGTTGAATAAAAATCAGTCCAGCCAGAAATCTTACACTGCAGAAGTGTGAGAATTCTCACAGTCCAAATATCAACAGTGGCTGGATTTTTTCCCTCATATCGTTTTCCTTTGAATAGGTTTATAGAAATACAACAGTGTTCTTACCCATGGTATTTTACCGATCATTATTAGTCAATGAGTATAAACTATATATAAATGTATTACTCTGCATCTATGAATTAGGAGTTGCTTGTTAGAACTTGAGAAATTATGTAGAAAAAAATCTTACCATGCTGGCACTTCTTGTTTGTGAGCAACATGAAAATAACAACAGCTCCACACGGGGGACAAATCCGAGTGAATTCCAACATTCGTGTAAAGTGAATTCGAAATTAGGGTTTCGGTATAAATTTCATGTAAGTTCATCCTGAAGATTTGGGTTACGTCTTGGAATTCAGAAGTGATGAAGTATAATGTTTGTGAATGTCAATGGTTTATTAATGTGGAAACTTTTGAATGTCATGGGATTAGTATTCCCAAGGTTAACATGTGCAATTGAAGGTTCCATATTTTATCATGTTTAGTCACCAGTATTGCTTTTGTATTCTGTAGCTTGTAAGTAGACATGTAACGCTCTGAGCAGTTCTGCTCGGGCTGATGTAATGTCAATGTGAATGTTGATGCTGTCCTGCCTGTTCTGAGGGGGAGGGCTTACTCCTGTAAAATCATTCTGCAGGGTTCCAAAGGGCAAGTCTAGCGAGGAACTCTGGCAGCAATTGCAAAGAGAGGCACCTTTTTTGTAAGTATTTGCATTTATGCCAAACGTATATTGTGACCTTCGTGTACATGTAGTCTTTGTTGAGACCAGAGCCCTGACTTCTTACATGAAACATGTAATTCTGTGTCAGTTCATAGGCCCTTTTATAGAGCGATGCATTAAGTGTGTCCAGTGAATGTGAGGTATGGACACAACATGCTTTTTTTTTAATGTACATTGCTCACCATTAGGAAAATCCTATTTCAAAATAAAAGAAACTTACCCATAATTGTGAAACAAGTACAAATTTAATAGTTGAAAAGTGACTACCAAAAGTTATAAATTATGATGACATGAATGAGCCTTCATTATACAACTGTGATACCATTGAGTGTAAATAGTGTGATGATGCCTTACGTACATACATTCCTTGTGTTATTTTTCAGTTGACCTTCTGGTGACCGAGAAAGTAAATGTGTACCTTGTGAAATGACTTTAAGCTCACTCAGGATTTGTTTAGAAGCAGGCCTTCAGTTTCTAATGCGGAAATATTTGAGAGAGAGCAAGCACATGTTCTATGTCTCATGGAACTACCTGGATTTTCCAGGAATGACGTGATGTCAGGCATCTAAAAACCCCCACTGCATGCCAGGCCTCTGAATCATGCCTTCTGCCATTGACACTTTCATTAGTGTTTTCCTGGGTTTCACCATCATTGGTTTGACCATCTGCTTCCTTGGTCGTTTTCTGACTTTAAGTTTTTCTGCACAAGAGCCACATTTTCTCACTCCCTCAAGCTTCACCTTCGTATCCCTTGTGAAACTGTCACCTCTCTATGTGGCAAGCTCAGAAGAAGCAGGAGTGTTTCGTGAAAATGTTAACACCAGAAACATTGGCCACCACTTTTGGTGAAGTCATTTTAGTAGACAAGCGCACATGTCAAATATAATGAGCTACCAGAACTGGAGATTTTCCTTTAAATCAGTTTGGTTATTATCAGGATAAATTTGCAATAATTGCAAAATGTGCGCGGTGCCATGAAATCACACTGTCGGTATGGGCTATTTATTCAGTGCCAGATGAGTAGTGTGGCTCTCTTTTCTTGTTAATTGGTCTCCTGAGCAGGAGCTTTGGAGGGGAGACCAAGTTGCTTAGGGTCTTTCAAGTTACTAAACATCTCTTAAAGGGCTTGTTTATCTGGGTGCCAGTTAATAACTGATGACAGCTAGTTGAGGCACTCAGGTGGCCTCCCCCTGGAGATACAGATCCAAAATAAACTGTAGAGATGTGTTCACACCTCAGGCTAGACATTTACAGACTGATGAGGTCAAACCCCAGACCACGCAGCACAATCGACAAATCATTCTTCATCACCCCCACTTTCCCCAATAATTCCAGAGGGTGAGCCCCCTGCTGCTCATGCCCCAGTGGACGATGGTGGTGTGGGGGATTCCATCAGGTCCCCTCCTTGAGAGGCATGCCCTCCGCTCAATCATCATTCGTGGGAAGTAGGCTTCAGACATCTCCCTGCACTTGTGACAATTCGTGAATGGGAGGCATTTGTCTCTCCTTCTGATATTCCCTGGAAGAGTTCCACATGGGGAGCCAACCCATAATGCAGCTTCTTTATTAAAATACGTGCAGTGGAAATTATGCTAATTTTGTTGCAGTGTAATTATAGACTAGAGAGATTCTTTGCACTCTGAATTAAATTGTTGTAGATAAATGTGCATTAACTTAATAGTGTGCAGCTAATTGTGAAAGGTAAAGGAGAGAGAGATAATCAGTTACAGGATGTTTTAGAGATGCTGGGTATACACTCCCATCAAAGCCCACTGGGATGGGAATTCTGCCAGCATTTTTCTAGGATTTTTTCAGTACCACAATGAAAAGAGTCACTGGTGACTAAGTAACTCATTTAACTCAATTTGTCTGTGGCATTCATGACAGTAGAGAGTTAAACGTGGGGACACTTTGCAGCTTTATGTCCTATTCCAACTATCTTTGTGGAGTTAATTCTCTATTCTTCATTTTTGCTGGTGTGTGCATTTATGATCATTATGAAAATGAGATAGGATCTATCATCCCAAAGTGATTTTGCCATGCTCAACAAAAGCTGTATCCAGGAAAATAAATATTTTTTTTTTTACTTAGAAGTTTTCAAAGCTCGAGTAGTAGTCATATGCCTTTTGTTCCAAAGCTATCAATTCGGAGGATCTGAGAGATACCATCATCAAGCTGTGTTTACATGAAGAAAAAGTTATTTAATCCCTTCAGCTAAAGAGTTCTAAAACCTATCGGTAGGTGGGTTTTCTGTGCTCATTGATCAGAGTTACCTGAACCAGCTAAAGGAGAGGTACCTTTAAAAAAACAACATAGAAAATACATTCAGGAATGCTGGGTGATCTTTCAACTAATATTGTCAAATTTAATGTTCACTTGTCATCAGAGCAGAATGCCTTCACGCCCCATTGAACTAGGGAGCTCATAGAAATTAGGATCCAACAAAGCACTCGGTGTTAATGGACATGATGTAGAGTGGTCCTTTATAGCGGATGTGACTGTCCCATAAAGGATAGTGATGTGATGTGATATGCAGAGGTTCTTTGCAGAGGGTATGACAGCTTGATGAAAGGAGAGGGCTTGTTTTGTGTTATGTCACAACTCACTCTTTCTTCTGTGTTTCCAAGGAACTTTTAAAAATCCCTTTCATGCTTTCTTCAGCTGGAAAAACAACAAAAGTGTTGAGATATGCATCAAGCTTTTACTGATTCCATTGAATTTCTATTGTCTCTCTTCTCTATTTACATTACTGCTATGGTGTTACATATAGATTGTTTCAGACACTAACAACCAATAACCCTGATGTTGAATTGAAATTTTCTAAATCTTTACTGACATATCTCTGAGTTCTTTGCATTGATAGAATTCTCTTTTGACTTAATAAAATTTATCCTGTCTTTGTTTTGCTTCTCACATGTCCTTACGTTTCTTTTGCCAAGGTAATTTTGGCACAAGATTAACTTTCAGCCTCAGTTTCCTCACCTCTGAACCAATAAAAAGAGTATGTTCTTTCTCGAAGGATTATAGCAAGGGTTAGCAAACTATAGCGCATGGGCCAAATCCAGCTCACCTCCTCTTTCTGTAAATAAAGTTTTATTATAACACAGCCATGTCCATTTTCACCTGTGGCTACTTTTGAGCAATAGCTGGAGACTTGAGTACTTGCAACAGTGCCTGTGTGGCCGACAAAGCTTAAAATATTTATTTTATATCCCTTAACAGAAAAGGTTTGCTGCTCCCTAGATTGGAATATTAAATTTGTATGTTTGTTGATAAAACATATATAAGCATATGTGTGTGAAATATAAGAATATGTGTGTGTGTGTGTGTGTGTGTGTGTGTGTGTGTGTAATCATGTAGCATGAATATACATTTCAACATATGCTTGGCACATTGAAAGCACTCAATATATGTTGACAACGTTAAATGTCATTTTGTTAAGTAACAGTTTAACTTCCTTGTTGATAAGATACCCTTAAGCCCTCAAGTTAAACACAATTAAAATATTTTTCTCTAAAAGTATTTTCTAAAGTAAAGGCTTTGCTTATAACGTAAGCAGGTGTTGATTATAAGAAAATATATCATGGCACTTTTTCTTATGTATTAGTTCCCTAAAACTGCCATTAAAAATAACTCCCAACTTGGGTGGCTTACATCAACAGAAATGAATTGTCTCAGTTCTAGAGCAGAACTGTAAAGATTTTAAGGGACATCAGCTCACACATTTTGGAGGGATGGGTTTGGTTCCATAGATGGGTTGATGCAGGCAGGGGTTGACATTTTCAGCATGATACCACAGTCATGCATGTGCATGTATGTATGTATTTATACTTCACTTTGGCCCAGAAAGAATTTAGGGTGATTTCCTTCCCCCTAATATAAAATTAAAAATCTACATATGGAGGCAAAATGACCCCTTAAGCATTAGACACAGGGCCACAGGTGTGCTTAGAGCTGCCTTAAGAATGATGTAACAAAAGCTATTTCTACATGATGGAATGATCTATTTCCATATAACAAACCACCTCAAAATTTACTGGTTATGTTAAACAAAAGTGTAACATAACCTCTTGCTTTTCAGGGTACATTTGGATTAGCTAGAAGATTTAATTTTTTTCTCTACCCTTTAGTTCTTTTGGCTGGTCTAATAATTTAAATCTACATAATACAGATGAACATATAAATTTAGTTATATATGTATGTATGGAAATCCCACATATAGAGAGAGTTATAGACCCCCACATACATGAGAGGTTCCGAGACAGAAAGGTAAAATGAGGTATATGCAACATCCTAAGCTAAGGAATATAGAAAGAGGTCAGAAGCTTCAGCAGGGCGGAGAGTGGTTCTCAGATTAGTAAGAAGAGCAGATGTTCAGTAATTAGATGTTTGCCTTGTCATATAAGTGGGTCATAAGAGTTATCTCTGGTGATAAGTCTTATTATGAGTGAGCCCCCTAATTTAAATTCTTCTAGGTAGTTAAGGGACCAGTTTCTCCTGAGACCTCATGGTTGCCTTCAGCTCAGAATAACCCACATGGCAGAGAAGCACATATTAGGGAGGCCTGTTGAACCCATTCAGTCTCCTCATGAGGATATGGTGAGAGGTTGGTGGAATGTAGTCATGTACCAGTCGCTCAGGAATGGATGTTGTAGAGGAGTAACAGTGATTCTTAGTTATTGGCCAAGACACTCCCAGGCCATAATAAACGACACATGAACAAGAAAAAAATCAAGTAAGTTTATTAACATGTTACTTCATGTAAGCATGGGAGTCACCCAGAAAAAGGAGTGACTCCCTGAGAACGACCCAACACACCTCTTAAATACTGTCTTCAGCCAAAGGCAAAAATGATGGCAGGGGTGGGGGTGAGGGCGAGGGTGGCCAGTTATGGGAAGGTAGCAGGGAAAGCCTTGTTAAACAAGAGTGAGGCTTTTTGTGTGGATTTCAGTCCAGACCTTCTCCATTGCTGAGTTTCTACTAATTGAGTCATCTTTCTCTCCCTAAATGGAGATTTCCTTTATAAATGTAATCTCTATTCCCGTTTCAGAGCTTGTCCTATCTGTAGTTTCTCAAAAAATAATCAGCTCAAAATAATCCCGATGCCAAAGAGGCATATTATGGGGTGGCATATTCTGGTAGCCTCCAACATCCAAGATGGCACACTCTCACCCAGGCAGAGGATGCCAGGTGCGCACTGGGAGCTCAGCTGGGGCATTTGCCCAGAACTTCTAATCCATGTGGCTTGGGCTTCTCACAGCCTGTGGCTGGGATTGAAGAGAGAGTGTCTGGGAGTGAATATCAAAGGCTAATGTGGGAGCTACAAGGTTTCTTTGGACCTGGCCTCAGAGCCACATTCGCTTAGTGCAGGCAGATCCCTTAGTCCAAACCAGATGTGAGGACAGGGCAAGGAAGGAGCTGGCAGATCCTTTGACTTCCTGCCACACTAAATATAGCCACCATTCTGGATCTGAAAAGAGAATTTTTTTGTTTTTGTTTTTTTGTTAATCCTCACCCAAGGATATTTTCCCTTTGATTTTTAGAGAGTGGAAGGTCAGAGAGAGAGAAACATTGATATGAGAGACACATCAATTGGTTGCCTTCCACAAGAGCCCCGACTAGGGTCAGGGATGGAACCTGCAATAAAGATATAGACCCTTGACAGGAATTGAACCTGGGACCCTTCAGTCTGGGGCCTTATGCTCTGTCCACTGAGCCAAACTGGCTAGGGCAAGAGAATTCTTTTTTTTTTTTACTGTATGTGTGTGTGTTTACATACATATATACACTGACTGGACAGATGATTATGATCTCTGAATGCATAATACACATACACACACACACACACACTCATATTTTCCAGCTTATAAGACTGGGCGTATAAGATGACCCTCATATTTTCCAGGTAAAATATAGAGTTTGGGATATACCCGCCCTATAAGATGACATCTGGCATATAAGATGACACCCGACTTTTGAGAAGATTTTCCTGGGTTAAAAAGTCGTCTTATACACTGGAAAATACGGTGAAATACGGTGTGTGTGTGTGTGTGTGTGTGTGTGTGTGTGTGTGTGTGTGTTAGAGGCCCAGTGGATGAATTTGTGTATGGGTGGGGTCCAGCCAGCCTGGCCAATGGGAGGGGACATGAGCAGTTGGCTGGCCTGCCTGCTGGTCAAACTCTTGGTTAAGGGGACAATTTGCATATTAGCCTTTTATTATATAGGATATACACTGAGTGGCCAGATTATTATGCATTCAGAGATCATAATAATCTGGCCACTCAGTGTATATTATACATACACACACACTTAGAGAAAGGAAGAGAATTTAAGAAATTGTCTTACGTGATTATGGGGTTACAAAGTCTGAAATCTGTAGGACAGGCAGGAGTGGAGACTGCAATTTTCAGATAAAAAAATTTTTTTGAAACCTTGCTTTTTACTTTTATAGACAATCAACTGATTGGATGAGGCTCACACACATTGTTGAGGGTTATTTCTTCTATATAACTGATTGGGGATGTTAAGCACTTGTGCAGATACCTTCAAGGCAACACCTAGAATAGTCTTTGATTAAATAAAGGGGTAGTGTAGCCTAGCCAAGTTTACACATAAAACTAACCATCACAATATCTATTTTAAAAAAAAAGGATAAACTGGTTCATTGAGTGGAGATGGATGAGTAGGAAGGAGAAAAACACAGGAATTTTCTCATTGGTTAATCTTTTCTAGCAGAGGGACATCAGAAGTAAAAATAATAATAATAAAATAATGAAAAGGTCATAGAGGATGTGCAGACCTTTTCTGTTTAAATGAAACTTGGTCAAAGCTTTATGAAATCTAAAAATAGATATGCTGTTTAAAATGAGCTGAAATTCCTGGAGTTGTTTTCAATTATTTTTTTTTAAACTTGAGAAGCATGATGTTTTTTGTCTTGTTCATGATGAAACTTATCTTCCTTCTTTCTATAGTCTTTATCTCCAATGCAATGACCTTTTATTCCAAAAATGAAAAAGCTACAGACGTTTCTTGTTGTGTTTTGGTAACCTCTTCTGGGTAAAACAAACAACTAAAAACCTTTTTAGTGAAAAGAGTAGACAAAAGAGAAACTTACTAAGTTTGGGTTGAGGAATTGCAACATGGAAGTCTTTTTCAGCTTCTGTAATATTTGCAATATTTCTGTGTGTTACCTTGAATAATTCGCCTGCCTAATTGGTGCCTCAGCATACACTTGTTTGGCAAGGTTGATAGGTGAGCGCTCTAAGAGTTTGTGGGTGAACAGATGGAAGCCACCCTGTTTCTGAGGAGAGAAAGGTAAGGAGAACAGGGTCTGAGCCAGCCCCTGCAAATGCTTCAGTTTTGCCAGCTTTGCAGTGAGTGTCTCTGCACCGTGCGTCTGCTTGCGAACCTTGATACAATGCAGGCATATGCCAGGTTCCCTGATGGGCAGGGTTTATTAGAGGAAATCCATTAGACCTAAGATCAGAGGCTGGCTTCCTACCATCCCGGTGCTCATGAAAGCAGCGTACAGAGCATCTGACTTTCAGCAAAATCTAAGACTGCTCACCAGGTCAGTGAAGAACATTATTCACCCCAGGAAGGTAGCAACTGAAAATGCTGCCCTGCCAGGGTGGCTCTGTTGGTTAGAGCATCCTCCATACACCAAAAGGCTGCGGGTTCAATTCCCAGGCAGGACTTCTACCCAGGTTTCAGGTTCAATCCCCAGCAGGGGTCCATATGGGAGGCAACTGATAGATGTTTCTCTCTCTCCCCCTCTCACCCTCTCCCACTTCCCCTCTCTCTCAAACCAGCAAAATGTCCTTGGGTGAGGACATACATACATACATACATACATACATAAAATTTAAATTAAACAAGGAAAATACTACCCCGGCTCTATTCCTTGATGGAAGCGGGTCTGGCAGGATCTGATGGTTATGTAAAAATACACGAGAAGAATTACCTGTAAGGAGCCTACATAAAACAGACATTCCTTCCCCAAAAGGTTTTGCGTGTCACAGAAGGCCTGTGTGCCATCAGGCTGCCACGACAGTGGCTAATGAACTGGCATGAAGTTACTTCGCCTGCCACCTGGTCACAGGTGGTTCCTGGGACTCAGGCCAGACTGACAGTTACCCATCCACTTAGGTGCCTGAACCAACTCCTTCCTTCATATCCACATCTTTGGACCAGACCCTCGGAAATGTAGTTAAGGAAACCTGTGCTACCTCTTAGCTTCATTATCATCAGGAAAGCAGTAGGGGGAGGCCCAGGCATTATGACCAGAGCCGATTAGTGTCCTATGGCCTTGCTCTGGGGACAGCAGAGATCTTACTTGCACCAGTGGATCCCAACAGGGAGTGATTTTACCCCTCCTCCAATCTCAAAGGGCGGTTTGGTAATATCTGGAGACATTTGGGGTTGTTCCAACCAGATGGGGATGATGCTGGCATCTTGTTGATAGAGGCCAGGGATTTTGCTAAATATCTTATAATACAATGAAGCCCCCATTTCTCCCAAACAAGAATTATCTGCCTCAAAAAAACACTGATGCCAAGGTTGAGAGACCTTGACTTAACCCTTGTTTCTTCTCTCTCCTAAATCCCGTCTCAACCTCCCAGAGGAAGTTCCTGGGACAGTGTTCACTCTGCCTCCTTAACACCCACTAAACATTCACTGGATGAATGAATGGGTCATGGAAGTGTGATACGCAAGGGTGCAAGTAACTCTTTAGTTACCGCTCATGTGATATTGTATTTCTGTGATGGTTAGTGTTTTCATCTTTGAAAATTCCATTTGTTCACAGTGTGCCTACTCTATGTAAGCTAGCACGTAGCACAAGGAGCATTAGGATGAGTTAAAAATAGCACAACCCCTGCCATGGCTCAGCAGTTGAGCGTTGACTTCTGGACCAGGAGGTCAGGGTTCAGTTCCCGGTCAGGGCAATACCTGAGTTGCAGGCTAGGTTCTCAGTGTGGAGTACAGGAGGCAGCCAGTCAGTGATTCTCTCTCATCACTAATGTTTCTATCTTTCTCTCTACTCTCCTTTCTGCTCTGATATCAATAAAAATATATTTTAAAAACAATAGCAGGACCCCTGCTCGCTGGTGTTTACTTCTCTAGTCAAAAGAAAACTCTCATTCACCAATTACACATTTAAGTGTAGAATTTCAGTGCAGTGAGGGCAGCGCGTCTATGTGTTGCCACAAGAAAAACCAAGGAACTGTCCATGGTGTCAAGAGCTAGATAGCATTTTCCCCCAGACTGGTGTGGCCCTCCAGGTCACAAATGTCAAGCTGACACTTTCAGAGTCTGGGTAAACATACCAGCATCACCTACGCAGAGGATCAACTTGTTTGTCACCAGGAAAAAGCTTTTGCAGGTGCTGAGTGCTTGAGCAGACCAGCATTTGCTCAGCAGATGGGACGCGGGCCAGGTTGGCAGTGGAGGACGTGACACTGTCAGGCTCTGCAGGAAACTACAAAAGTGCAGCAGAGAGATTGGGGCCAGGCCACCTACGCGGCCACTCTGGAGCCAAGTGACAGAGCACAAGTGGAGAGTCTGCAGAAGGTCAGAGAGATGTCCCAGCTCGCCTTTAGCGGCATTGCAGTGGGGACGGCGTGGGAGGAAGACGGGGGCCTCCAGCCTGGAGTGAGGGAGCTATTAGGAATCATCAGGAGGTAAAGAGGCCGGGGGCCGTGGCTCCCCCAATGGGACTGTGATGAAAATTGAATTTACAATCCTCGTGTCTGGCTGCGTGCTGCGTGTCCAGAGGGATAGAGGAGCTTCAAAACCACTCTTTTATGGCAATCCTATTTTTTCCCTGACAGAAATAGTCCCTTACAAATATTTGTGTTTTTTCAAGATAACGATGCCCCCTCCTCCAAAGCCTTCCTCCCCCATCAGCATCCTGTAGCCTTTAGGTTCTTGGCAACTTTATGGATTTTGCATTTCAGAGAAAATGAGGCAAGGTGGCATTTTTACTTGTTATTACACTCTGGTGATTTGAGTTCTAAAAATCTCTTTCAAAAAATATTTGATAACTCCCCAGCTGCTAAATGAAGATGAAATGCTGGGATCCAGCGATGCTTTTTTAGTGTGTGTGCCACACGCTTGCTGACATCCTGGTTGGGTTGTGTGGAAAGCCAGCGAGTATGCAGCCTGCTTTCTGCAAAAGGTGCTCTGAATGAGCTGGAGTCCCAGCCATAGCGGAGAGGAAGCCAGGCCTGGGGTCCTTGCTGCATCTGGGATGGCCCATGTTTCCCATAAAGTAAGGCTTATGTCTGTCCCTCCCCCCAAACCCTCCTTCCCGCCAACTCCATTCAAGCCTTCTTCCCTTCTTCTATTTAACCACAAAACAAGTATTAAATCACACAGTAGGTTATACACTGAACGTATCCAATATTGCTGAGGCTTAAAACATAAATAGGTCAAGGTATATTTAGAAAGACTCTTAGATGGCACACACATACTTAATAGGGGATGCAAGGAAGTTGTTTAAAACTTATCCTTAAACTTTTAGCTCTGGCACCATCCAGATTTTAAATTTTAAATAACAACAACCTAAAACACTGGACCGCTGCTCTGAGAATGAAGAGACTCAGCTGAATTCTCAGTTTCCCACCTTAAGTCATACCTTATGTACTTTATGTCTGGACTATCAGAATGGGTTTAATAGTTTAATCAATCATAAGTTTTCAAACCTGCTTCTCCTAACTCAGAGACATAGTTCATAGGTCTTACACACTTCTATTTGAAGTTAAAAAAAAAAAAAGAACATTCTTGACCAAATCTTCTGCTTTCTTATTTTGACATCCTCTGATATAGAACAAATCTGAATGCTCTCATAACTGAAGGAAATAGGCCTGTTCTGTAACCCAGTGGAAGAAAGCCATCTTTGAGATCTTGCATCTGACCCCAGTCTATAACTCAGATATTTAGTGAATTGAAAGTAAAACACCCTTAGAAAATCACTAGAAAAATTGAGTTGGTCAAATCTATCCTGCATAATAGGAACAGTGTGCTTTGCACAACCTGTGATTAAATCCCTCCTTTGTGCCAACACAATTTCCAGCTTTCTTAACCATCCCTGAGAACCAAGGCCCTGGGAGGGGTGGGCTCTACCCCATGTGCCCAGCACAGGGTACGGACTCGTTGAAACCCTTGGGACTTCCTTTCATCGACTTTGGGCAAGTCACTCAACCTCCCGGAACCTCAGTCTCCTCATCAATAAAGTAAAGATCATTATAGACCCTATTGCAGAGAGTCATTGGGAAGAAAACTACAATTTCTTTTTTTTTAAATATATATTTTTATTGATTTCAGAGAGGAAGGAAGAGGGAGAGAGAGATAAAAACATCAATGATGAGAGCTAGTAATTGATCCACTGTCTCTTGCCTGACCTCCACTGGAGATCAAGCCCACAACCCAGGAATGTACCCTAATCGGGAATCGAACCCTGACCTCCTGGTTCATAGGTTGATGCTCAACCACTGACCCACACTAACTGGGCTACAATTTCTGATCACTCCAGTGCAGTCAAGTCTAGAAAGAGATGCTTGTTACCATCACGTGATAGCAGAGCTTGCTGAACTGTGGCTTTCCTATCCCTCACGTGATTTCCTGTTGTGCACTCCAAGTCCATAGAGCCCAACAAAGACCCTGGAGAAAGGCAGGAAATGGGCATGAGGAGGACCCTCAAAATCAAGAGCAAGAAGGAAAACTTTTAACAGCAATTTGAGACAGTGAAGAGCATGCCGAATATGATGTGTTTGCAGTTAGTCCGCTGCTACTACTGTGGTATTTTGTCATGAGCATGATCCCATTGCACTATACATATGTTCTTGCTCAGGTTAAAAGGAGAAGGCAATTTTAAACGTTGGTCTATTCCCCAAGGTCTGTCATAAGCATCTTCTCAATATTTAAAGAATCATTAAGAGTGGTTGTGTTTTAGATCTTTAAACGTTATAAATAATCTATTTCAGATATTCAGCGAAGGAAAAATTTTTATGCATGAAGAAGACTATTTTCCAAAATGATAAGTATTTATGTTTCATGGAACTCATTGACTGTCACATAATTGAAATTCTAAATTAAAACCTTAACAAGATAAATGTCCTACTCCTACATACATGAGCTCCCCTTTTCCCGATACTTGTTCACTCTGTAAAATTCTTTAGGTTTAGGTCACAGCTACTGGAAGGACCTTCATTGACCACTGTTCCCAAACTGTGTTCCAAAGTGTCCCAGAGTGACCCACGAAATCCAGAGGGGCTCCTCGGGATAGTTGAAGTTGTCAAGGGAAACACAACTTATGTCAGACACCAAGGGATGTATGGGCTCAAATTAGTTTGCTTTCAAAATTCAATTGTGCCACATTGATTTTGATGATGTACTAACTTTGCACAAGCTTTCTGTCATGAAAAGCAAAGACCATTGAAAATCAGTATGAGAGGAGCAGACTACAGCAATGTCTGACTCTAAGGGTTGAGAAGATGTGCAGTGCCCCAGGAGATACTAACTTGTTAGGACATAGACACTTCCTAAGCTATTCAGACCTGACCGCTTAATAAATGGACCCATCAGGCATTTCTTTGGGCCCAGGGCACTCTGAAAATCTTACAGATGGCCCTGTGAGCCAGTCCGGTTTGGGAACCTCTGTCCATTTATTGTGTTCAATTCTCACAAAGAAAAAAATAAATCGGGGGAGCAATTATTGAATTAACCTTCTCAAAATCCAAATGATATTTTTCCTTGTGGCCTTAGTATGCTGCTGTGAAGATAGGATATAAGATGTTTTTCTGGTGAATAAAAAATATTTAATGTAGAAACCATAATTCTTGATTAGTGAAAAAGATAAAAGAAATAATGATGCTTTTATTATTTGCATAAATAAAATCTATCCATAAAACTATATTTATCTGCCACTTGCTCATTTTCCTGCAATCACACCTGTTCCATTTGTCCTGTCCTCCCATCTATCCCATTTTAAACTGTAAAGATCTGCAGCAGCAATAGCAGAAAAATATATTTAAACTCATTACAAACTGTACAATTAATTTTCAAATTAATCATAGCCACTCTACTGAGAGTTAGGTTACAGTCACAAAGGTAATAAAAGCCTAGTCTAAGACTTTACCAATGGGTAGAAATTAAAGGTAATTGGACACTATTATCTTGAAATGAATACCTTCTTTTTTTGTTATTGCACTTTAAAAAGAAGCTTGTTAATGTATTCAGTTGCACAGATATGGAATTTCCCAGTATAATGTCATATAGCTTTCCTGTTCATGCACCTTTCACCCATGATCTGGAAGGACTATTAATAAATATTCATTGTTGGAAGTTTTATTCAAAATGACAGTTGAATATATCCTCTACATTTTATATTTAGAAACAGCCAGATACCAGAAATGAAGGGTAATTAATAGTTTTCTAGCAATGAAATATAGTAAAAGAAATACAATGGATGGATTTTTTTTTTTTTTTGCATTTAACGTCTAGTAATGAGAAATAATTGTGAATGGCCACTTGGACAAGGTAGTTTTTTATTTTATTTAATATGAAGAAATGTGCCTAAAAGATTCATAGCTTCTTTATAACTCCTTTAAGGGCACAGTGAAACAATGGACCTACACAGATGTGTTTTTGACCTGGGCACTAGTAACTATAGACCTAACTAAATGTCTAGTGTATTGTTGTCTTTTGTGTGTGTGTGTGTGTGTGTTTTGTGTGTGTGTGTGTGGTGTGTGTGTGTGTGTTTTTCCTTTTCTAGCTGCTAAGCAACAAAACCAAAATATTTTCTTCCGTTCCTACTGCATTTTAGGTAAAAACAATGACAAAAAAAAATGCTAAGGAGATAATCAATGAAATCACTAATCAGTTACATTCCATGTCAAGCTTGCTGTCTATAAGATTTCCAAATTAGCAGTCAACGATTCAGGAACAGTTAGACTGTGGCTTCATGGAGATCCCAATGGTTTCTTCCCTTCCTTTTCCTTTTATGTTTACTTGTAGTTTGGGCATCATGTTGACAAAGCTGAAGAACGCCACTTTAACCCCAGGTGACACTTCCACAGAGGCAGCCAGTTGTAAATGCACACGTTTAACACCTTCCCTCCTTCCATGACCCCTGGGTCTTGTGGCTGGCAGCTCCGTGCCTTGTGGCCAATTGGAAGAGAAGAGTAGCTCAGGGGCTTAATCACAAGGACCAACCACAGCCTGTAGGTCAGTGGTCAGCAAACTCATTAGTCAACAGAGTGACAAACCACATGTGGCTCACGAGCCGCAGTTTGCTGACCACTGGCCTAGGCCACTGGGAGCTGGCCCGGCAGCCACAGCCCAGTCTTGGTGTTCTTCTTTTAAGCATAAACAATTTCATAAACTAGAAACATCACACAAAGCATCTCATTCTGATGATGATGTGTCAAGACAAAACCAAGACCCGTCCGTAATTATGCCTGAACACAGGCAAACCATGACTGTTGTCTGAATGACAGAACTGGTGAAAATAACCACGTGTCCTGGCTTAGCTGCAGTGACTTCTCTTTCTTCACCATGTTTAAACCTTGCTCTATTCTTCCCTCCTTTGAGATAAGGTAAGGGGGGATGGATGATTATGGAGGGAATAAAGAAGAAAATATATACATATATGTATTTTTTTAAAAGAATCTTTAAGATACTCAGTGAATTTCCCCCACATCCTGAACAGAGCCCTGCTCCCTTGAATCTGCCCAAAAGCACCTTAACACAAGCCCTAATTCTGGTCTATTGTAACATCATCTTATTGAAATACCTCAGGGTCCCATGGTGTGGGTTTTTTTTTTTCTGTTAGAAGATATAAGTCTAGCTTTTTTCCACCACAGATGAGATTCTGCTGGTCCTGGCTGGCTGACACTGGCTTGGGAAGCAACTTGTTTTTTTGAAGTATACTCTTCCTGAATACCACCCTCTACACCACGTGACCCTATGTCCATTAAGAAATTACTACATAAAAGAATAAGTGTTCTCTTCCTTCAGCAAACCAAAGACAGGAACTGAAGTTTGAAAAAACTAGAGGCTGGATGCATGCAGAGCAGACTGACATGAGATATCTTGGCTCAGTGTAACTTTGAATAAGCTTTGAACCTACACAGTTGACCACCAGATTCCATGCACTGGCTTACCTTTGTTTGATATTGGTCAAGTCACTAACCTGTTTGGCCTGAATTCCCACTCTACACAGTAAGCAAGGAAAATGCTGGGTAAGGTGCCTTTCCATTTTGCGATGTAAAGAAAATCAGCTTAAATACATGTTAAAAATATCTTTAGGCACTTTTCTCACATGGTGCCTTTCTAGACCATATTTTGTTATATTTCACTAAGATTTTGTTACCTTTTACTAAGACTTTCTTTAAAAGAAGTATCTCTGGTCAGTGTTGTCTGAAATCAATTTAGTTGTGATTTATTGGTGAACTAAGATGACAAGAGATGAAATCATGTATCAAGAACATGCTACACTGAGTGATTGCTAGCCAAGACTGGACGGCGGTTATCAATCAGCCCTCACAACTTACAGTGTAAACACACCACAATGGGTGTGTGGGATGAGTTCTCACTTCCAGAAGCATGGAGCCCAGCATGGGGTCTTCAGAGACTGGTGTTCTTGCACTTAGAATGTATCTACTGTATAATTGCGACCTCTCTCTGAAGTTCAGAATGTTTTCAGAAACAGAATCATTAAAAGCACTATTTTTTTACAGAGAACTGTCAAGTGATACAGTTACCAAATTTATAAGAAAATGTGCTGCAGTCTGTGATCCATACACAGTATATTTCCAGTTCGTTATTTAACATTAAGTTCCTTTTTATGTACATGATATATGTATATACACACACATACGGGGGCGCCCCCCCCCCCCCACACACACACTGAAACCTTTGAGGGTGATCAGGCCCTTTTTTTCAAATTCTTTATCTAATCCTGAGCCAAAATCCTGATCTTCTTCTGATATTGACAAGTTAACACTGTTGCTTAAACAGGTTTGAATCATGCATCCCTAACCCGGATCTTAACTATCAAATAGCCTTCCCTCTTGCTCCCAGTAAAGGTTCACAAGGTCTAGTGATTTTCTAAGAAGATTTATGGGCAGTTAATTTTAAAATAGGTGTATAGTCATAGAACATAAACATTTCCATACAGGATAAAGTTTGTGGGTAATAAGTTGTTGGGTTTTTTTCCCCCTCTGTGCTTTTATCAGCAAACAGAGCCTGTTAGAATATCCAGGGCAACTAAATTCTTACATGTATGAAATTGTTTTGTTGTTGTGGAGCATATTTTTACTGAAAGAGTCTAGTTGCATCAGTTAATAAATAAATACTATTTTAAAGTTAATTGATACTGAATAGGTATTATAATACAATTGATAATATTCTTTGTAATTTAATGGCCTTTTAGAATATTTCCGTCTTAAATAGAAGCAGAAATTCACTGGTACTTAAACTACATGTGACTGAAAATGATAAATAATAGCATAAATTTTGGCTAATCATTTCACATTATTTTTCCTCTCAACTCCTAATAAATTGAAGTCAGAGAAGTCCCTGGCTTGATTGAGATTAATTTAAACCACCCAGTACCCATAATAGTTTAGTAATAACCAATTTCTCATTATTTTACTATTTCTCTCCACTTCAGCAGAAAACTTGCTAGGTGAAATTATTCCTTCTTATTCTGAAATAATAGAGGCGGGTCCCCAAAACAGCGACCTAGTCTGACCAACCCACCCACTGGCCCCAGCTTGGGCCTAAGAGATGAGGTAAAGCTTTGGGTAGGAGGCAATTGGAGGATGCTTTTGTGGGGAGGGGGTGGATGCACTTAGCACCTCTTTCCCACACATTCATATGCAACCCATGGGAAATCCTACTGGCTCTGCCTTCAGATGGCATGCAGACTCCCTTGCTTCTCAGCACCCTCTGCTGGACCGCCATTCTTCCTGCTCTGGTCTTCTCCCCTGTCTGACATGCCAAGCACGCTCCTGCCTCTGGGTCCTGTTACTGCTCTGCCTTTCTGAAACATGCCCTCTACCTGGCGCTACCTTTAGGTCTCTGCTCCAAGGTCACCTTCTCAGTGAGGTCTTTCAGCTCCCATACTACAAGCACCTTCACAGTCAGTTTTCTCTCTCTCCCTCTCTCTCTCTGTCTCTCTCTGTCTCTCTCTCTCACTATTGCCTGTGTCAACCATACTTCATTCTTCTCATTATACTTGTGTTACTTTCCTGTGGCTGCTGTGACAAAGTACAATAAATTTCTTTTGTATTAATTTAAATTTCTATTGCATTAAATTTAAAGTTCTAGCCGAAACTGGTTTGGCTCAGTGGATAGAGCGTCGGTCTTCAGACTGAAAGGTCCCAGGTTCGATTCCATTCAAGGGCATGTATCCTGGTTGCGGGCACATCCCCAGTAGGGGGCGTGTAGGAGGCAGCTGATCCATGTCTCTCTCTCATCGATGTTTCTAACTCTCTATCCCTCTCCCTTCCTCTCTGTAAAAAATCAATAAAATATATATTTTTTAAAAATTTAAAGTTCTATGACTTACTACAACAGAAATGTATTCTCTAATAGCTCAGGAGATCAGAAGACCAAATGCAGGTATCAGCCGAGTTCATTCCCTCCAGAGGCCCTGACAGAGAAACCACCCCGTGCCTGTGTCCTTGCTTCTGGTGGTGGTTAGCAATTCTTGGTATCCCCTGGTTTATAGGGCATCATTCAATCTCTGCCTCCACCTGCACATGCCTTCTTCTCTCTGTATTTCTGTCCTTTTCTATCTCTTATGCAGACACCCTCATTGGATTTTAGACCCACCCTAATCCAGTCAGGTCTTGTCCCAGGTCTTAATTACATATGCAAAGACCTTGTCTCCAATAAGGTAACATGCTGAGGTTTCAAGTGAACATGAATTTCTGGGGGACATGATTTAGCCCAGTGGTCGGCAAACTGCAGCTCGAGAGCCGGAGTTTGCTGCTCTGTTGACTCATAAGTTTGCCGACCACTGATTTAACCCAATAAACCTCCTATCACTATCTGATGGATCATAGATTTTACTCTTCTAAAAATGAATTGACAGTTACCATTAGAAACTAAGTTCCCAGAGGACAACTGTTCATTATTGTGTCCCCAGTGGCTAGACATCCAGTGGTCACTCACTGGAGCAGTGAGTGTTTCAGTGGACATTGGCTGGAGGCCTACGATGAAGCAGGCTTCCGGGCAGCCTGTGGGAACAAGGCCAGAAGTAAAGGCTACGGGTCTTCCCGAAATAACCTGAAAGTCAAAGAGGTTGGAGTGCCAGGTAGATAAACAAGAGGAAGTCAGAGAAAATTAATAGAGGAATCTGCCAGATAATCGAAGTCATAGATAGAGAGGACCCCTAGAGGCATGGTTTGGAGATAGTGCCTCTGGGAATATTTTAAGCACTCCCTCCTCCTCCTTCCCCTGAGGGCTGGTCTCTTTCAGGCTAAAAAGGGTCATGTCCTGGGGTCAGATGGGCCTCTGCATTTGTTTGCTGATAATAACACAAAGCTGATGCTTCAAAACACACACATTTATTCTCTTGTAGTCTGAAGTCTGGCTTATTGGACCATAATCCTGGTGTCAGGGCTAGGCTGCCTCTAGAGGTTGGGGGAGGGTGATCGGAGAGGGGAGGAGGAGGGGGAGAGGATCCTTTTCCTTGTCTTTTCCAGCCCCTAGCGCTGCTTTCCTAGCATTCCATAACTCTTGAGCCCTTCCTTCTCCTTCACAGCATCTTATTTTCCGTGTTTTGTTGCCTTTTTATTCTTTGCAAAATGTATTTTGCCATCTAAGGTCACAGGACCTGGATATCTTTGGGAGCATCACTCAGTTTGCCATAGTATCTTAACCAGGGACCTGCCACAGGTATCTGGACAGGCTTAGAGTCCCAGATTCTTTCCTCCTGATTTCCTAGTACACGAAGCGGTGGCAATTCTGTCTTTTCCTTTAACAGGAACTGCCCTCTCTCTCCTATACTAATTTATCTCTTGTTAGCAGGGTTATAAGTAAGGAAAGAGACAAACAAAACAAATAAGGCAAATATGCTGACCTTATGCTCATCATATTTAAATTTTCCTTTTGTGTTTGATTTCTGATTTCTGTTTTATCGTATCATCATAGATGGTTTGCCCAAGTTGCTTCATTATTTTTGTGATTTGTAATCCAGATTTGAGATGAGAAGAGGAGGGAGCTCCACTCTCTGGAGGTGGGTCCCCAGGAACTGAGCCCACCTCCAGAGAGCAAGGTGGCTGCTCCTTCAGTAAACAGGTCTAGAAGGCATGGTTGAATGAACTAATGCTTACGATGTGGTTTTGGGGAGTTACATCTTCTCAAAAATATTAAAGGTTACTGTTATGCCCAGAGTTCGGGGTCCCCAATAATCCACCACTAAGGAGCCTTTTCCGATGCAAAAGCAAAGAGTCTTTATTCAAACCCGGATTTGGCTCCCAGCCTCTTTCTGGCGCAGCAGTGAGGTGAGAGAGCGAGCCTGGCGGGAACAATGAGTTTTATGGGGTAGGATAATTAGGGGGCTTAGGAAAGTGATGAGGGTTACAGAGATTGGTCACTTGAATTAGGGTCTTTCTCTGGTTTAGCCTTATTAGGACCCTCGCTGTGTTCCTGGAGCTTCATTGGTCCATTTGGGTGGCGGTCGGGGAAGTTAAGACATTGCTGGCACACCTGTGGCCACTCCCAGAAAAGGGAGGGGGTTTAGGCAGGGGTCCCAGCCCTATAGGACAAGATGGAGGGGAGTTCATTTCCTTTCAGGTACATCTTCTTAAAATATGACCACTCCATGTAAATCACCCCTCCCACCCTCACTCACTCAGCCCTATCAACAAAACCAAATCAAAGGCAAAACATGCCACCTCATGGCCCTGGGTGTAACAATTAAAGCCAGTATGGTCTTTAAAACTTTTAGTTAGAGTTCAAATGTTTAGAAATGATTGAGATTGTCCTATGTAAGTAATGTCCTTACAGCACTGCCCCCAGTGGGAATGACTGAGTATCCATCCACGTGAGCATTATCCCTCTGCCCTAAAGCTTTGCCCAACATCACATTTTGGGTCCTGAAGGCTCCGGTCGTCCTGGGCTCTCTTCAGTGCAGAAGTGAATGTGATACGGTGTTGTGACAGTACATCAACTCTTCGGTGTCAGTGCCAGCATAACAGTCACGGATTTCAAACTGTTTGCTATTTAGCTCTGTGCTGAGCCCGCTGTAGTGTTCACAACCCAGACAGTCCCTATAAGAGTGAGGATTTAGTCACAATATTGTTGGTCTGTGTGACAAGTTTTAATGGAGAAAAGGTTACATTTGCATATTCTCTAGTTCCATTAACATTTCTAAAGTGAAGCCCAGTCAGGAATGAGATATGAGTTTGGCATCTCTAGGAAATCTTAGGTGCTTCTCATCTTATTCTTTTCTTCTGCATCTAGTCACATTTAATACTTGACATTTCTTGAGGGCCCACTCTATGTGCCAGACAGTGCTCGAAGGGGCTCGTGTATCTTATTTCTAATCATCCCAACAATACTCCCAGGTAGGGATCATTACCTTGATATGACAGATAGACCCAATGCACGTGTATTCCGAGAAAACCTCACATTCCAGCCCATAGAGATTCTGCAACAAAAGAGACTTTGGAGTTTTTGAATTGCTAAGACCTTCCTTATCCAAATATTTTTTTTAAAAATCCTTACGCCATAATGGATTTGACATTTTTTTCTTGTTGACTCTATGAGAGATGTCTCCCAGTTGACCACCCTTTGGCCAGTTCCGTCCTGTCTCTGTGCGCCCCCCCCCCCCCCCGTCTCTACCTCCCTACCTTCATCACTCTGTTATCTGCGTTCAGGATAGCCTTTCTACCTGTGATGCAGGCACTTGGGTCCTTTCTTTGATTCTTTGGAGTGTCCATCTGTTCTGTCTGAGTTTGTGCGTGTGCATGTGTGTGTGTGTGTGTACATAATGCATTTTCATACATGTAAGCAGGGAGTCACTAAGACCGTTCCCCTAGACCAGTGGTTGACAAACTCATTAGTCAACAGAGCCAAATAGCAACAGGACAACGATTGAAATTTCTTTTGAGAGCCACATTTTTTAACCTTCAACTTCTTCTAACGCCACTTCTTCAAAATAGACTCGCCCAGGCCGTGGTATTTTGTGGAAGAGCCACACTCAAGGGGCCAAAGAGCTGCATGTGGCTCTCGAGCTGCAGTTTGCTGGCCACAGCCCTGGAGATCTTGCTGTAAAGGTGTTCTTGATGTATGCCATATAAGCCTAATAGAACCATTACCATCTGGTTAATAAAACAGGCGGAAATGAATTCTTTACCAATCCCTTCCCAATGGCACAAGCCTACCTGAATTCATCCTGGCCATCTAGTGTCTTTACATGGCACTTCTTGCATTTTAATTTACAGGTATTCTGTAGATTTTTTTAAAAAACAGTATATAAGAATATAATTTTAGGAGGCTGCTCTTAAAAGAAGAGGGACCGTGCTATCTTGATATTGCAGAAGTGGTTTAGCGTCATGCAACAAAACGAAATTAAATTTTTTTTTTAAATAGGCTTCCAGTGTTTTAATCCATAATTATTCTCCACTGTGATCACATAGCCAAGAAAACATCAATAGTTTGCCCATTATCAGCAATCATTTAATTATTTTTTTGTAGCAAATGCATTACTGTATGATATATGTCCTTTTGAAAAGGTGTGTGTGTGCCTAACATTTTAGGTAAATTTATTAAATCCTCACTGCATATTAAACTGAATGTTTTATCTTTCCAATAAAAATAAATTAAGCCAGTTCAAAAGGACTCCTATTCCATAGTGTCTTCGGTAGCTGTAAGAGAAACACCGACATGTTCCAAGATTTGCTTGACAACCTGTCCCAGCTGTGAAAAAGGAAAGATAAAGAGAACAGGTTAAAATCTACGAGGAAACTTTTAACCTCTGTCTGTTCCTTTCTCTCGCTCATTTTTCATGAGTCTTATTCTCAGCTGACTGCCCTGACCTGGCATCAGCAGGATGTATGCTTTTGAGCTGTTTCTCCGGTCGTAGAGTGGTTGTTGCAAAGCCTTCTCGTTTCTCTTCCTCCCCATCCTTCAGATAAATAGGACACTTTTGTGGCTCCTGGGGTCAAGTCTTTATCTGTGGTCTCTGAGGTTGCTTTTTTATTTCTCTGTTTAAAAAAAAAATGGCTTCCTATTTAGATGAATAGAATCCAAATAGTTGGCCCTCTTAACTTGATATTATAATTGGTTGAACTGACTTCAGAAAAATATTTATTGGTTTAATGGTGCAATCAGCCTTATGTTTTCGAATGGATTTAAATATCTTAGGGCATTTTTCTTAAAATTACATAAACCACCAGCTTCTTGGGAGTATCGAAAGTATAAAAAGAAGAATACAGGAAAACAATATACAATGCATTAAATGTGTTAACATCGTATGACTAATCTCAGCTCTTTAAATAATTTCTTTCTTGTTGACACGCATTTATCCTCAGAGAATCGTTTTAAAAAAGAGGTAATAGCAATAATGATAACCATAAAAATAACGATGACATTAACTGCTATTATGACACTGTGGATTGTATCCATTCAGTTATATTTCTTCTTCTCTGATAATTTAGCTGAACACTGTACTGGAACCAGACTGTTGAAATACTAAATTAGAAAATAAATGTGACCTTGTAAATTATCCTTTTAAGCCCAAATTTAAAAGGAATCTATTAATAAAATCAGATGCTATTTAAGTCATTTTTTCATAACGTTCATACACATGTAACTTTAGTTGATACATCTCTGATAGTGTATGTAGACACACACGTAAGACAGTATATGTGTAAAATGGTATATATATATATATATATATATATATATATATATATATATATATACAAACCTTGAAGGTGCACAGGGGAAAAAAAATTCTCACAATGACAACTAGGCA
>JAAGEH010002531.1:70092405-70366301 GCA_011751065.1 Lasiurus cinereus
ATATATACAAACCCTTTATTTAAGGAAGTCTTCTTAAGTGGGTTCAGGTGTAAGGAAATCAGAACAATCATTTGAGAAGTACAGTATTCCCCTAACTGTAAAGGTAACGGAGTGTGGACAGTGTGGCTGGATTCCTCGCTCATGTTCTCCTGCTTCCTTCTGTTCAGAGAATTTGGATGGAGAGACCCGGAGCTGCCTGAAGTGATTCAGATGTTGCAGCACCAGTTCCCTTCGGTGCAGTCCAATGCTGCAGCCTATTTACAGCACCTCTGCTTTGGAGACAATAAAATTAAAGCCGAGGTAAGTGCTCCTGGATCCGCCAATGACCAGTGCCGGGTGCGTCATCAGTGAGGTTTTTAGAATAATGTTACAACAGCAAAGACATAAGAAAAGTAAAGCTTGAAAACGTTGATCCATTGAAAAGATTGAAACATGGCACTTTCCATTTAGTTAACTGGCATGCCTACCATTTGCGCTTCTGTTTTAATAAATGAACACTGGGAAGGAGAGGAGCAAGGATACATGCGTTAGCTTTAAGAGAGGTAAAATTGTCAACTGCCGTACTTTGGGTGTGATTTGCCTTTCTCTTCCCAACTCCATCTCTGGAGTTGTTTCTGCCTTTAAATCCTACAAAAATATGAAGCATCGTATGTTGGCTCTTCAATTTTCCCCAAGATCGCTATACTCAATCTCTGTCCTCCCTGGAAAACTCATTAATAGGATGAGAACTTTGGGCAATAAACCAGCTTTGTGTTATAACCAAGAATTCTGAGTCATTCGCAAAAGTACCAGTAGATATAAGACACATACGTGTTCCATTAAAGAGACCAATGTCTGTGGCCATCATATAAACAATTGTTGGCACGCTTTGTAATTCAGAAATACGTTAAAGTGTATAAATTATGGTGTGTGATATTTCAGGAAAATTACGGTGGTCAGCACAGCTAACTCTGATTTTTTAGACGAGGAGCAACATTTGCATATAAGCAGCTGAGTAATCATTTAAAATAAAGATTTTATAAGTTATGAATGTAATTGCTTGCATCCATAGCATGTAAGCAATTTTTAGGATGAGTCTAAATTAGTTTAAGAGAGGAAAGAAATTTGAAGACAGAATTGCAATTTATTATAGGTTTTGCTTGCTTGCACTGGATATATATAGCCTAGCAGCTTTTCATTTTTTTTCTGTCTTCCCCTGGGTCTCAAAGGACTTGATCCATGCTTATTCTTATCAGGACAGTCAGATTTGTGGAATAAATACAGAGCCGTGGGTCTCAACCAGGTGCGTTATCACCCAAGGGACATTTGACATCAAGAGGCATTTTTTATAGTCACCATTGGAGAGGGTTGTGGTGGGACCTTTAGCATCTCAGCCAAGGATGCTGCAAGACATCCACAATACACAGGCCAGCACGCACCACAGAGAATTACCCAGATCCCATAGCCAGCAGTGCCAAAGGTGAGATAAAGAAAAATAGTATCCATCTAAGATAAATGTAAAATGTCAAAACATGCCACCTATTAAACTGTCCTACAAGTAAATTAAGCTTCTGGGTGCCAACTGGAAATCATCCTAATCTCTCTCTGTTTTTAACTTTTAAAAAAATGGCCATTCAAAATGAAGGACAGATTTCTGCTTAAAGGGACCACATGCCATCACTTTTTGAAGAATACAACTTTGAGGGTCTCTAAGGGTCACGAGAGTATTTCATTCCATTGTCGGTATAAAGTTAGTTCAGGAGTGTGTGTTACCCCTACTAGAGCCGCATGCCCTCCATCGTGAAATTTGGTCTCACGTCCAGACTAATGACAGGACACACCTACCACAAGGGTGAGTTGCTCACATAATGAGGCTTAATGGGGTGAGCAGCGTGGCTCGCAAGCAGCACCCATTAGGCTTCTGAGAGGAAGAAAGGAGGCGGGCTCAGGATTTCGTGGTGGTTATAGGGGGTGCGGGTGAGCAGAGTGAGGTTCCCACATGCGGACAGGGACTTGCAGAGTTTGAAGTCCCTGCTGATGGCGCAGGAGAAAATACCGAGCTCTCTCATCAGCTTGCTCAGATGTGGACAGAGGGAGAGTGAGGCTGAAAAGCTGTCAGAAGCGAAACATCAAAAATTGGAGTCCAACTCTGTCATGCTGTCGGGCAATACAGACATCGTGGCCTGGGGAGTTCACAGTCACTGGTCTGACTGGCGCGGCTGTATGATCCATGGACTGGCCTTGAAGCCTGGCAGCTGGCTGTGAACATGGGGGGCCCCCGCACAAGCACCCCAGGGCCCTACAGTGGACAAGAGGCGGTGCAATGAAGCAGTGACCAGCACACACATCAGTGTCAACAGATGCATCTTCCGATGGCACTTCCCTGCTCACCAGCTGTGTCTCCTGGAACAAGCAGCCTCAAATCCAAGTTCACTGGACCAGTAAGAAAACTTAGGAGACAGGGCTTTGGTCTGCTGGTTTATGCAAGTGAATTCTCAGCTTCGTTTTCACAGGATCGGACATAATTTTGAACACAACTGAATTTCTAGGCTTCGTTATGTGAAAAATGTACAAAGTTCTGTAATAAGGAATGAGAAAGATGTGATTTATGACCTTGCAAGCCTCTTTTTTTTTTTTAGTCTTTAAAAGAGAGCAGATGATACCTCCATTGTAAGAGTGTTTGTAGGAACTAAGTAACATAATGTATGCAAACTGACAGGCTCCAAATGCCGCCCGGATCTCATGATCATGTTTCCCTGGGACCTGGGAGTCTGGGATGAGAATGAAGGAAAGAGTGATGTAGGCTGATTACACAAGTTGACACCGTGAGATGGAAGTTAATAAAGCCCAAAGGAACAGGGAAAGTGTAAAGGGCCTAAGGAAAATACAAAATAAGTCATCTGGAGTTTCCCTTTCTCCTTCAGTCACCTAAGAGTGCACATGTGTCCTCATGTGTGCCCATACACACACATGCAGACACAGAGATGTGTAATTTTGCATTGGGCTATTCTGTTCTCTCATCCTAACTCGGGGCCCAGCCATTAGTAATAGTCCTCTCTTTGTGACAGATGACTGCCAGTCATTTTTTCATACACAGGCATTGATTTTTGTAATTACCTGTTGTCCAAATACTAATCTTGCAGGCACTAGCCTTTTCAAATTTACTCAGTCTTCCAGTCTTTCTATTGCATTTTATTCTATTGATTTAGCTCTTCAGTCTACATGTCATTATTGGTATTGACTTTGCTCACACAATGGATAAGCCATTGAGCAAAAAGCAGGATTAAATCGCCTGTATGTGGAGGGTCATAAATCATGTCTTTCTCAGTCCTCATTACAGGACTTGGAACAGTTTTCACATAATGAAGCCTAGACATTCAGTTTTGTTCAAAATGATTCCAGATCTAATGAGAACGGAGCTGAGAACTCACCTCCATAAATCAGCAGAACAAGTTTTCCTGCAGGTCTGGTGAACTTGGAGTTGAGGCAGTCATCAGGGAGGTGGGACTGAGAGAGAGGACCCAGTCTGGTCCGTTCAGAACCACCTGTGACTAAGGTAGAGTCTGCAATCCACTGGCTGCCCCGACTCAGTCATGGTAGAACCCTCAGTTTTACATACTTTGAAGATCAGCGAGTGTCCAAAAATTGGGATAGGATGGCATAAAGCAAACTGGAGATCCCAGCCAGACTAAGATCAGAAAAATTGAAACTAGTGGGGAAGGAGGAAGCAGAAGTAGAGGGTCTGGGTCATTCCCACCAACGCACCAAGTTTGTGCAGTGATTTTTCATGAGCTAATGAATATCTGATGTATCGATGGGTCTTCCTGTTAATTCCAAAGGCAGAGCCGCGATCGGATGGATGTCAATAATGTTAGAACTAGGTCTGCCATGTTCTATCTTCAGAATTATTGGGGCTGTCACAAGAAATTGAGCTGCAGATAATCTAGAGAGTTATTAACATGAAAACTTGCTCATGTGTCTGTAATAGGCATTTTTAGGAAGATGCCTAAATGCTGATAACTTCTTAGTATTTTCCCACAAGTCTCTCTTCATTCTCTCTGGGAACTCTTCCTCACTTATGCGTTTTAAGGACATCCGATGGGTTTGGGGACAATATAAGGTGCCTGTTATGGGTTGTGATGGTTTCGGTTTATTTACGCTCCTCCCTCTTGCATCTCCCCTCATTTCTTCTCATGCACATCTTAGAGCAGGTGTGCTGACAGGCACCCATAATCACACCTGGACAATCATACGCAAACGAGAGCATATATGTCTGTGTATATGCTACATGGTGACATTCAAGGGAATATGTGACCCAAGGGTTAAAAAAAAAGTATTTGCCCATTTAGAAATGACAAAAGTAGATTATTTTTAATATTCAAAAGTTTTAACTATTTTTATTTATGTTATTATAAATTTAAAAATTCAATTCAATTAGAGTTTTAAATTAATACAATAAAAATGTTAAACTTAAAATTTTAAATAGTTTCAACATGTATATTTTAAACATAAGACCATTTAAATAATATGCCTTTTTAAAAAAAACACTCAAACTTTCCTATGTGATATGACACATGGGAAGGACTAAGCTATGTTTACTTTTGTGTGATGGAAATGTCTGGTGACCACCATTGATGAAGATTTAATTTATTTTTTTTACCTGATTTCCTCTTTTTACAGGAAAAACTATCAAATATGCAACCAAAATGTTCCAAGTGTTTGAAGGTCTTAAATAGTAAAGTTATGAAGTTTGAAGATGAGAACAATTTATGTAGGAAAACAATGCTAATTTTATCTTCCTAACTCCTAACAAACCTCTTATTAATTACCTTACCCCCCTACTTCCAATAAAGCACTTTTTTGTTTTTTAAACAAATTGAATTTTTAGTTCTAGTGGGAAAAGGAGTTTTGTGTTTAGTAGGGGAATCAAATATTAAGACTGCAGAGAGCCTGTCTTAAGGAATTTACAACCACCTGGATAGACAGCGGGTACACAGGACACTATCACAGCAGGTGTACAGCCTCTGGGTAGGGCAGGTCCCCAGCCTGTGACAGTGCTACCACAGTTCCACTCCCAGCCTCATGGAGTCAAGAGAGAGCTTCCCACTCCCTCTAGTGATTATGACACAAAATTTTAAATTAGAAGTTTCCAGAATAATATAGCTAAACTATACTCTCTTAGAATTGACAGAAGAGGGCTCAGATTTAAGGGTATAGGTCCTTTGGAGTATGTGTGTGTGTGTGCACACGCGCGTGCATATTTCCATATACTTTCAATATATTTGTACCACTTACACATTTTTTCCTAGATTGGCATTATCTCTTTTGGTGATGTTAACTAAAACATAGGAATTAACTGCTGTGTATAAAAATAATCTACTCATTCCCTTCTTGTCCTCATCCCCCCTCTTTTTTTAGAATATTCCATCAGCATAAAAAAATTCAGACTTGTTCCTGTCTACTACACTTAAAGTGCTTCATAATTTTTATTTTATTCTTGGTTCTTTCTACCTCATATAGTTCAAGAGAAGAAGCCATCCATCTTTTCAGCTGATTACCTTTGAGCCATTTCTTCTCTTTCCTTCATCATAAATTGTTCAGAGGAGTCTGTCAGTGACTAGATGTTCGTAGACAGTACAGTCTCGCGCTTATAGCACTGGCTCTAGACCCAGGTTCTCTGCCTTTGAACTCTACTCCTTTCCAACTCGGTGATCTTGGGCAAGTTTCTATACCTCTCTGAGCCTCAGTTTCCCTGAAATGGCAGGAGAAGTCACATAACTTCAGGGAGAACACACATAGACTGCCAGCCAACGTGAGAGGTTAACAAATGTGGGTTATGGTCAATATATGTCGCAAATGTAAATTAAGGAAATCTCTTCCTGATAGTTCCATCTGAAACGGATCTCACAGTGTTGTAGACAGAATGTCTGTCTGTATTCTGCTTTACTTGTACTGTTCATCATTCACATTTTGAAATCTATTATCACTATCGGATGCACTGGAAGCACGCCTTGTGTGTGGCCCTGTTGAAACAAGTAGAATCTGAGAATCATTCATGCATGCAACATACAAGGGCACGTAAATATGTCCAAATGCTTAATTCACTGATACCATGGGGATGTGGAATTAATACATATATTCATTCAACGATATTCACTGAGCAGCCCAAAAGTCTCAGGCCCTGAGGATACAGCTGTGTACAGACGAGACCCAGATGACTAGACAAGTTAAGACCTAGATCTATCATGTGTCAGATGGTGTGAGTGTCCTGAAGGAAACCCAGCACAGTAACGGGTTAGAGAGTGATCCACCGCTGTTCTACATAAGGTGGGTCAGGCGAGTCATCTCTGGGAAACAGTGTTTGAGCAGAGCTGGAAGGCAGCAAAGGAGAACCGCAGACTGAGTTCTCTGAAGTCCTTTAGTTTCCTGGGGATGCTGCAACTAAGGACCACATACACCAGGTGGCTCGAAACAACAGACATTCACTCTCCCAAGGTTCTGGGGGCCAGAAGTCCAAGGGTCACACTCCCCCTAGACTCTGGTAGAATGCTAGAACGCTAGAAGGCTTCCCTGCCTCTTCCTAGCTTCCGGTGTGGCCCTCAGCCCTGGGCTGGAAGACATGTCACTGCTGCAGTCTCTGTGCTTTGTTTTCTGGGCACATTTCTGAATGAGACTGCCGATGTCATATTTTTGAAAAGACCTACACCTGAGGATCTAGTCCCTCCTTCAGAACTGTAGTCCCAGTTTATATCCAACCTCAACTTCTTTACCTGGCACTTCCAATCACTTCCTTTCCTCCAGTCTCCAGAGATGGCAGAAAACCCCTGGCCTGGTAGAGACTGTATGCATCTTTAAAGAAAATGTGAGACCTAAAACTCCTGTTAGACCCTAGACATTGTCAGGAAACACTGACTTAAAAAGGAACTACCTAAAAACTCTGGTCAAGTGCAGGGATTTGCTCAACCACTCTCTAAATCTGGTTAATCCAGAGGTGTCTACTAGATGCATGAACAGGTTGTCTCTGAATCTGGCTCCCCCTGCCTTTTCTTCTGATGCTGCATCCTGTTCTATAGAGAAATCATAGTCCCAACCTGTGATTCCTTATCAGAATGATGGACAAGGAACTCTGGTGGAAGACTGCCTTCCTTCACCCTAGTTTATAGGAAGGTTAATGTTAACAGTACAACAGCCAAAATGCCATAGTGCTTCTTCACAGTTGTTCAGGTTGTATTCTTGAATGATCATTTGAGAAGATAGTTATAGTAGTGAGTCATTCATTACTTGTATAGACAAGGTCAGCCATCCAGTGTGCAACCTGGATGTCATGAAGACTTTTTCTGTCTTTTCTCACTGAAGGTATCTGAAAAGAGAATCATGTAACATTGACTGGTGGTCATTGTCTAATAGACTAGCCGTTGGATCAATAAAATGGGTATCAAGGAACTGGAGAGCCTTATGCTAAGTGAAATAAGCCAGTCAATGAAGGAGAAACAGCACATGATCTCACTCATTTGTGGATAATAAAGAACATTATAAACTGATGAACAAAAGGATAGATACAGAGGCAGTAAAGCATCAAACAGACTGTCAAACTACAGCGGGAAGGTTAAGGAGCGGCGGGGTAGATAAGAGATCAACCAAAGGACTTGTGTGCATGCATATAAGCATAACCAATGAACACAAGACACTGGAGGGTTAGGGTATGCCTGGGATGGGGGGGCGGGCAATAGAATGATATGTATACATGTAACACTTTTTTTTTTAAAGAAGCTTTCTGTCGTTGGCACTGCTTTAGGGGGAGCAGATGTTGAAATGAGAATGCTTTGGTCCCACCAGACTTCAGTGTGATCAGGTATGGAGGTACATCTCAGCGAGCAGCCAGAGAATAAGCTGGTGGTTAAAGCAGGAGGTGATGGATTGCATGGCTAGGAGATCTAAATGCCACCCAGATAACCCAGGATACACATTCATTTTAAGTTATTCTGGTTAGCAGCCTTAATTCCATCCGCAACCTTAATCTCCTGTGCCATGTAACATACATATTTACAGGTTTGGGGATCAGGGCATGGACATTTTTGGGGTGGGGTGGCAGCATTAATCTGCCTACAGTTCTCAACCTTCCTAATGCCGCGACCCTTTAACACAGTTCCTCGTGTTGTGGTGACCCCCAACCATAAAATGATTTTTGTTGCTACTTCATAACTGTAATTTTGCTGCTGTTATGAATTGTAATGTAAATGTCTGGGTTTTCTGATGGTCTTAGGCTCTACCACGGCGGTTCTCAACCTGTGTGGGTCACAATCCACAGGTTGAAAATCGTTAGCAGGGTCGTGGCATTAGAAAGGTTGAGAACCACTGTAGGAACACAGATTCTCACTCAGCACTTAGGAGCCCTGGGAAGCACACCTCTGACTAAAGGATGCCTCGTGCCTCTCGCTCCGTGGGGCTGCAGCTAGGATTCTGGAATTATCCCGCTAGCGGACCATTTCCCCCTTGACTTGTTGGCTTTATAACATCAGGTTGCTCCATCTTGAGGACCACATGGTCTCAAAAATTGGTGCATTAATCATATGTTGGGCAAGTGCCAATGATGGTTATTAAAATCCCCTTTCGAAAATTTCAAAGCAAATCATGATTTTCAGGAAATCGTGATTAGCTTTGAAAGTTCCTCACCCCTGTAAGCTTGGATATCTATATTAAATATCACACAATGTTTTGTACGTCTCAGAGTTTCCGAAGCTAAAGTTCTCCCCCTTTCTGCTAGTCCTCCAGGCTCTAGATTTAATTTTCCTGCAACAAACACCCTAAAAAAATGAATCAATAGATGATCATTTGTCTTGCAATTTAGATTTTTTTTTCATTTTAATGTCTTAAACCCTGAAGGGCAATAGCAGAATATGAAAATTGTGACTTATGAATAATCTTTCTTACTGTTCTTACTTCTCTGTCCCTTTACCATCTAGCCCAGCTCACCTAAGGGAAATTGGGTGTTCTACCATGAGCCGGGGCACTACGCTAGTTCCCGTGCTTTATATCTTTTTTACATTAAGGAGAAACAAGACATCTGCATATCTATAATTAGCTAATAGATTCAGCATTGGCTCCTGTAAACAAGATGCAGGTGTGTGTACTGCAGAAGCATTTTGTACAGAGCATTGGCCTTTCCTTGTGGGAAAAATCACTCTCCCTTCGTGAAATGAAGAGATGAATCCATAAGAAAAAACATTTTTATTATGTGCATAACGTTTGCTGGGCCAGTATCACTGTGTTCACCATTTTATAATACTCTAAGCTTCTCAGATCTCTTCTTAGGCACCAGAATCCTCTCTTCTTAAGTACTAATTTGCTTGGCATTCGACAGTTCTCCTGCAGGGTGGACTGTAAACATTGGTTTGATTTCAAAATTGCAAAAGTTTGTAGTCAAAACTGCATTGTCAGAAGATAACGAGGAGTACCTGCTGTGAGCCAGCCACTCTCCTCGGTGCTGGGGATTCAGCATTGAAAAAAATAAAAATAAAAAAAAATGAGGCAAGATCCCTGCCCTCCCAGCACTTACCTCGCTCTGGGTGGGCGTGGGCAGAAAACCAGTCTGAATATGAAATATATCATGTGGTAAATGGGAGCAAAGGCAGGATCTAGAGAAAGGGAGACAGACTGAGAGTGGAGGGGAAGCGGGCGGGGTGGATGTGTTATTTTTAATGGGAACTCAGGTTGAGTGGACACCTGAGTGATGGAAAGGAAGCCACTCAGAGGAGGCCGGGCAGCACGTTGGCTGCTCAGGATCTGCCAGGAGCCTGGGGCATTGGAGCCAAAAATAAGTAAAAGGGAAAACGATGAGCAACGGAGACACAGAAAAGACAAGGGCAGCTCACACAGGACCAAAGGCCAATGTTAATGACCTTTTGGTGGTGATGGGGATCATTTGAGGATTTTGAACAGAAACCACCTGATCTGAGTAGGTATGCTTTAGAAACAAGATAAAAAATATTACTTTTGAAAAAAATAGGTTTTTAATGACTTTCAGAGAGAAAGGAAGAAGGAGAGAGAAACATCAACATCCATTGTCTGACTCCTGCACGCCCCTTACAAGGGACTGAGCCTGAAACGCAGGCATGTGCCCTGACTGGGAATCAAACCATGACCTCCTGGTTCATGGGTTGATGCTCAACCACTAAACCATAGCAGCCAGCAGAAAAGAATATTCTTGCTACAGTGTATGGAAGATTTAAAAACAAAACAAAATTCTTCCCTGAATCCCTGCTTCATTATTAGTCCTCTCCATTGACCAGTCTACTAAAAACAGAGTGTAACCGTTGCCTTTCTTCTAAGCTGAAAAAAAAAAACCAAAAAAAACTTTACTCAATAACACAATAACTTAATTGAAAATTCTTACAAAATTAAAAATGCAAACCAGGACATTTATGTATCAAATACTTTTTAAAGGCATAATTAGAACATCAATAAATAAGACAGAAAATAAGGAAACTTGAATTTTTTTGCCTGTATTTTATATGTTGAAGGTATTTTAAAAGAGTTTATTAATAAACTGTGCTGAGAGCTAACATCTGACAGTGGTGTAAAATCAGAGCATTTGGATTTATAATTGGGACTCCAGTCCTCCAATCTGTTTCACTCCAGGACTGAGGAACTTTGAACAGAAGTTATTAATTTAAAGAAATGATCTTCTCAGTCTCTGTGACTATTTTAATTATGGGAAGGTAGCCTACCTAAAGGACAGGTCCTTTGAACCCACAAGGGATGGGTTATAAGAAAAAAAAAATCATACTACAAAATTTAAATTGGAGAAACAGAATGAATAATTGAACAGAATGAATCCTATTTTGGTAGAGGAAGGGGAGGGAGACATTTCTGAATTACTTTCTATTTAAAAGATGTTAACACTTATAGTACACATATTTATTATGTATTAATATAGTGTGACACTATAGTATATATACAATATACATAAAATATAGACATATGTATCTGGCACCACCATCTTACTAAAGTTACTAGGACAGTTGTTGTGCCATCAGAATCTCTGGGCTAACTGTTGATCGTGATGATGAAGTCTAGAATCCTGCCTCCTTTTCCACTGAGATGACAGGTGACCTGGGTGCGCTGCATTGCACTTGATGGGATTTCTTAGAACATAACTTTTATTACCTCAGAGGTCAGGGATGCACTCAACAAGTTTGTATTTTTATTATACCAAGTTCCAAATGTGTAAAGGTTCTACTTGGGTGGATGGACAAAATAAAGAGTGAACAGTCTCACAGATTAACTCACATTTCAAGATGTTGTGCTGCAGACAAAGCCCTGGTAACAGCTTGCTTTGTGTTCAAGATAAACATGTGAGAGAACAGGCTTGACATGTTCCAGTTTGGGGATTCTCAAAAGAGCTGGTCACACGGGTTGAATTCACCGGACATCTGGGCACTCCAGGACTTTCCCTTTGCTCAGTCTCTGTATGCCCTGCAGAGGGGGCATCCAGATGGGGACAGAGTTAACCGGGAATCACAAGGTGGTCTTCTCCAGTCACCTCAGTAGGCCTCAGAGCACAGAGCTGTCAGAATGAAAAAATCAAAGTTAATTTAAACAAATGATTGAGAGATGTGGGAAACCCATGCATATTGAACTATTCATAAATTCCCAGATGGCAGGCAAATGGCTAAGAATGTTTCATAGCTAAGGTATACTTCTGCACAACCCATATGCCTTCTTTGGTACTCTCGTACATTAATCCTCTTGCCACATTGCCACAACTCCTTCCTCTGTTATTCCTCTGCTCAGAAAGCATGATTCTCCATCCTAACACCCCAAGTAGTTTCTTACGTGGTGTTCAATGCCAGCCCCAATTTGGTCTTTGCCTGGCATCCTCCAGCACCCCCTGCATGCTGCCTCTGCAGACCTCCAGGTGGGCAGGTACCCTTCTCCACAGGCTTCACGTTTTCTACTCCACAAATTGTCCAAGTCTGATAGTCATAATAATAATAACGCCTACCTCCACAATACTCGAATCAATTTAAGGGCCAAGAAGATAGGGCACCGCCTAACGTAGATACCCACTCTTTCCCCTCAACACTACCACATGTGTACCCCGCTTTAAAAATCATGGCCCTGCTATGCCCCACACATTTTTGGAATTTAATCCTGTTCTGCATTATGTGGGTCACCAGTCCACAGTGGTCTTTAAACAAGTGTGGCAGGTCCATTTTCATTCCCATGTTCCTCAGGGTGAACCCAGTGCCGGCAGTGGCTGGAAGCCCCAGATCTAGGCCGGCATCGCCTCGCATTTGCTCTCATCTCTCCTTGCCTTTGGTCCAGCTACCCTGGCCTCCTGTCTCCTTCTTAGGACCCTCTATCACCCCTTTATGTCATTTTGTCTCTGTTCAGATGTCCTCTGACCGTAGTGCCCTGGCCAACGCCTCCCCTGCAACACCTTCCCTCATCCTCTCTTTGCCTGCTCTTTTTTATTGTATTTTTTATTTATTTTTATTTTTTTATTTTTTGGTAACCCAATATTTTTTATTTGAAACAAAGGGAGAAGATGTGCTGATTAGAGATGACGGACTGCCTTTACAGGTCTCTGTTACGGTTCTGATCACAGGGCAGGATCCTTGTTTTGAGGAGCTTCAGCTTGTGCAATTTAGCAAATCCTCTTGAAGGAGCAGAATACCAAATCATAACTAAAAATTGCTAAGCCCTCTTCCACATAAAGCTGCCTCTCTGTGTTTCACTATTCCAGTGACTAATTGGCTTCTTTACTGTTGTTTTTTTTTCCCACTTATTTTCTCACTATTGCACGGGTACAGGGCCTTGGAGCATCTCACTCACCTCTGAACCCAGTACCTGAGCAGATGAGGCCCTCCATAAACATTGGTCAAGTAAGGGACTGTCCAATTCATACAAAAATGATAATGTTTGTAGGCTTCATGTATATTCATTCTGAGATGTGTTAATAATTTTCAAGTAGTTACCTGTCTACCTTACAGGACTTGTGTTTTCAAAATGTATGTGCGCTCATCTAAAATTCTTATGAGATGTATATGAATTTAACTTTGCCATCTACAAATATGTTAATTCTATATTTTCCCAATGAAGAGGTACAAGATCAACTTAATAATTATTCACCTGAAAGTAAGCATTAGGACTCAAAGAAGATGACTAATGCATTCATTTAAAATTTAAGACCGGAATTTGAAAGCATTTGTTTTAATTAGATTTTTTTTGTCTTGATTTAAATTTTCTATATTGAAGTATTCAGTCTCAGGCCGGCCTCATTTATGTATGGATAGGAAGGAATAAAAGAGAAAGATAGAGAAGGATGTGAAAATCTGAACCCTTGTTAGATAAAGATGTCTCCGAACTTCAGCATGTCAGTATGTCCCCCGTGGGGATGTATTAAACTTATATTCAAACTTGTATAATCAGGATATTAAAAGCTGAAGCAATATATTATGTCTGTATACAATTATTTTTAGGATTAAGTTGTTTCCATTTTTGTTTGTGTACAGCCCTCTTCCTAATCTTTGAAATTATGTACTGGTAGATATTTACTTCCATTATTTTTGTCTTTAGTTGGCATATTTTGTTTTTAAATTCTTGGGATATACATAATGCCTAGTCATTTTCTTTAAGCTGTAATTCAATCCTTCAACATTAGTTTGTAATTCTTTTTTTATCACATTAACTTCTAAATACACTAGGCTCTATTTCTTGCTATCCATTTTCTTCTATTGAGCCCTCTGACTCCCGCATCACTGTCACAATGCTTTAATTACTGAGGATTTATGTAAAACTTATATATGAGGTGCAGTAATTCTCTCCATGTACTTTTCTTCATCAAAAAACTATTCTTCATTAACAAAGTATTCTTTGTTTTTGTTACTTGCTTACGATTCCACATGAAAGAATCTTTTTATCTTGTTTGAAATAAATCTCTTTTGAATTTTGATTAAAATTATGTTGAAACTGTACATTTTGGAGAATCCCTACCCTTTCCAATATTGACTTTGTTTCATTTATAAAGAAGGAAGTGTTTCATTGTATCTATGACTGGTTTTGTTTATATTGCTTGGTAAAAACTCTTATTTTAATTCAAAGAGATTCTGCATGTCTTGGGTGCAGAGTTTACTACCAGACTCAACCTCACTAGTAACAAGGGAAATGCAAATGAAAACGAAAAAGAGATACCATCTCTTATCCTATCTAATAAAAGAGTAATATGCAAATTGACCATACCTCCACTATACCCACAAGTCACACCCATCAGCTAATCAGGGGTGAGTATGCAAATTAACCCAACCAGGATGGTTGTGGCCATGGAGTGAGCAGGAAGCTTGGATTTCCCCAGTGATGGAGGAAGCCAAGGTTCCTGCACACCCTGGCTGACAAAGGCCTCCGCTGAAGACTACAACGTTTCAATTATAGAAGATAAGTAAATCCCAACAAAAATAGCTGCAGCCACTGAGGGAACAGGAGGCTTGGGTTTCCTGGTGATGGAGGAAGCCAAGTTCCTGGCCTCCACTGAAGGCTACAAAGTTTCAGTTATAGGAGATAAATAAATCCCAGATCCCAGGGCCTCTGGGGGGCATGGCCGGCCTGCAAACCACCACAGGCCCCTCACCTAGGCTGCCCCATACCCCAAGGGAACCCCCACTCTGATCCAGGATACCCTTCAGGCCAAACCAACTGACCCCCACCCATGCACCAGGCCTCTATCCAATCTAATAAAAGAGTAATATGCACATTGACTATCACTCCAAGCAAGATGGCTTCCCCCATGTGGACACAAGATGGCTGCCATAAGATGGCCAGCAGGGGATGGCAGTTCAGAGGGACCAGGCCTACAAGGGAGGTCAGTTGGGGGTGATCAAGCTTGCAGGGGAGGGCAGTTAGGGGTGGCCAGGCCTGCAGAGGAATGAAGTTGAGGGCGACCGGGCCTGCAGGGAAGGGCAGTTGGGGGAGGGGGGGGGCCCAGGCCTGCAGAGGAGAGCAGTTGTAATGGGGGGCAGGCCTGTAAGGGAGGGCAGTTAGGGATAACAAGCCTGCAGAGGACGGCAGTTAGGCATCAATCAGGCTGTCAGGAGAGTGGTTAGAGGGTGATTAGGCTGGCAGGCAAAAGTGGTTAGGGCAATCAGAAGGCAGGCAGGAAGCAGTTGGGAGCCAGCAGTCCTGAATTGTGAGTGGGATGTCTGACTGCCCATTAAGGCTCGATCCTTGAGGTGTCCCAGTTTGGAGAGGGTACAGACTGGACTAAGGGGCACCGTCCTCTCCCCCCCCCGCCCAGGGCCCCCCCCCCCCCGTGCAAGAATTTCGTGCACCGGGCCTCTAGTTCAATATAAAAGAAGTCTACAATTCCAAGTATGGTCAAGGAGACCCTTATTCTCTCCCAATGGGGAATAAGTTAGTGCAAGCTTTTGGGCCATATCATGTAGTTGAATATAAATAAAATCTAGATACACCCCACCAATCCCAAGCATCTATCCTCGAGAAACTCTTTCATGTTGCAGACAAATGTACATGGCACCATTGTTTCTGTAAGTAGATCATTGGAAACAACCAAATATCTACCAACATGAGACTGGTAGAATAAACTGTGATTGGTCCTACAAAGGAATACTTCCCAGTAACAAAAGTCAATGCCTAGATGCTGTGTCTATTGACTTGGATAAATATCACCAATGCAATGCTGTGTGATGAAAGCAAGTGAGGAAAAATAGGTGCAGCATGATACCACCGACATATACCTAAAAATGTAGACCATGCTATGGATGGTTGGGAAGAAATACCTATAGCATGAGAGCACAGACCTGGGCATGAGCTTGAGTCTTCACTCTGCTCCAGCTCCCATGTGACATTGTCAGTCATATCATTTCTGTGTCTCAGTTTCATCATCTGTAAAGTAAGGATAGAACCTTTTTCTCACACACTACTTACATTTGTTTCTAATGTGTGTGTGTAGCACTCTTTTTCATTATAATTTCTGGCATTGTTATCCAACTTAGTTCTTTCTATCCCAAGTAATATAGAAGTAGTCATTGATTCATTTTCCTATAAATTTTTGTTTTGGTTCACATTTTAATTTCTAACCCATATGAAATTTATTTTGTGTAAATGTAAAGACAGCAAATGTTATTTCCACCTCTCCCTCAAATGGTGCTCCTGTTTTCAAAAATTTTCTGTAATGAATTCCCTCAGCTTCCCCAGTATATCCTGAAGTCTGGATCTTTTCTGGGGTTTTAATTCTTTTCCATTGTTCTGTGTTGACTCTTCAGCCATTGGCATATTGTTCTGTTTGTTGGTGCTTTCGCGTGTATTCAATCTTCTATATTTCTCTGTTGTTTTTTTCCTGTGATTTTTTCCCCACATGTTTATTGTCCTATATGAAATTGACTCATTATGTTAAAAAACAACTTGAATGTGTGTTGGGTTTTAAATTGAAACAGCTTCTATTGTAAAATTAATGAGAGGAAACAGAGAGGTTTATAATACTGCATTTTCTCATACAGGAATATGGTATACTTCCACATTTATTCAGATCTGCTTTTTTTGTACCTCAGTAAGTTCATATAACTTTCTACATTCAAAAGCTACTCAATTCTTAGTATGTTTATTTTCTTAGTATTTTATACACCATTGCTATTTTAAATTAGATATTCTTCTATTAAAATTCTGAATATATTACTATACAACTAAACTATAGATTAATGCATACTCATAAATGTTTTATTTTTTACATTTTTATTTTATATTTTATTGAATTCTCTTATTAATTTTGAAATATTTTTAGTAGATTTTGATAAAATGTGGGGTTTTTTTTGTTTTGTTTTCCAGGAGATTTATCATCCTGTGTTGATTTTCAGCCTTACTCTATTGAAACCTCCACAACAGAGTTAAACAATTAGGATAATAACTGTCTTTGTGTCATTCTAGACTTAAGTGAGGATAATTTCAGTGTTAAATTGCTTAGGTGCCATAGTAGTTATTGATTTCCTCTGAACCTCGTTTAAGTACAAGTTCAAATAATCTACTCAGCTAGGACATAAGTACTCACAACCAGAAACAAAGGCGGTGACATGGAGGCCGGATGAGCAATCTAACCAAGGCTCCAGTAAACAGACCCTTCTGTGGTCAGCTGTCCATGGTCAGCTGTCCAGCCCACGGGAAAGAAACTATAGGAATCAGACTCTGGAAAAGGCGGGGAGAGAAAACGTGTCCCCACTGGCATCCAGAGAATTCTTGAAATACACTGTCCACCTTTGTTGATAGTGGGTATTTATTTTAGGCTATAGTGCTAACTATATGTTATAGATGTAAATAACACAGGATAATGAGGTCTCGCACATATTTTAAAGGAATGTCAAATGGAGTAAATTTCTTAAAGCCAAATAGAGTGTGTGTCTGCTTGAACAGACTGTGTGTGCAGACCCACAGGAGAGGGGATAGTATTCAGAGAAGGAGAGAAATGAAAGGTGGGTCCTGAACCTTAGCATTTGGTCTTGCCAGGAGAGATCCACCCACTCACACATGGCACTTGCTTCTGGGCAAGTCAAGGACAGCAGTTTGGGGCTCTTTCGGCTGAGTGGGACCTGGGAATGACTGAGGTACTTTCTAATCCGATTTCATCCACCCTTTGTAACTGGGAAAAGCCATGGGATTTTCCTATCACTCACTACCTAACTTGGAAATAGAAAGCAAACTTTTGCCCTAACCAGTTTGGCATCAGCCTGTGGACTGAAGAGTTCTGGGTTTGATTCTGGTCAAGGGCACAGGTCTGGGTTGAGGGCTCAATCCCCAACAGAGGGCATGTAGGAAGCTGCCAATCAAGGATTCTCTCTTATCATTGATGTTTCTCTCTCTCTCTCTCCCTCTCCCTTCCTCTCTGAAATCAATTAAAAAGAAAAAAGAAAGCGAACTTTTGAGTTCAGTTTGGAGCACAGTAAGGGAGATTTGTATTGGAGGCATTCTTATTCTCAGTACTTCAGGATTTTGTATTCTCTATGTACAAGGACTGCTCAAACATACACCGGGTAATGGAAACTGCTAGACTTATTCGGAACACGTTGAGTGTGTCTGAAGGATGCCTTTAGAAAAGGAATGTGTGGAATCACTTGTTAAAAAAGAAAAGAAAAAAGGGGTCCCTTCCTGAGTGCTCTTAAAGGTAATAGACCTCATCTTTGGCGTGCAGCAGCTCTGAGCACCCAGGAGTGTCTGTGGATCGTCAGCTCCCAGCCCCCAGAGGGACACTTTGACCTCCGTGCTGGCAGCAAGATTTTCAACGGACAGCCTGACTTCCACTGTGCATCTGCTTAGACCCGGCCTGCGACAGGGGACCGTCTAGACTCTAGAAGCTTCACTGCCTGTGATCCCAGTTAACAAGCGGGGAATGAAAAGGACACGCACTGTGGTGTATGGAATTTGTGTGCCATCTTTCCGGAGCTTTGTTCCTTTTACTTTATTTTTTTTAATATATTTTTTTGATTTTTTACAGAGAGGAAGGGAGAGGGACAGAGAGTTAGAAACATCGATGAAAGAGAAACATAGATCAGCTGCCTCCTGCACGCTTCCTACTGGGGATGTGCCCGCAACCAAGGTACATGCCCTTGACCGGAATCGAACCCGGGACCCCTCAGTCTGCAGGCCACCGCTCTATCCAAAGAGCCAAACCGGTTTCGGCTGGAGCTTTGTTCCTTTTAAAGTGCCTTGTAAAATGCATCACTGGGTGCGTTTTACATTCTGGCCAACTTGAATGGCTTTTCCCAACTCTTATCTTTATGTGTTAAGTGATGGGATTGTGAGGCGATGAGAACTTGAAATTTTGAAATTCCGTAAAAATTAGATCATTTCAGAGACTTTCATGGGAAATAGTTTTCTTTAACCAGAGTTATGGGCAGAAACTATTAGTAATACATGTCGAGTACACTATCAGCTACCTCACTTAAGTTGAGGGTAATTTTTAAAAGAACGCATGCTCAGATTCTCCCTTTCAGCTGCTCATTTTGTTCTAAGTTCTCTCTGTGATGGTCTTCAGTGAGCGGGAGGCTTGGCTTGTTCAGGGCACAGGAGCGGGGTTTGGAAGTCTGCTCAGGGTGACAAAGGTTCTAGGAATGCCAGGCCTGCAGACTGGGAAAATAAGGGAAATCAAGTAACGATGCTAATGTATGTGCAGACATTTTGATCTTTCTATATGAGTTTCAGAAACCAAATAGCTTTCTGCTAGTCACAGATACAAATGAAACCAAAACACCTACCCATCCTTCATCATTGCACATGAGTATGGTCTGGGAAGAACTACATGAGTCTAGAACCTTCTGAGTCATTTAACTTGTTACTGGACATAGCTTTTGCTACTAGTTGCATTTTCTGTGTTTATTAGAAGCTAATTTGATACTAAAATCAAAATATGGTCCTTCTCCTTGCCTAATGATTCACTATATTTTTAAAAAATTTTGTTTTCTTCACGAACTAGTATTATACATACCTTATAGTATAATGCCATTGGTTCTATACCAGATTGAATTAATAATATATCAGATTAAATATATTTTACATACTAAATAAAATTTATAAAGTTATAACTTTGAAATATCTGCCTTCTACTGATTCTGTCATACATTAGCATATTATTAAGTTAATTCACATATTGACCAGATAATCAGTCAATTCAGAATATCCTTTAACTAGTTAATATAGTGGGTAGCTTCTTAACAAATACTACTCATTGAGCTCTTCGGTAAACAATTTACATGTGAAATTTCATTTAATCCTAAAAACAATCCTAGGAGGCAGGTTCACCTTTTGTTCATATTGTACAGACATATATAAGTAACTTACCTCAGGGGACGCAGGTTTTAAGAGAAAGAGGAATGATTTAAACCTCCTTACTCTAGCTTCAAAGCGAGCACCCCCAAACACTGCACTATAGCCCCTCTCTAAAACATAATTTTAAGAGAAACATAATCCATCTTGGTTTTTCTATTGAATGGAGAAAATAAATTATTTTACACAACTATATATATATATAGAGAGAGATTTTTCTCTCAAAATTCTCAAAAATAATTTCTACCATAAAACTAAGAAAGGTTTTGGCCTTCATGTATTGTACTTGTCTTTTATTCAGAGGCAACTATGCATACATATATCAATTCAAATTAAATGGGAACATTGATTATTTAACTGGATTTACTATAAGGGCAAGGGATGGAGGTAAAATATGTATTTCACAAATGATAACTTTGAAATTTCTACCTTAATGTTGAGACTTGCTTTAAAGTATTTTTACAATTTAAACTCTAGAACTAAATGTATCTAAAAATCATTCAGGAGTAGGATGCAATGCTTTTTTTTCTTATTCCTTCATTAGAAGCCAGAATATATGTAAACTAAAGTGGACCATTTATCAGAGAATCATATTATTTTATTCAATAAATCAAAAAACAAATAGGTAGATAATGGATTTAAATACAGGAAAAATGCAAGTAATATAATATCACCGAAGCCTTACCACTTATGAAATTAATTACTCAACATTTTATCATACATTAGCATATTATTAAGTTAATTCACATATTGACCAGATAATAAGTCAACTAGTTGAATATCCTTTAACTAGTTGATATAATGGGTAGTTTCTTAACAAATACTACTCATTGAGTTCTTTGGTAAGCAATTCACATGTGAAATTTCATTTAATCATTCTGGCTAAGCCTTTGGTTGTAGAGCCAGAAACTTTGTATCTTCCAATAACCTTTTAAACAGAAAATTACTTAATTTTTAAACAATTAATAAGGCATATAAATATATATACATATAATTTTTTAAACCAACACTAATGAAGAATAACAGTTAACTGGAAACATTAAAATCACTGAGTCCAATATACTTCTTTTTAGTTAGATTTCTATAAGCCATTTCTCAGACATTGTGACTTGGTTGTTCATCAGTACCTAGAGCAAGAGAAATATTGTGTATTATTAGTGCTGTAGACTATTTAAATCGACTCGGGGTCTCTGGTCCAGGCTGGTTTCTTTTAGCACTAAACCAGAAGCCTGAAGTTGTATCCCTTTTGCTTAAGACCAAATGGATCCTGGAGAGGTATAGAAATGTCTACCCAGGACCTTAACTCTTTGAAGTCCTTATCTCACCTAGGAGAGGTTAACAATAGGCGACTCAGCCTCTTCTTTCTTCTCCCCTCAGTTCCACTGCGCAACCCACCCCCGCCCCTTTCAAATGCAGAATATGTGAGCTGCTTCTTATTGCTTGTTTATTGCTATGAACACCTACAGCCAGGCCTTCAGGGTCTCACTATCCCTGAAGACAGGTACTCCCCAAGGGGAATTCTATTTCTTGTTAAAGTAAGTTTTAACCCACCCTACCTCATTATCATCATTATAACTTTATGAAAACTGTTAGGAACTTACAAGCACAGTTGTAACTGGACATGTTCTAAATTATTCACTGAGGCTGGTATCAATTTAATGAGCATATCTAATTCATTATTGGTAAGTATATATTATCCTCCACAAATGCAGATAATGTTAAGAGTTACGAATTTAGTAAGTGGTAAGACCTCATTTTTTGCAATGGCTGATATTCTATTACTTGCATTTTTCTTGTATTGAATTCCGTTGTCTACCTATTTGTTTTCTGATTTAAAAGGTTTACATATATTCTGGCTTCTAATGAAGGGATAAGGAAAAAAAAAAAACATTGCATCCTACTCCTGAATGACTTTTAGATTCATTTAGTTCTAGAGTTTAAATTGTAAAAATACTTGAAAGTAATGGTTTGCCTGGCAAAGGTGTAGAAGCCGATTTCATTGTCCCTCAACACAAACTGGGTGAGCTTCAGTGATGCTGTGCACACACATATCCCTGCCTTTCCCCAACAGACTGCATCAGGTTCAAGAACGCCCTCTCTGTAAACACTGGGAAGGACAGGCAGTACAGCAGTTTTGCTTTGTTTGATTGGTTAATCCATTTTTAATTTTTTTCCTGGGTGTGGGATCCATCAGCCCCCATCTTTCTCTGTCTAGATCCCTGAAGTTCATAGCTAAGTAGAAAAGTAAATGAGAACAATTGATATAGAAACAACTTACTAAAATGGACCATTTATAGAGAATCATATAGTAAATGAATTTGTCTACCCAGGTTACGTATGAAGAGCTCTTTCTTATCACTCCGTGAGCCTATCAAATTCAGGGAAGTAGCAGATATAAAATTTGTTCGTTTCAAATCCAATTCAAGCTACACCTCCCATTGTTTTTATTCAATAATTTCTATTAATGTAAATAAACTTGAATCACAAAGTCTTAAAAAAAGAAGAAAATGCAATGAGCTGTCACTGCAACCTTCCAGAATGGCCAATACCCCGACCACTGGCAAAATCAATTGCTGGCGAGGATGTGGAGCAACAATAACTCTCATACATTGCTGCTGGGAATGCAAAATGGCACAGTCACTTTGGGAAACAGTTTGGCAGTTTCTTACAAAACCATACATGCCCTTACTGCACAATCCAACAATTGTGCTCCTTGGTCTTTACTCAGAGTTGAAAACTTTGCTCTACACAAATACATGTAAATGGATGTTTATAGCACCTTTATTCATAACTAGGGCCCAGTGCACAAATTCGTGCACCTTGAAAGAAGCTGTGGGCTGTGAGACTGCTGTAGGCATAGGAACAGGTCTTGGCCCATCCTCCATGCTCCCGCCTGGCCCCTCCCACCACGGTGCACCACCTTGGTCTGCTGCCCCTGCTCACCTGCTCCACCATCCCCTGCAGCCAACGCCTGCCGTGTTCTGCACACACCCCTGGTGGTCAGCACACATCATAGCAACTGATTGCTCATCTGTTCTGGTTGTTCTGCCATTCGGTCTATTTGCATATTAGCCTTTTATTATATAGGATTGCCCAAACTTGGAAGCAACCAAGATGTTTTTTAATCAGTGAATGGATAAGTAAACTGTGCTAGCCTTAACCATTTGGGCTTAGTGGGTAGAGCATAGGCTTGTGGACCAATGGGTCCCAGTTTCGATTCTGGTCAAGAGCATAGACCTCTTTTGTAAGCTCCTCTCCAGCCCTGGCTGGGGTGCAAGCAGGAGGCAACCAGTCAATATGTGTCTCTCACATTAATGTTTATCTCTGTCTTTCCTTCTCTCTCCTACTTTCTCTAAAAATCAATGGAAAAGTATCCTTAAATGAGGATTAAATTTTTTTAAAAAGGATAAGCTGTGCTACATCCAGATTATGACTATAATTCACTACTATATAACTCAGTACTAAAAAGAAATGAGCTATCTGTCAAAACATTAAATGCATACCACTAGGTGAAAGAAGCCCATCTGTGAAGGCTACATACTTTATGATACTTTATGAGTTCAATTACATAACATTCTAGAAAAGGAAAAACCATAGAGACAATAAAAAGATCAGTGTTTTCCAAAATTAGGGGAAGAGGTTGGGAAGGGTGAATAGGCAGAACAGAGAGCATTTAGGGTTGTGAAATTATTCTGTATGATACTATAATGATGGATACATGAGATTAAACATTTGTCAAGACCCCTTGAATGTGCAATACCAAGAGTATTTAGCCAAAACCGGTTTGGCTCAGTGGATAGAACATTGGCCTGTGGACTTAAGGGTCCCAGGTTCAATTCTGGTCAAGGGCATGTATCTTGGTTGCAGGCACATCCCCAGTAGGGGGCGTGCAGGAGGCAGCTGATCATTGTCTCTCTCTCATCAATGTTTCTAACCTTCCATCCCTCTCCCTTCCTCTTTGTAAAAAAACCAATAAAATATATTTTTTAAAAAAGAGTATTTAGATTATGGACTTGGGTGATAATGAAGTGTCAGTGCAGGTTCTTCAGTTAGAACAAATGTAGCGCTCTGGTGAGGGATATGATAATAGGGAAGCGTGTACATGCATGAGTACATGTTTAAGAACTGTACTTCTTGCTCAATTTCACTGTGAACATAAAACTGGTCTAAAAAACTAGGTCTGTTTAAAGATAGTAAAAAGGAGAGTCAGATAGAAGGACGTTAACAGGTGAAAAACAGCTGCACCATTTTTCCATTGATTGATAAATATTTATTAATGTACCAGCACCTGCACTTTATTTGGTTATATTTTACATATATTATATATATTTATAGCATTTTATTGATTTATTTTACTAATATTCAACATAATTATTTAAGTTTTGATTGGAAGCATTGTGCATGATGATACTTAGGGGAGTAAGGGAAGAGGGTAAACTGGCTAAGACAAGGGGAGTGATCAATGGGAAGGATAAATGGGATGGAGATCGCTTGCCATTTAGTGGGAGAGGGATTAAAGGGGCCATTTCAAAGAATAAAATTTTCCCTAACAATTTTTTTAAAGAGAAGCTGTTCCTTATTAATGTTTAAAATAGGTTTAGCGTCTTATAAGGGTTTAAGGTTGGATGTAAGAAGAAATTAGAAGAATAGGTGTGAGGAAAAGTCAAAGGGAGAGAGGATCCAGGAGAAAAACAGAGGGGAAATGCGGAGTGCAGCATTGGACCCCTCCACAGCCACCCAGAATCCCTATGAGTATAAAGACCCTGTAAGCATGTTCATGCATGAGTACATGTGTAAGAACTGTACTTTTTGCTCACTTTCACTGTGAACATAAGACTGATCCAAAAAACTAGGTCTATTTAAAGATAGACCTAGTTTTTTGGATCAGTTTTGACTTTTCCTCGTACCTATTCTTCTAATTTATTCTTATATCCAACCTTAAACCCTTATAAGATGCTATGTCTTCCTGCTAGTTCTGCTGGGAGAGGGGAGGTGACTGGAGAAGGAGCAAGAACCTAGGACCCAACCATCACATTTCACATCCGTGAATGTTTAAATATCAGCTTTGACTGCCATCTGACCTCAGAAAAACTAAAGTAGGATTACCACACTCTTAGATAAATTCAATCCCAGGAAAACAAAAGTTTTTAATAGTGATGATCTGGTGACCACCATGCCACCCCACCCCGCCACCACCCATAAAAACAGCAGAAAGAAAAGTTTATTGTCTTAATTTTATTTCTCTAAACAGATTAAAATAGAATTTAGGATTTTGCTATAAATTTGGATATATGGCATTAATGAGGGTCACACTGAATACATTGTGTTCCCATTATGCCGTTAAGAATTGATATTGCATTTGTTTTGAATTCATTTTCCCTTTAGTGCTTTGCAATAATATTTTAATAGCTTGATTCATTATGTTGTATTAATGCGAATATATTATCATAAGTTAAGAATATTATAAGTTAAGAATAATACAGCTAATCTATAGATGAAATAGATTTACTGTACCATCTGCTTTCAATATATAACCAATTGGTTAACTGTGAGAATGGTTTTATTACCTCTTTTTCATGGTTTCATCATTATTAAGATGGCTAAACCCAGAGAAGGTTTAAGTAAAGCACATACGTACAAATACACACATAGAAAAAATGACATTTATAGTTTAACTTTTTTGTAAAAGTGGAATATCCCTTTGTATCAATAAAGGTGATGTTATTGCCCAGCTCTATGTCAAAGACACGTGTATACAGTGGAAAAAACCTTCATCTCCCTTAGATGGGTGCCAAACAGGTCCATAGTAAAACTGCAAATTGGGAAAAAGTTATTTTCTGGTCCTTTCTCTCTGTTTAAAATTAACCCAGTAAGCCCTTTAGGCACCTTCCCTGGGTGCTGTCACTACTATAGATGTGCAAGCACCTCAGGAAAATTAATTCCCTTAACAACTAGGCCCTCCCCTTCCTTTCCTTCTTCTATTCTTACAGGAAGCAAACACATTCATGTTTTCCATAGATGTAGAGTCTGTGAGTTCTACATATTACAATTTTTTTGTGTTTTTATTTTATTGATGGATGAAAATAATTCTTACAGGGATATTCTGAATCATCAGCTGGCTCATCTTATATCATTTTATTTGTAAGCTGGTGTGGGAAGGTCTGCTGTAGCCCCCAAAGATATTCTGACCTGGTCACAGAGGGCCTGGTCTTTGATTTCCTTTAAAGAGGGATATTACTGGATTTTGAAAAGCTGAGTGTTAGCTAATCTGAGAAACATTACTGTAACAAGTAATATACTCTCTCTCCTAATTCATTATTTATTGAAAATCTACTCTGTGCCTGGCGTGACACTTGGGATAGGGATGGAGTTTATCAGTGAATGAAACAGACTTGCCCTTCAAGAACATACCTCTAGCAGAAGACAGACAATAATAATAATAACCATAACAATGAAGTTAGAACCTGACAATTGCTATAAAGAATTCTGTAACAGGTTAAATTAAAACAAGAATGCTGGATTGGGGTGGGAGTTATGGTTCAGATTTCAGTGTTAAATACTGTGGTTGGAGTAGCTTCATAGAGAAAGTGGGATTTGAACATTTTTTTTAAAAGTTGGCGCATTGAGCCACGTGCCCCAGCACATATGCGGGATGAATGGATTTTCTATAATAAGAAAACGAAGTAAGGAAGGTGCCATATTATACTCTAGCATGCCAAATTATAATTCTTCAATTCCTGAGGAATATTGAAATTATAGAAAGAAAACAATATTACTGAATGGATTGTATTATTTATTTTATATAAATGCAGAAATATTCAAGTACAGCTTTGTACAAAGTAGTCTGTATGTTAACTAGCCAATTTTTTTTTTACTTTAAAATTTTTAATTGGTCTAAAAAATTAAAGGTAACACAATCTATAATCATATTGCAATGTATGTTTTTATCAAAAAGTCAAAATTTTCTTTGGGTAAAAAGAACACCAAAATTGATTTTGTGTTTTGCTATTAGTCAAATACCTACATTAAGCACTAGGTCTTAGTGTATTGAGGAGCTCTCATGGCGAGGACTTTATTTTCCAGGTCTTCTCAGATGAACACCTTTGTATGAAATCTGGTTTCTCATTTAATTTCTGTTACCTTTGAAATATCGGGAGCATTTCCTTATCAAGCATAATTTTAACATTTTTGTACATCAGTTCTGCAGCCCTTTAAGACAGTAGTTAGCCGAAACCGGTTTGGCTCAGTGGATAGAGCATTGGCCTGCATACTGAAGGGTCCCAGGTTCGATTCTGGTCAAGGGCATGTACCTTGGTTGCGGGAACATCCCCAGTGCGGGGGAGGGGGGTCATGCAGGAGACAGCTGATTAATGTCTCTCTCTCATCAACGTTCCTAACTCTATCCCTCTCTCTTCCTCTCTGTAAAAATATCAATAATATATATATATATTTTAAAGACAGTGGTTAAATGTCATTAGTCTTAAGAGTGAGAAGCCTTCTCTTGGTCCTCCATCTGCTTCATGAGTACTTAGTATGTGGGCATATATTTACAGAGATGTGGGTCTGAAATCCACTAGAAAGTTAACATCTCCTTTCCAAAATTCCATAGCTTGAAAGAAAATGCATTTGAATGTTTATCAGTAGGATATTAAAGCAAGTAAATGCAATAAAATCTAATGTGAGCACACATTCGTTTTCTTTTCTGTTTCTGTGCCTTAATTCAGTTCAGTGCAATTAATTGTAGCAGCTACTCCACGTGAAAAAGCCGTTTTGATTTAAGATCTGAAAGCTTCCTCTCTAAGGCACAAGGTGTGTCCTTTGCTCTTTCAGATACGGAGACAAGGAGGCATCCAGCTCCTAGTGGACCTGTTGGACCATCGGATGACAGAAGTCCACCGTAGTGCCTGCGGAGCCTTGAGAAACTTGGTGTATGGGAAGGCCAACGATGACAACAAGATCGCTCTGAAAAACTGTGGTGGCATCCCAGCGCTGGTGAGGTTACTCCGAAAGACCACCGACCTGGAGATCCGGGAGCTGGTCACAGGTTAGAATCCTTATGAATAAATAGCATGACTGTCTCTCAAGATCAATTTCCATTCTCCAGCATGATAGCAAATGCGGGAAGTCCAGATCTCTCCGAGGGCTAACAGCCAGAGGCAGTTCAAATAGGTGTTGGCAAATGATGAAACAAGTCACTAAGAGCATATTCAATGTAACACATGGAGACTGATCAAATTCAATAATTATAACCCCATAAACACAACCCTCACTAAAGTTATGTGACCATATGATAGTCTTTGTCATTTGACTTAGTACCCACAGGTCATCATTAGAATGGCATGAATAATGATTAAAGGGACCATTGCATTCCTCACTCAAGCTCCAATGGCTCTTCCTTGACCTCTATCACTTATTTCTCTAAGCCTATTTCTTCTATGAATTATTTCTTCTACCTCTGCTTTTGTAAATAAATGTTCTCTTAGAGTTTGAAAAAAATAATGATGACTAAAGAGCCTTGTATCTGAGTTACTGCTAAGAAGGTATATATTCTGGTTTATAGTGTGGTTAACTACAGAGAACTTACCATATTTAACAGTTCATTTCAGTTATAAAATATTTATGCCTACAAAGTCCCAACGTTCTATGCTATTAAATATTAAGGAACTTTTCAATTGTGAACATGAGAAAGCCTTTCCATAAACATAGAACTTTTGAGTTTGGTAAAATAGAGAAAATTGTCAAAACCACCTCTTAGAGCCATCACGATTAATGAATGAGAACTTGTGAAGCATTTTGCACATACCTTTCTTGGGATACATATGGACACAGTAAACATCAGCCATTCACTATCATCCCTCACTTTTAAAGCGTGCAGTTTTAGTCAGAGTGATAACAACATGGGTGTCCTCAACATGGGATTTCATATTGCTCTTCTTGATTTTACACATGGCTATTCTGGGAGATATTTGGTTTGGGGTTCATCAAACTTTTCCATTCAAGCAAGTATTTTGCCAGTGGTTTGCATGGTTGGCTCTCAAAAGTGGATGTTTTCATTATCCAGGATTCCGCTGACCTCTGACTTGGCTCTAAGATTTTCTTGTAGCTATGCTGATGAAGTCTGTGTGAATTTGTCTGTTTAAGGAAGTACATTACTCAAGCTGGAGTTAATAAATTTTGTTCAATCTTGGTTCAAGGTTCTCAGCATCAGCATCTTTTCTTAAATTTACATCCTTAAAGATTACTTTCATGTCTCTTTGCCATGATGGATCCTATGGAAAAAAACAAACAAACACTTTGGTCAAGCTAGCACTCTAGAAATGGAAATCAGAAATGAGCATCTATAAGAACATTCCAGTGTCGCTTTAAGTAACAAAGTCATGACAAAGCCTCCAAAATATCCACACTGGCAGAAATATGAGGACTCTGCTGACTTCTGCTTACACACAGCATCAGTGATGCACATCTAGCCAAAGCTGACTCCACTGCCTGATGCAAAAGGTAAAATGAGGCAAACGAATGCACCTCAAAGCGCCTTAAAGAGTCATGTTCATCTTCTGCACCAGTCCGTGGTTATGTGAGAGCTGGGAATCAGTTGGCTCCCACAGATTCCAGTCCGGTGTTTCAGTACAACCAAACCTATTTAACCTCAAGGTCATCCTTAGTTGTCTTTTCTCAAATGCTTTTGCATTTCTACAGGGTCAGGTGTGTGCTAAGCTTTAGACTTCTGCATGTGCAGGGTTGGCGTTAGTTGACCACACCCATGCAGGCATGCTGATAACTAACACCAGTGCCCAATGTGATGGGTGGGCCCCTGTTCTGAATGGTCGAACCATATGTTCCTGGCAGTTAAATATTAAAAGGACAAACATGTTCACATTTTGGAAACTTAACCAGGTGAGTAGCAAGGGAATCAATGGCTCTGGAGTATAGAGCAGAGAGTAAGAGTAAAGAGGCTTTCTTCATTTCTGTTGTCATAAGCTCCCGCCCGCCCCCCAAATCTTTTTGGGAATTAGGTTATATATGTATACAAAAATTTTAAAATGCGGTGATTTAAAAGTAACAAATATTACGTCCTTTGTAATTCTCCAGTGGAACTAACACAGAGTTCAGCGAGGAGTAGGCAACAAGGACATTCCAGGAGCCCCATTAGGACACACTGCGTATAAGCAAGTGCGTGAAAACAAATGTGCTGAAAACATTATAGGGGGGTAATGAGCTTTGAATTCCTTTCTGGATATTTACAAACCAAGGTATTTTGTAAACAAATATTCAAAAGAACAATTTCAGAGTTCTTGTTTTTTAATCAAGGATGTTTATAAACCAGGTTTTAGATTAGACCTAGGTTCTATTGACAGAGGAATCTAGAGTACCAAATTATAAGCAATAAAAGACTAAAGGAAAGGAATGATCTCGTATAGCTTGAAATTATTTACTGAGTATTCTTTGGCAAACTGTTTGAACAATAATAAAATATTAAAATAGAAGTATTTACATACATTTACATTCAACGCAAACATGCATGCTTTCAAAAACAGCTGCCTGTTTGCACTGCCGTATCTGTTCACAGTAGAATGGATAGTGCCCTTTAGGCATTGCAATAAATAACTTTCTTCCTATGCCATAATTGCTGTGAGAGGATGATCAGAATTTTATTAAAATCCAGTCGAAGCCATTATATGCTAGCCATTACTTGAAATGCGCCAAAGCAAATAAACTTTGATTAGAAATGCTGCATGTCCTTTGGGCTTGACTAATATCATTTTTCTCTCTGTAAATATGGAAATAATCAACCTAAATTTTGAAATGCCCAACTAAAGATTTCAGAGTGCTTTACAAATCATAATAAAACAGGTTTTATTGAAGCATAAAACTTAATAAATAAGTTTTATTTTAGTTGAAAGCAAGAGTCCTTATCATTTCTACTTCTTCAAGAGTGGTGTATTCTTTCGTCTTACGCTTTGCAGACCCAAATAGTCTTTCCTTTAATTAAAGAGACAGAGCTCACTTGACTTACTTCACTTAGTAGTTTTAGGTCAATTGCTTAGTCTCCAAAGGGTTCTACTATAAGTTGAACTATGTTCCCCCCAAATTCATAGGTTGAAGTGCTAACCCATAGTCCCTCAAAATGTGACTCAGATGTAATTAGTTATGTTGGCATACTAGGGAAGAGTGAAGTCTTAATCAGATAAGGCTGGTGTCCTTATGAAAAGGGGAAATTTTAAAACAGATATGTACAGGGATAATGCCATGTGAAGATGAAGGCAGAGATCAAGGTGATGCTTCTCCACAACGAGGAACACCAAATATTGCCCAAAACCATCAGAAACTCAGAGAGATGCATAGAACAGATTCTTCTCAAAGCCCTCAAAAGAAACCCCAACACTGCCAAAACTGGTTTGGCTCAGTGGATAGAGTGTCTGCCTGCAGACTGAAAGGTTCCAGATTCGATTCCAGTCAAAGGCATGTACCTTGGTTGCAGAGACATCCCCAGTAGGGGAGGTGCAGGAGGCAGCTGATTGATGTTTCTCTGTCATCGATGTTTCTAGCTCTCTATCCCTCTCCCTTCCTCTCTATACAAAATCAATAAAATATATTTTTTTAAAAAGAAAGAAAGAAAGAAACCAACACTGGTGACATAATGAGTTTGGACTTGCAGCTTCCAGAACTGTGAGACAATCAAGTTCCTATTTAAGTCATTCAGTCCTTGGTACTTTGTTATGGCAGCTCTAGGCAACTAATACAGACCTAAATCCATACTGCTCATTCTCCTTTTTCCAGAAGTGAGCAAACACATTTACTAGTCATAGAAATAAAGCAGAGCAAATAAATGTAAAACCATGACAGTTTAATAGTATCATTGTGTTTAAAATAAATGGGTTCCTATTGGCCTGACTTCTTAATTCATCTTCTTAAAGCAGCTATTTGTGAAGGATTGGAAGCAGCAAAGGTGACAATTAGATGCATTACCTTCTTTTACTTTTTTCAATCAGAGTGATAGATATGTATGGTCCAAAAATAAAATAGTATGAAATGCTTATAATGAAAACAGCATTATCTGTCCTCCCAGATCCCTCACAGGCATTTGGCCTTAGCTTTGGCTTTGTTTTCCTTTGTGGGTTTTTTTCTTTTTCTCATGGTTATTTCATGTACGTAAGTAATATGTGTATTTTACTCTAAATCAATTATCATGGGCTTTCATACTGATTTTCAATTATGATAGAGGAGAATTTTTTTCATTTTCATCACTTATGTCTTCTTCTTACCAAAATGGTGGGGTCATTATTTTTGGTCCTTTTGTAAATTTAATCAGTAACCTTAAAGATAAGTCTCCAGTTTTTCCATCTAACTCAGACTTTTTTCTCTTATCACTTATTTTATAAGATAAGGGTGTTAGTTCTCCTATGTTTTCACCCTTCATATTCACAAGCTCTGTCAGAGTTGACTGCATTTGCCATCTCTTCTGTGACCAAAGTCAATCTTCCAAGATTTTCTGTAGCATGATTCAAGGAGTTGAAAGCTAGAGACCAGCCTTTGCATTACGGTAGAAGAGCAGATCCATGTGTAGCCTAACAGTCACATTTTCCCCCACCACCATGGATCTAGTGTGATGCTTGTCAAAGAAGAACATTTCTAGCATCATGTCTGAATGGATCTTCCATCAACCTAATGCCCATCAACTCAACTTTGTCCATGATTTCAATCATTATCAATTCCAAAGATTCTTACTTCCTGAAACTTCTGTTTGGGGCAGATTTGGATGATTGGCTCTCTAGACTTGCTGCACAGCTCTCCTGGTCTAGAACTTCTGTCCCTTCGATTCCATACCTTCCTCTTTCTTGGTTTATTCTCTTATAAGTTTCAAAAAGGTGCTTAGAAGATGAAATTGTGAACATGTCCGTATGGCATCTTCATATCTGATTGGTATTGGATATGGATGGATAGACATTTACTTTTCTAGTGAACATTTTATATATTTCAATTTTAATCTTGATACTATAAAAAGCCTGTGATGATAAAATTAGGTTTGTGCCTTTTTAAAAAGTCATTGGTATCACATACTTCCAGTTTAAAGAATCATGGCCTTCAGTGTCAGAAAATTGTCTTGTTATTTTGTTAAAAATTTCTCCACTTTTTGTGTCTTCTCTGGAATTACTGTTTGTTAGATTTTGAACCTCATGGATTTTTCCTCTATTAAATTTTCTTAGATAATTTGGAGCCCTCTACCTTTTTATCATACATTCTGGGAGATTTTTTAAGTATTTAACATTTTCTTCGATTTATCTATGAGGGACTTTGAGAGGGCAGGGATCTAGGGAGATATCATCATTATTTCTGTACTTCTAAAATGCTGTGCTACCTTTATACCTCTGTTCTTATTTTATGAATAGAAACTATTCTTGAATTTTTCTAAGAATGTTATTTAGAACTGAGGTTTGTTTTTCTCTTCATCATGAATCATCTCACTTTTCTCTGGTGTCATTTTTTTCTGTTTGTCTTCATAGGAGTCTTTTTCATTTTTGAAGGATTCCTTTAAAGGTGTAGAGACCCTCAGTTCTCTCTTCATTAAAACAAGAGAAATAGAGCATTTGAGCTTTGGGCACATTGGTGTAGCTTGTTAATTTTGAGCTTAACTCCAGGTGAGCAGGTAGGCGTGAGCTTATGTGCTGAGGAGTCCTTGAAGTATCCGAATGAGGAAAACTTTTCTCTAGGGCTCAGATATCCACACTAGCTTTTTATTTCTCTCCTACTGCATTCAACCTCTTTGGAAATATTCTTCTGAGTTGTTTATTGGTGTGGCCTGGAGGGAAGCGTCAGTAACTTACTGGCAGCTGGGTGTTGTTGCCACCTAGGTAGGAGTGGAGAATGAGAAGGTGAGCCATTGTTTGCTTCCATCTGTCACCCTCCCATAGCTTCCCTTCTCATGTGTACATACTCATGCCCGTCTTCTCTGAGCATGAGTCTTTCCTGCCCACCAGGACAGCCAGCCATCATTGGGTCATCAGGACAGAGGCCTCTTTCTGCATATCCTGGGCCATATTGGCCTCCCCTCACTTTTACCTGCCAACTCACCTCCCTGTTTTTGTATCGTGCAGAAATGTGATGAAATTTCTCATCTGCTGAACTACATTGTCTTCTTTATTCCATTATGTCCCTAATAAAGAATATATTCCCTATATGAGTTCTGAACAGTTTGATAAGACAAAGTAAATATTACTACATACTACTATCTCTGTTGCTGATAGAAGCCACATTGGAGACACTGCTTTAGGTGTGTTAGCCAAGTATAGGCTTACTATTTCAAATGGAGTCCTGGGTGAAATGTTATTTAGATATCTTTCATGGAAGAAGACATTGGAACAGAGAAGCATTTTCCCAATAACATCTTCCAGTCTGTTCCCTGCCCCCCGGCCCCCTCTTATCCTATTTGCTATGATTGCCCGAAGGCCTGGCTCACATCTCCAAAGCAAGAGCTAACCATTTTGTCAAGATGGCCTTTCCTTCATCTTCCTGGGGCCTTTTGGTGATGACCTGGAGTCCTGGTGGGCATGTTACTTATTATACCAAGAGGTGCTGAAGTGGGTCAAAATAGCACATTATTTAAATCAAGTCCAGGATCAATGTGCTCCCAAGATTTAAAATTCAAAACTCAAATATATCTCTTATCCAAAATGTCCAAGATAGCATATCAGAGGTTTTGCAATAATTATAAATAGCATCATAAAGATACAAATGACCTAGAGACAACCAGTAATGAAGGACTTGTATGCATGCATGTAAGCATAACCAATGGACACAAAACTCTAGGGGGTGAGGGCATGCATGAGAGTGGGAGGGGGCAATGGGAAAATATGTACACATGTAATACATTAATAAAAAATTTTTTTAAATAAAATTTTTAAATTAAAAAAAGAAACACCAGCAATGTAGAGATGCTCTGAATTTTAATGTAAATTCCACCAAATACCAAATTTCCGAGGAATTAAATATCAAAGTCCAAATCCACTTTTATGTTGAAGCCCAAAGACATTAAAGTTCAAAGGAATTAAAGTCTAAAAATCAATATCTCTTCGCCATTGTGTTTAAGTTCAAAGTCCACAATTTTTAAGTTAAAGTGGAAAAATCATTTTCCCAACCTTATTCTGCACAGCCTTTACCAGAAGGTGCTTCTTTGAGGTCTGATTTCTTTAGAAAGTGGGGCTGCCTCACACTGGAGTTGGTGCCATATTTTCAGGACCTCAAACGCTGCATTATTTCAGTATCAGCTTTCACTTAACTCACTGTCCAAGGCTGTTCATGAACCCTGGTCCATGACCATCACCTTCAGAAAAGAAACCATCCCAAACCCTAAGAGCAGTTACCCTAGACACATTTATACCCAAAAACCAGTTCTAGCTGAGGCCATAGCAGCCACTCAGCTACGTCTGCATTGGTTACCAATTGCTGCTACAACAAACTGCGACACATTTAGCAGCTTAAAAAATGCAAATTCATTTTCCCCCCAGTTTGGGAGTTTAGAAGTCCAACACAAGTCTCACTGGGCTAAAATCAAAATTCCAGCAGAGCTGTGTTTCTTTCTGGGACTTTCGGGGACAGTTCTTGCATTTTTCAGCTTCTGGAGGCTGCCCCACGTTTCTTGACTAGTGACCCACTTCCACTGTCTCCCAAGCCAGAAACTGCGTCTCTGGTAAATCTTCCGTGGTCACATTTCCCTTGGACTGCTGCAAGGAAGGGTTCTCTGCTTTTCAGGAGCCATGGGATTAGATAGGGCCCACCTGGAAAATCTAGAATAATCTCCAGGATTATCTCCCCATCTCCCCATCCTTAAATTACATCGTCACAGTCCCTTTTGCTCTATGAGGTACCATATTGACAGGTTCTGGAGATTGGGATGGGGACACATTTGGAGGCCCATTATTCAGTCATCCACAGTATCAGAGGGAAGATGAGTAAATGGAGACCTCCTTGGATTTAGTCCCCCAGGTGAGGCCCGTCTGATGAACTTCACTGAACCAGGAGAAAGAGTTCCAGCAAATGGTTTTGCATTCACTAGGTACAGAGCAAATGAGTCCATCCATGCATATTTCTATTCTTTAGGAAAATGGAATCATAAACATGGTTGTCATCTTGCAACATTAGAGGCTTGCACCCTCTTTGCTTAAGGGAGTGTGAGACACGACTTCCACTATTGCTCGTTCACAGGCATCCCTCCATCCTGTGTTACAACAGCTCTTCTCTGCTGTGTACTGGGAAGTCTTGAGATCACCTGTCCCTACAGAGGCTGCAGAATCACCTCCGCAGTCCCCAACGGAGGCTGCTCTTGGTGTTACAGAAACCCGTGCTTGTTCGTGCTCAGGTTCTGAGGACCTCACCTTCCAGTCCCTCCTTTACACTGCTGTGAAAGGATGTGTTTCTCTGACTCATTTCCCTCTGTTAGTCCCTGTAATTTTCCAGAAGGCTCAGTTGCGTTTCTACCTGTTGAGCCCTCTTCCTCAGGTAGACACTCTGCTTTGGAATGTCTGTAGGGTTAGCAGTTGGCTGGAATGGAGTCCTGCCTGCACTGCACTTTCCCTTTGCTCTCTCACCTGGAAACATTGCTCTAGGGGCATCATGCATTTCTAACACCCCTCAGGATTCCAGGCCAGCAGCTGGCAGATTTTTCAGATGGTAACTATCTTAGCTTGCTGCCCAGAGGGTCTCTGTTACAACTCAGTTCTATCGATATTGGGTGAAAACAGCAGGAGATAATATGTAGACAAATGGGCATGGCTATGTTTCTATAAAACTTTTTGTATAAAAGCAGATGGCTGGCCCCCGGGCCATAGTTTCTAGAACCTTCTATTGCACCCTCTCTCCCATACCCTAGTTCTGAACAAAATGAAGGTGGGAACCACATTATTAACCAGTTCCAGTGATTACTAGTACTGTTGGAGGCCAGTTTCTAGGCCCGTTTGCCAAGAATTAGGCAGAGGTATTCACCAATGCACAGGTGGCAGTTGGGTCAGGGCAACCCCCAGGACACATCCCATGGGGGCCACTCATTCCCACGAGGAGCAAAGATAGAGTTGAGCCAAGCCCTGCATGCCCACAATGACTCGAATAAGTCCCTCTCTCTCCCAGGGGAACAATGAGGGAAGGGGTAGGAGAAGCCTGTGTTACATTAATTATGCTTCATTCACAGGAGGAAACAGCAGGCCTGGAGAAGAATCATTCCCCAGCAGCCAAGTGCTGTTAATTCTAATGGATCCCTGGAGGGGGGGAAAGGGAATTGTTTGGGTTTGTCCGCTTCTTGGCCCCTGTTCATCTTATAACCAGCTAAACATTTCACACATTCTTTATAGAGATGTCTGTGTTGGGGTTATCTTTTTATAGTAGGTAGCCCAGTTATGCTAAATGCAGAGGGCAAAAAACAACAATCCTCAGCAGTAGATGTGATTCCTTATTTTCTCTCCAACCAGGCCAAGTCCAATCAAATTAAGAAATTCAAATCATTAACTTCCTGTCCACCCCCACTCTTTTTTTTTAAATATATATATTTTATTGATTTTTTTACCGAGAGGAAGGGAGAGGGATAGAGAATTAGAAACATTGATGAGAGAGAAACATCGATCAGCTGCCTTCTGCACACTCCCTACTGGGGATGTGCCCACAACCAAAGTGCATGCCCTTGACCAGAATTGAACGTGGGACCCTTGAGTCACTACTCATTAGGGCCCCACCCTTTTTTAAAAATATATTTCTTTATTTATTTCAGAAAGGAAGGGAGAGAGAGATATAGAAACATCAATGATGAGAATCATTGATCAGCTGCCTTCTGCACACCCCCTACTGGGGATCGAACCCACAACCCAGGCTAGTGCCCCTGTCCAGAATTGAACCTGGGACCTTTCAGTCTGCAGGTCGACACTCTATCTCCTGAGCCAAACCGGCCACCCCCACTCTTAATCCTAGAGATTGAAACAGCTCTATAGACTGTGTGTCTAACCTATTCACTCATTAAATAAATGTTAGTTGAGTATCTTCTATGAGGCAGTGAGTTTGAGGTACTTAGAATATAGGAGTTTGAATACCCAGGTACCTTCTAGCTATAGACCACTCCTAGAAACCTCTTCCTAATTGCTAGTGTGGTGGTACCTGTGCTCCAAAGAGCCAAATGGAGAACGTGAGAAAGAAAGGGCACAGTTGGGAGAGGTCTTAGATTTCAATTAACTTATATAAAAAGAAGTGAACTAGATGAAGACATGAAGCGCAATTTTATATCCATTAGCAGAACTACTGTGGAATGTTTCATGTTTAAAACTCAGAGACCTGCCTTCCTGGAGGTTGTGTGTGGTGAACAAGATTGACAATAAATCTATAATTTCAGGGAATGGCAAGTGCTGTGACGACAAATGAAGCAGGCTAAGGAGATTAGAAAGTGATAGGATTGGAGTTCAATTTAAAAGAAATGAAAAGACCTAAATGATGGTGTGTTAACTTAGATGTGAGTTTCTTCCTTTCTCCCATAAATAAAGTATGGAGGTCAGTGTTCTAGGGTGATAATGTCTCTCTGTCCCATCATCAGAAACTCAGCCTTCTTCCAGTCACAGATCACACTTCCCTTGGGTGTGGCTCTCTTATTAATGGTAAAGATTGTGGCACCTGTGTTCTAATGAACAAGACATTTTGATATAAAACATTTTTAAGGGAGTTGTATTTTACATTAATTTATACTAGTATTCTGATAAGAGACTTGTTGACTGTGTACCTCAATCTTATAAGCATTCTTGACTACAACTGCCAGAGAGTAGGGCACCAGTGGATGTTTCTAGAACTGATATGTCACATTCTTCTTGTCTTATAATATATTTTTACTAGAGGCATGGTGTGTGAAATTCATGCATTGGGCGGGGGGGGGGGGGTGTCCCCCAACCCAGCCTGCACCCTCTCCAATCTGGAATCCCTTGAGGGATATTCGACTGCCCAATTAGGGATCGGGCCTAAATGGGCAGTTGGACATCCCTCTCACAATCCAGGATTGTTGGCTCCCAATTGCTCACCTGCCTGCCCCTAACTGTTTCTGCCTACCAGCCTGATCACCCCTTAACCTCTCCCTGCCAGCCTGATTGATGCCTAACTGCTCCCTTGCCAGTCAGATTGCCTCTAACTACCCTCCCCTGCAGTCCTGGTCAACCCTAACTGCCCTCCCCTGCAGGCCTGGTCACCCCTAACTGCCCTCCCCTACAGACTTGGTCACACCCAATTGCTCTCCACTGCAGGCCTGGGTCCTCCCTCCTCACCTGTCCTTCCCTATAGGCCCAGTCATCCCCAACTTCCCTCCCCTACAGGCTTGATCACCCCCAACTGCCCTCCCTTGCAGGCCTGGTCCCTCCCAACTGCTCTCCCCTTTTGGCCATCTTGTTGTGGCTATCTTTGACCACAAGGGGGCAGCCATCTTGTTTGTTGGAGTGATGGTCAATTTGCATATTATTATTAGATAGAACTAGAGACCCAGGGTGGGATCCCTCAGCCTGGCCTGTGCCCTCTCACAATCCAGGATCCCTCGGGGGATGTTGGACTGCCAGTTTTAGCCCCTGCCACTACTCGGTAGTGCTGCTGGGGAGGTGCCAGTTATAAACTTGGTTTCTGGTGCCCATTGGTCAGCTTAACAGCACTCCCTCTGTGGGGGTACACTGACCGCCCGGGGACAATTCCTTCATTGAGTGTTTGCCCCCTGGTGGTCAGTATACATCATAGCAACTGGTCAACTGGTTGTTAGGTCCTTCAGTTGTTTGGTGGCTTAGGGTTTTATATACATAGATTGTTCCCCATTGTGCCTAACCTGAGAATCAAAGTGTTTTCGGCATTCTTATGTCCCACGAAGGGATAAACAAACATTCATGAACACCCACCTCTTATCAGCCATTGTGCTGGGTTCCCTGAATGCAGATTTAAAGGAAAATGCTCAGTGTTTCAGCTATTCTTTGGTACATTCCCTAAACCAGTTTCCTTAGCCTGTCTGCCTTACACAATGATTTTCCAATTCCCCCTAAACAAATCCCAGAGTTCTGGGCCTTTAATCTCAATGCCCGCAAATCTACATTTTATCAAGGCCCTCTTCCAGTTCTCATGACCATGCTTGTTTGAAGAACATCACTTTCGATTTTTTCCAGGACAATAGTAACCAGGGTAGGCACCTGAGTGGTGAGGGGTTAGGAGGCATGGATGTGTTTTGAGAGATGCCTAAATCATTTGTTGCTGATAGTAAACTAACTTATCTTTAAAAGGTGGCTCATTTGTCATATTTACATCTTAGAGTGAATTTTTTACCTTTTATTCAAATGTGCTTGTTTAAGTGAGAGATAAAAAGTGAAGTGACTTCTAACAAATGTGGTAGATGTTGCCTACAACAACCCCCCTAATTGACAGCCAGAAGTAAGCAACTATTATTGATGGTTCAGTTCACTGGGGTGGGCTTGCAACTATCATAGTCCTCAACTTCTCTACAGTCCTCTTGGGGTTTTATCAGAACCTCAGTTTACCCATCCCAGTATATTAAATGTGGTGTCATCAGGTTGTTTAAGGCCATCTTTATTTTTACTCTCCATGATCACTGGTGCTGGTGAAGTGAAGTGTACCTGTGCTTACCTACAATTAAGTTCCAAGTGTGCCAAAATGTTGTAAAGGTTCAAAGTATTGCCAAGGGCATTTTGTTCTGTTTTGTTTTTTGCCTGATGGAGATGCACAGCACATTTTACTCGTTAGATCTGACAATGCATAACCAATTTGTAGTTCTACTTTGTGACTCACTAGTTACAAGTTAATTAAAAACACTTTTCCCTAATTATGTTTGAGAGTTTGTTCTATTTGCTCTACAATTATCACAAAAATTACATTAACCAGTGTTAACGAACACAAACGTGGAAATCCCCCACTGGATCCTTTCCAACAGATGTTTTTGATTTGTTATTCCTGAGGAAATGTTCAAAATAAACTTCCTTCTTTAGAGGGTGAAACTCAACCTGGTGGGGAGAAACCAGCTTTGTTGTCTTCACTCGGTGACTCTTGCAATGGGCTGTCCATCATGAACGATGGTATATTTGCCATCACAGCAGCTGTATGCCAATAGCTAGGTGTCCTCCCAGAGGAATTTACAGAGGAAGAATCTCCCTGAAATGATTTCTTGACACAGGAACCTGTAGCATGAAGTCCTCTAAGTCCAGATAATAAGGACATAGTCCTTAGCAGTTGGCTTTTCTGTCCATCTTCTTTCTTTCCTATGATCTCCACTCTGTATCTGAGCAACGCTATGTGAAAGGCAGAATGGACGATCTGAGTATATAAATGAAGTGAACCTGCACTCTGTCTCCAAGGAGTTGTCAGTCAAGTGAGAGAGAGGACACTCATGGATAACTGTTCTACAAAGCAAGCACTGAGAAAGGGCCAGGAGACCATGGAAGAGAAACGAGAATTCTCAATGGAGATCAAGAAAGAAAGAAACTTATTACAGACTGATTCGTTTGCTGCTCAGCATACACATTGTTGCTTGTCTCATTTTTTTTTTTGTTCTTATATGTTTATTTCTAGTCTGCAGATGCAAGATTTTTTAGAGGAAAGAAACGGGGGAGATGCCGGAAATCAATAATTGTCTCACTAATAGAAAGTGGACAAGGAACCCGGAAGGCTGGTCAACCTTGAAGCTCTGAAAGGTCAAAGCCAGCCACCCCTTATCTAATTGAGACAATGAACTTCCCTATCAAATAATCATGTAAACCCTTACTGATAAAAAAAAAAAAAGGCTGAATGAAGAAAGTGATGTGTGTGATGGGTTTTAAAGATGAACGTGAGTCTGGCTTTCAGGTAATGAAAGAAGAGAATAAAACATGAGTGAAGAAAGTAGTGGGGGTAAAGTCTCCATACATCCTCATAGAATTCCCGTTCCTTTCTTTGGAATGAATTTGCTTTGTCATTCTTATACAGGTGTGGCTGAGCATATGCACACTTGCGCACACACTCCCACACAGAATAGGTCCCTTCTGTATGTGCTGACCCTTTCTTGCATCAAGATCTAACACTGCATGCTTCAAGCAGTTCTGTTCTCTCTCCATCCATGTTTGCCTTTTACTCCAATACCCTTCTAGAAGCCAAGTACCTTGCGGAAAGGAAACTGTGAGGATGGTCCTTTACAATTCTCTACAGAACTTGATTTGCTTCAAGAGATATTGGTAGAGATACTTCCAGTGTCAGCATTGTTCTTTTCGATGAGAAAAAACTGGCTTATACCATTGATTTCCAGTAGTGAGCAACTATTAATTTTTTGTGTAAATAACAGTTGTCTAACTTAAAAGTGTGGAAATTTTTTCAAGGAAGTGTTTTTAAAATCTGGAAACTTGAGCATAAAGGCATTCAGCACTGCACATCCAGCAGTCCCAGGACAAACACATGTAGAACTTAAAATAACGGGACATGTGAGCCAAAGGAGCCACTTGCCCTATATAGCATTTGGCTTTCATGCATGTTGATTTTTTTTAATGGATTTTAATTCATTAACTCAATCCCATTTTCACGGGGCATACCTGTCTGTTCACAAATACAGTTTCCAAAGCTTATCTCTGCAGTTACTTAATTAAGAGCAATCATGAGCAGGCACTCTGATGTGGTTTCCTGATATGGGTGGTCTTCAAATTACAGTGGTTCAACTTAGGATTTTTTGACTCTTGGATGGTGTGGAAGCTATATGCATTTATAAGCAACCATACTTTGAATTTTGAATTTTGATCTTTTCTGGGCTAACACTATGTGGTAGACACTCCTATGATGCTGGGCAGCAGAGAGCCTCCACTACAATAGGACTCGTGATCATGAGGATACACAGCAAGTGCTTCATGGTGTGCTCTCTTGCCTGTATTTTTTGGATGTTGTATTCTGAGCACGTTTAAGGTAGGCTAGGCCAGTGGTCGGCAAACCGCGGCTCGTGAGCCACATGCGGCTCTTTGGCCCTTTGAGTGTGTCTCTTCCACAACATACGATGTGCATGCATGTACAGTGTGACTGAATTTCGTGGCCCATGTGCAGAAGTCGGTTTTTGGCTTGGGCAAGTCTATTTTGAAGAAGTGATGTTTGAAGGAGTGGGGATGTCAGTTGCATGTGGCTCGCGAGCCGCAGTTTGCCGACCACTGGGCTAGGCTAAGCTGAGGTTTTGTAGGAGTATTAAATGCATCTTTAACTCACATTATTTTCAACTTAGGATGGGTTTATCAAGATGTAACCCCAACATAAGTCAGTGAGCATGTGAATATTTATTATTTAACCATATTTATATTCAAAAGTATCAGTAGTAAAAAGGTGACTTCCATCCCTAATCTTTCATGTTACGAGATTTTTTTTAATATATTTTATTGATTTTTTACAGAGAGGAAGGGAGAGGGATAGAAAGTTAGAAACATCCATGAGAGAGAGACATCGATCAGCTGCCCCCTGCACGCCTCCTACTGGGGATGTGCCCGCAACCAAGGTACATGCCCTTGACCGGAATCGAACCTGGGACCTTTCAGTCCGCAGACGGACGCTCTATCCACTGAGCCAGACCATTTTCAGCATGCTACGAGATTTTTAAGATTAGGAAACATTGTCCTTCATCTCTTATTCTTCATTCAAAATTCTTTCCGTCTAAATTGCGTGAGAGGCAGTAATGTGCTTGGAAATCAACGGCTGAGAAATAGGGATTCCAAGGTCAAAAAGCAGTTCAATAGTACAAAGAGGTCTTGGATATTAACTGCAGCGCTTTTTGTTTTGTTCTAGTTGTTTGCTGTTTAAGTGCTTTCATAGCCAGGATGGAGTAGATGTTTAGTTTTATGTTTGCTTCAAGCATAGTTAGGGCAATGAAAGAAAAGAGTGAAAAGGAGAGAGAGAATAAACAAATACAATTGCTTTTCTTTGGCAGTGGAGCCTCAGCTTCAGGCTACTCTTCTCAGAGAGAGGTGAGCGGAGATGCCTTCCTCTTTGCTCTTGTCCCTGAAGGCACCTACTGATATATGTGACCACTTATCCACAGTGACAGGTGCATCATGAGTTAAGGACATTCGTAGGCAGGATGGTGTTAATTTGCTTTACCTTCCGGGCCACTTTCCGGAGACTTCCTAATGCCTTGACAAATAAATGAACAGGAAGTACAAATTTGTGTTTAACACACAGTTGTGGTTATGTGATAAACACGGATCATTTAGGATTTTCAATCAGTTTGTCAATTTAATAATGTTCTGCAAAACAGCCCTGGCTATTAACTTGGCTATTGGAGTGTGTCAACACAGATGTGAAGTTTTATTGTCATTTTTAAACTTCACATTGGGCATGACTAGGCATTTTTTTTAATCCTCACTCAAGAACATGCTTAGAAGAGGGAAAGGAGGGAGAATAGAGGAGAGAGAGAGAGAGAGAGAAAGAAAACATTGATCAGTTGCCTTTAGTATGTGACCCTACTGGGGATCGAAGCTACAACCCAGATATTTTCTCTGATTGGGAATTGAACTGTCAACCTTTGGCGCACAGGCTGATGCTCAACCAACTAAGCCACTCTGGCTAGACATAACTAGGCATTTTTAGCTTGAACCTGATGAAAAATGAGGTTGAAAAGAAAGAAATAATCATGTAATTCCAGGTTGAGAACTCTCCCAAAAGCAAACCACAGCACTGCTTAAATAAGCCACACAGTTCTTGAAAGGAAAGGAATACTTTGCAGTTGGCTGATGAACCTTCAAACACCACGGTCTTATTAAAAGTCCTTTTATCCCTTGGCATGTCTACATAGCTTTGCTAAAGCTTCCATTAGGGGTGTGATGTAATGTAGTACTATTTCAGTTGCTATGGAAACAGCTATATCTATGCAAATTACTTTTTAAAAAATTATTAGGCCACAAAAAGTCTGTCTCACATGAAATTTGCAAGGCCTCCAGCTCACAGCTACTCTTGGCGTTGTGTCTCCCCTCTAACCATTCCCAATTTATTTATTTTTTACTTTATTAATTTCTTCTTAAAAATTAAGGATGTTGGGGTGACATTGGTTAATAACGTTATATAAGTTTCAAGGGTACAATTCTAATACATCATTGCATAATGCATTGTATGTTCACCACCCAAACACTAGTCTTCTTCCATCACCTACTTCACCCTCTTCACCTCTTCTGTGTGGCCCACCCCGCCCCTCTGGTCACACCATACTGTAGTCTGTCTGAATTTGTTTCTGATGCTTCATTTGTTGCTTTCTGTTTTATATCCCATGCATGAGTGAAATCGTATGGTTCTTATCCTTTTCTGCCTAAATTATTTCACTTAGCATCATACTCTTAAGATCCATGAGCTTGTTGCAAATGGCAATATTTCATTCATTATTTGCCTGAATAGTATTCCATTGTATATATGCACCACATCTATAGCCAGTCATTCATCGAAGGACATTTAGGTTGTACCCATGTCTTGGATACCGTCGATAATGCTACAATGAACATAGGGGTACATGTATCTTTTTAATAATTGTTTTCAGGTTTGGGGGTTGGTACCCAGGACAGGGATGCCTGGGTTGTACATATGTAACCCAGTTCATTTTGCTGTTTTCTGTTTTATGCAAATACTATTGAGTCCCTGGGAGGGAGCACCCATAGTAGAGTTGAAGGAGGTAAGTTGAGGACAGTCACCTGCATCAGAGTTTTGGGAGCATCTGTGGTCTGTAGAAGAATAAATTTACCTACACATGGATGGGGAGGAAAGAGACTGAAGTTAAGGAAAATCTACTTAAAATACCAACTACCTCCCATTCATCTCTCTCCCTTGAAATATAAAAGGCACTAGCATGCACATCCACACACAGGTGTGCACAAGCTTACATAGGCATGCACACACACACATGTAAACATGCCTGTGCCGTGCAGACACACACATGCCAACATGCACACATAACACAGGCATGCTTACATGCATCATTCAAGGAGCCCCTAGATTTGTCACACATTTATGTCCCTCACACAGCCCCGCCCGCCAGACGCAGGTCTGCATTAGAGCTGCTGTTCCTGGTTTATTTCGTGTTTCTGTGTCACACACCGGGATGAGCATGAACCTCCACGGCGCTCTCGCAGGCTTTGCAGTTCCCCTGCTGGTACCACTGCTCCCCTGGGCACGACGGGCACCGCTTTGCTGGTTGTCAGGGTCTCACCTGCTGCTCCCTGGGCAAAGTGCCCCCACAGGTGTCTGCCCTGGGCCCCAGGAGGCTGTGCTAGGAGGCCATTTGTGGCCCAGAAAGGGAAAATGGCCCACTGCCCTGTGCATGACAATTCGCTCTGGAGTCCCTGAACGGTGCTGCCGATGCCCCAGGCATTACAAAAATAGCTTTCTCCACCTTCCCCTGGTGCCTTTCTGGTTGCTGGGCTGGAGATATATTCAAGTCATGGCTCCCGTTATGGCCCCGGAGGCCACGCTCCCCATTACTGCATCCTGCTCACGGTACCTGGCGGCTGGTTTTCACTCACTCACCCCCGTCAGTCCTCTCCTTGGAGATTTCCTGCCCCATTTGTCAGTCACTGCCTCGCTCTCCTCTCTCTTCAGACACATGCAGGTCCCCACAGTGCACAGGGCAGGAGTTCTGCACCCACATACTAACAGCCTCTGCCAGCCCGTGTCTCCAGGCTAACAGGAGAGCTCAGTCCTGTCCCAGCTCAGCAGAGGATGGAAGTGTCAGCTCACATGTGACCCGGTCTTCCCGCTGCACAGGAACTCTCTCTGAGTCGCCAGTTTACATCCTGACGGGTGTGCACATTTCAGTTTGGTTCTCTGAGGAGCCAGCTCACTCTCCATGTGAGCTGGACCAAAAGGTCACCAAAGTTAACTGATTCAATCCCAGGTCAGGGCACATGCCCAAGTTGTGGGCTTGATCACCGGTAGGGGGCATGCAGGAGGCAACTGATCAATGTCTCTCACCATGATGCATCTCTCTTTCTCCCGATCCCTCTTCCTCTCTCTCTGAAATCAATAAAAACATATTTAAAGGAAAGAATAAAGCCTGCCCAGATGAGCCCTTGAGGAGTCTCAGTGAAGGGACTTGTGTTACCTGCCTGGGGGACCGGGGACATTGACAAGTGGGCCCACCTCCTTGCAGGCACCAGGATGCAGAGGTCCCCTGCTATGGCAGGCACATGAGCATCATTCATGCTCCAGTGTGTAAAATTTAAAAGTGAGTTCTCAACTAGCCACAGTTATCTTCTTTCTTTCGATGCTTAGATATTAAGCTAGAGTTCTACCTGCACAACAAACATGTTACATTTTAAGCCCACATCACCCTACTTTCTTTGCTAGTAAAATAATTAGTGCCCTATGCTCAGCCTTCTTTCCGTGGTCAATGTTCTAAGTTATTTCCTCCAGGAACAGAGTCCTTAATTCATTATTCCCAACAAATGAAAGTGTCATTGTCGCTATCCTTACATTCACATTATAGAGCAGAGATTTGATATTATCTCCCGGTGTTGTGAACATTAATCCATCAGCTCCTTGAGGCACACAGAGTGTCATAGTCACCTTTGTATCCATGATGCTTGCTTGACCCGGCACATAGTTGGAGCTCCATAAATCCCTCCTGGTTAATTCGATGGAAACTCTATTCCAGTCTCCCCTTACTGAGCTGTGTATCTACTAGTAAGTCTCAGACATACTCATCAGCTAATAACCAAGGTTCTGTCTTCCTTTTAGTTTCCTGAGAGGAGGATTAGAACCTTGGCAGACTCGCTTGTCTTCACTGACTGCTCACTCGTCTCTGATCCACAGTGAGAACTTGCTGTGTGTCATCTAGGGTGACAGTCTGTTAACCCTTCTGTAGCAATACCGTGATACTATTGCAAGGATTCCGATGGTAATGGGAGATCTCGCTTCCAAGTCAAACAATAAGAACCCAGCTTGAATGCTAGGCCAACTTTTGTGTTTTTCACTTCTTGCTTTTCTGCTTTATTTCCTTCACTACCACCTCTTCAACTTCTACCACCACCACCACCATCTCCACCACTATCACCACCACCATTACCAGTAGTTACTAGGAATCAATATGTTACCTTATATACATTTATCTGATATAAACAAAGTCACATAGTTTTCAAATTAATTTAAATATGGTTTCCTATCATTGGAATTGAGCATACTTCCATCAAATGAAATGATGTTATCATCACAAATCAAAATTCAAAGAAATAATTAGCAGTGCTGTCTTATTATTGTCATTAAGAGCAACTCCGTATCAAAAATTACAGATTGTTTTTCTGCAAAATATTTTTCAGAATTTAAGTGACTGATATAAACATCTCCATTGAATAGTAAACTTCATGTAGTTTATTGAGGGCATATTGTATATGTAACAGCTCCGAACAAAATTAAAAGAAGTAATACCCCATAAAATCTCACTTCCCCTAAATATAATTTTGGTCTCCAGGAAATAATAAGGAAAAGCTGTTCTTCATCATTTACAATGCATAGATTTTGTACATATATTATGTGTATATTTTGATTAATTTTTCTTTACAAAACTCGAGTCTCCAATAAGTAGCACCTTAGATCCTTGAATAGATGAATTTTTAGCCAGATCTGGGATAAATAGAGGTGGTTAGAACAGTTAGTTATTGTGATACTTCAAGCTGGAAATGACGTGGCATTTTAAGCTAGAAATAATGAACCTGAGTCATGACAATAGAGACCAATTAAGATGGTACCAATCCTGAGTTCCCGTTAGTGCAAGTTGGGCTTCACAGAGTGGTATGGAGAGGGGTAGAAATCACTTGCTCGGTAAGTAGGAACTCATTCCATGAGAGCTCATCCTGCTTTTCAATCACATCCATGCAAAACGGCCCTCAACCTACACACATAATACAATGGCTATGTTTAGTTAAGTGGCTATCCAGTGCTCTGTGCCCTTAGTCCCTGGCAACAGAGAAAAGAGTTCGCCATTGAAGTAGTGTGTAAATGTTAATATCCCTTGTCAACAATGTATGTGTCTGTTGGCTGCGGGTTCCCAAAGCCTGTTTACACATTCTATTTATAACTGTTGAAGTTTGCTCCCCACAGGGCACAAGGTAGGAGAATCATGTCAGTGGGAAGCTATAACACAGACAGATGTCACCAGGATTTTAAAGAGAAAGATTAGTAATAGAAAACAAATTAATTAAAAGATGCCATTAAAAAGTGAAAGGGTTTGGGGCTAGGGGTGGCTGGATTAAAAAAAAGATGAAGAGATTAAGCAAAAATATACTGAATGGCCAGATTATTATGATCTCTGAACACATAATAATCTGGCCACTCAGTGTGTGTGTGTGTGTGTGTGTGTGTGTGTGTGTGTGTGTCAGAGGCCCAGTGCATGAATTCATGCATGGGTGGGGTCTGGCCAGCCTGGCAAGGGGAAGGAGACATGGGTGGTTAGCTGGCCTGCCTGCTGCTCGAGGACACACTTTGCATATTAGCCTTTTATTATAAAGGATATACACTGAGTGGCCAGATTATTATGCGTTCAGAGATCATAATAATCTGGCCACTCAGTGTTTGTGTGTGTGTATGTGTGTGTGTGTGCGTGTGTGTGTGTGTGTCAGAGGCCCAGTGCATGAATTTATGCATGGGTGGGGTCTGGCCAGCCTGGCCGGGGGGAGGGAACATGGGTGTTTGGCTGGCCTGCCTAAACTCCTGGTCCTGGAGACAATTTGCATATTAGCCTTTTATTATAAAGGATATACACTTCATGGCCAGATTATTATGCATTCAGAGATCATAATAATCTGGCCACTCAGAGTGTGTGTGTGTGTGTGTGTGTGTGTGACAACACACATAGTCAGAGACAACAGTGTGATGATAGCCAAAGGGAAAGGGGGTTGAGGCAAGTGGAAGAGGGCAAAGGGGGATAAACGGGAATGAAAAGAGACTTTGCTGTGGGCGACGGGCACAGGGTACAGTATGCAGATGATGTTCTGTGGACTTGTACACTTGAAACCTGTATGGTTTTGTTAAGCAATGTCACCCCAATAAACTCAATTTTATACTGGTGAAATAAAGGGATCAGGAGATTAAGGGTTACAAAAAATAAAGATTGAAAGTAAGAAAAATAAATAATGACTATAGCCATTAATGCTAGTTATGATGCCTTCTAAATTCTTCAGGGTCTTCACAAATTTGCAACTTTTAGTAGCTTCATTTATGTCTTGAGTACCAGGCATGGCCCAACTGGGAAATAAAATAGCAAAAAATGTGAACTAGCTATTCAGGAAGCAGCATGCAAACAGCTAATGTGCTCACAAGGAGTTTAAGTAAGAGGAAGGCGGATGGGAAGGAGACAGAATGTTTGGGCTTAGTCTCTAAAGATGAGCATGAGTGCTGGCATGCAGTGCTGGCTGGGGCCACAAAATGGCCTCTGTTGGTGACAGGATCAGGACCCGGCTCTCAGCTTTCCTGGAGAGCAGCCGGCAGGCTGCCTCACTCTTCATCCAGCCCTTCAGGTTTCAGGAATGTGTATTAAGGAGCTATTTTAAAAAACCTTCAGAGCAAATGAGTTAATATGTATGCAAAACATTTAAAAACTCACAATAAGAGCCCCTGTCAGAAAAAAAAAGTGCATTAGGAACAACCTAAATGTCCATCGGTATGCAATTAGATGAAAACACTGTATCAAAGAGAACATTACGAAGCATTAAAAATTAAGATGCAGCTAGACATCTGTTGATACGAAAATATATCCATGACAGACAAATGCAAACAGCAAGTTAGCCAGCATGTGCTGTGGTTCATTTCTGCTAAGTGACACGTGATTGTATGATAAGCATAGAGATGTACCTAAAGCTGATGATGATCTTTGGTGGATTTGTTTACCTTATTCTTTGCCCCTTTTTAGTAGACTGATAGCCTTCATGTGGCCGTGTGTTCATGCTATAATCGGAGAAGATACTATTATTATCTTAGAAAACAATATCTCTAAATAATAATAAGATACTATTATTATCTTTAAAATATGTATCGAACGATGCATTGGAGGGAGAGGAGGAGCTTAACTGAACACATGATAACCATTAATTATAATATAAAAGGTAATATTTTTATATGCTATATATTGGAGAAATTGCTCATTTCAAAAAAGAGACACATTCTGAAATTCGGTTTGAGATAGACAGAGCATAGACATTCCAAAGTGTTGGTGGAAAGACTCAATGACAGTTGCCTTCAATTCTCAGGAGATAATGTACTGTTTATGCTAACCTAAGGGTTAGTCAGCACATGCAACAATATCTCTAAAAGTCACTTTATCCATTCTGTAATTTTACTGGAAGGAGTATTTTCAAATGTCACGTAGCATTTGAATAAGCTAGATTGTCGCTTTTCCTAAATTGTATTTTGAAAATCCTATTACCCTTTACTTTCCAGTCATAATAGAGGCTTTGTCATTACGCATGCTTTGCCACACTCTGGTTATGTTGCGACTGCCTTGATTCGGGAAATACCTAAAATAAGTGATTTTATTCCCTCATGTAGTTCGTTCTGCTTACAGTCCCTGAATGTATGCCATAACGATCAGCCGAATGACTCGTTTTTATTTGTCCTCAATCAACCCAATGATGGGCCTAAAACAGATGCTATTAAATGAGAACTGTGGCTAGGTTTTTCATTAACGACCGTAATAAAAGAACTTTAGCATTCAAATTACCTATGAGATATACATATTTAAATAAAAATCTCAGCAGCTAACCGAAGAGGCACCAGCTCAGATGCAAAAAGAACCCTGCTTCCCAAGGTTAACAGTTTGTGCAGCTGAACTTTTTATCGTGCTTTTCTTCTTCGTGCCAAACAGAGAAGTAGACTCTAGGAGTAGGCGTGCTTAGGACCAGCCCTGGGCATTCAGATCTGTATTTAAACTCTACGTCTGTGGCTTTCATCCAGTCCTGCAGCTTTAAATACCATCTCAATGCGGAGGGCTCTGAATCTGTCTCCAATGCTGTGTTCCAGACTCATACACCGCCTGCCTCTGGGCATCTCCGTTGGCTGTCTCCCTGGCACCTCAGAGTTCCCACATCCAAAACGGCAAGGCTCATTTCCCGCCAGGCCTCCTCACCTCTGTAGTTCAGGGCCAGAATGTCTCCATTTCCCCCCGACCCTACAGCTAGTCCATCTGCCTGGCCAGTCATGGTGTGCCACTTCCGTCTCTGCTGACCTGATTATTTCTCCCCTGGAATTCGGAAGGAGCCTTCTAACTGGTCGGCTCATGTCTGACCTCATCTCAGACCATTTTTCTGCTGGAAGCTTCCAGACTGCTGTCTTTAAGAACCATCTGTCCTTTTGGGGTGATGGAAGTGTATTAGAACTAGATAGATGTGATGGTTGCATATCATTGTGAATATATGAAGGGCCATTGATTTGTACATGTTAAAATGGTTAATTCATCATAATTTAAAACAAAAGATTTGTAAAAGTTACTCTTGTAATTGGGTGACAAATTGGGAATTTGTCTTGCACTTTATTTCTTAGTGCTATGGATGCACCAGAAAGGAATGAAGCATTATAAAACACTAGAGGCCCAGTGCATGAAATTCATACATGGGTAGGGTCCCTGGGCCTGGCCGGAGATCAGGGCTGATTGGAGCCTTCCGGATGCCACCCCCTGGTGGTCAGCACACATCATAGCAAGCGATCCAACTCCAGGTTGATCTCCCCAGGGAACACTTTGTATATTAACCTGTTATATATATAGATGTTATGACGGTTACGGCTTCATGATGTCCCACTGTCCTTAAAGATAAAACAGAAACTTTTAGCATGTGCCCTCTGTTTACACACCCTATTCAGCATTTCAGAAGGACATGTAGGGCACTCTCAGTTGAGATTCTGAGAGGATTTAATGAAGGACCTTATTCCCAAGATGTGGGCAGAGCTAAAGTACTGACCTGTGCAGTCAGGTAGCTGGTGACTGTCATTAGTGGAAACAGTGGAAAGACATGGTATTTCCAGAGCCCAGGAGATCAGGAGCCAAGGAGAGTGAGTGTCAGCCCAACAGATGTAATGGATAGGGCACATCAGGACCAGAAACATCTCAGTTCTCTCCTCCTGTCCTCTCCTCTCCTGCTGAATCCTCTATTGACTGTATCTAACTGCAAGCTGGAGAGCTTGGGTGCCTGGCAGAATCATCGCAAGGGCATAGCTTTTTATCAAGAGCAATGAGAGTCCTCACGACATAGCATGAGTCATCATAGTGTGGTAGGTGTGGAGGTAGTAGGAAACAAAAAATAGAATGCCTTGGATTTATAATGGAACATCAGTTTTCCTATCTAGCCAACTAGAAACAAAAGCACAGGGGCTTCCCTTGAGTCTGAAGCTGGAAGAATGTGCACAACTCACTCTCTTCTTGAAGTCATAGATTCAAATATATAAAATTCAGCTAAGCCTGGAGAGAGCGAGAGTGTGGAGTGCCCATTGCACCATCCCAAACACTGTCCAGCCATACAGACCTTCTTTGCATTTTTCTAAATGGAATTTTCTCTCTGCCTTATTTGACTTTTACAGGAGCTTCTAGCATCCTGGTCTCTGTAGCCCCACTAAAGCTCCCAGGAGCTGGAGACCACCATTGTCCTTTTCTCATCACCGTCTCTCCAGCTGTGCAGAGGGACTGCACCAAAACCTCCCAAGGTTTCTGGACTTGAACCCTTAGGTGGCTTGCTCACACTAAGGCTGGGAAGAGTCCTGCTAAACAGTCCGAGTGTGTCTCCTGAATGAATGAATAATCAAATAAATGAACACCCAAAGGACTGAATGAAATTGTTGGATCATAATGACATGAAAGTATAAAGATCCCTGTTAGGAAGCTCACTAGTCACTTTGATCATAACAGATAGTTTTTCTGTGTTCATCAGAACAAGTCATGGTGGAAGAAACTGACATTGATGAACACACTTAAATTCACCAGGATATAATAACTGCCACTGGTTCTTCTTCACTTTGGCTACTTAAAAAACACATAAAAACACTGATGATAGGTCCCACTACAGACCACTTACATCAGAATTTATAGAAATAGAGCCTGTGCAGAGGTATTTTTCTTAATTTCCCCATGACTGATAGGATGACTAATATTCTATAATATAAATGACGATTGCACAAATGATGAGTATCTTTTCGATTGTTGAGAAATGTACTTTTTATTCAATTAACATATTAGGGGGTAACTACTCTACTACTGGCCCTTAGATGTTAGCACTGTCACCTGTTACCTATTCATATCTTTAAGCCTTTGCTCTCTCTGGATGTCTTGGTGCCTCAGCCCATGCCCTAGCTTCTTCTCATCCCTCAGGGTTCAACCAAAGACCCTTCTCCCATGGAGCCTTCTGTGATCCCCTCTTTTGGTGATCTTTTGTTACTGAATGTCATGGCACATCATCTCTAACAATTAATGGATTCTGTCATATATAACCCTATAATGTAAATCTTATCTTTCATCATACAAACACATGTTCTACCTCCCCAAGTAGATTCTTCTTAATTTACTACATATTACCAAGCGTGCCTAGCAATATTTTGTTTTCATAGGCACTCACAAAATATCTGCTGAAAAATGAAAACTGTAAAAATGGCACAAGGAAAGGAAAGATTCTTTAATTCTCTGATTTGGGTAGCAGATTAGCTTAGGAAATATGAGTGGGGAGAAAATACATTTGGAGGAAAATATGCAAAACAAATGTTCGAATTTGGAGTTGTTATGAAAATGAAAGTCAGAAATATCAATTTGAAAATGATCAGCAGAGATTATAGTTGAGTCTTCATGTTCTTATCCACTATCATCATATTTCCCATGAAAAATAACCTCTGAATAGAGTGTCTCTGAGAGACAAGATAATGTGGAGTGTGGAACCTGTATTTATATCCCAGCTGTGTCTCTTATTTGTTACCAGTCCTCGAGAGATTTTGCAACCTCACTAAATCTTTAGTTATGTATCTGTAAAATGAAATCAATAGCAGTACCTCTCTCCCAGAGTTGGGGTAAGGTTTAATAAAAAAGTGCATGTGACATAGTGATGGCTCAATAAATAGGGTTATGATCACCATTGGTATTACTATAGTGGAGCACAGAATCAGACAATTTTGATTTAACTGAAAATAAGACCTAGTTTTAAAATTAGTGGGATAGCTAGAGGAAGACTTCAGTTTTTAAATTACCTTGCATGTCAATCTGGTTTTTGTCCAGAATTTTGCATGGAAGATTATAGCTGTATATTTTTTAATATTTTATTGATTTCAGAAAGGAAGGGAGAGGGAGAAAGAGATAGAAACATCATGATGAGAATCATCAAATTGGCTACCTCCTGTACTCTTCAAGCTGATGATTGAGCCCATAACCCAGGAATATGCCCTGACCGCAAATTGAACTATGACCCCCGGTTCATAGGTTGACACTCAACAACTGAGCCATGCTGGCTGGGCATATACGTATTTTTTTTAAATATATTTTATTGATTTTTTACAGAGAGGAAGGGAGAGGGATAGAAAGTCAGAAACATCAATGAGAGAGGGACATCGATCAGCCGCCTCCTGCACGCCCCACACTGGAGATATGCCTGCAAGCAAAGTACATGCCCTTGACCACATTCAAACCTGGAATCCTTCAGTCTGCAGGCCGACGCTCTATCCACTGAGCCAAACCAGTCTTGGCTGCATACGTATTTTAATAGAGGTCAGCAGAATTAAATGTTTGCAAGAAAAATTTATCTGTAAAAGTTGTTTCAAAACTTTGTTCTATTAACTCAGAATGTTCTTTGTTCTATGAACTCAAATGAGTTCTTGAAATGTCTCAAGCTACCCGACCTGAGGCTAAAGAGGAACTGGCAATAGATGAAAAGCAGAACATTCTGTATTCATCTATGCTGCTTCGAAGCACTGCCAGCCCATCAGCTCTCTCCAATTTTAAGTAGGAAGTTTATGTGCCTGACATTTGTCTGATTGTTCATATGCTCATGGTCAAACTCTTGTCTGACCTTCATTTTCACCTGTACATGAAAAGCCATCATCCGAGTGGCTCAATTCTCTGTGCCTCGGTTTTCTCATCTGTAGAATGGAAGTGGTGGAAGGTTTACATGAGTTAATGCATGCAAGGTCATCAACAGAGATCCCAATGTACAAGAATGCAAAAATGTTAGGTAAGTTGGGCTGAGGTATCTTTGTTGTTTGTTTTTTCCCAATGTGGTCTTATTTCGGACACCCCATAGAAATTTGATATCCTTTGTGGGGACCTCTTTCTATATCCTGCGTGGTTCAGGGTTCCCGGTTCAGGGTTTGGGTTCTGAAGAAGGCCGCACGCAAACGAAAAGAGAGACTAGAGAATATTAATTTGGCGATATTGGGGGGCCAGGCAGAAGCCTTCCTCTAGTGGAAAGGACTACCACTTGCTTTGGCCCTTTCCTTTTATTAAGGCTTTGGGACACACCCCTAGCCTTTAGGCAGGAAATAACAAAAATAGAAATTAACATGAAACAAACAGGTAGAGGCTGCTTCAGCTAACAATGTTTTCATCTAAACAGTGAGTAATTAGCTCTGACCTTTCAGAGCAGTTAAGGTTGACCAGCCTTCTGGCCTCCTGTTTACATCCATTTAGTGAGAACAATGTTTGGTTTCCAGCAATCCTTGATCCAACAATTTTATTTGTTTGATTATTCATCAATTCAGTTAGCAACTTTTTTTTAATCCTGACTAGGTGAGAACTGAGTTAGAACCATAGTCTCTGATTTCTGACTGTCAGTCTTTACTCTGCCACCATGTCTTCATAAAGGCTGCTTTTCTTTGAGAGCTACAGGAACTAACGGTACACTTTAAAATGGCCCTGGTATATAAAAGTGTCCCCAACTCTCTGCTTTTCAAGGATTCTAGTTAGGGATCCTCCCACAAATTCAATTTGAATTTTGATGTTAGTTCCCATAAGAGGAATAAGGAGGATCTGCTTCCAACAGTCTGAGAAAGAAATCCCCAAGATGATAGCCTTCCTTGTCTTCATGGGGGTTACACACAGGCCTCCTCACTGTAGGCCCATCCAGAGAGCTTACTATGAGAAGTGTGCGGTCTGTGTAACTCCTGGATATAGTACTGACTAGAGCTGCAAACAGCTTTCTAACCATTATTTCTCACATGAAGTCATGATCATGGTCAATGGATGCCCTGCAGACTCAGGCATTTTCCAGGCTCTGTGTTCACCAAAGATGAAGTTCACTATCGGCTGATTTTTAGTAATTCACGTGGTTGGTTAACTGCCAGCTCCCTCAAAGGACACCGGAAAAACCTGTAGATCTAGATAAGTTTATTACTTCCTGAAGTGTGGGAGAATGCGACCTTGAAAGAGGCAATGGTGATAGTGTTGAAAATTAGGCCGGGTTATTTATAAGGCCATGGGTCCTTGGCTGGGTGATTGTGGGGTGGGTATTGCAACACAGGAAACAATTGGAATGGGGAAGGATTTAGAACATGCTAGCTTTGGACCCATAGTACCGTGAGGCAAGCATCATGTGTTCTGATGAGCAGACTTATTTTTGGTGGGCGAGCTAATTTATTCCCAGTCTGAACTTCAGAGGCAGGTGTTTGCTGGAGCAAACAATTAGGTTAGTCTGTCCTAGTATCATTTAATCCAGGGCTAGAAACGATGGTGTTTATTTCCTGCCATGCTTTTTTGTTTAAAGCATCAGATAATTGGATTATTTGTCTTGGAATCTCCCTCTCTCTCTCTCTCTCTCTCTCTTTCTCTCTCTCTCTCTCAGTCTCTCTCTTTCTCTTTCTCTCTCTGCCTGTCATTTATGAAAAGGACAAACTTAGCTACTTTATTTAATACATATAATTTGGGAGACACAAACTACCAAAAAACACAGCCCCAAAGTAGAAGCATTCATTTTTGTTCGCACATATGAGAACATGACAGTTGTCAAATAAAAGGACATCATCTTGAACTGCAGTCACTTTTAGGAAGAATTTCCAGATGTTATAAAACTCAACCTCATGCTTTGGTGGCATTTTTTCAAGGTTCTGGAATACCCAAGGTCATTGAGGAAGGCTATCGTTTCAAGCAAACCCAACTTTTATATCCCTGACTGTTGATCACCGGGGAATTGAGAAATACAGTATTCTGTGATTCGTTTATAATATGCTGTGATCAAACACGAACCCATGACTTTCACAGATGGTTACTATGAGACATTGACACCACAGTAGGGGAGGGAAAAATGTTTTCCTCTTCTCATCTCAGGTTCTCCAGATGGAGTTCTGCTATTTAGACAGGCAAGAGACAAATTATCGTGAGAAAAACAATTTTATTCATATGTGCATTGTTCATACACATGGGGCACCCGAAGATGTGACTTGATTCAGGCTTGCATGCCTTCTGAGACAAGCTATGGGAAGGTGACTGGAGAAGTATGATAAACAAGGATTGTTTAGTAAGGTTGTTATTTAGATTTAAGTCGGGAGAGAGAGAGAGACACCCTCCAAGTAGCTCAGTTGGTGGGAGCACTGTCCTATACAAAATGGCTGCGGGTTCCATCCCTGGTCAGGGCACATACACGCATCAACAAATGAAATGCATAAATAAGTGGGACAACAAGTTGATGTTTCTCTCCCTCCTTCTGTCTCTCTCAAAGCAATCAGTAAAAAAAATTTTAATGTAAATTTCCTTTATAAAAGGACAGCTCCTGCCCTGTTTTTAAAGCTTTCCCTGCCTCTGTTGATGCTCATGGCCTTTAGCTCAAAAATTATTCATAAACCAAAGAGGCATATTTTGGGATGGCATATTCTGGTACCCTTCAAATGCAAAATGACTTTTGATACAATTTACTTTTCTAAAAATTACCATAGTACGAGTTTTCCCCTCTTAGGAATGGTGTTGTCTTATTCCGGTGGAGACAAGCCTTGCTTCTCATAACTGGAATCTGGCCTGACAGACTGTATTGTTAGTATTTGAAAGAAAAAAATCTAACGAAACCAGAATCTGCAGACTCCAACTTGGAATGGGACAGAGATAAGAGATACACTTGAGTTTTGATTCTTTCTTCCAAACAAGTTAGTCATCGTCTTCTGTCTATAAAATTATCCAGCTTTAAATTAAATTCACTCAAGCCCTGAAAACAGCAGTGAAGATCATTTTTTGCAGTACTAATAAAAAATGTAAGTGAAGATGAGCCTCTTGCTTATACTAGTCTGTACCAGTGAGGCCTAAACTTCTGACATATGCGGCCGCTGCCAAAACTTGAGTGTCAGGGTGCTGAGGGATCAGTTTTGGCTGTGGATCAAGGCAGCATCTCAACCTTGATGGCGGTATCTTGTCACAAAGTTATGTAAAAACGTCAAGAATTGAAGTATCTCGTGGAGGCCCAGTAGACTTAATCAGCGTAAACCAGAATTTGCCTGGTGTGTGTTAACAAACATCAGACCTGCTTTCCAATGTAAAGAACAACTCGCTCATTGCTCATTCTGGAGTTAACCAACTTCTGTCCGGATTTCTAGAAGGGGGACGGTTTGCAGGGATTGCCTGTGAGAATCCAGTTCTTCTCGAACTTACCCCACACATTTACCAGCCCTACAGCACTTTCATAACCACCTCAGGGAGACGCTCAGTTGAGGAGGATCCAGTGAGCCCGATTCTGAAAGGATTACCCTTCCTCTGAGTCCCAGAGACCCTGCAGTTTCCTTTTCTGGAATATTCAAGCAGGAAACTTAGAGGTCCCGTGTTCTGAGCAGCTCGTCCCTGGCATTCCTTAAAGAAAACTTGATGAGTTTTGGACAAAGAACTACCCATTTTTAAATTTTTAATAGAGGTCTTGAGGTCTTGATTTAGATTTATTTATTTATTTATTTATTTATTAGTGCAGATTATTGACTTTCTTTTCTTTTTTATATAGGTCATTGATTTTATTTATTTATTTATTTATTTTTATTAATGTGTTACATGTATACATATCTTCCCATTGCCCCCACCCCCTTGGTGGGATCACTTATTGTCAAAGAATGAATTGCTCTTGAGAGAAAGTTTACAAAGGTAAGACAATGCTTCAAATTTTAACACAGAATTTATTTCACCCGCCCATTCATGCTAGAAATCCTGACATTCTATTAACAAAACCCATTAAGCCTCTGTCACAATATTCATCATTCTATTAATCAGTGGAAGCAGAGTTCTTGGGATACCATGAGGAAAAGAATTTCCTGAGCCCCCATAGGAGGGTGGGATTATGAGGGAAGCTTTGTTGATTATATAAAATGAAGGGAGTTTCCCCTCTAAGTCCCATCTCTGTCTGTGCTGCGATGGAAGAAGTCCAATCAGTCTTCAGCAGGCCATTGCCCATGGTTTCTGCTCCATAGGAAAGTCCATCCCAGCATCTGGATAGCTTAGCTTGTTTCCCAGCTGCAGTCCATTGTGTGTGGGGCCCACGTGACCTCATGGCTATGGAGAGAGAACAGGTGTTCTCAACATTTATCAACATTTTGGTAAACTTTAGCATCAAATCAAGATCACTTTACTTTTTAAATAAATGACAGTTTTAGTTTTTAAAACATTAAATCAGTGTGGTTCTGAATCTTTCTGAAGTTTTCACAAAACGATCCTAATTTACAGTCGCACTTTGAGGGTCAGGACTTCTCAGGGACAAGTTGGGAGTATTTATGTGATGTACTCAAGTATACACATGCACACACATACATAAACACATATACACACATGTACATACACCCATCAGTACATATGCTTGTGTGCATACTAGTGCTTACATGCATGCTCACAAACACATGTACATGCATGCACACACTGCACATATACACACACATACACAGGATGTCATGGGCTCCCAGATTTTGATCAGCCACCCTCTACCCACCCATGACTCAAGGTGTGAATGGGTACAGATGGGGAAGGTAGTGATGGATCCCTCAAGTCCCATCCCATTCCCACCCAACCAGGGCTAACCTTGACTTTAAAAAAATAAATTAACTTGTTTGTCCCATTCTTCTTCTTCTCTCCCTTCTCCTGGTGTACAAATTTCCACTGTCAGAATAAAATAAATGATATATTTGTTTAAAATAAATCTTCACATATACATGAAGTTAATTTTTAATTAATTTTAAAAAGTTTGAAACATTCATTTAAAATTAATTTAGCCCACGTGTTTTTTTTGGTTTGAGCTTCACCATGTTCAGGGATTTAATTTTAGGCCTAAAGATTAATAGCAACTGAGGGGGTCATAAGAAAGTCTTGCATAGCCACAGGCAGTGTTTGATTTTATCATGACTTAAGACTCTCAATTATTAAAATACTTCCTTTTGTCAATCTGAGTTTCTTTTTTCCATGAGAGCCTACATCTCTTTTAGGAAAACCCCCACAATCACCCTCTATTAAAACAAAGTAAAGAAGCCTATGAAAGTAATTAAGATTTTATTAAAGAAATTTTAATAAGCCAATTATTGCTCATGAATATGGATAATCTCAAGAAAAAGAGCCATCTTGTGCCTGAAATAATAATAAACTATATTTGAAATAGTTATTTAAATGTCTTCTCAACTAAACTTACTGTTAAAATTATATTTGGAAACAGTAATAATTTTATACTGATCAAGGAAAGCTATTGAATACATATAATTTAGGGAAAGATGCAATAAAAACAATTTTATTAGAGATAATAATCTGGAAAAATTTAGCATATTTTCATCGGGTAAATTAAAATTTGTTAGTGATCATCAACTAAAATGCTGAAACATTGCTATGTTACTTTCAGATAAGAATAAATGAGGTAGCTTGTTATGGCTGCTGAATACCATTGTGAATTCAATTTACTCCACAGTTTTTCCACAAATTGAATTTTTTGTATTGCCTTGGCTAATTTGAATTATGAGAGAGTTAATATAGGAAAATTACTCAAATGAAGCACTGGAGATAAGCCTTCTAATGCTGAGCTGATTAATGTTTTTCAGTGATGTAAATTTTTTTCTACTAGCTAAATGTAGAAGTTCTATAGGGTCAAAGGTTATAATTCCCTGAAATGACCGTTTTGTATTCTCATTTGGATTTATTATTTGTAACATTACATCTTGCATCCACTATTTTATTCTTTCAAATTATCACTTTGTTCTGCTAGCACTATGATACTTAACAAATATTTGATGCTAGAAGCACATACCATCCTATAAGGGTCATGTTATCCATTTACTAATACTTGTATTTATTTGCCATCTGTTTGGTGAGGACTAGTGTTTATTAGAGCATGCTTTATGTGCTGTATGTGCTCTGTATGCTGTGAACACTCGGACAGGGTCCTTACTTTCATTTCATGGCTGGGACCTTGTGAGGAGCAACAATGAGCATGCAAATGACAGAAAATCAAAGAATGAAAAAGGAGAGGAAATATGCATTCGTGATGAGGTTTCTGCCGAAAATTAAAATACAATATCTGATAGCAAGTGTCTGGGAAGGTAGTTTAGACTGACCCAAAAAAGTCTCTCTGAGTTTGGCACATTTAAAGGTGCCAGATGAGCAGAAAGAAGGATCAACCTTGGAAAAGTCTTGGAGAAGGATGGTCCAGACAGAGAGCAGTTAGTCCAAGAGATCTGACTACAAACGAGCCTGAGTGCTCAAAGAGGAGATGTAAGGCAGAACAACTAGAACTATAGTAATAGGAGACCATGAGGGCATTCACTAATGTACCCACTGTATCCAGCACATACGCATGGAATGCACAAATGGGTGAATGAAAGGATCTGATTGAAGATTTAGGGCCTGATCGTGAAGCTACAGTTAGAGGTTTAATTTCATTTGAAGCATACAGAATACCAGTTCTTTAAGGGGATGTGTGGTACACCAAGTAATGGTCCCCCAAGCATGTCCTAATGCTCAGATTTTGTGAATGTTTTCTTTCATAGCCAAAGGGACTTTGCCCATGGGATTAAGTGAAGGATCTTGAGATGGGGAGACAGTCCTGGTTATCCAGGTGGGCTCAGTGTCATCACAGTGTCATAATAGGATCAGAGTCGGGGAAGGAGAAGTGATGAGGATGTTGAGGTCACAGTGAGGCCAGCCTTCAGCCAAGGACCCCAGGCAGCCCTTAGAAGCCTAAAAAGACAAGAGCATCCCCCCTCAGTGCCTCCAGAGGAGCGCAGTCCTCCGATCCATTGGAGACGCAGACCTCTGGAAAGCTAAGATAATCAATCCGGGTTGTTTTGAGTCACTATGTTTGTGGATCGTTGTCACAGCAGCAGTGTGAAACTAATACAGGGTCATTCCAACGCAAAGAAAGTGTTCAGCTATTCATAAATTTCAAACATAAAGAGGACACGTTTTTTAAAAGTTGAATATCACTTGCAATCTAAGTTAACATTCATTTTAAATGTACTTACAAAGTTGAGTTGGATCCTCCTTCCTGTGTCTTCTGTACTCTCAGGATAGACTTCAGTGAGAGGATAGGGGACTTGTGAGGAATGAAAGACAAGTGGATCCAAGTTAGAATGAGGAGAAACTATGGAATGAAAGTGTTGTATGAGGGAACAGAGGGGCAGAAGGGCAGGAGAAAGGAAAAAGGAGAGTGGGAGGTTGAGAGGAAAGGGAAGGGAAGGGAAGGGAAGGAAAGGGAAGGCCAGGGAAGGGACATTATCTACTGTTGCTGCATAACAAATTACCCCAAGTTGTGGCAGCATAAAACAACATTAACCCCATCCAGTCTGAGTGCCAGGAGTCCAGGAGCAGCACATTTGGCTGGTTCTGGCTCAGGGCCCCCATGAAGTGGCCATCAGCGGAAGGCTGGCCTGGGCTGGAGGGTCCCCATCCCTCACGTGGCTGGTGGCTGGAGGTCTCAGTTCTTCGCCATCGGGCCCATCCATTGTGCTGCTTTGTGTTCTCACAGCAGAACAACAGGCTTCCCTCAAACAAGCCATTTGCAACAGCTCGGAGGATGAGGGATACCTTTTCTGTAACCGCATCTCAGAAATCACTCATCATTCCCTCCACCTTGTCGGTTGGTCAGAGTGAATCACTCATGGGGAGAAGGCCTGGGCCCCACCATGTGAAAGGAATGTCGGAAATGTTTGGGCATTTCAACCAACACAGAAGGAAGAGAAAGGAATGAAGACAAATTTGAGCAAAATACCTATTTCTCATTTGTTCACAAAGAACGTCTAAATATGTTAATTTCTTTCTCTGGCCAATACTAATGGTGTGTGTGTGTGTGTGTGTGTGTGTGTGTGTGTGTGTGTGTTTCTGTTTCCCACCTTTCACTCCTGCCAGACATGTTGCCTTTATCTCAGATGTCTGATCTGATTGAGATCTGAGGCTGCTGATTCTACACTCAAGCTTATTTCTGGTGCCCACATAATCTAATAAAATCCCAAGTATTGCCCGGGCTGATTTGGCTCAGTGGATAGATTTCCATCTGCAGCCCACAGTGTCAGCCTGCAGACTGAAGGGTCCCGGGTTCGATTCCGATCAAGGGCATGTTCCTTGGTTGTGGGCACATCCCCACATGCGTGCAGGAGGCAACTGATCAATGATTCTAACTATCTATTCCTCTCCCTTCCTCTCTGTAAAAAAAATCAATGAAATATATTTTTAAATGTATTTTTTAAAAATCAATAAAATATATATTTTTAAAATTCCAAGTAGTGAGGGCCCCCTGCAACTAGTTTGCTGAACTCCCCCCAAAAGAAATTCTGCCACTTTGCCAAGTCCTCGTCCAAACAGCAGGGGTAAAGCTGTCCGTGATCAGAGATCCACCTGTCGTTCTCAGAAGTTCAGGAAGCACTGTGGCTGCAGATGGAAATTGAGCTGGAAAGTTTGGAGATACGGGTCAGGCATTCTGATGTGAGTTCATGGGGATGTGAAGCACAGATGGAGCCAGCCTGGAAGGTGGAATGAATGTGAACTAGGAAACATCTGTCCATGCACAATTCTGAATTAGGTTACTCTAATTAATGAATTAATGAGAAAGGAAAGGCGAGAAAAGCCCAATAAACAATTACCTTGGATTCTATCTTCTTTTCCAACTTTTCGCCCATGAGAGATATTAGGCCTTCAGATATATATATATATTCTTTTCCCCTCTTCTCACCTCTTTTTTGATGGTTAGGAAATAGTAAAAATTGCTTTATTATCATAAAATCCATTTACAATCATTTAAATTTCTTTCATGTAAAATTACAAAAGTCTCCCTTTTACTATTTAGTTTGTAGAGGGAGTATGTGTTTTTAGCATGGCATATCAACCCTAATTTAAAATGTTTGCAAACCTCAATTTTCTTGTGTTGGTATTTTCAGATCAGGACTTTGGAATGAAAAAAACTTCTGTTTTGTTTCTGTATGCTTGCAATGTATACTTAGAAGAACAGACGCAAACTCTTTAATGTGATATTTTACAAAATTATCCTCTAATTTCTGGGTAGCTATTACTTTCATTTTAATGTGCTTGTTTAAAAATGAAAATCTAATTACTTTTTTAAAAGGAACATTTTTGTGAGACTGCAAATGAACAGAGGTAATCATTTGGATTACCCAGAATTTCATAAAACATTTCTCAGAAGGATGAATAAAGAAACAGGTTCATATAGTATTTAAAACAAAATAAATATATGATAATATTTCTAGTATTTCAAATCATTCCAAATCCAAATATATTTTTAAGCATCTTCTGTGTACCACTGAGTATTTTTTGTATACTCAATTTAGGATCTTACTAGCAATGCAAACATGCAACTCAGAAATGTAGAGAAAATATGGATGCTAAAGCAGAGGTGACAAAATCTATCCACGTAAAAATCTTTCCATCATGGTAAATTATTTTGTGGGTCCCACAGTCTCTGTCCCTAATACTCAACTCTTCTCTTAGCTACATTAGTTATTAACAATCTAACACTATTTGACCTTCAGATTAGTATTAATATGCTTTGGTAGGTCAATATGTGCAATGCAAGAAACTAACAAGGCAAATTTCAGAAATAACTGTGGTCTGTTCATTGTGAGTAGAAAAAATACAATCGCGTGTTTAAAATTATTGAAAACTTATTAAACAAGTAAGTTCGAAGATGTGTTTCTTAGGACAACGGTGCTGTTTCCTTCCAATATATGCAATGATGATGTCTGTTTATGTTCGTCTTAAGAGAGAATGCAATCTTTTTTATAATAAAATGGAGTAGCACTTTCAGTTTCTTTTCCCTTTATGTGTTCTGTTTGAACAACAAAAAGAATAATTATTTTAAAAGCATTTTCAAGTGACATTATTATATGTATATTCAATACTTATGGCCTTTCTAAGATTGATGCCATTTTAAAGTCTCTTTTAAAAATATGTAGAAACCTGAACATTTCATCTGTTCTCAAAATGTTTCATTTTGCTCAGCCTGCATTATTGCTGTTATACTCTGTCCTTGGAAGACATGCCCTACAGCCCTCTCTGTTGCTATATAAGAAAGAACAATCTGTAGCTCCTCCTTAAGCTTTGCTTTCAGGGAAAAGCTGACAAAACTGTCACAAGTGACAGGAAATTTAGATTTCTTGTTGAACTTTTCTTCAGCAGACCTGATGCTGGATTCTCAGAAGGTCATGCAATGGTGGCTGGTTCTCCATGGACACTAAGTGAATCAGGCAGACCACAGGTGCATACAGCGGTCTGGAAGTCTGATTCAGACAACTTTCACTGCTCTTGGTTAGAATTGGGGTACGTGGGTCCCTGCTATTAATAGTGAAATGGAAACCTGGTTGGTATCCTCAAGTCAATCAAATCTCCCAACCTTTCAGCCTCCCTGATGGAACAGATTAATCATGTCACAGTTCCTCTGCCCACTTGTCAGATAGCCATAGCATTTTTTTTTTGAAAAAATATTTTTTATTGATTTTAGAGAGGAAGGGAGAGGGAGAGAGAGATAGAAACATCAATGATGAGAGAGAATCATTGATTGCTGCTTCCTGCATGCCCCACACTGGGGATTAAGCTCTAACCTGGGATGTACCCTGACCAGGAATCAAATCATGATCTCTTGGTTCATAGGTCAACGCTCAACCACTGAGCCATACTGCCCGGGCCACAGCACTCTTTTAACGGGTTCACATAGATGTTCTAAATTAAAGGTGCACTCTAGGACACACTATCTTAATCTCTCTACTCACGCTGTTAACCTGATTAGGGAAAATGCTTTTGAGATGAGAGAAAACAGTGGCCATCCAAAAGCTCTGTTTGTGTCTATCTTGCAGGAGTCCTTTGGAATCTCTCGTCTTGTGATGCTCTCAAAATGCCAATCATCCAGGACACCCTGGCAGTGTTGACCAATGCCGTGATCATCCCCCACTCGGGCTGGGAAAATTCACCCCTTCAGGACGACCGAAAAATACAGCTGCATTCCTCACAGGTGCTGCGAAATGCCACTGGATGCCTAAGGTGTGTCCCATGTCATCATACACGTTCACTGTTCCTGTAACTTTAATTGCTGTGTTACTCAAGATCAAAGTGTCTGGAAGGATGACTGCTGAGATGGCAATGGAGTACGAGAAGTTAGTAAAAACATTTCTAGTGAGGTACTGATGAGGTATAAGTGTCTCCTTCAACTTGTTTTTCATGTTTTCTGAGGTTTGGGGGGGAAAAAAAAACAACATTTTCATTTCAACCAAAAGTAGTTCATTTTCTCTGGAAAACCATACTTTCCAGTAATTTCCCATGTTATGACATATGCACATAGGATAACCAGGCAGGTCAGCTGGTGGTTGGGGGAGAGTCCATGACCTATATACATAAGGATCTAGTTGATTTTTGCCAGTAGCTTTTTTAAATTTTCTTTGTGATTGAAAGAACCTATAATTCTTAGAATAGCTATCTAATAAGGCCTATTGTATGAATTTTTAACAATAAAAGTAGTAAATGTGTTGTAATTTTCTCCCAATGCATTTTTATAAAATATCATTTTCTAGAAATCTCTTGAAATATCTTTGAATCATCCTTATGTTTTGCCTAATTTTTGTTCTTAGAAAAGAATGTAATAATCAAGTTCTTCCAAACTCTAGAAACTGTGCTCCCAAGAATATTACATTGTGGACCAGAGTTGGAATTCTCTGCTGGATAAGGTTGATGATGGGGCGGGGCAAAACGTGACTTCAAGTATCTAGTCAAATTATCTATATTTCAAAAGTAAAACGTGCAGGATTGCTTTTGCTGGGCTGGCTCAAAGCTGCCATCTCTCCTACAGTTGATTGGTTTCTAGGTGCAAAAACCCGACTCTATTCAGAAGGAACAAAATCACCTTGGTGACATTAATAATAATTACCTCATGAATATTTATAGCAGTGCTCTTAGCCTCCAGTCTTAAAGAGGGGCGTGTGTGCTTGTGTGAAATGTGCATGCATAGAGGGAGATAAAGAGAGTCTGCCTCCGTAAACATCGACCTGCATTCATGGGCAGGAATAGGAAATCCTCTAGCAATTTTTCTTTCCCTCAAGGTCACAAAATAATGATCTTTTGACATGGTTTCTTTAGATAGGCTCCATCCAAAGCCAAATGTACAATTCTCCAAACCCCCCTGTTGAGCCATCTATTTTATAACTTCTTAAAGTCTATTATCATCCTGAAAACTCCTGTGGCAGCATAAGAAATAAAACTCTCCCAAAGCTACAACTGTAGGCATTTCTGACCCTTTCTACCTTATTTGTCGATTTCAGTTATTTGCAACTATTAAAGTAATTTTTTCCTTCAGAGCATTCCTGACTTGTAGAGTTGTCATCATTCCTAACGAAGATCACAGAAATGCCTCAGAATCAATTGTAGAAGTATAGTCAACAAAGACCTGATTAGCGCCATCAGTTAAAATCCTCCCTGAATAATATAGCAACATAATTAAATATTCATGATGGTTGAGATAATGATGTAGATCACCACCAATTTGAGCATACACTCAACATTGTTCGATGAAAACTCATGATGAGCTAGACCAATGTGGGTTCAAGGACCCCTTTTGTAGCTCATCTGGCTGAGCTTAGGGTCTGGGATGTGACCTAGAGCAAAGAGGTCAGAATGGGATGCCTGTCCATTCATCTCTGTTCCTGCACACAAGTGCTGCTTCTGCTACTGGCCAGGAGTGACCACATCATAGGGAGCAAAAAATGAGGACATCTGATTTAGATAAGAGTTTCCTATAAACACATGGACTTTCCTTAGTGTGGATGCAACCAGGTTTAGGGTTTTTCCACTTTTCTGAGTTTATCATGTGAGCAACAAAGCCAAACTCGTCGGTGTATGATGAATATTTCATTTCCCCCTGATTTTAATTTCTACCCTTCTACAGAAAGAAATACAATTTCTCTCTTCTTATTTGAATGTGTTTATGAATCATTCCACATTGATAAGCAGGGTGGACAAAGAGGGGAAGAAAAGAGCCCTGGTAAGGGCTACAATTAATTTATCAAATTAAGACTCAGTAAATGAAAGGTTTCAATAAATTTCTACTATTATTTGCTACCTACTTAGAACCAATGTTGGCAAAACACCAAAACAGTCGCAAATGTTTATAGCATGATGGAAGATTCTAAATTTCAGTATGTGCGGTATTTACATTCTTCATTTTTCAAACAAAACCCAGAAGTTATTTACATTAAAGAAATTTCTTTTAGTGCTGCTCCTGCCTTCCAACAGCCTATCTGTAAGCATTTGCTGAGTCCCTACTGTGTGCCGACGGGGGAGGGGGACGGGGACCAGAGAGGCCGAGATAAACATAGAAGTCCCAGCCTTTCAGAAACTCATAATCTACTGCAAGAAAATGTCACCCATACAATAAACCCTAGTGTAATATCTTAGGATAGTTGAGAAGGAAAGGCTGGGGAAAGGGTGATGAACTTAGCCATAGTGGTAAAAAAGTCTTCAAGAATCAGGGGTTGTTGGGGCCAAACAGAGAAAGGACATCAGTCAATGCAGTGGATGAGCACTGTGCCCAGAAAGAGAAACAGACATTCTTTCTTTTTTTATAGCAGCGTAGTATTCCATTGTGTAGCTGTACCACATTTTTCTAATCCACTCATCTGTTGATGGGCATTTAGGCTGTTTCCAAATCTTAGCTATGCTAAATTGTGCTGCTAGGGATATAGGAGTGCATATATCGTTTCTGATTGGTGTTTCTGTTTTCTTGGGATATATTCCTAGAAGTGGTATTACTGGGTCAAATGAGAGTTCCACTTTTAATTTTTTTAAGAAATGCCATACTGTTTTATACAGTGGCTGCCACAGTTTGCATTCCCGCCAGCAGTGAACAAGTGTTCCTTTTTCTCTATATCCTCTCTAGCACTTGTCATTTGTTGATTTGTTGATGATAGCCATTCTGACAGGTGTGAGGTGGTACCTCATTGTGGTTTTAATTTGCATCTCTCAGATGATTAGTGACTTTGAGCATGTTTTCTTAGGTCTCTTGGCTTTCTGAATGTTTTCTTTCAAAAAGTGTCTCTTTAGGTCATTTGCCCATTTTTTGATTGGATTGATTACCTTTTGTTAAGTTGTATGAGTTTTCTATAAATGTTGGAGATTAAACCCTTATTGGAGATAACATTGGCAAATATGTTCTCCCATGCAGTGGGCTTTCTTGTTGTTTTGTTGATGGTTTCTTCTTACCATTTACAACAGCATGGATGGAACTGGAGAGCATTATGCTAAGTGAAATAAGCCAGTCAGTGAAAGAAAAATACTACATGTTCTCACTCATTTATGGATAGTAGAGAACATTATAAACTGATCAACAAAAACAGATACAGAGGCAGAGAAGCATAGAACAGACTGTCCACAGCGGGAAGGCTGGGGAGGGTTGGGTGGCTGGGGGGAGGTAAGAGATCAACTGAAGGACTTGTATGCATGTATATAAGCATAACCAATGGAGGCAAGACACTGGGAGGGGTTTAAGGGTATGTGCCCGGGGGTAGGGGAGGCTGGGGGAAGGTCAATTGGGGTGGGGGGAAGGAGACATATGTACTACTATTTGTAACACTTTAAACAATAAAAAAAAAAGAATTTTTTTTAAAGTGTGCTCTGACATAGAATGCAGGGGAGGGAGGAGGTGGTTCCCAGGATCTGCAGGTGGTCTACGACCCTAGGGGACTTCAGGAAATGCAAAGTTTAGGAAACTAGACCTGGGTCTGTAGGAGTAGAAAGCTATGGTGATTCTTGACCAAGAGAACACAATGGTCAGCTGTGTGTGGGAGCAATTGTGCAGGACAGAGTGGGGACAGGTGCGGAGAAGTGACAGGAAGAGCAGAGCAGTGAATTTACCAGGATACCCTGTGTGTCTGATTTTTATGATACCTCCTGTGGACTACAGTGAATGTCAACATTTTGTACCATTCAATTAAATTTAACTGTCACTGACTTGTAGCTTTGTGAACTATTTCCATAGATCCTTACATTAAATACACTAGCCTATCAAACATCATAGCTTAGCCTCGCCCGCCTGAAGCATGCTCAGAACACGTACATTAGCTTACCACTGGGCAGTTCTCTTGAGTTTCATCTCAAGAGTAATTGCCTTCCTCTTCTTTCCCACCAGAAGCAGAAGACACAGATGGGCATTTGGTAGATGGGATGCAAAATCACAAAGCATAATGTCAAAAATGTGCCAGCAACACAGCATACTGTAGAGTATTGGCTGTTTACCCTGGTGATTGCGTGGCTGGAGTCTCAGCTCACTGCTGCAGCCCAGCATCAGGAGAGAGTTTCCGTACCTCCTGTCACTGGCCCGAGAAACGATCAAAATTAAAAACTGTGAAGTACAGTTTCTATTGAATGCATATGGCTTTTGCACCAACTTAAAGTCCAAATACTGTTAAGTTAAAACTTTATAATATAGTCAGGACTGTCTGTACATTGTTTATTCTCAAATTTATTATAAGTTTAATAGCTCCTCCAGCAACATCTTAAGTCTCAACCTAGATGATCAACCAGAGCAATGGGGAGGGCTGGGGAGGGGGGAGGTGCCTTTCTTTGTGAAGATAAGACTATATTTTAAGGCATATCTTAGATAATAAAGTTGACATTATTTATCCATATCCTTCATTCTTTTATAGATGACTTAAAATGAATTCATTTTTTTGTCTTATATGTAGTTTCTGTAACTATAGTTTCAAGAATGGGTAAAGAAAATAGTATGTAAATATTATAATATATAAAAGAATATATCAAAGATATGTTTACAATAATATGTTAAAGAAAGTAAAACTTTTTCTAACACAGTGTGACTCACAAAGCCAGCGGAAATAGTTTATGGTAGGTAACCATAAATTTATCAGATCATTATCAGAATCATTACTCTTGGTTTTGGTTCCTAGTAGGATTCAAACTTGTTTATGTTCTTTTAGGGTGGGAAGCTGCGGTTGAGATTTGAAGTAATTACTATTCTAAAGAAGAACACCTTTTGAAGTTTCAGGAAGAAAAAAAATGTTATAAGGACTAATTTGGCCACTTTTAAATATCCAAATGTTGATCAGAGTGAAATGTAAGTTAGAAAAAGGCCACAGCCTTACTTAATAGCTAAAATCTGGATCCTAATACTGTGTAATCCTTTGACAGTTTGGTACAGTCTTTTACCCAGTTTCTCAAGCCTTCAGTTTGACTATAAATATTATATCAACATCAATGGTGGTGCCTTACCCTCCAAGCCTGGAGCACATGGCATGCTCATAAGGACATTCTAAAGGAAAGAGCCGCTTGTCTTACCTTCTCTAAAAGGCCTGGTAAACTTTCAGGGGAAGATGTCCTATCTGTTATATAAAAGATATCCTTTTATATAAGCACATGTGAAATACAAAATGAAAAGTTAATGCCTCAGCCCTTTTCCTTTTAATATTCATTTCTGTGTAGGACATAGAGTTTTTCAAAAGCAGATCTATCTATTTGTTCCTGAACTATCTATCTGGCACTGAGGAAACAGGACAAAAATATTTTTTTTAATTTAATCTCTCCCCTTTTGTTGGAGGAGCATGTTGATAAAATGATGGTGGCTATAGGGGGGGGACTCAGGAAGCAGTGTCAGATGGGGACAGTGGACCTCAGAGCCCGGGGTGATTAGCAGGGGGAGGGGCTCATCTCCACAGGCCTCCATCCACCCACTCCCTCCTCCCCACACCTCACACCTGTACTAATGCTCACCATCTCCCTCATTTCTCTCCCCTTTCTAAATTTTATCTTTTGCTCCAATTCTGCCTGCCTAACGCTGTAGTTGTTAATGAAAACCATGTTAAAGCATGCCCCAATATAAATGTGCTAGTCCTGAGGAAGTTGTAGGATGTGGTATGCATGAAGTTGTCCTGATAATCTTGTTCCTCATCACTGTGACCAAACGTTCCCCAGAGAATCTGCTTCCCTGTGGCCTGAGCCAGGCCATTCAGCCCTGAAAATAGATTCCGTCTTGTACTCATGATTGTTTCACTGCACAATGTATAATCGAGTTATTAATCTGTGGGCAGAGTAATCATCACCTTCAACCAAAAACATGTGTTACCAACCCTGGCCTGAATGCTGCCTAGGCAAGGTTAGTCGGCCTCAGCCTGTGGACAAGCTTATCTTGGCTGAGGTCACTGTAGGGGTTGCATACATGTTCTCCCAAGTTTTATATTCACCAGAAACCTCAGGATGTGACCTTATTGGGAAGTAAGGCCTTGGCTGGTAGAATTATGAAAGTGAAGATGAGGTCATACTGGATTAAGGTGTCCCTAAATCCAATGAAGGTGCCCTTACAAGAAGACGACATGCACACTGAGACGCACCGAGGAGGTAATGTGAGGACACAGGCAGCGATGGGAGTGATGCAGCCACAAGCCGAGGGTGTTCAAGGATTGCTGCATGCTCCTAGGAAAAGGGGAGGAGGGTTATTCCCTAGAGCAGTGGTTCTCAACCTTTCTAATGCTGCTTACCCTTTAATACAGTTCCTCATGTTGTGGTGACCTCCAACCATAAAGTTATTTTCGTTGCTACTTCATAACTGTAATTTTGCTACTGTTATGAATCGTAATGTAAAGATCTGTATTTTCCGATGGTCTTAGGTGTCCCTGCTAGTGGTTCTTAACCTGTGGGTTGCGACCCACAGGTTAAGAACTGCTGCTGTAGAGCCTAGACCCCCTTCTGAGTAACCCAGAGGGAGTCTGCAAAGCCTGGGAGCCACTGGAGAACATAGCACAGGGAGAAAAATGGGGTCAGTAACTCTAAGAAGTTGCCTGTCCCCAAACAGTGGCCACACACTGGAATGGACCCAGATAGGGGGCGGTTTTCTCCATGCACAAGAGCCTTCCCCTCCATAGCTCAGGTGTAAAGCAACACATCTCCTCTAGCAGTACTAGGCTCTGCAGCCAGATGTGGCTGCCCTAGGTAGAACAGGTTCAAATCCAGCTCCTTCACTGGTGGCCGAGAAAGAGCCTTCCCTCCTGTGGATCCCATGTGTGTTTTCTGCCCCTGTGGGTGAGCCTCCTGCCTTTGAACTAGCTTCTGAAAGTTGCATGGACTTGTTTGCTACAACAGAGGGCTCGAAGTCATTGTAGGTGCTCATGTAGGGCACGTGACATGATGCCAGTATCATTGAAGGAAGCTGGCTCCAGCCGCTGGTCACCGAGTGGACACTTCCTCAATTTCATGTGAAGCATGACCATGCCTCCCTCCCAATGACAGTAGCACAAATCAATATCGTAAAGATCCCTGTCTCAGCCGTTATCATCACCTCCGAGAGAACTGTAGGTGAAGCCACGTCCTCATCTGGCAGCTCAGGAAGACAACTCGGCTCTCTGGGATGGGAGAGGTGGCTTCCCTGTAGTCCTGCATGCTTAGGACCCATCTCCCGCTGAAGTATTTGCATAAGGCTGGCTTTGCCAACTTCCACAGCTCATTTCCTGCTGCTGTGGAGTCATTTATTTATTTTTATTATTCTGCTCCCACTTTGGCATCTTGTCCTGAAGGACAACAATATACAACCCTAATTTTTCCCATCGATCTCTGTGTACACGAGAATGTTATTAAGCCTGTCAGAGGAGCCTCGCTGTGCCTTTGCTTATGAATATAATTAAACTCACACCCTCAATTAGTCATTTTTACCCACATAATGGATGAGTGCTTGGTCCCATGGAACCACTAATTCCGGAGTGACCTTGAGAAAACACTGTAACGAAGTAATACTAGTGATAATCACACTCCGGCTGGAAAGCCCCGAGGACTTGTATTTTATGGGACTCAACCACAGGTAAAAAGAATTATTATTATTGTTTTTATATTATGTTCAGTTGGTTGCCAATATTATTCATCTAAGAGGGATCTGGTTTCGAAAGTATTTTTTAAGTCTTGTATAATGAGCTCTGGATGCATGCCAGCTGAATTGAACACTCTTATCCGGGTCCTTAAGAAGGGAAGGACCTGGTGTGTGCTGTGGTGAACAGAGAAGACCCCCTCACTCACTCTCTCACACCCATGTTCCCACACCTGGCCCCAAAGCAGAAGATGCTCCTCGCCTGAGCAGCTCTCCACTTCTGATCGTTGTGTCTGTTATGGATGAAAAGTGAATGTTGGGGGATGAGGGGGCATGACTCAGCAATGAACATCCTCTTCTAGGAAGGGAACAGAGTTCAGGAGGGCCAAAAGAGTAGGAGGTTTTAGGACCGCATCAGAAAGGATGGATGGCTTCCGCCTCAGCAGCTCCATCTGACTTCTCAAGGTGCACTGCTCTAGCTCACTTCCTCCCAGTCAGAAGGAGACAGTGGTTGATGTGAATTCATTTGGTAGGGCTCTCATTACAAAGTACCACAGATCTCTTCTTCTACTTAGACAACAGAAATGCATTGCCTCACAGTTTGGGTGGTTAGATGTCTGAGATCAAGATATCAGCAGGGGTGGTTCTCAGAGGTCTCTCTCATTGGCTGGTGGATGGCCACCTTCTCGCCATGTCCTCACATGGTCTTCCCTCTGTGCATCTCTGTCCTAATCTCATCTTCTTGTAAGGCCCACACCAAAGTCCTCATTTATTTTAATTACCACTTGAAAGACACTCTCTCCTAAAATAGTCACATTCCACATTCTGAAGTACTAGCAATTAGGACCTCAACATATGAATTTGGGGGGAGAGGGAGGGCACAATTTAGACTATAACGGTAATATAATAGTTGGTTTTCACTGTTCATTATTGCTTTGGGAGATAATTTTTAATAAATTAAAACATTCTTGCAAGGTCATGTTGACCAGTATGAAGCATACTTGATTCATTCTATTATAGAAACCAAAAGTATACTTATTCCCTAATTTTAACTATCATTAATTTTCAGTCTCTATTTTCAAGTAGAAGGAATACTTTCCTTTCCTTACCTCCAAGAAAAGGTAGTTACAATGGAACTTCAAGAAATTCTCTATACAACAAAATAAAAATTATTAAGGCCAACTATTAAGTTTGTTCTTGAATTGAGGTTTATATAATTAACTATTTTAAAGTCTTATAATGTGATGAAATTGTTAATGATTTAACAATAAAGGAAGGCTCCTAGAAAATCTCTATACATATTCCTCTTAAAATCTAAATTTTAAATATATTTGAATTGACTTTTCATCTGGAATTAGGAGATCTATATTTGACCCCCAAATTTGATACATCTTGTGGGAAACTAGGCCACATAACCTTGACCTTAAGTTCCCAGGGCTGTGAAGGAGAGGTTTGGCCTAGTTGTCCCTGATTAAATGTAAAGTATAGTCAGGGCATTTGCTAGCTGACCCCAAATGTTCTCTAACTTGATCCCTAGTTGAAGACCCCCGAAGTTGGGCATCACCCTTCTTGTAGGGCCTGACCTTTGACCTTACCTGGTCATAAATAGGACCTTGACAGCTGCAATACTATTAGGAAGAAATTAGCCTTTGGTTTAGCATTATTATAATGCTATGCTTCTTTAATATACATGCTGTTGAATGCAATTATTTCAATAATCCAGGAAGGTAGGAGTTTCTATTCCATTTTAGAAATCACGAAGTGATGCTCATAAAGGTAGAGTAGCTTGTCCCAAGTGGTAGAGCAAGAGAAGGAAGAGTGATAGAAATGCACGGTTGTGTGATGCCACAGCTGGGCTCCACCCACTCCACCATGTTCCATTGGGCAGAGGCAAGAAGCAGCCCAAGAACATGTGTGCTTATTTACACTGAGGACAGGATGCTTCCTCAGACCAGATCCTATGAGAAGCAGACACCAGGAGAGAATTAGAAATCCATGCAGGATATTTAATTAGGGCAACACTTGAGAGAAAAAAAATGAAAGGAAGCCAGAGGAACAAGGAGCACCATCAAACCATAATGCAGATCCAACTCCCAAGTGAAGGAAGGAATGAAGGAAGTGGAAGAAGGAAAGGAGAGGGAAAGAGAAGAGGTGAGAGGATGGGAAGAAAAGGTTGTGAAAATGTCTTGGACTTAAAGGATGTTCAGAAAAACCATTGGAGAGTTCTTGAGCGTAAACAGTCCTTCTCAGGAGTCCTGGATCTCCCTGGATTGGGTTGCCTTGTCACTGCTGTGAGCTCAGTCCCTGGCTTGGAGCCTCCATGAGAAAGGAGGCCTCGAAAGGAGGGCAGATACAATGGCAGGTTTCAGGGCTCAGCGGCAGGACCATCAGTCAGTGACATTCTTGCACTCAAAGGTTTGAGTGGGTGGTTTTTCACGGACAGTCCATAAGCCTAATCTTTCACCAGCACTTCCATTCTCTATAGACCAACCACTAAAAATCACATTATCATCAGAAAGCTGCTTGGTGGTACCCAAATAGAAGGGGTTAGTTATATTGGCTGAAATTTTTATTCTGTCAACATCTATTCTTTTGAGTCCTTTCTATGTACTTGGACCTATGGTAGGCTTGAGGGTTATGGTGAAGAGCAAATAGACACAGTTGTTGTTGAAAGTAACACGTAATGTCATGAAGACATCTTCATGTACCCTAAGTCCCATTAGGCTGCCCAAGACTAGACAAATTGAAGTGTATTTTTCCTAAATAATGCCTCAATAGGCAATTTGCTTTTTTCAATATTTTCATGGCTAACCAACCTCCCTCTTACTGATACATTCTTTCTTTATACATAAAAAGGTGGGTTTTTTTTTTACCTTTACTTGGTTTATTGCTATATCTTATAGGCCTGAAGCTTTCTATCACTTCAAAATTTTTCATTTCTCTTACCTTTTATATCAGGAATAGTCTGGAAAAAAAAACAACAACTTATTTTCAGTTCTTTCAGAAGACCTTCCTATTTGCCAAGAGGACTATCTATAATTTTACAAAGTTCTTCCGGGCAATCATATTTAATTAATTGGTATCATTTCTCCCCAAGCATTTTGTTTTGCTAAATAAGAAAAAATAATGATTCACCTAAAATATTCATTATTAATATAAAATATCCCATCATTGCATACCTCCCTAAATTTCCGTCACTTATTTCTGCAAAATTTTATCTATTTAATTATGGAAATGTGCAAGATCTAACTAAAACTTGTTCTAAATTATTTATCTTGTAATCTTCTTGCAAATATGGACTTCTTTTAAAAGGATAGCAAATATTAAAGTTGATCTTTTCAATATGAATAGTCTCTCTTTTAGAGTATGAATATTCAAATATTTCTATTAGTGTGAGCAAATTAGTTCCTCTGGAAAAAAAAAGATTAAATGAAAAAGCTTAGTTAATTCCCAGTTGGTACACAATGGAGTTTAATATTTATCTCTATAAAATATTGGGTTGTAAGATGTTAACTCCCTATAAATAAAAAAAGCAAATTTTAAGAGATGGTTTACTCTTAAAATCCTTCATAATTTCTTTATATTAAAAAGTATAATTTTTCCTCTTGCTGCCTTCCAAATTATATTACATTGTATCAGAAATAGCGTCCCTGGAGAAGAAGCAAAGCAATAAGTCTATTAACCATAAATTGAGGAAGAAAGAGCTCGCCAGCAGTTTCACTTATTGCTTATGGACTACACTTCTCCAATATTTTAGCACATCTGTTTTCATACCATTTCTACTTTCCCTTTTCAAAGCAGCACTTATTTTAAAACAAGTAAAGCCAGTATTTACCAGAGTTGGGACAATCCAACTAAGAGGATGGGTACAACTCATCAGAGAACACCCAGAGCATGTGTGGAGGCTAGCCCAGATTCATTCACGTTAAATGAAGGTCTCCAACTTGCAGCTGTGATTGCTCTTGGAGAAACATAATCAATGAGAGTCACCAATTCAGAGAGCACACTTCCTGCCCACCTTTGTGTGGATTCAGAGTGGGGAGCTGGCTGCCAACTCTGCTCTGCATAGCCTGTCTCAGTTCTGTTACCTGCCTCATCTCTTTTTATGGAGTCAGATTACTTAGCCGAGAATCTCTGTATATAAAAGTCTAAGCGACCTTTACCACCAGTCGCTATGATGTGCACTAACCACCAGGGGGATGACACTCCCATGTTCCCTCCCCCCAGGCTGGCCATCACCGGCCAGGCTGAGAAACCCCACCCTGTGCACAATTTTGTGCACGGGACCCCTCATATTTAAATTAAAGTCTCCTCTCTTCCTTAGTTGACCAAGAAGATTTGAAATAAGCAGTAGAAAAGGTTCAATTTGTCATGCTGGTCTCATGGACCCCTTTCTTGGGTTGATGACTTCCTGTATCAGAGATGCCCATGACTGTTCACTTAAGGGCATTCAACAGCCCACCATGGTGGAAGGATGAGTGGGACACCTGATTCCCTGGGTTTATCTCTATCATCTTTTGGAGCTGGAATAGGGAGGAGTGAGAAATGGGGTCTCTGAACCCAGAGAACTATGGAGGCAAAAGGATCATAGATAGAAGGGGGTACAGGTGGGGTGAATGGGAGAATCTGTACTTGCTTTCATGCTCTGCATCATGGAGTTCCCAGTGGCCTCTGTGTGATGGGAGCCTCATTATTTCATAGAATTGCTCCTCTCGTTGCTCATTCTGGAAACAGGAGTTGGGGAAGCTACTGAAAGTAAAAAATATCCCTTTGTTTTTGTTAGAAAGTTTCTGTTCTGAGCTGGCAGGAACTTCCGGAAGAACCAACTGAAATGTTTTTTCAAGAGAGGGCAGCTCTGCTCAGGTGCTATGCTCGGTCAACATTCTTGTCTCGAAATGTCTAAGCACCAGAAGCAAGAGTAATAACAGGTGCTAACAGATTGACAGCCTTCAACACTGGCTTTTTCGGACGCTCTGCTTTTCTGCCTGTGTCAGAAACTCATTTCCAGTTTTTCAGTCTGGTAAGTAAAAGGACAGACATGCCAGGACTTCAGATTAACCCCGTGTCCTTCGTGATTGTCCCGAAGAGGTACAAACACACCATTATTTCCCATTAGCAAGCACTCCACCAGCAAGGAAGATGCTGTGCCGTGGATGTACTAACTGGAGCTAATGAATCCTCACAACTAATTACATTTCTCTTAAGGTAACTTAGGACCACAGAGTAGCTATGTTGGCACAAAGATTTTATGTGCAAATAGCAATACCCAGGAAGAGGCCAGCTAATTAATCACCTCCCATAATTCTCCATAATAGTCCTGTCTGGACTTTTGTATCCGGACCATTGTTCTGGCCTGGGTTACATTGTGCCTGACCTTATTTTGGATCCACAATGTAACTGGTAATTGCAGACTAATTTATATAAACAAACAAGGGACCTGCTAAATGAAGGCATTGTCGCCGTGATTGGTACTTAGAGCTGTAAGAGCTCTCTATTCTGTATAAGTTTGTGAGTTATGTGGTTGAAGTCAGCGAAGCTTGCTGCAGAAAATAATTATTCCAAGGAAGAAAATGCATTCTGTCCTTTTTAAGGCTGCCAGTGTGTGCCCCATGTTTTGGAAGAAAATGGTTTGGGGCCTTTGCTTCAAATCTCGATTAGACCTGAAGGGCAGTAACTCTCCTTAGCATGTAGAAGAGCAATGTTGATCAGCTTCTTTCTAGAACATAAAGGAACCTCACTTATTTCTCCTCTGCAGGCAAGCACTGCCTTCCTGACTAGCAAACATGATGAAACATCATTTGTCCTTGACCCCTGTCACCCTTAAGCCGCTGAAATAGATTAAAGCCAGGACTTCTTGAATAAGATGGAGCGGAGTGGCTCAGCAAGGATGTGCAGGAATAGGCTTACAAATTAACTGGTACTGGGATTTTTTTTTATGATTTTCCAAGGCTCATTTTTATGTGAAGGGAGATAATTGAGACAAATTATTATACTGTTCCCTCTTGAGCACCCAGCCAGAGTCCCCTTGGAGGTTAGATAATTTGTGGGGGACAACTGCCTGAGCAGCCTCCCACAGAGACCACAGGGACATCAGCTCAGAAAGGCACAGCTGTGTGGGGGAAGGAGCACTATTGGAGAGAGACCCTCTCACCTCACCTGTCACACCTCTTTCTATAGAAACATTTTATACTCCAAGGGCTTTAATTCAAGTGTAGCCACAGGTCAAGAAGCACGATGCCCCACAGAAATGAGATGAACCTGATCATGTGTCAGCTGACCAGCAGCACAACGTGTCCTTCTACCCAGTGGACACTTTGGACTCTAGCATGACTACCCACTCCTCCGTACTGTATTTCCTCCCCTACCCATTTCTTTCATTTTAAAGAAGGTCAGATGAAATAAATTCATGTAACATAAAAGTAACCACTTAAAAATGAACTAGAAAACAACTCCAAGACCAAGTGGACTCCTGCATCAGAGAGGAGCTGACAGGTCTGCACCAACCACGAAGACAAGAGGAGAAACAGTCCAGAGATGGAAGACACGGATGACGCCTTGCCATGCTAGCTGTCAGCAGCTGTGCGTCACTACAGGATGCCTAGGGCCAAACCAGAGAGGGTTGGACCGGCATTGCCACCATTTGTCCACCATCCAAATACCATTGATGACATGTACACATAAGGAACTGTTTGACATTGAAACTGGGACTCAAAGCTATCGGACATTGAAACTGGGACTCCAACCTTTTTCTTTTGCTCATGTGGGTTTATTTCTAGCCTACAGGGGCAAGATGTTTTTAAAGACAAGAATCAGGGGGTGGGGGGGAAGCAGACGCAGAGGCAAAGAAGCAATGAACAGACTGTCGTGCTACAGTGGGAAGGCAGGGGAGGTTGGGAGGGAGGGGCCTGTAAGAGATCAACCAAAGGACTTGTATGCATGTGTGTAGGCATAGCCAGTGGATACAGGGCAATGGAGGGGTGGACAGGAGGGGATTCAGATGAGGGTATGTTCCGGGGGGGTGGGGGAGTGGGAAGGGCAATAGGGAAAAATTAATTAATTAATTAATTAAAAGTGGCGATTTTGTGGCATTCGGGACATTTACAACATGGTGCGACCACCTCTATGGACATGTTTTCATCATGCCAAAGGAAATTTTGTACCCACTAAGCAGTTACTCCTCATTATCCCTCCTGCAGCCCTGGCATTGACCGGTCTGCTTTCTGTCTTTATTAATTTCCTTACTTTGGATATTTCTTTTCATTTAAATGGCATCATGCAGTATATGAATTTTGGTGACGGGCTTCTTTACTTAGCATAACATTTTTAAGGTTGTAGCATGTCTGAGTACTTCATTCCTTTCAGTAGAGGGATGGTATTCTATTGTGTGGACATACTACATTTTGTGTGTCCAGTTCATCCACCGACGGACATTTGGGCTGTACCCCCACCCTTTGGCTGTTGTGACTGATGCTGATATCAACATGCATGTACATGTATTTGCTTGAACACATGTTTTCAGTTCTTTTGGGTACGTGCTTAGTATAATTTCTGGATCATATGGTACCTCTGTATATAACTTTTTGAAGAATTGTCAACCTATCTTCTAGAGTCCTTCTCTACCCATTTTATATCTTTCTCTACCAATCTACACTACATTTGCTGGTCCAGACTAACCTCTTTTTCTTACATTATTGGCCTTTTATCTTTTCATTACAGAGAAGTATCTTCTCCAACTTCTGGATTATTAAAGCCATTTGTCATTATATCACTCTGATGAGTGCAAAGAAGAGGCCACCTGAATGTTAGAGTTTTTGTTTTAAAACTTTGAGGACTGATATCAACTCATTGCAACTATGTGGATAGACTCTTTGAGTCTCCTGCCCCATCCTGGGCCCCGCTGCCCTCGCCGTTTGCAGTACTGGCCTCCTTTTTGTTACTCTCTGCACCAAGATGCCTTCTACTTCAGGACCTTCACACATGACTCCCAGTGCCTGGATGACTTTATCCTCTTTGTCTTTTTATCTCAGCATCAATGTCTCCTATTCAGAGAGACCTTCCTCAACACCCTCCCTCCCACATCTTTCCTAATGCCTTCTCAAAGCATCGTGGCCTTTTGATCAGATCTTCTGACAATTTGCAGTGATGTCCTTGCCTGTGTGCTCATGGGTCTAACTGTCAACCTATTCTCCATGAGCTACCTTCTTATTTACATGAGGATCATCATAGATTTTCCAACCCTAGAATAACATCAGGCACCTGGTAGGCGCCTGATAAATAGCTCTTAACAGAATGAGTCAGTGAATAAGTCCATCAGTGGGTGGCCCTTCTTTTGCTGTTTTTCTGGCTGACTAATAACTGCCCGGTACTAATTTCTACCAAAGTAAGGAACCTTTTCACTCTCCTGAGTGCTCATTAAGTTTTCCCAGTTGTAGAGATAACGCTACCTGCGTGATCGCTAGTTTTTGTATGAGATTAATTTCTCAGTTAGAATTCCATTGCTGCTTGTTTTTTGCTGTTTGATGTGTTCGTGATATTTCTGCTAGATAAAATGAGCACATCCTTTAGTTTTATCAAACAGCAGAATATCTTTCTCCTCTGTCCTGGTTCATACATTTTGTCCTTGGAGTTTGCTCATTTTGCCCTTGATTCTTATGATACTGAATTCCTCATCCATCTCAAGTGAAAGAAGCGGTAGGGCTATCGGCTTATCAGCGCAGTTAAATACGCAAAAATAAAATCGCTGCAGTACTTCCTGGGCAAGAAACTCTTCAGTACCTCTAATCATCGCTTAATTCTCATGACAGCTTTGTAAAGGACAGATTGTTTGTTCTTTCCGATTTTAAATAAGAAAGTGAAACTGGGGAAATTGAGCAATTTGTCCTAGAGCACCTGGTGGAGAGGGCACCCTGCAAACCTGTGCTTTCAGAATCCAAACAGAATGCTTTCCGGTGACGTGGATGCCTCGGAGTGGTCTGTTAGCACTACACTGTGCCGTCTGTCTCTCTGCTTGTCAGTTATTACAACAGCCATGGCAATCTCATTGTCTCTTCCTTGGTGGACAGCTGAGATAGAATGAATGGTGCCTCTTATCCCATACAAACATGTATTCAATCTCTCGGATGTGCCCAGAACTCTGCTAGGTACCAGAGGGGAGAAAAATGAATGAGACATGATGTTTGTAACCTAAAAGATAAAAGGAATCTGAGCCATGGTGCATAATTATGTATTTAAAGCTGTAAAAAAAAAAAAAGCCGAAACTGGTTTGGCTCAGTGGATAGAGCCTCGACCTGTGGACTGAAAGGTCCCAGGTTCGATTCTAGTCAAGGGCATGTACCTTGGTTGCAGGCACATCTTCAGTAGGGGGCAGCTGATCGATGTCTCTCTCTCATTGATGTTTCTAACTCTCTATGCCTCTCCCTTCCTCTCTGTAAAAAATCAATGAAATATATATATATATTTTTAAAAAAGGCAGAGTTGCTGGAAGGCCTCTGAATGAATTCCACCTGCAAGACTCCAAGAAGACAGCCCAGAGGCTGCAGTAAGATGAGGGAGGGTTTGCAGGGGAAGGCGCAGAGATGTGTGACCCACACCCAAAGATCCATGTGCGTGTTAGGGGATGGGCAAATGGCTGGCCAGGGCATGGCTGGCAGGGAGGGACCTAGAGGGAAAAGGTCTCCTGGGAGCTGGTTGTTAAGAATGTTGGGTGGAGCTCAGCTGGTGTGGCTCAGTAATTGAGCACTGGCCCATGAACCAGGAGGTCACAGGTTCATTTCCTGGTCTGGCACATGCCCGGGTTGAGGACTCAATCTCCAGAATGAGGTGTGCAGGAGGCAGCTAGTCAATGATGTTTCTTTCTCATTTGGTGTTTCTATCTCTCTATCCCTCTTCCTTCCTCTCTCTAAGATCAATAAAAATATTTTTTTTTAATTATTGGGTGGAAGGATAGTACAGGAGGGAATAGTGATGGGCAGAGATTTGACTGGGGTGATGAAAACACAATGCAGTGTACAGGAGATGTGATTAGAATTGGGCTAAACTTGTATAATTTTGTTAACCAGATAAAATGAAAACACGAGTGTTGGGGAAGAAAGGTCATTTTTAAGAGATTTCTTTATCTTTGTTGGCCACATGGAACCAGGGAAGCTTGGTAAGCAGGTGAAGACACGCTTCTCCTGTGCCATAGAGACACAGTGGTCCCTACAGGTCACAGAGAAGGCTGAGGGCCTGTGAGAACAGTGGCAGTACTGGCTGTATTTGCCAACCCCGGCCTGCATCCCAGGCATTGCACTAGGACATTTCGATGCTATCTCTGCGAGGACTGTGATGCTATGATGGATGCCATTGTGAGTGCAAAATCCAAACCAAGAAGAGCTGCCATTCAAGTCCAGGTCTGACTGGACACCCACTAATTGCGTGATCTTGGATGATGGTGGTAGGCTCTCTAGCCTCAGTTTCCCTGCCTGTAAATAGGAACGGTAGTGGTGATGCAGGGCTGGGATGAGGGTGAGGCAGGTGAGACTGAGCTGTGCAGGGATGGACCCCGCCTTTACTTACAACTTTCATATTTTGTTCATAATCTCTTTTTCCATTAATTTTAACTCAAATATTATTTAGCACAATAACTGAAGGTCCTTACCACTACTTAACAACTATACACTGAAAAAGATCAAGATGGCCAATTTGATGTTATGTGTATTTTACCACAACTTAAAAAATGTATCTTATTTATGATAATGAGTTTTAAGGCAGCACCTTCTAATTTGCACTAAATAAAGAACTCACCTTACCCTCATTCTGGCCCCGTGATCATGCACATTGATTGACACAGTGCCTGGCCCACAGGAAACTCCATTCTCTGGACCACTGCCTTTCTGCTGAGGCAACCATCACGCAGTTGTAATGAAAATCTTGAGTGCTGCTGAGAGTGACCACAAGAGAGTTAAGGCTAAGCACTGCCTCCCCTTATGTACCTTGGACTTGATCCCTCCTCTCAGGGAAAGAGAAAGAGGCCCTCTCCTGAGGGAAACATACCTTCTTCCCACGGCTTGAAGGACACCGGCTGTTCCCTAAAACCTCATCCTTTGCTTCCATATCTTTAGCCCAAAGGATGAGCCAAAGGGTTTCAGCAGCTCATGTGTTGGTGACCTGCAGTAGCCTTTATCTTGACTCACTCAGCCCCCTCTATCCCAGACACAAGGAAAACACCAGCTGGGCCCAGAGAGGAAGCCACAGACAACACATCCCAAAGGGAAGAACTTGGCCTCTGTCTGGCAGCCTGAGTTTGGACAAGAGGCAGTGGGACCTCTGGCCACTTCCTGAGCTTCACAAGCCTTCCTGAGCCTCTGTTGCCTCTCTCGTGCCTCCTGGCAGGCTTATGTTAGGATATGAGGGCTCAATGAGCATAACTTGTTTTAACTCAAGTTCATAACCATTTGGAAAATTAGACAAAGTAAACTGATGAGTGGATAAAAACCAAATAGTCTTTTTACCGCTCACAACACCGAGTGGAGATCATGGAGATCATTTAGCTTCTTGTCGGCAGCTGAAAGGCAGGCTCATGGCACTGTCTTGCCAATGTAGATCTTGGGACAGCCCCATGGGAAAGTTGGGATCTGTAGAGCTGACAGTGCACCCTACATCATGCCGCTCCCCCCCACCACAGTCCCAGGGAGACCTGTTGATGGATTTGCTCCAACAGATGAGAAATAACCAGTGGATGGCAGAGCTTTTTCACCTGCCAGTCAGATAGTTCATTCTCCCTGTTGGGATATTACTATTTTAAATTATATGCTCCCACAAATTCATATATTGAATTTTGAACCCCCAGTATATTAGAATGTGACCTGTGTGGAAATAGGGTCACTGCTGATGTACTTAGCTTTCATGAGGTCATTAAGGTGGACTGTAATCCAAGATGACTGATGTCCCCATGAGAAGGGGAAATTTAGACACAGATATACACTGGAACAACATGGTGTGAAAATAAAAACAGATGGGTGTTGCTTCTACAAACCAAGGAATGCTAGAGATGACCCCAAAACTACCAGGAACATGGGAGAGTATGGAACAGACCCTTCCTCACAGCCTAAGAAGGAACCAGCCCTGCTGACACCTTGATCTTGGACTTCTGCCCCTCAGAACTGAGAAAATGCATTTCTGCTATTCAAGCCCCGCAGTCTATAGTACTCTTGCGGTAGCCTGAGCAGACAAATACAGGGCAAGGGCATGCAGGATGGGGAGGGAAAGTTCTGGAGAGTTCCATGGAAAAAAGAAGCCAAGAAAAGAGGTTCTTATCCCCAAATGATTGAATTAATGTAATAGTTTTCTGTGTACTGCATTAGGTTCTTTACATGTATTGTTCTCATTTTATTTTTGTTAAAAAAGGTCCCTCTGTCCTTTGCTCAGGCATACAGGGGTGGGCAAAAATAGGTTCATAGTTAATACAATATAATAATTATAACAACAGTAAAATAACTAATAATAATACAGGAATAAACTCTGTGTTTTGTGTACTGACAGCTGTAAACCTACTTTTGCCCAACCCTGTGTATGCCCAGGTGAGCAGATGTCAAGAGGGAAAGAGTGAGGTATGACTATAGATCTGGTTCCCAGGTATTTCACAGATTTTTGTCTCATCTCATGTTTCCAAAGCATGAGCCCACTTTACAGGGAGAGAAACTGAGAATGAGAGAGGTTAAATGTGTTGCCGAAGGCCAGGCAGATAATAGCAAAGTTGAAATTTGACAGCCAAGGTTTTCTCTCCTCCTAGCTTATCTTTTGGAGTATAAAATACTTTCATTCTCTGCAAACGAATGTCAGAGCCTGCCAAAGTAGGGGCGTGGCGGTATTCCCGCTACCTTTTCACTTTCCATATCTTCCTCTCCACGAGTCCCCACTGCCTTCAACCACACAGTCTCTTGCTGGAAATTCCTTAGTCATGCTTGAGATAAGAATGCCATCTGGTCTGTCTCTGAACTTTCACTGGCATAGGGCTAGAGAAGGAGAGGGTGGTAGGAGGCTACTAGTATTCAGTTGCTAGCTTTCAATTTATTTCCTTTCTGATGCTAGAGTTCATTAGCATGGGTGTCGTTTAGGCCTGTTGTTTACTCTCCATTCTAGCCAGTCATCATCTATGTGACAAGCAAAGAAATCAATTACAAGCAGCCTTGCATATTTAGTCACAGACCAGAACGGGCCCTGGATGGAAATGCGGGACCATTGACGGCTGCTTGCTGCCAGCCGGGGCTCCTGAGCATGGATTCAGCTGGCAGGGTGCCTGCCTGGTGTCTCCTCACTTAATTGGAGCTGGGCCTCACTTTGTCGGCTTGCAGAGCTGCCCGTTCTCCCCACCACTTGCCTTCTTGTAGGCCAACTGCCCATCCTCCGGCCTCTCCCCAAAGCAGCTTGATGCTCTGTGACCTGAGTGTGGAATCCTGGCGGAAAGTAAATGGGTATTATAAGTGGGGTGAGAGTTAAGAAAGGGAGCCTTAAATGAGCAGGAACAAATGGACTTGCCCTGCTCTGGGGAACAGGAAAGCCTTCTAGTGAAAAAGACATGGAAGATGGATTGGCCAAGTGAAAAGGAAGGAAGGGTCTAGGCATGTGCCATGGACAAGACCTTGAGATTGACCGAGAGAAATGGAAGGTCTCGGGCTCTTGTCCTGATGTACATTTTAGAAGAATCAAAGAGCTTTCCTTGGAGGTGGAGGGAATGAAGGCAGAAGCTGAGAGACCCATTAAGAGACAGGAGAAAGTAGTGGTTGTGGACCTGTCAGGACCATGGAGGAGGAGTATGTATGGAAATGCTTTGACGTTGGATATGCTGACTTGGATGTAGATGTTCAGGAGAGACAGGAATCAAGTTTGAAGGACAACATATTTATAAGACAAGTTAATCAACCTGTTTTGTGCTCGAGAAAATACTTTTAGGAAACCCCTAAAGCAGGTTCCAGTTAGCACTGCTTTTCTTTATTTACATTTCACCTCCCTCCTCTCTCTCTCTCTCTCTCTCTCTCTCTCTCTCTCTCTCTCTCTCTTTTGCTTGTTTTTAAAAAATGATCATCTCCTTCTATTTACTTCTATTGCTCCCTCTCATTCTTTCTATTTTATTCATCCCCAATATGAGTTAGGGTCTCTGGTAATGGAAATTTAGAATTAAAACCAAACAAGGAAAAGCAAACCAACATTAATGTAGAGGTAAGTGTCTCCACCACCCCCTCTGATGCAGATCGGATGGAAAGCAGGGATGAGGCTGTGGCTGGCTGGCTCATAAGTGCTGTAACCCACAGCCCACCCACCTCACTGCCCTATGAGTGGCCAGTTCTGATGGGAGAGTTTCAGTCATAGGCACATTATTTTTTGAGCTGTGTCCATGTGACAAAAAAGAGGGACTTGCTCTAAGATTTGCCAATAGAATGAACTGATATTACACATGTGATTTTTAGCACATGCTATAATGATGAGAATTTGTGATGAAAATGTGCAGTTTCTTGAAGAATTTTAGGGAAATATTAGACTAGTTGATCCCTTGATCTACTGGTCTGATAACTGGTCTATTTGTATGATATATAAGGATCCTTTCCCTACTTCTCTTTTGTACAAAACTGGAATTATTCCATGCTTTTCTATAATTAGTCTTTCTTTTTCTGATTAACAAATCTCCAAAACCTTTGCATATTAGTTCACATAAAGGATTGATATTAAGTGGAACTGTATTACAAGAGTTAGAAAATTTTTTTGCTTCTAGATTATATTTTCTGACTTCTTTTTCTAGGACATTGGTGTCTTGAAATTCTTGCCATGAGATTTGCTATAGTTTGTGGCAGTTTTATGAACTATTGTCATTTACAAAGAGCAGTGAAGCCAGAATGGCATATGTGCCCTGGGCCAGTGACGGAGGGCACAAGTCTTCTCTTCTGTTTTCCAGTTATTCTCAGGGTAGCCACTGAGCTGGTTCAGTGAACAGTTTTTAAATAAAACCCTCACCCTGGCTCACCCTCAAGACTGTGACACACATACCATAACGGGTGAGAATCCCTTTGAATTCAGCACTTACTTAGTGTGACAGGAGAAGCAACGAAACGAAGCTCTTTGTGGACAACTTGTGACCTGATTTTAATGAAGCTCGGTGGCTCCTGAAAGTGTCTTTTCTGAGACCTTTCTATGCAGCATCGCAATTCTTGGATTTTTGAAGCATTGTCCCTTCACAGGTAAAGCAGTAAGAGAAAATTGTGCACCCAGCGGTGCCATTATCTCCACACATGTTGAGTGCCAACCACCTGGAAGCAGTAAACCAAGAAAAGTCACCCTTAGGTTACCTAGGGTTGGTGAGAAACTCATCCAGGTTACCATTCCTGCAACAGGAGGCAACTGAATATTCTAATGACATCATCTCATCATTAAGAGCATCTAAAATACCTTCACTTGAAGATGCAGAGTTTATCTAAAAGTTTTGAAATATGTTAGCAGTATTTCAGAAAATAATTTTATGAAAAATATTGATAGGTTTTCTTCTGTCTTGTGAGGACATGTGAATGTAGTCATCTTCCATTGCTGCTATAATAAATTACCACAAACCTATGGATTCGAACAACTCAAAATTCGTAACTCAGAATTGTGTAGGCAGAAATCCAAGGGACTAGGCTAGTTCTTTGCCTTGAAGCCTCATTATGTCCAAAATCAAGGTGGTCTGCCGATGAACCCTTATTGAGAAGCGCTGGGAAGAATCTGCTTCCTGGCTCATTCGGATCATTGGCCAAACTCTGTTCCCAGCATTTATAAGACGGAGGGCTTCGCTTCCTTGCTGGCTGCTGGCTGGGAGCTGGCCTCCACTCCAGAGGCTGCCATGTGCTCTGATTCCTGGCCACCTTCCTCAAAAGCAGCAATGCCAGGCTCTTCCTCTTTGTCCACGTCTCTAGGACTGACCCTTCTGCCTTCCTCTTCACCAGGAGGGGCTTATATGATGACATTGGGCCCAGCAGAATTATCTCCCTATCTTAAGGTCAGTTGGTTCATAACCTCAATTCCATCTGCAAAGCCCTTCACAGCAGTGCTTGGGTTAGTGTTTGATTGAACCACGGGGCGTGCAGGAATCTTGTGAGGACCTCTTTCAAATTCTCCCTACCACATGAAGAAGAAAAGGTTTAGTCCTGAGGGTAAAGGAGGAAGACAGGGAATCTGCATAAGTTCTACAGCAACTGAGATTTTAAAAGGCAACGACTCTTAAAAAATGCATCCCTAGTATGGGTTAGGGTCTCTGTGGTGATGGAAAGACTTGAAAGATGAGTAGGATTGGATACTGACTTTTCCAAAAACGATGGCAAAATCGTGATTAAGACCAGCACACAAACTTGAAAGACCACATAAGTATTTCTTACAGAAGCTAACTCCTGCTTTATTTTAATAAGTCAGAATTTTCCCAAAAATGTAAAAACATTTTAATTAATAAGATTAAATGTATACTTTCTGCCTTTCAGGGAAAAAGTGAAAAAGACCAAGAGATCTTATTTTTACTGAGTTTCCTATAAAAGTTTTTTCTTATACAAAATGTATTTGCATTCTTATAGTTTCTCCTCCTTCCCACCTGCCCAGCACCCCTACCCTACATATTTCCATTGTAAAACAAGATGAGAAGAAGGTAGCCTACAGATGCCCTCACAGTTTCAATTGATCTTTGACCAAACAAAGATTGGCTTTGTTCATCTATTTCACCTAGCCGGAACTACACCATAATCACTAGCCAAATTAACTGAAGTCTGAGTTTTCTATGGCCCCCAAAAAAGACTACCAAATGAGTCCTCCACACATCTAAATTTATGAGATAACAATTAGGAGAGATGGGTAAACTAAGAGATTAAAGGAAATGTGGTTTTTATCTTTAATCATGTCCTTCTCGTTTGGACATGGAGCTTAAGCTGTTTGAATCCAGGGACTATTTTTATTAGCATTTTCCCACAAATGTAAGGAGACTTTTTTTTTTCCAAAGAAGAAATGTATGAAGACAAAAAAAAAAAGCAAAAAGAATGGATAGGTGGCTGGCCGGAAACAGCAGTAACAGGGGTTTTCTCTTCCTCCTTCCCTACCTGGTGGCTACCTGTTGTGTCACTTAACCCTTACATGTTGGGCAGGGTTCACGAGCAGTTAACGCACTGGCTTCAGTATGACAGTGACTACCCAGAGTAAACCTATCTGGGGAGACCTGGGCAATTGCACAGAGTATCCTGGGGTAGAAGAGAGTGATAGGACACAAGAGCTAAAGCAAGTCTTTCCTCTGAACAATTTTCTTGATTGTTCTTACTGGTGTCGAATAAAGTATCAATAAGTGATCAAAGCAATCATGCAAACAAGAAATTGACCATGAGGAAATTTATCAGCTAGATAAGTGGGCTTTTAACAGTCCCACTGATTCCCAGCTTCAATAAGTCTTTGAAGTATGATTCGTTAAAAGTTCCTGCAAGTAAATACACTGAAAGATTAAGCTATTAATAATCCAGGACATAAGGCCAACTCTTGAAATTCTTCAAACCCACAATCTGACATTTAAAAGACAAGTGGGCAATTACCTATAATCCCTTGATTAGGCAGTTTTGTTCTCCTACTTCTTAGAAGACAAAGGACAGGAAATGCAAGGAATTGGATGACCTCAGTGTTGCTCCTTTTTATGTAGCCACCATGCTTGTTTTCCTGGAAGCTGCCTGCTTGGTGAAGCGAATACTGTGTTTCTGTTTTGCGGTGTTTTCTAACCTATTAATTCACGATATGTATTTTATATGTACACCGACTTACGTCTGGTTGATAATAAATAATGTGGGGGAGCCAGAAAGGAAGAAAACATTTGTTTTCATTCTTTTTTTTTTTTTTGAACTGAGATTGCATTTTGACCTATACCATTTTCTTTCTGCTGCTGTTGCATTTGTAATAGGGCCATGCCCAGTGAATGGATTTGTTCTAGGGGAGCGCTTGCTACCTTGGGGAGACTTAATGGGAAGCCCCCTTGCTGACCAGGTGGGATGTGGCCACTTTCAACATGAGCCGCATCAGATTCCCAGTCAGCACGGTGGAAAGAAGAGCACACCCCAAACGTGCTACAGGGGAATGTTTTAGACATTGAGGGGACACGGGGCAGGGGGAGGGCAGCCAGGGGGTGGCCAGTGGCAATGCTCTAAAGCCTGAGGTGTGGTCTGGGAACTCGAGGCACAGGGAATACAGCTCAGCCCCCCAGCACAGGTTAGGAAACCACAGCTGTGGTCCCGGAGCACAGAAAGCCACCAGCACCATCAGGTCCGGTGAACAGTGGCAGGCACACAGCACAAGCCCTTTCCTTCCCTGTGGTTTCCTTGGAATGTAGCCGATGGGAAACTTGCAGCGGCCATTTCCTGGAGCAGTTAACTCTGTGGCGTCCATCAATTTTAATTGGAATCGTGTAGCTAAAACCCTAGGCGGTCCTTGAAAGGGATAGGGGGAATTTCACACACGTGTTCTGTTGTGCTCTGAGCACTGTGCCTGGTGCAGAGATGACTGCAGAGGGCACGCTCTGTGCAGAGCCTCACAGGACCAGGCTTGCCTGGTGAGTGGCAAAGAGCTCCTCCGTCTTTACATTTAGGGTGTGGGCAGGGGGGTGACAACGTAGGAGCTGCCGATCGAAGGACAGGATGCAGCGGCGTTCACTGCCGGCTGCACGAGGGAGCCGGTCTTTAGGCCACTGGAGCGTTCTGTCCCTGCAGCTCAGCAAAGTAATTACCAAGCCATCACTGCCCTGATTTATAAAGAAATTACCTTCCTTGGGAAAAGACAGTAAGGTGCACAGCCAGAATTCAAACGGAAGGCTGTGCTCATCTTGAAAAGAAAAGAAGGAGGAATCTTTTCCTCTGGAAATTTTTCTGAATTGGCTGGAATGAAGGACCAGTTTAAAAAAAAAAAATGTCGAGTCCTGGCTGGTGTGGCTCAGTTGGTTGGGTGCTGTCCCATGTACCTTAAGGTTGCCGGTTAGATTCTAGATCAGGGCACCTGCCCACGTTGTGAGCTCCATCCCCAGTAGGGGGCATGCAGGAGGCAGCCGATTGATGTTACACTCTAACACTGATGTTTCTTCTTCTTCCTTCCTCTCTCGGTAAAAATAAATAAACTATCCTTTTCGAAAAATTTAAAAAACACAAACGTCAAGAGAGAGGTCGAGCACTTTTCAAGTACATTCAGCCTTCTGTTATTTGTACCCAATACACGTTTCCAGAGGTGTGGCTAGTCTTACTACTTACTGGTCACAGGACCGGGTCCTTATGGGGAGTGTTTCAGATGACGTTCCAGAAAGTCACTTCAAGTAACGAGGACATCAGACAGACTTCACTCCAGCAGAGCTAGGAAACTGCCTCGGTCTCTCTTGCTTGTATCCAGCGTCCACACTTCCCACGTTATATGATACCAACATTTCAAACTGGTGAGACTGGTGTCTGGTTTGGAATTGCACTTTCTGTTCACTGGAAGCTGTGAAGACTGAGCTTCTGCCTAAAAGAGGACTGGCAGGAGTGCAAGATGTCAGCCAGACAGGAGAGCAATCCAGGTGAAGGTGAGGCAACACATTTAGAGGCGCTCACATGGCTTAATGGGATTAGCAGTGGGACAAAATACAGCACAGTGCGTCACCACTTCACATCGGTGTTCTCTGCACAGTTCAGGGAAGATGCTTCGTAAGCCACCCTCCTCCTCTGCACATGCCTCTAGGAAAGATTGTATTTTCCTTATCTATGTGCCAGTTTGGTCTTGGGCAAGCTAATACAATTATGTGATCATCTAGAAATACTTTCTGAAGTCTTGCATGAGCCCACTGTAGCTCAGCAGTTTCCAGAAAAGCAATGGCTTATGAAACATTTAAGGATGGTGTTGAAAAACATCCACTTATCCTTGAGTAAAACAAGCTTTTTTTTGTTTCTTATTGCTACTGGGACAAATTACCACAGACTTAGTGAGTTGGAACATGACAGATGGGAGTGTGCTCCAGTTTCTGTCAGTTCCAAATCAGACACCAGTCTCACCAGTTTGAAACGGAAGCGTCAGCAGAGCTGTGTTCCTTACTAATGGCTCTTGGGAGAATCTGGTTCCAAGTTGTTTCAGGTAGGACTGAGATCTCCGTTTCCTTGCTGATGCTAAAATATAAAAATAATGTTTTATTTTTTATCAGTTAGATGAAAAGTATATAGAATTTCCCAGCTGGCATGGCTCAGTGGTAGAGTGTCAACCTATGAAGGTCATGGTTCAATTCCCAGTTAGGTCCACATGCCTGGGCTACGTGCTTGATCCCCAATATAAGGCATGCAGGAAGTAGCCAATCAATGACTCTCTCTCATCATTGATGTTTCCATCTCTCTCTCCCTCGCCATTCCTCTCTGAGATCAATAAAAATGTATTTTTTAAAAAAAACAACACCTCTTTCCTTTTTTAAAAAAAAAAGAAAAGTATGTAGAATCTTCTTTAAGCAGAAATTTCTAAGTGATGTATCTACTGACATTTTAATACAAATTATAAAGATTTTTTTCTAAGGAATAGATATTATAGCTTCATTGCAGTTTTTAGAAATAGCCTACAAGTATTTGTTTTAATGTTATATTAATGCACAGAATTTTGCTGCAACAGTTTCTAGCTAGACCTGGAGATCACCTCCTCAAGACAGTTGTAAGGTGGTTTAAGTACAAGGGGAGAATGGAACTTTTTAAATTAGACATTGGCTCATTGTCAAACACGTAGGACCAAAATGACAAAACTGCACAGTGACCAGCGCACAATGTTTCTGGCTTTATAAAAATTTTAAACAGTGAAGCATGCATAACATGGTAGATCTTATGTTTAGGGGGAAGGGGAGAAAAAGAAAGCCCTCCTCTATCCAGAATGGAAAACCAGAGGTACTCACCATATGTTTCACTCACTCCAGAATAGGTGATTAAGAATAGAAACCCATCTCCAAAGGCTTGTAGGACACTGCAACCCATTGAAAAAGAGCCATATGCATCCTTCACTCTGTTTAAAAATTTATATTGATCCTCATCCTGCCTGCAGACATGTGGTAACTGGATCCTATTCACTGTATCAGAGGGTGTGTGTGTGTGTGTGTGTGTGTGTGTGTGTGTGTCTGTCTGTGTGTGTGTGTGTCCGTCCATCCATCCCAGTCACTTCCACTGTAGGGACCCTAACTTATAAGTCTTTTGCATTTCCCAATATCTTTAATGCTTTAATATAGTAGCCAATTAATAACTTTTTTTAATTTTGGAGAAGACTAGACTGGAATCAAACAGAAACTAGAATAAAGAAAAATGCTTAGATTAATATTGGCAATTTATAATGTTGACAAAGTTGTGAATTCCTCATCTTTTCCATTGGTTCATTGGTTGGCCCTGCCCATTCATTAATTACCAGTAAAAGATAGGCTCGTCATTATAAAATTTATTCAGGAATCAGGAGGCATTCACTGCCCCCATGGTGAACTTATTCAAAGGAACTTATTCGTGGGTGCAGGAAGATTATAGAGGATTTCAAACCAGGGTATACAAGAGCTGTCTTAAGGTTCTCTCAAGTCTGAATTTCATCATTCTCTCTTTGAAGATAGGACCTCTTCAAAGGACAAAGAGGTAAGATTTCAAACACAATCACACATTGCCACAGCATTCTTCTGGCCAAAGAGGTCCCATTGGAATTTTTGAACAAACCTATTACTGTAACGGCCTCAAAGCTTGACCTGATGAAAATCTCTTCTTGGAAGAATGGTCTAAAAGTGATCTCTTTACAAAGCCCATCCTTCTGGTTAGAATAATTCCAGTATGCCTCTCACCACTTTTTCCCTAGGGGGAAGTTAATTCTTCCCTTTTCAAGGGATTTTGTCAGAAAGGATGGTCCGCCACCCCAAAGGAGAATCTATAACCACATAAAAACGCTGTCAATATCTGCCCAGTTGTATTATCTAAGGAATTGTGTTTATATTTTAAGATCAGCAAATGCCAGTTCACTAATTTGAATTGAATAACCTTTCCCGGTATTACATTAAAATGCTGATAGATCCTATTTAATACATGTTCCACAGAACATTTTGGATGTCAAAGAAAACACTTATGTTCAGTAACATTTTAGCATTAGGCCTATTTTATTTTTATTTTAATGCCTGAAAAGCATAGTCCGTCTATATTGTGCATCAAGCCCTGGGTTTCTTTCAGCTTCTCCACTTGGCTCCCGTGTGGTTTTTGATAACTGCTCTGAGCCTCAGTTTTCTCATCTGTAAAATAGAATGAAGTGTCACAGTGAAAATGAAATGAGAATGTCTGTATGTGGAGATGTACCCTGTTCAACTTTAGTGGGCTCCGTCCCAGGCCACAGATTCTTGGGATCTGCCCGGTGGCTGGCTGGGGCTGTCAACAGAAAGCAATATCCTCTCCAACAAACTCTCCCCCTAGACCAGTGGTTGGCAAATATCCTCTCCAACAGACTCTTCCTCCTTGACCACATGTGGCTTACCAGTCTCAGTTTGCCACTCTGTTGACTAATGAGTTTGCCATCCACTGCCCTAGACTAAAGCTAGAGCAGTAGAAATTATCAACACCAATACCCCCAAATATGCAACTGAAGTCACTTTCTCGACTTCATCAGAGATCTCAGGATGGGGTCCAGCAGTCTACGTGAACACCCTCCAGGGGCTTCTGATACCAGCCAACTTTTGAGAACCATTGATCAGCCTAGATCATTCTCTCTCTTCCCCACAGCTTCTAAAATCTTTCAGTCCCTTTGTGCCTCTTTCTATCAACGCCCCCTCCTCCAGTATCCCTCCCACAGACTGTGTTGTTGGTAAGTCAGTCACTGCAAAAATTCTTTACTGGAATCCAATCCTCTCCATAGTTAGGAGACCAAGAACATACTTTCAGGTGGTGGAGTATGAAAAAGCATCCCAAATGTGTATCTTGGACTAGGGTTATCTCCTGCTTTTTATAACTCTGGTGACTAAGATTACATCATGGTTTTTATATTTCTTTGCTTCCCAGCTGTGCATTGCATTACAACAGGCTCCTTCTGTTGACTGTAGCCCAGCATATGCCAGTCCAGGAAGGAGCTTGGTTAATTCCTGCCTTTAAATGGGGGCATGGGCACCCCCGTGGCTAAATTTTCACAGAAATCCCTCACTATGTTCTTAGAATAAATTTCTAATTTACTCTGGCTGGACCAAAGTAGATATGTTTTTGAGGCAGGTAAAATTAGATCTCTAAAGCAGTTTGAAAGTTGGTAGCTCTGTCTTTGAAAAATGTTTCACACTTCTTAAAGAAGAAGAGTCTTTTGAATCAAAGAGCTCTGATTCCTTCATCAGTGGTAAAGGAAGAAAACTTTGAAGACTTTCGAAAAGGCTCCCATTCTCAGTGGTCATCAGACACTCACGGATCACAGTTTTGAATTCTGTGTTCTCCATTTCCCTAGTTGCATTACAGCTATCTGTGACTTACCCAGTTTTAGGATGGATTTGGTGAGTTAGTAGAGGTGGTTGAAGCCATCCCTACTCAATAAAACTTCATTTTCGATAAACATTCTGAAAAGGCAAGCCAAGTGTTTTCTTTGAAACTAGGAGAGGAGGCATGTGTGGAAGAGCATTCTTTTGGTGATCGTCTTGAAGGTTGCTAACAGGTCCTTTTGCTTTGCAGGAATGTTAGTTCAGCCGGAGAGGAGGCCCGCAGGAGGATGCGGGAATGTGAGGGCCTCACAGATGCCCTGCTCTACGTCATCCAGTCTGCACTGGGGAGCAGTGAGATCGATAGCAAGGTTTGTTGTGTTCGCATAGATTAAGCACCTTAGACAATAAAGAAGCCCAAAGGACTGAGCAATGACTGACAACAGTAGAGAGCTACGTTAATGCTTTCACTCTGAAATACATCTCTGTCTTCTTGTATGAATCCAACATTTCCAAGACAGGGTCTCTAAGCCCAGTCTGGAACATTACTTGACTCTTGATTAGCCATGAGTAGAAGTTGGTTGTTTTAAGTTACTCAAACCACAGGTGTTAAAACACACACACACACACACACACACACACAGATGAGTGTATAAACTTTTGCATGCCACATTACTCTCAAACATTGTTTTATATTATGAAATCAACTTTCTTTTTATTAAAATATATTTTATTGATTTTTTACAGAGAGGAAGGGATAGGGATAGAGAGTTAGGAACATCGATGAGGGAGAAACATCCATCAGCCGCCTTCTGCACACCCCCTACTGGGGATGTGCCCCCAACGAAGGTACATTCCCTTCACCGAAATCAAACCTGGGACCTTTCAGTCCACAGGCTGATGCTCTATCCTCTGAACCAAACCGGTCAGGGCATGAAATCAACTTTCTAAAGAAAAAGAAATGTTAAAACTACCTGAGATATGAATAATCCTATATTCCTACAAGTTAGCTTTTTAACAATCATTAATTGTACCAAACAGCACTTAAAAATGCTGATGAAGTGTGAATTAATGCTGTCAAAATGCTACATAAATGAGGCTGTCAGCACGTTAATTAATCATCAGTGTCTGTGCAGTTTTAGTTCACAAATCAAAATGGAACTGGGTAGACTATTCCATTACCCAAGCTATTTTTGTTTGTCTTAATTTATCTTTTTATTCACTGCAAATATAAATGTATAATTTCAAAAGTTCCCAATCTAAATACAGACTTTACTGGCACATTTTAAGTGATTGGTGTGAATGATGTGATCCTGAATAAGAGTTTCTCAAGAGCCACACTATTGACATTTTGGGCTGAATACTTTGTTGTGGTGTGGACGGTCCTATGCACTGTACGACGTTAAACAGCATCCCTGGCCTTTACTCGCAGATGCCTGTAACATCCTCCCCGCTCCCCACTTACGTTCCAAAGAAAAATGGCTTCAGATGTTGCCAAACTGGGTCCCAGGGGAGGCAGAATTGGCCTTGGTTGCAAAGCACAGGTTTTTGATACTGGATCATCAGAATTGCCTTTGGAGTGTTTAATAAACACACGAGTCTAGAGCCCATCACAAACCTCTGAATCTCAGTGTCTAACTCTGTTCTCTGATCTTTGCACCTTTAAAAATTCACCAGTGACTCCATGTGCATCTTGGATTGAGAGCCCACCTTAGTAGATACAGCTTTAAACAGGCTCTAAGTGGGAATATGGTTTAGTGTAATTCAATTGTGAAGTCAGATAAAGAACAGTTAATAGTGATTTTATCCATTTAATGACTAACTGGCATGGGGGATGACTTAACATAGTGTTTCTCGACGGAACTACACATGAGCTTGACTGTGAAAACTTAGAAAATCACTGCTGCCTGTGCCCTGCTCCCTACGTTTTGGATGGACAATATCTTCTGGGGCTCCACCCCTTTGAGTACTAGTTGACTCCAATTACGAACACGGCTTGTCATCTCATTACTGCCACTCAGTTATGTTTGCATCCTTTTGTTTACTGTAGATGGTAGCAATTCCCAAGACAGAATATGATATAATAAAGACTTAATTATCCCTCCTTGTAAATACCCTTAGCGGCCATTTTAATATCATTGACATGAATGCTGAATCCCTAAAGAAGTGTCCAGTCAATATGTCTTGAGTATGCACAGATACTTGTTAACCTAATGGACAGGTCATTTTTTTAAGCTACTGAAGTTAATTCACTGAAGCCACAATGCCCGGATCTTAATATTCATATCAGTAAATTCTAAGACATTGAGACTCTAAGCCTTTTGCTGTACTGGATACCAAAAGAGTTGTTATACCGTCTGAGCCTTGCAATCGAAAATGGAAAGTCAGCAGCCTCTTGCCTTGGCCAAGGACCGTGCCATCGTTGCTGGTTGGGGTGGCAGCCTTCAGGAGCATGTCCAAAACCAGAATGCTGCAACACACTCACCTGTTTCCTGGGGCATCAGATGACTAGACTCCTGAAACTCTTAAAAGACTGCTGAGATTTTCAAATTCCATATTTCCCCCCAAAGAGGAAATTGGAGTCATTGGGACAATCAAACTACCTGAGATTTGAATAATCAGATGTTCCTGATCCAGTAGCAAGAGCACTGGACTTGGCACCAGGGCATGCTGGGGGAGTGGGGGAGGGAGGTGCCATCCCAACCTTGCCCCGACTAGGGGGCCATCCCCAGTGTCCTCAACTTTGTGACGAGTATCATCACAGCTGCTGAAAAGCTCGCATGTGATAAATTGCTTGGCAGTGCTTTGCTGGCCAGAATGTTCTATTGAGTTTTGATGTATTGTTATGATTGTCCCATAATTCCCCGCTCAGCCCTCCACTTGGCCACCTCGAAGCTTTCACAATGACAAGTTAGAAAGGGGGTGGGGTGGGAAAGAGTACACATTCTCTTTGCGGCGAGCCACATTAATGAATACAAGAGCCTGGATTCCATGCTCACGCTCAGCCTCGCTCCTGTAATTGGGACAGTTTGTTGAATGGGTAACATATGGTAGAGCAGTCTCTGGACCACTTCCAAATTAGCCCTTTCTAATAGAAAATAAGGAGTCAAATGACCCCGGTGACCATGAGGAACTGCTAAAAGCACTGTTGACAGCAATGGATGTCAAAAGCAAAACCACCAGCTGCCACTCGCCTTCTGCTGGCATCTCGGAGAAAGGCTGTAGCTGTCTGTTTTCTTTTTGCTGTCCCTTTAGAGAAAAGTGCCTGGATTGGTAACCCTCCCGAACAAACCTAATGGGAGAGGGAGGGAGAGAGAGAGAGAGAGAAAGACATTCAGTCCCTGTGATCTCCCTCGCTCCAGTCTTCTCTCTACACCACCTCCTCTCTCCCCTTCCCAGGTTCTCTCTCCTGTTCACCTCTTCCCAAAATCATCCCCCAGCCACAGGTCTATTAGAAAGCATTTCCCGAAACTGCTGCCGATGTATTCCCCAGTTGTCATTTGTTAAACAGAGGCCTGGAGATGCCCCGGGGAAGATGAACAGGAGGATGAGAAAGAAGTTTATTCTCCCAAGTCTTTGATGTAAGAAAAACTCAGTTTGAGCTGATTTGAAAATCATTCTGCCTTAATGCCGCAACATTTTCCTTCCAGGGAGGGACTCTCCTCTCTTTCATGCATCATCTTGTGTTTACCTGCTTTCATGCTGGTGCCTTTTTTTTTTTTATGCTGAGAAGATGCTTGAAATGAAAATCAAGTTGACTCAAAGCCTGTGGGATTAGCAGCCATGAAACCTTGAAAAGCTGACAAGAAAGGTCTAGAATGACAAAGGCTCTAAAGATAGATCCTGAAGATCAGTTTTCCTGGTTGATTTCCATGCCCCCACAGACAAGACAAAGACATAAACTGCCTTTTACCAGATGTCAGGCGTAGGCAGGAGCAGTGCAGAATGAGGACCCTGATGGGACCCCCTCCAGTCCTGACCCAGAACTAGAGAGAAGCGGCACAGTCCTCTGTGAGTTAGCAACTTCTCGTTCCCTTCACCTGTGCAATGGAACTAGGTTCTTTGCCTGAACTGGGGCTATCACACAGTAGGTGCCTGAAAAATGATGAAATAACACTTATCTCAATTCTATTTTTTCCACTATTATTCTGGTCTTTTCTTTCACATTAGGTATTTTTTTCCTCAGTCCACAGTTCCTCCATTCCAGAATGAAGGCCAAAAGGCTGGTGTTTGGGCTAAATGTATCTTCACCAAATTCATAAAACTAATCTCCAATGTGATGGTATTTGGGGGTAAGGCCTTTGGGAGGAAACAGAGTCACAGAGAGGTTTAGCCTCTGCACACAGCAAGGTCACAGCCCCTTAAAGGGCAGAGCCAGGACTCAGATGCAGACAGACCAGCTGTAGGTCATATGCCCTGGGCCTCCCCAAGGTACTGTCTCTACCACTGTTTTTGATATGAAGCCTTGTGTCGCTTCTACTGTGTGCCAGGCACTCTTCTCAGTATGTCCACCACAGGCCTGTCTGTTTCCTGTTGCTGCTGTAACAAATGATCACATATACAATAACTTAAAACACAAATTTATTGTCTTATCGTTTAGTCCAGGAGTCCAAATGGGTCTTTTGGGGCTAAAATTAATGTGTGGCCAGGGCTGTGTTCCTTCTGGAAGCTCCAGGAAGAAGTTGTTTCCTGGCCTTTTACAGCTTCTGGAGGCTGCAGGCATTCCTTGGCTCATGGCCCCTTCTTCCATCTCTACAGCCAGCAATGGCAGGTCAGGTCCTTCTTACTCTAACTCCTCGGCCTCCCTCCTTCACCTACAGGAGACTCATGATTACACTGGTCCACCTGGATAACCCAGGATCACCTCCCCATGTCAAGATCAGCTGAGTGGCAACCTTAATGCCATTTGTAGCCTCAACCCCCATACCACATACTCTAACATATTCATGGGCTCCAGGGATTCAAATGTGGACATCTTAGTGGAACATTCTGCCTGCCTCACTTACATCCTCTAGCTCACCTACTCCACACAGCAAACTAAAGCGTGGGTATAATTATGACCATCTTAGAGAGGAGGTTATGGAGCCATTGAGATGCTGGGTGCCTTGTCCAATCAAACAGCCAATATTCAGAGACCTACGGTCTAGCTCTGCAACATATGTTCTTTAACCCCTTTACTAAGAAAATAGGAGCGCTAAAACTGGTTTGGCTCAGCAGATAGAGCATCAGCCTGAGGACTGAAAGGTCCCAGATTCCATTCTGGTCAAGGACATGTATCTTGGTTGCGGGCACATCCCCAGTAGGGGGCGTGCAGGAGGCGGCTGATCAATGTCTCTCTCTCATCAATGTTTCTAACTTTCTATCCTTCTCCCTTCCTCTCTGTAGAAAATCAATAAAATATATTAAACAAAGAAAGAAAAAGAAAATAGGAGCATTGGCCATCTCAGAAAAAATCAGTAGCTTGATAACACGTATGCCCCCAGGTGACACAGCACCTGGCGTGCCTGGGACAACACTGGTTGGCATCTCCTGCCCCATTCTGCTCCCAGAAAGTGCCCTGGGAAATATTAGTGTCACCCTCCCAGAGCCGATGGAAATCTGCTCATCCCTGCATTTGGTGGTTCTGTTAAGTGGACAACATCCGGGTCCTTTGTGATGGTAGGTTCTTTCCCACTCACAAGCGAATTGCAGTCAGCCATGCCAGCTAACTGTAGAAGTGACTATTCTTGATAACTGGTTTCTTTGTAGGGAGAAGAAGTCTTAAGACCTTTCCACTGTGGCTGTCAAGGGAACTTTTAAGAGCCCCCAGCTAAATGCACCTAAAGAGAAATGTGTATATGGAGACTGATTACTTTTTTTTTTGGACGGAGCGCGAGCTAGGTTTCATTCACTCCTCTTTTACCTTTCTCCCGGGCTCTGCAGACCGTTGAAAACTGTGTGTGCATTTTAAGGAACCTCTCGTACCGGCTGGCCGCGGAAACGTCTCAGGGACAGCACATGGGCACGGATGAGCTGGACGGGCTGCTGTGTGGGGAGGCCAGCGGCAAAGACGCAGAGAGCTCCGGTTGCTGGGGAAAGAAGAAGAAGAAGAAGAAGTCCCAGGACCAGGTGATGCGCCACTCGCAGCTGCATGCAATTATTCCCTTCCCAGTTGCAGCATCCATATTCCATCTGTGTGTATAGGTACAGGGCTTCAACGTGCGGGAGCATCACTAATGCATCCGCACAATTTTCCAGTGGGAATGTCACAGCTGAGACAGTGGCACACTTAATGACTCCCCCATATCCTGCCACGATAGGGAATTTCAAAAGGAGACCAGGCAGACTGTAGGGTGTCAGCTCATAGAGTCAGACCCAAGCGCTGCTTCTTCCGTGTGTGGATTCCCACATGGATAGCTGTCCTTGGGGGTTCCAGGTGAGGGGCCTCTCAGGTGGTTCCGGTGCACGGAATAGGTGTGGTCTAAAGAAAAGAAGCTGAGGGAGAGGGATGTATGAACATCAGCATGCATTTCATATAGCGTTGTGAGAGGCCGGGGCATGTGATCTGACTCTGGAAATGGGGTGGCAGCCTGAGGCTCACAGTCCTTCCAGCAGAATGCCATCAGAAGCCTGGCTTCTGGGGGTCAATCCCATGAATTCAGAAAGCTGCCCGGCTGGAGAGGCCTCTGCAAAAGGGGAGCGGCCCTTCCCTATGAATAGGTTGCCCTGAAATGAGGTCAAGGCCAGCAGCCACGGTAAAATGAAAAGAGCCTCTGTTCCCCTCCCCAGGAGCTTCTGGGAGGCTGAACCCCTCACCCACCAGCCCCCCAGGTGAGGGAGTATGTGAAGAAGCGCCCATCCTCCTGCCGACCAGACACCCCTGCCACCAGGCTTCCCCCTCTCATCTTGGCACTATGTGTCCAGCTTCCCCTGGACTCTGTGGTCACTTGTCCAGCTTTCATCTGGACTCTGTGGTCATTGTACCCAAGGTCTGACTGTTCCCGGGCCCAGATGTCAGCAAAAACGGAACAGAGCCCACAGCACTCTCTCTTAACAGGTTAATCATTCAAAAGAAACATGCCAAGTATGTTTAGATCACGCCACGCCATTTTTAAAAGTTGTAGAAACCATTTCACCTTGAGCACGGGTTAAAAGAACGGTTTTATTAAAGGTAAGGATGGGTGGGAATGCATTCTTAAATAGAATTCCTGAGTTGGACTTGAATACGGCAGCATTAGCATTTTTGTAGATTCCAGGTCTCTAGCTGTGCATAGGGCTGCTCCACATACTTCTACAAGGAGATCTGTATGTTCCACTGTAAACACCCCTGTAGGTTAGGAGAGACGTGTGCTGCTTCTTTAATGATGACCTTCTGCTCTGAACACTGAATTCCCAGCCCTGCATTTTTTTCTGTTGGGGGTCAGTGCTCTGAGTCTTCTGTCCTCACCCTGCATCAAAGGGGCCTTTGAAGAGGATTGAGCCCCGGCTCTTAATTCAGCCCCTTACGGCCATTCCAACAAGGGAATAAAATGGCCAGCCAGCAGGTATTTATTAAACATGCTACATGATGTCAGAGGCCTCAGTTTTCCTACCCGGGACTTAAGAGAGCCAGGCCATTGTGGGTTCTGAACATGCTCAATCTCCAGTAAGCTCAACCTGGCCTTACAGAGGTCTAATGGTTCCAGCACTGAGATCCCATGGGGCCCAGGTCCTGCTCTGCTTTATTCTGGAAAGAGAGCAGGCGCCATAATGATAGGAAGAGCACCAGGCGGGCAGGAAGAGGGGTCTTCCCAATCTGCCCGGAGATCACAGCCCCTAGGGCTCTTGCATCACCTGAGGACTCAGAACCTGTGGACAGGCCCGAGCAAAACACTTCCAACTGAGACTGAAGTCATTCTGATGACATCAGGGCTTTCTCTCCAGTCTGTTGCTCGGATTCTAAAATACTTCCTTCTGATGTCCCTGGCACCTGTCACTGCTGTCGCATTTATTGAGACTTTGCCTTGAACCCTGACCCCTTTCTCCACTGTTGCCAAGGTGCTCTCACCTGGCTTGAAGTCTCTCAAGTGACAAGTGAGATTAGGGATTGAGTGGTTCCAGAGGAATCAGAGGCCAGAAGAGAACATTCTTGGACTTTACCCCCAAATAGAGCCCTACTTTCGAGCTGTTAGCAGGGTCCTGAAACCTTGTGGTGAGCAATTATCTAGGCTTAGAAAGCTGTTCTCTGCACCATTTTATCACATCGGTGTGCTCTTTCCTGAGTTGAGTAAAGTGGCATGATTAAATGATTTTATGATTTTAGTCAGTCTAAATGCAAATTTATATAGTTCATTTGTCTCATTTTCTATTACCGTATTTTTTTAAGAAAATAAAGCTTCTTTTTAAAATATATTTTCATTGATTTCAGAGAGGAAAACAGAGGGGGAGAGAGATAAAAGCATCAGTTATGGGAGAGAATCATTTGATCAGCTGCCCAATGGGAATCAAGCCTGCAAACCTGGGCATGTGCCCTGACTGGGAATCAAACCGTGACCTCCTGGATCACCAGTTGGGCAAAAGAAGGTTTCTTTAATGAGTTTTGTTGTAACTACTGTAAGTTAAATACAGTGGAATACTGTTGTTTATGAGGAAGTTTTGAAGTTACCATTTTAACGAAGTGATAGTTTTTTAAAAGCATTTTAACAGGGTTCTCCGAAATACAGAAATATTTTGAATTGCCCCAAACCTAAGTATCTAGCTTAATGAGCATGTAAAGAAACAACAGTGATGCTTTTTTAAAAAAGATATTTAAGTATGTATTGTCCAATGCAATTTATTTAAGACAGTTGAAAATAAAAACTTTTGCCTTTAAAAACCAATGCAAAGAAATAGAAGCTGAAAGGTCTGGACTTGGAGGAGAATGCAGGCAGGGCATAAGACAAAGTGAAGAAGGAGGAGAGCAGGGCACCCTCAAATCCAGGGGGCCTCCTGGCAGGATGGCCAATCCCAGGGAGAGAAGAGTCAAAATGGCGCCACACGCTGGGAAGGATTGGCATTTGAGCCAGCCTAGGGTCTCTGCAGGAAACCAGTGCTTCACCCTGAGCATTTCTTCCAGGGGTTTGCACTCGGGGAAAGCAGGCCGCCATTCCAATAAAGGAGTCTGGGAGTCTAAAGGCATTAAAGTCTGGCTGACCAGAGTGAGAGACGGAGCCAAAGCCCCATTCACCAGTGTTAATAGATTGCAGGGATGTGACAAATGGATGTGTTCCCAGGCATCCCTGGAACAGCCGCATCTTAGCCAAAAACCAGACCAGCAGGTTACCTTTGGAAGCTGCAAAATGATTTATCTCATCTAGAAGCTTCTGGAGGAATCTAGGTTTACAACTCCAAAGATGGTCAGATATCATCCATCCCTTGGTATCTCTACTCTTTGTCAAATCAGTTTTTTTTAAAAAAAAAAAAAACTTGTAGTGATTAGAGAAAATATACAATATGAAGTGAAGTGAAGAAAGAAATATAAAAGTAGGTGTGTGCACAGGTACAGATATGATGTAGGTTAAACCCGGCCAGTTTTGTGTAGAATAGGTGACAAATGCAAATATAAAATACTAGAGGCCCGGTGCATGGATTTGTGCACAGTGAAAGGATATTAATTAGAAGATGGCCTGCAGGGTGGGACTGAGCAAGATGGGCCCAACACACCCTGGAGCCAACCTCCCACATGGGGTGGCGCCGAGGCTCGAAGGGTTTCTGCAGAGTGAGTGGGGTCCCTTCAGCAGGTGGGGTCTCTCAGCCTGGCCTGCAGGGGTTCAGGCCAAAACTGGCAGTCCGACATCCTCCTAGAGGTCCCAGAGTGCACAAGAAGACACTCTGCAAAGTTGCTGTTGCTCAGCAACTTCTGTGTTGAGCATCTGTCCCCTGGTGGTCATTGCATGTCATTGCTACTAGCCAGCTGATTGACCAGTTGCTTAGGCTTTTATATATATATAGATAAGCATATACAAAAAAAGTATGTTTATAGCAAAATTGTACTAGCATCAAAGATAGGATTGTGATTGATTCTTTTTGTGCTTACATATTTACAAATTTTCTACAATGGTCCTTCAAACATCATTTAAAAAATAATATTCAGAAAGGCATTAATTGCTAAAGTCATTGTTTGCTTATAGGAAGGTAGAAGTTTTCTTTTCTTAAATATAAGATGCCTCAGAGAAAGGCACAGGGGCTATGTAAAATGCAAAGTGGTTTAATACGTAACAAAGACTTCCCAGGACATAAGAGCCAGAGGTTTCACCACGAAGCAAAAGTGATGGAAATCGTAATTGGTTTAATGATTGCCCCTGCGCATTCTGTACTCCAGGAGCTTATGTTGACTCTTACCTTTGGCACTGATACTCTGTGCATAAGAAAAATACTATAACATTCTTCAGGTTATATTTACATCCCAGATATGTATAATTCAAGAAAATATATGATACAAAGATATGCTTTATTCATACTTTATTTCAAAAACTAGAGGCCCAGTGCACAAAATTCATACAAAAGTAGGTCTTCCTTTCCCTCACTACTGGCACCTGCTTCCCTCTGGCACCCAGGACCTGGGCTTCTCTCTGGCCACTGTCAGGCACCGGAGACCTGGGCTTTTTCCTTTGGCCACTGGCAGGCATCTGGGACCCAGGCCTCCCTTGCAGCCCCAGCTTCATCAGGGTGGTCGTCAGAAAGGATGTCTGGAAGGAAGTCTGGTCTAATTAGCATATTACACTTTTATTATTATAGATGGTCGCTGTTGAAATGGACTAGAATGATCAGACTAAGGGCCTCTGTGTGTGAAGTACTTGACAGTTCTATGCATCATATTCTAGTCCAAACAGGCTTTGCTAATTCATTAATTCTCCTGTCTGTGTTTGGAGCCTATTGCTGAATTAAAACAAATTGCTGGTTTCTCTAGCCCTTTCTGGACAGAACCTCTGCCAAAGCAGTCTGCATGGCCTGTGCCAGGAAGTGCATCTCACCTGGCAAGGCACTCACTGCCTAGCCAGGCTTCATGCCAGCAGCCTGGGACAGCCGTACAGGTGTGACAAGCCAAAGATGCAGGGCCAGGGAAATAAAATAGACAAAATGGATTTATTGCTTTTCCACATTTTGTAGAAATAAACATTTTTTGTTGTCCATCTTGGGATACGGCCAAGGCTCCTATGATGGGGGACCTGGGATCGGTGGTGCTCACACACAGATTACAGGTGCCAGGACACCACTGGTTGCTGGCTAGAGCAGACATGGGCCTTCAGGACCCACTCAGTGTGAACTGGACAGTGTACAGAGAATCCACTGGGCTGGCGGAGCGGTGGGGGGGAGAGAGACAAAGAAACAGAACAAGCAAGATCCCCCAGAACTCAAAACCTTTCTTTTCCACTTGAATATCACTTGTGAATTTTTTGACTCACACGGGTATATATCCTTCTCCATGGGTGAAGGCATACACCCATCAGAATTCAAAGGTGGTTCTGATCCAGGACTTTAACATGGTTGATAGTCTCTCCAATAACTTCTGCTCCACAGTTCACTGAGTTGTGGCCAGTTTAAGAGTAAGTGTTATTATTATTCTTTTTCATCTTGTTTTACATTGGAGATGCGAAATTCATAATTAGCAGCAAGTTTCACTTATGGTATCACCATGATACTTTATATTGCAAAAGCAAGAGCAGTATGCCTCTGTACAGTCTTTGTTAACTTAAAAATAAAAGGTCCTTTGAAGGTAAGAGGCAAACAAGCATTTATTTTAAGTCAATAAGAATAACTATTTGGGAATCATTGATTCAGGCTGAAGCCCAAATAATGTTCATATTAGGAGTTAAAGGCAATGGGTGTTGGTTTATGAGAATGGGAAGGGGAATGATTACATCAACAGAAGAAGGCATTTCTCTTGGTGCAGGTAACATAACATGGTGATGCTCCTTCTAAGCAATGTTTTTAATTTTAGGTCTCTTAATCATCAGTCCAGTAGTTATAATAACTGCTTTCTTGTTACCTTGGCAAACAGTTCTTTGGGACACACTGTGGTCTTAGGCCTAGCCAATCGTTATATTACCCCGTTTTTAACATTCCAAAAGATGGAGGTGTAAGACATGCCAGGCAGTTCCTCTGGCATGGCAGCTCCAGAGTCATTTGACAGTGGCTCCATTTATACTATTGTTGTTTTCCTTCAACACCCCTTGTTTTTTCCATGATAATAGACACATCTTGGTAGAACTTAGGGAGCCTTTTCCCTGCACACATTCCTGACGCAGCACGGCTTCCGGGCTTTTGTTCATGCTGTTCCTCCAGCTGGCCTTCCCCCCCTCTCCTTCCACTACTTGGAAAATTATCCTTTTCTTGTAAAAAAGAAAAGAAAAGAAAAATCACTCTCTAGGCCACTTCCACATGGTTTTACTTGAACTTCGCTATTGCTCACCACACTCTAAGTTATGACAGCAATTGATCCCCATAGAGAGGGAATTTTCTGAGGGAAGGAGTGTGGGTCTCCTTTCTGTCTTTAGCTTCCAGGCCAGTGCCCAGCACCAGCTGTGCTGAATGAATGGTGGTCATTCTGGGGCACTGGATGGCCTTTAGCTCTTGCTGTTAAGGGCGTTTAGAGTAGATATTTGTAGCTGTGATGTGTCCATTTCCTTCTTGGTGACTCTTTGCCTCCAAGGGCTGCTGTGAGCCAAGAATATTCACCAGATCTCCTCTTTCAATTATGGTTCACACGGTTCCTCTCCAGCTACGCATGGCTGGGCTGCATTTTATTACATCATCAGTCAACATTCAGAAGTCATTACCAAACCCAATGATCATTCTTCCTTATATTTGTCATCTGAGAATTCACAGCTTGCATCAGCAAATGGATATAGGTATCCAAAAGACAGTCCTTTTGATCATGTCAGGCTTAAAAAATGCTTTGTTCTGAAGACTTTCACATGTGATGTATATAGTGGGATCACATGTCACAAAATCCCATCACCGTGAAGGTTTCCAGAACTTTGTTTTGGGTATCACTTCCTCAAGAGCCTCATACATTCCTCACTTCATCAGATGGGTGCTATTCGGCTACAAATGAGACTCTGAGACTAAATAGCAGTCAGTGTGACAAAGCACAAAAATGAATTTCATTGCAAATCACCGCATTAGAGATTTGAATTTTAAACTTAAATTTTAAATAAGTTTTTCCTTATTTCAGACAAAATGAATGCTACTTATAAATATATACACATATGTACACATGTAACTATTATGTGAGTAAATACCCTATATAATAAAAGGCTAATATGCAAATCAACCAAATAGCAGAATGACCAGTCGCTATGATACACACTGGCCACTGTCAGTCAGACATCCCCTGAGGGCTTCTGGACTGCAAGACAGCACAGGCTAGACTGAGGGACATCCCCCCACACATACACCGAGTGCACAAATTTCATGCACCAGGCCTTTAGTAATATCAGAATGTGGAAGGACTACAGAGAATTCTATTGTGGCACTCTACCATCATGAGTAAACCAATCCCAATTGTCAGAAAGTTAGATTGCTTCTAAATGTTAGCTAATGCAAAGTATAACAAACATCTGTGTACTTATCTCACCTACATCCTTAATCACTTCTTAAGGATAAATTCCAAAAAGTGAAATATCTAGACCAAATGAATGTTTTTAAGGCTTTGGATACATCAGCCAACATTTACCTTAATCACTCTAGGTACCAGCAAGAGTAGAAACACATTTTGATTTGATTTATTATTTCTTGATGGAGCTGTCCTTCATGATATTCTTGATGCCTTGCCTAATATCACAGGTTGTTTTTCTTTCTTTCAGACAATTTTCATTTTCTTAATTAGCAACCATTCTTTTACTTTTGCTGCTTACTACCATTTCCTTTCTCACCATCTGCTGATGTTGGCTACTGCTCATTCCTCACGACCAGTTCCAGTAGAGTCTCACTCACCATATGCTGGGAGCTTGGTGAGGCAAGACAGGTTATTTCATGTCCTCAAAGCAACAAGTCGCAGGGGCCTGCAAAGTCATGGCTACACATTTCCATGTGGCGACTCTCCTTTGCCATGCCCAGGAATGACTGAGATTCCTCTACTTCTTCTGAACCGTATAAAACATATCCTATCAGCTAAAATTGCTGCTCTTCTCATTTCAATAAGTTTACGGACTTAAAGCTTTATTTCAGGTGTTTCATTTAGGTTCCTTATTTACATTTTACAATGCCACACCCTACCCATTAGTACATACTCTGTGTCTTGTACTATTAGACCATGGCTTCTCAATCTAGCACCGCTGACAAATTGAGCTGGATAATTCTATGCTGTGAAGCTCATCCTGTGCATTGTAGGATGTTTAGCAGCTGTCTACCCAGTAGATGCCAATAGCAACCCCTCCCCAGGTTGTGACAATCAAAAAATAAAGCGTCTCCAGACATAGCCAGTTGTCTCCCAGTTGACTGTATTAGATTATGTTTGAGGGACATATCACCAAAGAGAAATGAGACTACAAGATTACCTGAAGGAGGTCAGGAACAGAACCCCCTTTAAAAGGCAGGAAATGGAGAGGGCTGTGGCCCAAGTGGATGGAAAGTTAGGAGCAGAGAGAAATCTAGGTGAGCATTACTGGTGTTCCAGAGGGTTCCATCATGATGACTTGGGGGCGGGGCAGGTGAGCTCCAGGATGTGGACCAGCCTTGATAACTCTCCTCTGTGAGGCACAGTCCAGGGGCCTAATTGTGCCAGTGTCTGGAGTAAGCACACTACTAGCCTCCCTCCCACCTCTTCCTAAGGGAAAGGTGTGCTCCTTAGCAAAGCTATCTCTGAGGTTTTGTTGTTTTGTGTGTGTGTTTTAGTGTGTTTTCCTGAAGCTTTGTTCAGAAAACACATACCCTGCCTCTGCTTAAATATAGGTTTCTAATCTTGCAAATGCAAACTCCCTCCTATCTTCTGCAAGCCAGGCCTGAAGACAATGTGTGCCCCAGAAATACAGCTCATTGGCCATTCTCTCTCACCTACATCCTTCGCTGCTCCGCACAGCTCAGCCCCCTTCAGCTGACGACTTCTGAACAGCCCGCAGGGGAATTCAGACAACTGAGTTCATCTTTCCTTAGAAATCCCCAAGAGTCAACACAAGAATCATTATTTATTCTGGCTTTTTACAGTTGCTTCGAGTTTTTATTTTATTTTATGACCATCACTTCTACTCCCTGTCTCCCTCCCCTCCCCGCATCTGAAAAAGCTGAAAGTGATCATGAAACACCGTAAAGGCAAAATCAGTTTGTAACTCTGCTGTCCAGACCAAGTCAAGCCAGAAAGGCAGACCGTGATGAACTTGTGTCTAGGTGACTGCTTTTTAATGTACTTAGTACTGACCGCAGCCTAATTCACCCAAACCCTGCATGAGAGAAAATCCCCTGACAGTGTACCTCATAGAACCTTCTCCCAGCCATCTTCTCTTCATTCAAGTGGTCTCTTCCTGTTGGCTGATGTATCCAAAGCCTTAAAAACATTCATTTGGTCTAGATATTTCATTTTTAAGAATTTATCCTTAAGAAGTCATTAAGGATGTAGGTGGGATTTAAGTACACAGGTGTTTGTTGTACTTTGCATTAGCTAAGTATAGCATCTTATATATCTTCATTTACTTGATCATTCAAGTGGTCTCTTCCTGTGACATGTAGCTTCTCTTGAGAGGAGTCCTATTTTAAATGAGAATACTGCCGAAACCGGTTTTGCTCAGTGGTTAGAGCATCGGCCTGAGGACTGAAGGGTCCCAGGTTCAATTCCAGTCAAGGGTATGTATCTTGGTTGCAGGCACATCCTCAGTAGGGGGCGTGTAGGAGGCGGCTGATCGATGTCTCTCTCATCAATGTTTCTAACTCTCTATCTCTCTCTCTTCTCTGTAAAAATTCAATAAAATATATTCTTAAAAAAATAAAAAATAAAATGGGAATGCTTCCTATACTGCAGAACCACTCCCTTTGTCTTGCAATATCACGGGCCTCTGGTGTATCTCACTGAAATCTCTGAAAGCTGAAAGCCTGCCCATGTGTATTGCTGGCAGTGGCCCCTCCTCGGTAGAGAAATCAAGGCAATTGAGATGCATTTTGCTGATGAAGAGGCCTTTCTGTTCGAATTTCGAGGTTGCAGCTCAGATGTGAAAGCTCTCTTCTTTACGTAGACGCGAATGGCTGTGACATGTGCGAGGAGCCACGTGGGTTAGCATTTCTCCTGAAGTGGAAAGCCTTCTCCTGATTCGGAGAGCTCTTCCGGTTTGCACCTCCCAGGTACCCAGCCCAGTGCGTTGGAGATGGCGACGGGAGCAGGTGTGAACTCCTGCCCAGGAGAGGAACTGAAGGCCTCTTATCCATTCGCCTTCCATAGGGGCTTTGATGAATGTGATCATTCAAGGGGTCTCGTGAGCTGCCATCCCTTAAAGGACCCCAGTGTACAAAGTCTCACTGTAAAGTGCATGGGCATCTTTAATTTCTAGTTTTTGCACTTGCTGATTTTTATCCCTAAGTCACATCTTTCTCTTCCTATAAGGAACAATGACTTCCACTATTCCATCCTCAAGCCAACTAAGATAGAAATCTTTTAAATGGAATTTAAGCCCTAAAGGGAAGCAAAAGTATGAAAAGCAAATCGAAGGAAAGCTTTTCCTTTCCTTTTTTTTTTTTTAATCCACACATTGAACACTTACCTGTGTAATTTCCTTACTAAGCAGACATTTCTGGCAGTGGCCAGCATGTCTGTCCTCCTTGCCTGCCTGGGACCATATCAGAATGCACCCCGTCCAAATTTCAGCCGCCCTTTGACTTCTAAATTGGGAGCGTGTTATTCTCTTCTTTTCTAAAAAGTTTTGAGCATTACCTTCTTAGAGAGATAGTATATATTCACAATTTTATACCAGTTTAGAAAGTGAGTGACATACACCATTCACTGATTTGATTATTGACCCTAGTTATATACAGTCATGCATTTAAAACCAGTGAAAAAAGTACTGAGAATGTGTTCTAGGGGGTAGCACTATTTTGGAAGACCTATCAGTCTGTTGGTTTGCTCTTTGCTCTACTGGCAACACAATCCTGCCACACACTTCCCTTGTGTTGCTTCCATCTTGTGCCTAAGAAAGCACCAGGGCAAAAGTCATGGTGTAGGTAGAGGAGTCTTGGCTGTGGTTACTGTCTCAGCCAGCTTGGGCTGCTTTACCAAAATACTGTAAAGTGGGAGCGCTTAAACAACAAGCATTCATTTATCACAGTTCTGGAGGCTGGAATTCCAAGGTCAAGGAACCAGCAGATTTGGTGTCTGTTGAGGGCCTTTTCCTGGCTCACAGGTGCTTGTCTTCTTGATGTGTTCACACAAGACAGAAAGGGAAAACTCTGGTCCCTTCATCTCATGATAAGGACACTAGTCCCATTGTGGGGGCTTGACCCTCTTATCCTCACCTAAACCTAATCACCTCCCAAAGCCCCGCCTCCAAACACCATCACGTTAGAGATAGGGCCTTGACATGTGAGTCTTAGGCACACACAAGCATTCAGGCCATAGTGTTTAAGCAAAAAACATCTGAAAACTCTGTGTAACCCCCTTAATCTTGAGCTTCATGCACTCTAACTGTATGTGCAAAATACTAAATTCCTATAAACAAGAGAATGAATGAGAGGAACTTTAAAGCTAAAATGTGTTCTATTATATTTGCCTACTTAATAACGTAGGGATAACATTTGAACATTGAAATAATACCTTTAAGAATCAAGAACAGCTAGAACTTTTGCAAATTTTTATCTGTTGGGATATAGCAGATGGAAATGAAAAATGTGCACAAAATGGAGGAACATTTATTTACCAAGTCTGAAGAGTAAAACTAGGAGAAGAAAAGGGAATTTCCACTGGAAAGTTCCCCCAAGCTGGAATAAAACTTTTTAAAATCACAAATGCCTTTCTCCTTTTTTGTTTGCTTTCACTTTAATCTCAGCTTGATATCTCAATTTAAACCTGATAAATGAAAATAAACACACAGCTATATGTTTATGTGTAAGTGTCGGGGGGAGGGGGTGATATATGCACAACCTGGCAATAGTGCAGATACTATAATCAAAATATACTCAGCCAGCATGGTTTCTGTTGGTTTTTTGGAAATTCTTTGTCCCCTTGGTTGTGCTGTATTTATTACATAGAACATTCTGTCTCCTGAATTATGACAGTTTGCTTCTTTATATATCTCTTTCATATTTCAATCTCTTAAAGACTTTTGATAATATGCCTTCAAAATATAGTCTAAAATAAGCAGTTTGCATAAGGTTCACTGTGTTCTTAGGACCAGTGAGGAGCTGGATGATCAGTTTTGAAGGTGTTAAAGGTTTAGCTTCTTCTTGCCTTACCAATGTGCCCATTTTGTACAAATTTTAGGATGGGTACCTCTTCTATTTAAGTTTATAAATGACATGTTCCCTCTTTGGTAGGAGAGTCGCATAGCCATGATTTCTTCAGATCCTCAATCTAGTAGAAGAAGTGTGCCAGTAGAAATTTGCATGTGCAGAACTGTTCATGCCTTCAGTGGGATCCTGATGTCATCATCGTTCTATAATCCTATTATGTTGATTCTCTAGGCAATATAACGTCAAGTATGTTAGCACAGTTCTTGAGATATTGTTCTTTTTTGGGTAGTGAAAAACAGTTTCTTAATGGGTAATTGATACTTCTTTCCCTCTTAGCTCAAGAGTCTGAATAAAGTACCCAGATGAAGTCCAGATCCATTGGCTGATTTAAAACAGTTCTTTTTCTTTGATCTTGACAGGGGCCAGGGTGCCATCAATGTTATAAAATAGCAGAGAATCTCCTTTGAATTCCATCTCTAGCTGCCATCAAAGATGATCCCTGTCATATTGGTTTTCCTTTTATTTCCTGCAAGTTCTCTATGTAACTCTTAAGAAGGGATTTTCATGGAAGCTATTTAAGAGCTACATAGACTGCATGTCAGAGCACAAGGAAATTGTCTATGATTTTGCCATTTATCCTAAATGACTAAATAAAACTTCTGTTTTATTACGCAGAAGTTAGAAAAGTAGAACAAGATGGAACCCAGCAAACACAACCCACTTGCCTTTTGCTCTTCGTAGAGTTTGACTGTCACATGTTGTAATGAGCACCCAAATACTGTACCTCTTTTGTCACTATTATGTTAGCTCTGACATGAGAGAGAAATTCCATCCAGGTTGGGCTCTAAATTCTAGAGTCTAATTTTTCTCAATATTATTAAATCTTTGTATGAAAAGGATATTTTAAAGATAGAAGATGACAAAATAAAAACCCAAATGAAATAATTTTCCATTTCCTGTTGCACTAGCAAACAGAATCAGTATCCCAAGCTGGTTTCATTTAAAAAGTCAGTATCACCCCTGTTTCATCATCAATATCAACAAACCTTTCCCCTTGTGTTCTGCTTCTATCCAAAGGAGTGGGCCAGTCTCAAATAGTGAACTACATGCATGGTGACAAGACTGGTTCACTTTCATTTTTAAAAAAGTGTATTTAAAAGACATGTGCTGGTTTCATTGATAGGCTGTGCACAGATGCAAATCATCTTTGAATGGTTTAGAAGTGGCTTTGGTTAAAAAAAAAAACAGCAACACAAGAAGATTTCTACATTGAGTGTTCTTGTTAGAAAGCTGAAATTGAGTGACATTCTTACTGAAAATGACCTTTAATGGGATGTCCAATATCCATCTGTGGGTTGTCATTCATCTCTGAGATTTAGCCTTGACTTAAACTAAGCTGTATCAGAACTGAGAAAAAGAAGGCTTGAGGTTTCAGGGTTGCTTTTTTCAAAAATAAATGTTGAAATTATTTATGACAGAAATAACTTTACATTATCTCTATCAACACTTCCTTTTTTATGTTACAAGGATATGAAGTAAGCCTATATTTTCTTCCAGTAAAATTTTCAGACCTTACACAGAGTCTGAAATATAGTTGTAATTTTGTATTTATATATAGATGTATATATACACACAAGTACATATACTGCATATGTATAGAACATATCTATGACAAAGCATAGAGTACCACATTTAGATTATATTTATTTTTAAGCATCATCAATAAATAGAAATAAAGTAGTTAAATAACTTAGTACTTCACCTTAAAATTAAGGGTTATTTTGTTTCACTATGATTCTTCTCAAAGTAAACATGGGAATATTTTTTTTATATATAAGTTTATTTCATGTCTACCTTCATTATACTCGTTGCCTCTATTTTTAACTAAAAACAAAGGCTGTGTATAATCAAAGATCAGAATCAATAGTACAGTTTTTGATATTTTAAATAAAAGTAATACAAAAAAAATTTTAAATGTAGAACACATGAAAAACAAAGTTTATTAATAAGTTTTCATTTCATTACATGATTTTTATGATGCATTTTACACGCAATATTGCACAAACCCATACCAATTTGTATGCTATTTTGTTCACTTAACTGTTAATGTAATCATTTGCCCAAGTTGGTACAAGTTCTTCAAAATTATTCTTTTTAATGGTCTACTTTATATGCCTTTGTGCAATAAACCATAATTTCTAAATTCTTTGTAATTTATTCTCAACCACACATATTTCTGTTATTTATTAGATTCAATTCAAAGCAAACTTAACTACCAAAATTGCTATAAGACCTAATGTGCCTACGCTATGTTAATGCATCTAATAAACCATAGCAATTTTTTGTTGTTGATTCTGTCTTTTTGTTTGAAGCCTATAAATACAATGATAGTACTCAAAATCAAACAAGTGATAGAGGAACTTATCAGAGTTCACACTTATCCCTACGAAGCAAAGGCATTTGATCATTGCACACCATATCAGTGGTATGCTAACTATAAAATAAGCCATCTTTCTTCTTCCCTGCCCACTCGAAGTCAATCCATCTCTTCTCCTTCCTTCCTATAGCAGTGGCCTAGAATTGTTCTCAGGGAGTTTATCCATTCTACTACCACTTACGTTCACTTTGGTCCAAGCTCCAAGCCCCTTCTCCCTCCATCAGAAGCTCCTGGTGGGCAGGCATGGCTGTCCTAAATTTGGAAGGCTCCCGCATCACCCCACATGCAAAACGTGTTCACCAAATGTTAGGCCACCCTGGTTTTGTTATTGTCTGTCACGTTCACAGCAGGCAATATTGGTAAGTGTAATGGTGTTAAAGATGTTTACTCTCTTATTTTTCTTCCTTCAGTGGGATGGAGTAGGACCTCTTCCCGACTGTGCAGAACCACCAAAAGGGATCCAGATGCTGTGGCACCCGTCAATAGTCAAACCCTACCTCACACTGCTCTCTGAGTGCTCAAATGCCGACACGCTGGAAGGGGCGGCAGGCGCCCTGCAGAACTTGGCTGCAGGGAGCTGGAAGGTATGACGAGTTCGTTACCCTAAAAAGAGAAATCTGGGATTCTGAGCACGACCTTAGAAAACAGCACAAGGCCAGTTTTGAGGAGGGCAATTCTAAGGAAGTGTTTGAGGAGGTTAGAGAAAGACCCGATACAGAGCTGTTGGACTTGGAAAAGGTATTCCTTTGAAAAATTCTCCTGAAGGGTTCAGGGGTCCTTGAAGATCCGTACAAAGCACAGATAGATGGCTAGATGTAAGTGTAGTCATTGAAAATGCCGTGATGTGCTCTCCATTCTGCGTGTGAGCTGAGCGACTTGGTTTTCAGAGGAGACTGGGACATGCCGACGCTTTGCAAAGCTCTGTCGTTGTTGTATATTAACTCATGCGATTGCTGAAATGTTATAGAGGTGGACCTGTTCCCAGAGGAAAGGAAGGTCTTGGATTTTTAAATGATTGGCTTTCAGAGAGAGGTAGTATTGCTAGTTATCTTTGGCAAAAACGTTGAAGTAAAACAAATATTGGGAATATTATAGTCCTTATAAACACACACTGATTGGTTTTCACAGAAAATTTCCATGACCCTCATGTTGGGCAGGAAGAGATTCACCATAGCAAAGAATTCTTGAGTTTGATCATTAATTATTACATGAGCTAATTCGCCTTATTGCATAAAAAGGTGTAGCTTCTTAAAAGAATGAGGGCATATAGGGAAAAATATCAAAAGGGGAAGTTTGGGCGTCTGCCATCCATTTGTCATTCATTTAACATGAAAGCCTCAGTTTGAAATATGCATAATCACTCCTTTAACGTTTTATTGAAAACAGTGTTAATATAGACGTAACTACAGATATTTCTCAGAAGTTTAATACTATAGGCACCACACATACTGGCCTCATACCCTCTCTTCTTCTTATACCTTCCAACTTCTGGCTTCTTGTCATCTCTCTCTCTCTCTCTCTCTCTCTCTCTCTCTCTCTCTCCCTCTCTTTCTCGCTCCCTCCCTCCCTCGCTGTGTGTGTGTGTGTGTGTGTGTGTGTGTGTGTGTGTGTGTGTGTGTGAGAGAGAGAGAGAGAGAGAGAGAGAGAGAGAGAGAGAAGGGGGCAGAGAGATCTTTTGTTTCCATTGCTACAGTTTGGGCAGTAGTACTGCTTTCTCTCTCAGGTGTGACCTCCCAAATTCCCAACTTTGGGGACCTAGTCTCTGACAATATTTCCCAGGATCTGGCTACTGATGCCTGGGAGGTTCACCCCTTCTTCTTTTGAGAGTTTTCAGAATGAACATATCAGCCCTTTCCTCCCCTGCTCATAGGCATCCCTGATGCTGTACTGGAAGAATTTAGGTTGGGGGAGAAGAAGTGAAGTTGTCACTTGCTTTCAACCAAGGAAACGTTTCAAAGCAGAGTCATACCAGGCAGAATTCTAAAGAATAAGTTTTGTATGAGTAGAAAAGAGATAATCATGGAAATCATGTTCTTGAACTACCCCTTAGATTTTATCTCCCTCTAAAGGTAGGAGGCTTGGACTCAAGTCTCAATTCAAACATAGACTCTACCTCTTCTGACCTTTGTGACCCTTGGGCAAATTGTAGCACATACTTATGTTCTCAGGTGTGTCATCTTTGAACAGAGAGAAGATTGTGAGTGCTTCACATCACATCATGCAGGGCAGTCATGATACAGGATGCAAAGAGGAAAGCAGGATGTCATTGACCAAGTGGTTCTCGGCATATACAGTCAAGAGCACTTAGTGGCTACAAGTCCCCAGCCAGCTCCCGAGTTAGACACTGACCAGATGGGCATGGGAAAGTGGGCTCTGGCCCATAGTCATGAGTCTAACCTGAACCACAACACCATCTATATGGTAGCAAATCAAGTATGCCATCTTGAACCTATGATATTTTAGTGAATTATTATTTTCTTTAAGAATTATTTAGGTTCTTCTGACAATTTTAAAAATGGAGACATATCTTTGAGGTCTAGGAGATTTTAAATGTAAGAGTACAACCTCTGCTTTAAAAATTAAAATCTATGTTCCACATATTCAAAAAGTTAATTGGAAGCAATGGAAACATATTAAAGATCTAAAATTTCCAAAGTTAATATACAATATTTGAAACAAAAATGCATGGAAATGGCAATTAACATATAGACAATGCAGAAGAAAAAATTAGTGAATTGGAAAACATCAGTGGAAACTATACAAAATGAAACACAGAAAAAAAATGTACAGTGGCCTGTTGTATATGTAATTGCAGTCCCCAAATGAGAGGAGAGAGAAAGGAAGAAGAAAACAGAAAAAAAAATTATTTGAAAATTTAATTATTGAAAAAAATTTTAATTTAATGGAAACCATACATTCACAGATTCAAGCAGCTTATGGGACACCAAACACAACAAATATGAAGAAACTGTATCAAGGCACATCATAATCAAATTGTTCAAAATCAGTAGTAAAGAGAAAATCTTTTTTTTTAAATATATTTTATTGATTTTTCACAGAGAGGAAAGGAGAGGGATAGAAAGTTAGAAACATTGATGAGAGAGAGACATCAATCAGCCGCTTCCTGCATGCCCCCTACTGGGGATGCGCCCGCAACCAATGTACATGCCCCTGACCGGAATCCAACCTGGGACCCCCCAGTCCACAGGCCGACGCTCCATCCACTGAGCCAAACCGGTCTCGGCAAGAGAAAAATCTTAAAAATAACAAGAGGAAAAAAAAAAGAAACATTGTGTACTAAAAACTGCACCACATCTAACATCAAAGTTAAGGATCAGTGTCACCAATTATTCATTTATGTATAGAAATCTTTACCGAGCTATTAAGAATGTCCTCTAGAAAGGAATCTGGTCTGTGAACATTTTTAAGGCAGAAGCCAAGTCCCATGTATTTCTTTGTACCCCACTGTTCATCCCTGTGATAGAAAAGTGTTATGGGAAAACAATATTCTTTGCAGTTTCCAAGCTCATCAGTACTTTGCAGGCTGCAGATTTGGATAGCATTTCCCAATCCCACAGTTCCTGCAGGTTGAATGTTCTGTTTAAATTACCAGGCTCCGTGTCATAACCAGGTCAGCTAGGGGAGCTGCAGAGGTATGTCTGGGTCTTTAGGTGCTTGGAACAAGAAAATAATAAGAGAAAAGATGTTATGCTATTTTGATATTCAAAAATTCTCTCCTACTTTGGATTATAAAATAAGAATTATGGATGAAGTATCATACAATGTTTTCAATTTTTTCTGGAAATAATATCTTGCTGACTGTTTTCCATACATAAACCTGCCCATTAGTTCAGTACAGTTATCCGAAGTGTGAAATGTATCCCCACATATTGAGTAGACATTTACTTGGTAATTTCTCCCATTACTAATAGAGTGGAGACTAATAAGGAGCAGATGAAGTCAGTATCACAAAAATTATTCTGTATTTTCAACAGAATTTAACTACTGTGGCCATCAGATTTCCTAGTCCACATCAGATTTTTAAAAAGCAAGGAGTGCCTCATAAACAGGCATAAAGATCTGCCTAAGAAGGGAGAGTAAATACTGTGATGGCAAAGAGAAAAGACAAAAGACAAAAAGTAACTACAAGGATACAAGAGAAGAAAACTGCCAGAGGCCATTCAATGTCTTGGCTGTTGCATATATTCTAAAAACTGATAAACAGAATGCCGACCTTCTCTAATGAAGAAAATGTTAAACTATTACTAGTATTTTTAAAGACAAATCACTCTAGAAATATTTCCACCCCAATGATTATAGTAGAATTTTGACAGTCAGAATGTTGACCTAACTTATAAAAAGCACTAACCATCTTTATATTGTAACTTTAGTCAAATAAAATGGTCCTCAGGCAGAGAAAGGGACTTCTAAGGAATATTTGAGTATAGTTACAAATATATGTACTTCCATAAAAGCTTTATTATAAAAATGCAAATACCTGGGCATGCATGAAAGTCAATTACATTACCATCATCTGTTGTATAATTTATTAATTTACCATATTAAATGGTAAGGGATTATGTGGGGAGGGAAGATAATCCATAGGGATGATTTGAGAAAATCTTCATTAAGCCAAACACTGATAAATTGTTACAATTTTTAAATGACTGAGAACAACTTATACAAGAAATAAGTAAATCTTTACTTCAAAGAAAGATTTCACTTAAGAAAAAAAAATTGATTAAGTAAAAGATTAAATTAGGATACACAATAGCCTCAATTTTCGTATAGGCAGTGTTACTATCTGAAACCTAGAGTTCCAAGAATGTGATTTTATAGCAACTGGTGAAATTTAGTGACTTTTTTTTAGTGTCCTTAACTTTTTATGACCTAAACAAAAGCAGAAATGTGGAAGTAAAACACCAGTATTTTGCATAGAGATTGCTTTTTATAGACCTCATCTTCCAAAACAATAATTACTCTTTATGGGGAGATCATGCACACTCCTTTTATGTGACAAATTGACGAGCAAACACATCTTCATAATGGCCCTAAATACTTTTTAAACTCTAAAACCCTCATTACATGGTTTATGAGCATCAGAAAAACATATTAGCATTGTGACAGGAGCAAAGTGATAAATGTTTTTCATAGCCAGCGTGGAATTCAGTTACCTTTTCCTCTTTTACATTCCAATGATGTTTTTGTCACGGAATAATAAAACTATTGGATATAGTAAGTTAAAGAATTGTAAAAATGTGACCAAATGTTCTTTGAACTCCTATTTATGGGTTATTTCTATTGTAATTGAGCTTTGTGAAAACCCAGGATTTGAACTGTAGAAATATAGGTGCACTTGCTTTTAAGCCAAACATTTTAGATATCTTTGTTTAGTCAACTTTCCCCCTAAAATGTGACTATTCTCAAGACTTATTTCCTCGTTTACTTTTAAAATAAGGTAGATTAAATAGGTATTTGAATGTTAACTTTTAATATTTGATAAGCTAACATAATAGCAACAAAGGTGTAATGAAAACAGAATCTTCTGGCCCAGATGAATAAAAAATAAGAAAACTGAGAAATTTGAGACTTGTCCCTAGAGACATGGTCAACAGCATCAAAAAGGATGCTGAGTTGTGCATAGCTTAGTTGTTCTCATGGCTAAATTGAAATGTCCAGGACTTTCATTGACAACATTCAAAAGGGTCTTTAACTCAGGAGTTTAAAGGAGAGTCGAATGAGTTATTGGAACACTAAAATAATAACATGAGTTATTAGACCAAGATTAATTGGTGAATTTGCAAAGAATTATATCACCATGATTGCAGATGTATATAATTTACACTTGTCTTTTGGAGATGTGGAAGAGAATGGTAGTCAAGCACACTCTAGGGCAGTGCTTCCTGGGTTCAATACCTGGTCAAGCAGCTGCAGGCTGAGGGACCTTGCCGTGCCTCTATTCTCATCTGTAAAGTGCGAATAACACTAGTACATACTTCACAGGGACAAGATGAGGATTACATGAATTAATGCATGTAAAAAAATAGAACTGTGCCTGGCATTTGGTTAGGTGTTAGGTTTCTTAGAGTTGAGATTATTTTGAGGACATCTCCTGAAGTCCTCATTGGGAAAGCATTTCTGTAGGAGAAATTTGGGTCACATTTCTGTGCTGTTTTCTCCTGGACCAGTTCTTTTTCCTCCGTCTTCTTTTTTGTCATTCTTCCCTCTCCCCTTCCTACTTCTCTTCCTTCTCATCCTCTTGAATCATCAACCATCCTCTCTTCCACGCATGGGCTATTCTTCTTAGAAGCATCTTGGTCCGTGCCTGATAGCTCCCTTCTCTGTACAAGTTATGCTCAGTGCATAGAGCTCTTATTCTGCCCAAAGATTTTCACTTCGGCTACAGTGGGTTATGACACACGTTTCTCTCTTGCTCATGTTTTTATGCCAGTGATACTCTTACTTTTGTTTAGATTATTAAACTCTTGGCAACCCATGCACCTCTAACCATCATAGTGGCTGATTCCAAGACAACTGACTTCTCTTTGGGAAACTTTATAGGAAGATCATGGTTCTGTATTGAGTGTACCTGAAAATATACCTCAGACCTCATTTCCCAATAACTTTGATGACTTTCCACCTCTAACTGGGGTTTACTCTTTTTTGGTGGGTTACACTTTAGTTACACATTACCTCTGAGATTGGTCAATTGTTTGGCTGCTACTTAAAAGACATCACTATCACCTATTTTTTCATGTCAAGAAATCTTGTGGAAACTTGCAACATCTTTTGAGTGAAATATAAGTAGTTTATTCTAAGTTGTCTTATTCTAAACTGATATTGGGAATTTTCCATACACATACAAAAATAAAAGTTTCAAAATAAAAGTTACTTTCTATGCAGCAATTGTAATATATGTGTTAAAATAGGTTGTCTGGTTATCCCTTTTCACTTAAGGAAAATCATAACACTGTTGACCATTTTATGTTACCAAAAGGTGTATCTGTAACATTTTGGTCCATATATATAGCCTCTTTGGTTGTTTTTGTTGTTGTTGTTTGTTTTGTTTTGTTTTCTACTCGCAAATAATTCCTCAACAAAGCTGAAGGACTCTCATTAGTTTCCAAACACCAAATCATCTTTCCATCCTACATGGGCAGGATATGAAAACTGGACTTCTAAGATGATACAATCATAAACTTCCCTTCTTGGCTTATTTCAAATATGGCCAAGTTCTTCTCTATCCATGTTTGGAAGGATGGAGCGGAGAGTAAGGCAGTGTCTGGAGCCTGATCACAGAGGATTAGGGGAGAGAGAATGAGATGCTGTCAGAGAAGGGGAAGTTGTCAGCATCCTAAGAGAAGCAGATTTGGAGAACTAGGGCTGGAGGTCAGGGACACAGTTGACCCTGAGGAGCAGGTTACTTAACGACTTTGTGCCTCCATTTCCTCTCCATAAATATGAATACTAATGCCACCTCCCAGCATCTGGGGGGATTAGAAGAGGTCATTAATGTACATCCAGCATCCTGAGCTGGAATGAGGTGTGCCAGTGAAGAGGCCATTTCTAGGGCCCAAGCATCAGCCTACACAAGTTCCCAAGCACATTGCCACTCTCTCCCAAAGGGCCAGCGTGTCTCCCAGTATAAAATCAATTGTTGATGTTCAGCTCTCAATTGGCAAACACTGAGCCTACATTCTGATTTCCGTTTTCCTCCTTTCTCTCGCCTCCCTTCTTAGTTTTAAGGATGAAGCCAACAATGCATGCGCTGCATAAGCTCAGGTTTCCCTGGGCCCTGGAGACCAGAGATTGACAAGGATAGTGGAGGTGGTAGATGAAGATCGTTTCTCAGCATTTCAAATTGCGAATGAGTTTTCTACTGGACAGGAAGGAGGTTCTGGGCTATGTTCACAGAGCACCTCCCTCCAAACTCCAAGAAACAGCTTTCAAACCTGGGTGTTTTCTCCATGTCTAAGGCTCCCTGATCACTCATTTTGCTGCTCCCTGAGAGCAGGTCTGTGAAAGAGTTCCTCACAGTGAAGAGATGCTTTAGTGATTCTAGCCGCTTCCCCTCCCCTCAGGCTCCCTGGAGTGGGGGCAAGGGAAAGATTATGGGACGAGTTGATGGTGACAAGAAACTATGTGAATGTGACTTCTAACATAGGATGGGATGAAGTTGTGTGTTTTCTTAATCTCATATTTCATGCAGGGCTGGGCTGAGGATGTGGCAGGCATGGCGTATGCCCTACGTTCACTACCAGAGGGGGCTCCCTGCCTGCCACAGGTGAGAGCTAGCTCTGGGGTGTCTGCCCCAATGGGGAAGGGGGGGATGGAGGGCCCTGGCGGGGGGATTGGGGACCTTGTTCCACCTTTGGTGGTCCCCCAGAGGACTCAACCACAGAATTCAAAACTTCCTGTCATGAATGTCATTTTCTTATATTCTAAATGAAAATGTGACTCATTAAACCCTCTATGGGTGGTTTTTATAGTGCACGCTGTTCTTTGGAACACCGTAAAATAGTATAAAGTGTATATGCAAATGTCTGAAGAATCTGGGCCTTCCTGCATTCTGTGACATGGATTGGAATGCTTTATCATTCTGAATATTGCAAGTACATTTCAATAGTAATATTAGGTGTGCTTCGTTAAGATAGATAATCACCAACCCAAAACAAATTATATAACTTGTATTATAAATTACACCTGGAATTATGGCCCTAGACACAACACATTTTTATCTAAATTTTTTTTAGTTTATAATTTTTACTATTGATTTTTAATGTCATATATACTGCTCCTCACCCCTATCTTTTTCTGGCTTGTTAATTTTTGTTATTCAGCAAAGAACTTATTGATGATATGTTTGGCAATTCATCTCTGTGCCCCACCTCCAAATTAAATCTCTGTTTTTAAACCAATCACCTGCACTCAATCCTTTATCATTTTCTATTTTTTCCAGGGCTGCTCACTTTATTATTCCTCTTATTATTCCAGTAACCCCCCTTTCTGTCCCAAACCTTCACTTCTCAAAGCATCACACAAATGGCTACAAATGGCTTTCCAGTCTAAGGAAGAGGAGCAAAATGTGGCTAGCTGTCTTACCCTGAAACTTTTACCATATGTTGAAAGCAAAATATCATGTGAAAACATTTAAATACATGTCTAACCTCTTCAACCTATTTTACAATTAGGTCTTGATAACTCAACCTTTTTGGTTCGTGCAAAGGATGGTCTGAAAATCCGTACGTGCAATTTGCTCCGAGGGTTTGCCTCCTCCGTTCCTAAGGTCTTTGCCTTCATCTTTTCGCAGTGGTCAGTGTACATCCGAGCCGCTGTCCGGAAAGAGAAGGGCCTGCCCATCCTCGTGGAGCTGCTCCGAATAGATAACGACCGCGTGGTGTGCGCAGTGGCCACGGCGCTCCGGAACATGGCCTTGGACGTCCGAAACAAGGAGCTCATTGGTATGTTCTCTCCGATTCTCTCACGGTGTCTCAGTTTCCCAATGACAATATTTGCTAGTAAAGTCCATGTGCTTGAGTCTACTCGCAGAACATATGTGCATGCAGAAATAGTACATTTCTTAAGGGCCATGTTTTTCCCTCATTCTCCTAGCTTCAACCAAGGACCCGAGCTATCTGTTAGAATTCAGAGGAAGATGCAGCGTTTGTTGGCATTTCTAATCCTTGAAAATTAAAAACTATGCTCAGCACTAGATACCATCTTCCTGATCCTTTAAATCCTTGGCAAGCTCTTTTTCTTTCATGTAGTGAGCAGGGATTGTAATGGCATCCACGCCACTTAGCTTCTCCTCTCGAATTTGTCATTTATTTTGGATGCGACTCTTTTATCTTACTGTTTATTGAATCCTCTTCCTTTAATTTGGTATTCAAGAAATAGGGAAGATCTTTTATTAATGAACATTAAAGAAGTCGGACATTTATCTAGATCAGTGGTTCTCAACCTGTGGGTCGCAACCCCTTTGACAGAGGTTGCCTAAGACCATCACAAAACACCTATTTCCCATGGTCTTAGGAACCAGCACACCGCTCCTCGGTGTAGCAAAGTGTAGCAATGTAGTTTACTATTGTCATATGAAGACTGTTACCCATGCTACACCATGATTCAAGACAAAAATTTCATTTATTTATAATTAGAAATAAATATTTCACAATATATAATTACATATTGTTTTGTGATTAATCCCTATGCTTTAATTATGTTCAATTTGTAACAATGAAAATACATCGTGCATATCAGATATTTACATTACGACTCATAACAGTAGCAAAATTACAGTTATGAAGTAGAAAGGAAAATCATTTTATGGTTGGGGGTCACCACATGAGGAATTGTATTAAAGGGCCACGGCATTAGAAAGGTTGAGAACCACTGGTCTAGATATTCAAAAAATATGTATCATGATCTACGTTGCCCCAGGCCTGTTCAAGGGCCAGAGATCATTACATCAATGAGCAAAGCAGACAGGAAGCCTGTGCTTGTGGAGTTTACATCAGGAGAGCATAAACAAGATGCACACATGAATCCCACTGTGTATTAGGAACATTCTAGGCGGGAAATAGACCTGAGTAAAGGAGACAGTAATTAATGAGGCTGCCATTTTTTAAACTGTGGTTAAAGTCACATAACATACAATTAACCATTTACAAGTATACCACTGATACCGAATTCCAAAACTTTGTCATCGCCCTGAGGAAAACCCTGTACCATTGAGGAGTTACCCCCACTTTCCCCTCCTCCAGTTGTTGGCACTCTCCAATGTGTGCTCTGTTTCTGTGGATTTTCCTACTGAGGAAGTTTCATGTAATGGGATCATAGAGTATGTGAGGTTTTGTGTTGGCTTCTTTCACTTAGCACAAGGACTTGTGCTCTTAAATGGGATGTCAGGGTCAAGATAGGGGTTGTTGGGAAGGTGACTTTTGAGCCAGGACTTGAAGGAGGTGAGACTGGGCCATGTGGATATTTGGGGGGTAGAACATGTACATTGAAGGAGCTGCCTCTGCAAAAGGCCCCCTAGAAGAGCTGGAAGCAAGCGAGGGGCTCCAAGGCCTTCATGGGACCTTGTGCGCCTGAGGCAGTGAGTGATAGGAGCCCAGCTGGAGAGGTCTCCTTGTCCCTCCTTTTACGGTGGGAAGATTGGAGGCCGATGATGATAGATGCCTAGAGGACTAAGGAACCACAGAGACCTCCCTGGGAAGAGACACAAGTCTACCAAAGACCATCTTTCTAATGTAGGCATCTTGGGTCCAAGAGATTATTCCAGAAGGCTCATTGGTCAGTCAGGGCAGCAGGAAGCCTGGCAAGACTGAATGCGGGTAATAGGTGTCAATGAAGGTCAAGCAGCAGGGAGCTGGACCACATCCCCCGCTCCCGATTCCAAAGGCTCAGGGTATATAGCCTCTGGGAATCTGGGAGAAAGCAGGTAGGTGAGTGGGCCAAAGGGCAAGGTTTTATTTCTGGGGCAGTTGGAATACTAGGTGTGGATCCCAATTTCATACACAAATTTTACATAAATACCCAGGTTTATTTTTGCTATTCAAATTCCTGAGCATGGCACACTAAGCCCTTTGCAATTTTTTTTCCTGCCATTTCGTAATACCCATTACATCTTCCAATAAACATCAAATTTGTGCAGTATGTATTTATTTACAAGGAAACCAGACTTCAAATAGGTCTCTAATACATGCAATGATTTGTTATACTTGCAGTACATTATAAAGCATGAAACAAACCTAATTTGATGTTTATGTTTGAATGTAATTTAAATATTATTTGTGGATTTTGTAAAGTACTGAAACTAGGCCATTAGCTCAAAAGGTCAAGATACTCCTGCCTGCTTTCCTTTTCTGTATGTAGCTGTTTCTGATAAAATCTCCCTGCTCCTCTAGAAAACGAAGGAAAAATCAATAGCTAATCAGTCTACTGCCTGGATACTCACCGCTCGGTATTGTGAGCGTGCGTGTTTTATTTCTTTTGGTGGATTAAAATATAACAAAATAGGAAACTATTAATTGGTTTTCTAGCTTCCAGGCATCCCTTCTTCCTCGGAAGCCAGTTATCTAGCACTCTGTCTGAGGCAGGAACATTTGGAGCTCCATATTGCCCATGTTCAATTAAGTCTTTACTATCTAATGTCACCAGACAGGAAAGGGAGCCAGTCACTTAAAAATAGGAGTGAAAATATCTCAGTCACAGGCTGAATAATATGGTGTTGAAAATCATCTATATTCTGACAACTCCCAAATAGGTATCTCTAGCATGAATCCCACATCTGTGCGTCCAGCTGTCTGTCCAATATCTCCACTGGATATCTAACAGGCATTTCAAGTATAACATCTCCATACCTGAGTTCCTTATCATCTCCCCGAGCTCAATCCTTCCACAGCCTCCCAACAACAGCGAATGGCAATTTGTCTTTGCAGTGGTCCAGCCCAGGCACCTTACAGACCCCTTGGACTCCTCACCCTTCCTATCAATCCATCAACAAATCTGGTCTTCCTTCTGGGTTTTCTCAGAATCTGACACTTCTCATCTTTATTGCTTTTCCTCAACCTCCCATCATCTCTCAGCTGGGTTATTACCATGGCCATCTACCTGGTCTCCCTACCCACACTTTTTTTAAAGTGTGTTTTTATTTTTTTCAGAGAGAGAAGAAACAAGAAGAAGAGATAAACACATCAATGATGAGAGAGAATCATCTATCAGCTGCCTCCTACATGCCACCTACTGGGGATTGAGCCCACAATCCAGGCATGTGCTCTGACCAGGAATCAAACCATGATCTCTTGGTTCATAGGTCGATGCTCAACCCCTGAGCCACACCAGCTGGACCTGGTCTCCCTGCTTCTACCCTTGCCCTCTACAGCTACTCTCAATGCACAAACCAGAGTGGTCCTGTCAAAACCTTAGAGCAGGTCATTTCTCCACTCAAAACTCCCAATAGCTCCTCATCTCTCTCACTGTAAAATGAAGGCTCTGTGTGATGCAGCTTGCTGTCCCTCTCTAATCTCACCCTCTCGCCTCCCTGTCACTAACTGTACTGAGGCCACTGGGTCACTATGATTCCCGTAGGACATGAGCACAATCCTGCCTCAGGCCTTTGATCTTGCTTTTTCCTCTGGTTGGAATTCTCTTCCTCCAGGGGCCTATCTGCCTCAGTTCTCATCCCATTCAGATCTTTACCCAAGTGCCAGTTTCCCAGCAGAACTGGCCTCCATGTTTTCATTCTACCACCAACTCTTCCTCTCTCTGCTTTATTTTTCTTCACAGCACTGGTCACCTTCTGATATACAGCATATTATTTACTTACCTGGTTACCTGTCCATCCCCCCAGACTGGAATGGAAGCCCCTGGAGGGCAGAAAAGTCTGTCTCATTTGTTCACTGATGTAGCCCACGTAACTAGAGCAGTCCTCGATCCACAGTAAGAACATCATAAATATTTGCCAAATGAGTAAACTAAATATTTTCCTATCTGACCATCATTTTGAAATGAATTCCAAATGAGCAAAGCATTAAGAAGCAACTTAAATAAAACAACCAAGGAAAATGATTTTATACTAATAAAGAAAATGGTCCAAAAGCCAGTTCATTTTCCTACCGAGGTTTACCAGGTGTATACAGGCACTTCGGAGGTCAGAAGGAATCCAGTTTTCTCCCATCACTGGTTTGGATGGTGGCGGCGGGGGGGGGGGGGGGGGTTGTTTTAAATTATATCTCTCCTTAGATCATTCTTTTAGTTTGGGGTGGGGAAAGGAGCTGATACTGCACTCAGGTCAGCAAATGGTTTCTCTTCCTTCAACTCTGTTATCAGGAAAACTCCAGATACGCTATTGAACAGCCATCACCCTACCTCATCAGCTCTAATGAGGATCATTAGCAGCACCAAAAGGAACATCACACTCTGCCTCTCCCATGTCCCACGCAGGCTGTTCCCATGCTTCTGAGATGTGCCTACCACCAGGCGGGAAGTGAGCCTGTAGCTAGATCTTTGTGTTCTGAGTGACTTGGTGCAGTCATACGGCTTAACGAACATCCATACATTTTTTTTATAATCTTCTAAAAATATTAATTATCCTTCCAAGTGTCATCTCATCATTCAAAAAGGTATTTGTTATTGTTTTTTTAATTAATGGTAATAATGCCCTTCAGTGAAAAGAGAAAACAACATTATATCACTTTAACCAGTCTGCAAATTGCCCAACATTTCAGCAGGTTGACAGTTCCTGATGAAGATAATAGATACCTATTTTAGCCAAATCTCCCCCCTTCTCTGCCAACAAAACAAGCCAAATAAGACTCCAATAAATTTTTTAGAATACAGCACATACTAGTATAAATACTAGAGAGAGGAGATTCTAGCACTTGGCCAAGATTGGTCCTTAACCCATGGCTACTCATCCGTGGCAAATAACTCTGAAGAGAGCTATTTCATATGAGCTGTTTTGTTTTCCTGCATTTCCAGACAGCACAGAAAAATCAAGTATTTAGAACCCAGGCACCACACGTGTGTGTTTCCCAGTATGCAAGGTTATCTGTCCCGCGAATGCCTTGGTGTCACACCGGAGGCGCTGTCCACGCTCCTCCCAATTTTTCATGAATTCTTCAGCCACACCAGTGTCTGCACCATCATTCTCACTCTCACACCTTTACTGCAGCTGATTCTTCCCCGACACACCCCTTCACAGTCTCTGCTCACTGACCTCTACCCATCACTCAATGCCCATCACAAGGTGCCCTTCCCACTGAGGGCTGTCCTTTGAACTCAGAGTGGGGATAGGTAGCACCTACTTGAGAAAAAAATATTTTCATGCATCTTAGCTTTCCATTGTATAGTTTTATTCTTGTATTGTCTTTTACTGTGTGTGCATGCATCACAACTTCTCCCGATGACTTAATAAGTAAGGATCTGGTACCCTATTTATTTGTATTTCCTACCGTGTCTAGCATCTGTAACAGGTACTCAGCACATATGTGTACAATAATTCACTGGGGGGTGAATAACAAGGGTTGATGATTCTGAAGAATGGATCTAGGGGAAGTTTGGGGGACACTAAATAAAGAGAGGAAGCTGTGGAGGGGTATCTGTTTCAGCTTCTTCCCACAGCATCAAGGAAGTGGAGGAAAGAGGGACAGTTTAGGAATTCACTGAAATCCAGGACTCTACTCACACTCATTCATTCTCTGCCATGTCGGAAGGGCTTTGAGACTGGTAGGAAATAGTAAGGCTTTCTCTTATGTGCCTCGATTTTTGCCAAAGATTGGCTGAGCTGCTGCTCCCTGCAGGTGGTATTGGCAGAGCTAACTGAGCAGCCTTCCTTGCTTTCCTGGGTGATGGCTGCACTTTCTGGTAGGCAAGACAGGGCTGGGATGCTAAAGAATCCTCCCCATGCCCACACCTCACCCTGGAAAGCAGAGAAAGGCCTTCCATACCCCAGTTAGCCTCTGTCCTTGCCTCTCACCCTCTCTGTTTTGCATGACCGTCTCCCTGTCTCTGTTCTCATTTGAAGGTTGAGTCTCCACATTTGGAAGAAACTATAAGAACCCTTCTTTGATGCCCCCACATGTTCATATTTTATGATCCATTCTTCCCATTTGCCTGACCTTTTCACATTGACAGCTAGCTGAGCCTCTGTCCAGGCAATACCTTCTTGATCCATTCAAGCCTCAAAGGGAACACCACACAGAGCCTGGCTCTCTGGGGTCAGGAAGGGCGATTTTCTAGGTGAGTCAGCTGGCTCCTAAACACAGCTAACCCCCCCCCAGGAGAAATGAAAGATAAAGGAGCCCCAAATCTCCAGGTGTACCTAGCAGTGCCCATCTCATACTTTCCCACACTAGTGAATCATGAACAAAATAAGGGTGGTTTTGACTTGGGAATTAGTTATGATTTAAGCAGTAAATCCACTGCTAGTTCTCTCTCCTCAAATGGGTATCAATCATCCCTTTCATTCATTCTGGGAGAACAGGTTAGAAGGATGGAAGGCATTCCCAGCTCTTGCCACAATCTGTTTTAAATATTCGGATGAAAGATTCCATCTGGCCATTCTGCAGACAATGATTACTGGTTATATTTAAAGGGCAATGTTCTTTAATAAATAAATGTTCTTAAATAAATATAAATGAGTAGTCTTGAAGTGAAAATAAAGACTGTCTAAAGGAAAAAAAATGTTGGCAATAGCATGACAGTTACCCATCCTTGTCCACTCATGCCACCCACACACATACCATATCTTTAGTTAGTGAGAAGTATTTTTTTTTTGGAAAATTAGAGAGGGAAAGCCTTCATTTTATTCACTCTATTCTAAATGTTACATTGCTTTGTAAGCATTCTCTCTTTTTTTAAAATATTTTTTTCAATTACAGTTGGTATATAATATATTAGTTTCAGGTGTACAACCCATTGATTAGACATTTATATAACTTACAAAATGATCACCCTGATAAACCTAATACCCACTTTGGGACCATTTGTAGTTATTACAATATTATTGACTATACTTGCTATGCTGTACGTTACATCCCTATGACTATTCTGTAATTAACAATTTATACTTCCTAATCCCTTCATCTTTTTCACTCATCCCCCCAACCTTCTCACATCTTGCAACTGTCAAAATGTTCTCTGTATCTATGAGTCTGTTTCTGTCCTGCTTGTTCATTTATTTTGTTTCTTAGATTCCACCTATAAGTGAAATATATTATTTGTCTTCCTCTGTCTCAGTTATTTCACTTAGCACAATATCCTCTACGTCCATCCGTGTGTTGCAGATGACAAAATTTTATTCCTTTTATGCTGAATCATATTCCACTATAAATATATATGCACCAAGCATTCTCTTTCACTTAGTGTTCTCACAACTGCATAGCCATGGAATTCTAGGCCTGTAAATACTGATCTTCATCCAAACTTCGAGACACATTTTTACTCATTCTCCAGGCATAAGAGTGTGTTCTCTGGGGAATAAAGCATTCCAAATTCTACGCAGGAGATAATTTCTCAAAATTTTGTCTAAATTCATCAGCCTGGAATTGAAACACATCCCAGTCATCATCCTTTGGACACTCAGAATATTACTTTGCACCCACAGTGTCTCCTTGCAAAACCAGGAAATAGGGGGCTCTAATAACATATGGCACACCCGTCAGTTAAAATATAGATGTGTGTGTGTTTTGTTATTGTCTCATCTTATGCCAGTGGCACCCCATTCTGGAGATCAGATCTCCCCCCAGGCCACTCATCACATAGCACTAGGGGCACCATCTCTAGCTATCTTACTGATCTGGGGCACCTTCTCTACCTGTCCTGTTGATCCTGGACACCTTCTGTACCTGTCCTGTTAATCTTGGGCACCTTCTCTACCTGTCTTGTTCACCCTTGGGACAAAGCCACACCTGTGGCTGGGGACAAATTGAGGTTCTGGAACACTTCTCAGAGCAACCCAGGGAAGCTATATGTTATTTTTACTCCTAAGAATATGAAAGCTTCACTTTATGAATTCAGTTTGAAGACCTTGGGGTGACATACCTTCTCTGCTTTTCAAAACATGTTGTCTTCAGACCCTAGCAGATGTTGTTTTAATTGAAACACATGCAATTTCAATTAGTATTTTAGAAAGAAACCTGGTCTTCCAGACAAGCTGATGTATAGGAGCATTCTTTGCCAGTCCACTCTAATAACTGGATTTTTACAAACCAAATCGTGGGGCAGTGGCAAAGCTGTGTGCTTTGGCCAAAACTTGGTATCTTCAGATTAAGTTCCTATGTTCAAGCTCTTATCTCCCAAACCCAGGAACCTAATCTCATGAATGCTGCCTCCCTTTCCTATGCAGCCATGGGTTCTTCGTTAATTAACTGCAGACACCTGTTGGGGAGTTTTGGCGGCTGGTTCTGGCAGATAAAAATTCCTTGGGAAGGGTACTTGTAAATAAATTGAGCAGCCAATAATTATTTTATTAAATGAGACAATTATTCATCCCTTAGAAGTACTCCATCTGGGGAAAAGGCGAAACTGAGAGATTTCCAGTTGATTTGGAGTCAGGGCTTTTTAAATGTCTCAAAAAAAGAGAGAGAGAGAGAGGGGCGGGGAAAACATGACTTGCTTTAATTGGACTTTTAGGTATTCATTTTATGCCCGGCCAGTTTTTTAAGAAAGCTTTAGAGAAAAAAAAAAGGCATAAGAAATGAAATACTCCAAATCTTGAGATTCTAAAAATAGAAAAGCGTTTTTTAGCAGGAGAATGTTTTTAAGTTGTATTCCTTCTACGTGTTGACTGCCATCTTCCCACCTTGCCAAACAAACAAAACTTGTACTTGTGGGAAGAAATTGTTCTTTTCACTCTCTGCTACTAAAAATAATGGATTGGAAAGTAATTGAAAAGTTACAGGATACTCCTTCTGCTCCTTAGGCTTACATTTGGTTAAACGTATTATACTGGACCTGGAGGAATCACAGGGCAGGCAAGGCTGGCCGTATTGGGGGAATCAGCTTAAAAAGGGGGTGTAAGCTGACATAAATTGAATGGGCCGGGGGTTCTATCCTGGAGGACGCCTGAGGCAGTAACAGGAGAAGAGGAGGCATGACAAACCCAGGCAAGAGGCCAGGGAGCCAGGAGGCGGATGGAGGCCTGGAGGTCCAGCCCCCTGGCATCCAGGCAGCTCGAGGCAGGTACCAGGGGCTGACCTGTGAAATGGCAGCAGCAAGAGCAGATTTTCCTCCTGGAGAGGAAGAAGCCGGTCTGTTCATCTGGCCAGACTAGAGTCAAAGAGATTTGAGGTAGGAGGGGAGAGAGACAGCTCTTGACAGCTTCTCAGAAAAATGTCCTGAAAGTTCTTTCAAGAAAAGTCGTTGAAACTCAAGAGTTTCTTCTCTTATAACCAAGACACTTCATGAAAATGTATGGTTAGGGAAGCCCGTTTTTCCAATTCAAAATGAAATTTCCCCATCCATTTTTGTATATTGTAGTGCCTTTGAACAGCGTCCAGTTAAATAAATGCCTCTGGAGTGGAATGATGACAGACAAGTGGCTTGTTTCCTAAAGCACATAATAGCCTTTGGATCCGGAATTTTATCATCCAGTGATTTCATACAGGCAACCGAAGCTAAGGCAGTACCAACCAGGCTGGTACAAGCGTACAGTGAAGTGCAATGTGTTGCTTTTAAGTTGGAGTCACGAATAGTCCATCAACATTAAAGGGTATTCAGTATGAAAGACAGACCATGGTCCTCACCTTCAGCCTTAAACAATCTAATTTACTCATCAGTAAGGAAAGTTATAGCCATGAAATGGAAAATGGTGGTGTTAAACATTTAAATTGAATATTACCTCCACAGACTAATACTGCTTAGTGTCTGTGTGAGAGTCAGGTCCATTGAAACAGTGACCTTGCTACTCTTAAATGCCCGAATGTAGATGTGTGTGTGAGAGAGATGACCCGCAGTCTTCTCCCACAGAAAACAGTTAGAAAGGGCCGCCATGTGCCACGACCATCGGGGATACTGCAGTGGACAGGCCTCCGCTTGCTCCTTCAGACCAGCATGCTCTATGTGATGCACCATGAATGGGTCCCAAGTGTGCTGAAATATTAATACCCTCCCCCTTAGGGAGGTCTGGGGAGCACCTGCTTCTGCCCTAGCGCCTGGATCTATGGCCTCCAACAGGGCACAGCCCCTGCCCCAGGCCTCATCACTGGTGTTGCCATTTTCCATGTGCGCTAGGCCGAGGACACAGTTTGGAAGTTCTGCCCTAGACACTTACATTCTCTGATACAAAGACATCTTAACTCTGTCACTCTACCTGGAACTCAGAAGGTGGGCTGACTTTCAATTCATCGTCTCCTTTACAGCTTACATACTCAAATCGTTTTTACACACCCTCATGTCAAAGGGGCTCTTCTTCCTCTTCTCTATCCTTGTGTGTGGTAAATCCATTGGGATGTCTTGTTGATACTTTTTGAAGGAAGTCCTTCAATTGTCTGTACTATTCATGTGCCTTTCACCTTTTCATTTCAGCCTGTAGTATGGCAGGTGCAGGACATTTTACCCCTCACCCTTCCTGCACTCCCATCCTCCCTCCTACCCCCTCCCCGGCCCCTGTTGCCACCCTGACCTTTGTCTGGGACTCCAAATAAGGAAGTGTTCCCAGGACATGAGTGACACAAAGTGAACTGTACTGCCTGATTTGTTTTCAGTGAACCATTTTCAGTAAGACCCCCAGAATCTCTGTGCTCCTCAGAATAGAATGGGCATGTTTCTCTTCTAATCTTTCTCAAACCTCCCGGTAGCACTTGACATTTTCATAGATCGTGGTTTCTCAGATAAAACTTCCCAAGTTTCCTTCTCTTTTTGCCCCGTCGGCTTTTTCTCCTCCACTCAGTTTCAAAACTCTATCCAGGGTTAATCTTCATATTATATAAAAATTTTTTATTTCTGATATTGTATTTTCCAGAATTTCCATGTGCTTCTTCCCCATTGTTTTCATTTATCTGCTGAATTTATCCATGGCTGTTCTTTTTTTTTTTTTTATGCATGTTGTCCATCTATTCTCTAGATAGTTTAACACGTATTACAGATAAAGTCCCTATTCACTTATTTTCACATCTGGGTTATTGTGGATTTGTCTATATTAACTATCTTGTCTCTTAAGTTTTGTTCACTGTTTCCTGCTTCTTTGCCCGTCTTGGGATTTGCTATTTGTGCCAGGCATTGTGTATTGAAATATTAAAATTGACATAAGTAGGTAATACATGCCTCCAAAAAATGGGGAGCACCCCATTTCTTCTATCAGATTGCTGTGGTGGAGAGCTGAGTTCATCTAATGTGTTTTAGCTAGATCTGGGCTTTAGTTAAATTCAACTCAGTTGCAGCTTGAGCTAAATTCAGATGTTTCAAGAACGTGATCAGCATTAGCCTACAGTTGGGCTTGGAAGCTGAGCGCCTACAGATTCCAGAGATCTGTGCATTGGAGCCCAGGCATCAGTTTTCCAAATCTAGGAGCTCACTCTCTCTCCCTCCCTCTCCTCTCCCTCCCTCTCTCTCCCTCTCCTTCCTTTTCCCACCCTCTCCCTTCCTCAGCTGCCAGCTGTATGGATCACTGCATGACCATCATTGTCCACATAATTTTACTTGCGCTTTCTCTGTCCATCCTCATCACTTACTGTTGAAGTTTACAGCCTTCCTTCCACTGGGCACTCTCCCCACTATCCCTGCTCTGACCACTCACTTTCCAACATCGTCTCTTCAGCTATCTGACAACTCCCCCCAATTATCCTTTCACCTCCTTTCTTATCCACTCCTCACCCATCTTCCTTGTCTATATACCCCAAATTTAGCAGGTAAGGAATGCTGCGTACAAGACCCATGTTAGTCCGCATGCTTCAGAGGGAGTAGTGTCATTTCCTTGGCCACGCTGATAGCTCTTTAAGAGGAAGAGCATCTTTATCAATTTTATGGGGGTTTTTGTGCAAGCACCAATAAGACCACATGTTGTGTGAATTTATGACAGCGGCCATAGGGGTTGCACGTTACTATCTTGCTAGAGTGTGAGCCCCATGGGAACAGGAAAAGGATCTTCCCTGTTTGCTACTGGGACTCCCTCAACAGGGCTGTTTGGGCTTCTACTAGGTACTTCCGGGTTTTATTTGAGCGCATAATAGGTTGAACGTATAACAGTACTGTGGTTACATAAACCAAATTTCAGTTGTCATACCTAGATTTTCCTAATCCTTCAATATTGGGCATAACCCGGGCCATAGCATCTTTGACAGGTGAGCCATCCCCGCATTTTCCTTCCGCACCCAGAATGCAGCACCACCACTGCACCTCTGAAACCAAAACTACATGCCTTCTTTTTATTATGCAACCAAGGCAGATGTGAAGCACTTTTTAAAATATAATTCTGGATATCAGCTGTATTTTAGAATCATCAGTTAGCCTTTGTTTTGAGGCTCCCTGAGGGATGGATATATTTTATACTTAAACATCTCTTATTGGTCATCCTTTCTGCAAGATAGATACAAATAAAAACTTATTTTTTTAAGATTTTATGGCATGGGGCTGTAAATTAAAATTGTCTTATGGATTAAGTTACTACCGTAGTTATTAGTAGGTTGCAATTGATCAAAATAACATCTGTATCATACATCTTGATTAAAATTTTAAATATCAAAATTAATGCTGTATTGGAAATGTATTCCTTAGATGGATGAGCTCTTTCATTCCAATCAATTTATATAGTCAAAAAGGAATATTACTTAGTGCTTGACTGAACATGATTCTGTATCATTCATTTCTCCATTTTGGGGTTTTATAGATTGAAATACTGAGAAACATCACTCACACATACTGTATAAGCTGAAGGAAATAGATCTTTCCTTATAGCAATAGCATTTGATTCTTTGAACTTATGCATGTTATTTCCACATCTCTTTGGGATCCATTATCAGAGGTTATTTTTAATTATCTACCAAATGACACTTTGATTCTGTTCTCCTTCAGTGTTGGAGACAGTAAAGAATTGGAAACCACTTTATTGAACGGGGAGGGTGGGGGCGGGGAAAGAGGAACTGCTCATCATTGGAGCTGCTTTCTCCTCCGCCCAGACAATAACACTTGGCGAGCCTTGGGCTGGACTCAGAGGCCTATTTCCTCTCTTGAGCTGGGAGGCACTGCACTTGGTTTTGCACGATCAGAGAAGAGAGACCATGGAAGTGCACATGGAGGTCTTTTCAAGCAGGTCAGATTTGTTTTCAGACGGCATGGGAAAATTGCAGATGTAGCAATGGATTTCCTTAAACCCCCAGCCAGCCCTGCATCCCTGACAACTCCTCAGGCACGCGGGAGCCAATTTAGAGACAGCTGCCTGACCTTGAAGGAATGGGAGCTATGACCTCTGCATTGTTCCCACATGCCAGCAGTTGACGGTAGAAGAACGTGCTTCTCTGGTGCATGTGCTGTATTTTTGTTTTGTTTTGTTTCTGAATATGTTTTTATTGATTTCAGAGAGGCTGGGAGAGGGGGAGAGAGATAGAAACATCAAGGATGAGAGAGAATCATTGATTGGCTGTTTCATGTACAACCCACACTGGGGATTGAGCCCACAACCCAGGCATGTGTCCTTGACCAGTATCGAACCTGGGACCTTTCAGTCCACAGGCCGGAGCTCTATCTACTAGCCCAGTGGTCGGCAAACTGCAGCTTGCAAGCCACATGCGGCTCAAGAGCCACGGTTTGCAGCTCTGTTGACTAATGAGTTTGCCAACCACTGTACTAGCCAAGCTGGCTAAGGCTGTGCTGTGTTTTCACATTCCATTTCCAATGCACCATTTCTGAGCTGCAGTTCCCCAGAGGGAGCTCACCACACAGAAACACCAGGCAAGATTTAAGGATTACATTTGAATCTCATTAAGACGACCGTACGAATTTTATGCTAGATCATAATTTCTTATCTATATATAAAATATCACTATTGGGACAATGAGTAGAGGATTTAAACCTTCCCCGGGACTAATTAAATAGAAAGAAGTCCAGCTTTCAGACTAAAAGTTCCACTATTCAGCTCTCATGCCATAAAAAGCTAATGTGATTGTTTAATGCTGTTGCCAAGATATTGTAATAAGAAATAACTGGAGAGTTTAAGGGCTTAGCATAATTCTTATCTTGTCTATCAGTTTCCAAGGCATGAAATTATTTCCTTCATTTATTCATTTGACCAATACTTATTGCCTGCTGTGTGCTAATCTCAGGAGAGCATCCTAGTTTCTGCTTCCTGGAGGTAATGGTCTCATGGTGGAAAGTTCCAGAAGAAAGCAAACCATATTTACCTTCTGCTTTGGATACCAGTAAAACAGCTTAAGGGATTAGGAAGTGACAAGGGCAAGAGCATGCTCAGTGGCTTCTCTGAGGAGGTGACATCCAAGCAAATCCTGAGTGATGGGCACTAAGCAGACATGAAGAGGCAGACATGAAGCCACCTGGAGAGAGCTTTCTGGGCACATGCAGGAGCAGGAGCAAAAACTCCAGTGCAGGAGGAATCTTCGCATGTGGCAGAAACAGTGCTGAGACCAATGGAGGAGATGGGGAAGGCTGGAGATCATGCTGGTGAGTGAGAGATGCCTTTAAGCCTGGAGAAGGACTCGGAAGGTCTGAGCGAAGGAGAACATGATAAGATTTACAATTATTTAAAGTTCTCTCTGGCTGCTGGTTGGAGACTACACTGTAGGGAGGCAGAAAGGCCGGGGAGGGCTTGATTTCAGGAGTCTGGAAAGGAGAACATGCTGAGCTGGACCAGAGCTCTGGAAGAAGGTTATGGGAAATATTTTGAAGCAAGACTTGCTGATGGATGGAGTACAAACTGCTGCCCATAGGAAGCGGACAGAGGAGACAGGCTGGGAGGATGAGAAGTTTGGTTTTTGACATGAAAGGGGAGATGCCCAGTAGGAAGTTGAAAATATTGGTTTCAAGCTCGGGACTGATATATTATTAATCAGTGTAGCATCAGCAGGGGGGGAAAAAGATACTTAAGGTTATGGTCCAATTATTTTAATTCTCTAAATACAGAAACAGCATCAGAAAGCCTGATTTTAATTTAAAATGCCTAGCCACAGGTACACAAGCATTTCTTGGCTCATTGGCCAAAGATAGGTTTCTTACATAGTTTTCTTCTTAATTTTTTTTTTGCCCTTTGAATAAAGCAGACAAGAGGCAATGTTGTTTCTTGGTGTGAGCCCTCCTGGAAAGTAGGACAACTATTCTGAAATAATTTTAGAATTATCTTTAGGTCATCTTGTGAAGCACTTTTAAGTTTGTCTTACTTGTTCAGAATAGTAAACAGCGACTTATGCGTATACTACAGTTGAGGCACTGTGCCTGTTGATCCACCCCAGGAAAAAACATGGGGTGGGGGTGGCGAGAGGGCCATCAGATGAGCAGTCTGGATTTCCATCCACTGGTCTAGACTCTTTTGTTGGCTATTATTTGTTTTACTTTTATTTCCCAAGTCTCATTATTTGGCATCATCACGTTTTACTGGTGAAATTTTCGTCTGTCAATTAATTTGTGTGTGTGTGTAGTCATCCCTTCCTATATGCTCCCGGAAATAGATGAATTTGTGAACAGGGTAGCATACCTAATCACTCTGTCTTGTTCAGTTCTCCATGTGGCAGAGACAGTTTTAGGGATCTGTGTGTGAAGTTCCAGGTTATTTAACCATGGAATATATTATAATGAGAATAAATGGAAATGCTTCTTTGCTAGTACATTTATGAACACAGCAGGGCTAGCTACCTCCTTTTGACACCACTCAAATGCTCTGGTAGTGAACTCATCTCCTATTTTTCAGCTGTATGCAGGTCTTGGCAGGAGACTTTGTCAAACATTTAGAAGTGAGAGAATAGCCTGCAGTGAGGCAAATGCTTCAGGAGATATAAATCCAATGGCTAGAAGACCATTAGAGACACCTTGTAGTCAAGTTCTCTTTATTTTGCAGAAAAAAATATTTTTTGCTTTCTCCTCCTTTTCCAATCCTAGGTCAGACTCAACAAAATTACAGTTCTATTTCTATTTCTAGGTATGGGTACCGATATAAATATAGATATAGACATTAGAAGCAGAGAATTCCTATAGTAATTTTCTTATTAATTGAATACATTTTTCCATGTGAATTTTAGTTGGCTAAGAATGAATTATTTTCTTAATCTTATACATAACTAGATCTCTGTATGCCACCAACATTTTTATAAGCAATGTGATTTTTGTCCCAAGACATTTTTAGAGATTAATGTGACTCATGTGAAATTAAAGTCATGGTGGTTCTGCCTTCAAAGTCCCAACATATTTTTATGTTTTTGTTGTTTGTTTTTTGGCTCATAACTGAGACCAACTCTGTAGAATTCATAATCCACACAACCTACCCCATTAAACAATCAATATACCCCCTGTAAGCTTCCTGTTCCCTCGAGTTTCCTAGCTACTCTATCAATAAAGCCACTTCCTGGATTCCATATCTGTCCTGGGACAGCTGTCCTGTACATAGAAGCATTAAGTTAGATGAAGGATGTGGCAAAGGCATATGACTTTCTAAAACACAGATTAAAGGACAGGCATAATTATATAGATAAACATATGTCCACAGCAATATGGCACAAGGCAGGGATTCCATACAAATAACCAATGGAGATGTGCTCAGCATGGAACCAAATTCAAAAATATTTAGAAAAACACATGTCCCAACCTGATGCCAAACCTCTTGAGTATGGATCTCCAGCATGGGGCCTGAGTATCTCCATGTTTCCACTACTCCCCAGGTGATTCCGCTACACAGTCAAGGTTGGGCATCATATAAATTGTTGTACTAGTTCTTACTAGGTCATCCATTTCATCTCATGAGTGCAGACTGTCTTACTGAGCTTTAAATTGTTATTTACAAAGGGTATTAGCCCCCAGAAAAGGCTCAAGTGCCATTTAGATTGTGCAATAAACTCATGAATTTAAAATACGTAACCAACTTGGAGGGGAAACTATGTCCTTATTTTGAAATATTTATATGAACTATCAGGCTCTGTTATACACTAAAAATAGGAATAAAATTTTTCCCAGATTAACTTAAGTTTATTTATCCTACACTTTCCTTGTCAATATTTCTTCAGTAATAATAAGTTAGTTCAGTCAATGAACATTAACTGAGTGATTACCATATTTAGAGCATCAAACTAGGTGCTCTGATTCAATTATGGGTATTTATTTAAATTCTCAAAAGAGGATCCACAAATAGAATTGAGATGTGAAGGACCTATTCTCAGAAATGAGAGTTTTATTCAAACATCTGATTTTTATGCAAACATGTACCTAGCAAAGGCCCAGAGGTCCAGGGTCTCAGTCCTCATGAGTGGCTATGTCTAAGACCCCATGCTACATGTAGGGTATGAACATGAGAGCTGATGCAATCTTGCAAACAGGAAACTAGCCCACACTCAACTTTGTATTGCAGGTTAACCCCCCACTCCTGTCTTCAATGCACACAGGTAACCCACCTTGAGCCAATCCTCTCTGGCCATGTGACTTGTTGCTCCTGTCACACAGCACCACCCACCACAAGCTCAAGTCTAGGCCAATAGCTATTCAACCCATTGTTTGCTCTTGCCTACATGTTTCTTCTCTCCCTAAAGCCAAAGACCACTTAGTACAGCATCACCCAGCACAGCTTACCTCAACCCATCACCAGCTACCTTGAGTTATGCATGTCCTGAAACACCCAGCTCCTAGTTTCATATTGTTGAGAGGAAAACTTTTCTCCGTGAACTTAGATCCTAGTGATATAGTGATGATAGTGGGGGTGAGATTTAATAGATAAATTAAGGGGGAGTGGGAGGAAGACAATGTATTCACATGCATGCAGGATACTCAATAATCGGAGTAATTCACTGAATAGCTAGGAATAATGGTTTATAAAGTAATTTAATAGGAGGATAATGAGGATAGGGCTTTTAGGGGACACATATGAAGGGCATGGCATCTCCTATAAAGTTTATTTATGTGATTTCTCATCCCAGGGCTAAGGATCAATCTCCTTTTTGGCTGGAAGTTCTCCAGAGAGAGGATTTATGGCGTCTTCCTTCTCAGAAAGCTCTGCCTGTAGTCAGATAAGGGAAGCTCCCAAAAGTCTTCTCTCCAGTCCGCTTATCTCCAGGGCCTCCAGGTTAAAGTCATCTTCATGTCATTCTGCCGAGTCCCTTCAACATATCAGCAGTCCTTGTTCAGCTCTACTTGTGGCTGTAGCTCCTATGTCCTTCACCCTACTTCCTCAGGCCCTTTCACTTTTTTCTCTCTGCAAGCCTCTGCCATATAAAAAAATGATTTTAAACCTCAAGTCTGTGGTATAAGAGAAATTATTTAGGTCTTGCTGGTCCTCAAGCAAGCATTCACAGGACAGGTGGAAAACTGGCCCCTTCACATCACTAAGCTTCAGCCAGGCAAACAGCTGTCCTGTAGCCCATCCCTTGTTCTCAAGAAGCACGCCAAACTCTCTGTCTACTGTTTGACATTAGAGAGTATATTAAAAGGAAGGAAGCAGCCGAAACCGGTTTGGCTCAGTAGATAGAGTGTTGGCCTGCTGACTGAAGGGTCCCGGGTTCGATTCCAGTCAAGGGCATGTATCTTGGTTGCAGGCACATCTCCAGTGGGGGGCGTGCAGGAGGCGCCTGATCAATGTCTCTCTCTCATTGATGTTTCTAACTTTCTATCCCTCTCCCTTCCTCTCTGTAAAATATCAATAAAATATATTTTTTTAAAAAAGGAAGGAAGCAGAAGTAAATAGGCGATCTTGGCAGATGGAAATGTAGCTGCTCTTTGTATGCACATAAATAGAACTGTCGGGGACCACTCGTGTGGGGCAGCCAGCTCTTCATGAGAATATTAGTAACATTCCGAAAAATAAATGAGAACCCATCAAAGGCCCTGAGTCATCCAGAAAGTGTTTAATTATATTGACTGTAGAACAAGCCTTCAACTATTACAGTAAAAATGCTCCTAAACTCCAGTGACAAGAGTGCCAGGCAAAAGCCAGATGCTCTTCTCAAGGGAAAGCTGGAGGTGTGAGTCAGTGAGTGGGAGGCAAGGACTAGGATGAGCCAGGAGGTTGGGGGCTGAGAGATGACACCAATGGGCCAGAACTCTAAGTTGGGGTTTGTAGGGAACCACTGACAAGGTGGTTTTCACCTCGCCCTTGGAATCTCTGATAACCCTTTTAGCATCTTTTCCCCTGTTTACCTTTATCTCTGATGGGCGTGATGTGCATTTTCTAGCTTGGATCCGTTAAGCAAATTATTTGCCTTCTCTATGTTTTTGTTTCTTCAAGTAGGAAATAGAGATGATAATAATAGGATTGACCTCCTAGGATTGTCCTGAGAAATAAATGAAGGTAGACGGAGTATTTAAAACAATACTTGGGACACAGCGGGCAGGCAGGCCCTGAGTTAATGGTCCCTGCTGCCATGGCTCTTAGCCTATAGCAGTAGTAGCAGTTCTAGTTCTAGTACTAGTTCTAGCAGGAGTTTCTTCCTAGCTTCTGCTCCTTTGTAGATTGCTCTGGGCTCAGTGGAGGCTTCTGTTCTATGAGAAAGAGATTAAAAACTTAATCAGTATAGTATTTAAAGTTATCCCTAGCTTATTGTAATGAGGCCTTCTTTCCCCAATCGCATTTCTTGTTTTAAGGCAGGCACAAATCTTTCTTTTTTTTTTTTTTTATGCAGACACTTAATTTTTCCCCATAAGAAATGTACTTCTGTCACCATGATTCTTTCTTGAGGCATCATCTCTGTAGTCTTCCAAGAAGCCCACTGATAAACACTGGAACAATGAGGGAAGGTGTTGGCAATAAAGAGCTATCTGCAAATGACATGAGTAGCTGGAATCCCAAGTACCTCTAATTATATTCTACGCACGTGTAGAGTTTGATAAAAAGAAAGAGCCTGTTTTGTTATTCCTCTTAATTTAAAGAGGAAAAAACTGCCAAGAACTCTCGGCTTTAATTACCGAAACAAGCTCGCCGGAAACCAAGTCAGACACATGAACCCAAACGAGAAGATCAAATGCATTTTGTGACCCAGAGCATGTACACCCTCCATGGGGCTCTGTCTTTCCAGGTGAGCGGATCTCCCTTTGATGTGCCACTAACCCTGCGCTGGCTAAAATGTGGGCCCCAAAAAGGGCCATCTCGAGGTGTCTGCAGGGAACCATAAAAAAAAAAAAAATCTCAGGAGAAAAGTACATTTTAAGGCAAATCCTCTGAAATGAGGATTCTCGGGAAGGATTTGCGCACATTAGCCAGTGTAGTTGAATTCCTTCTTTGGCATTGAATATGCTTTGCTTTCTACCCAAGAGCTCAGCCTCTTCCTACAGACATTGAAATTCATCTATTTCACTCAAGGCACCATTTAAGCTCCCCCTTTCACCTACCTCTGGAACTTCTCTGATAAGCTTGCCTCCACTTACAAAAACATCAAAGCCTGCAAAGAAATTATGAGAGGAGAGAAAAGAAAAGCACCTTTGGTTTAAGCTTCAAATGAGACCAAATTGATGAGTCATCTGAGATTAAGTTGGCCTGGCAGTCAGCTTACAGCAAGTCGTCATCCTTTTCTTATTCTAATCTACCTTTGAACCTTTCAATAAACTGCCTGCATTCAGTCATCTTTCGGGATGGCTGATTAAATCTAAAACTAAGCCAGCCATTGCCCTAGTTGAGTCTTGTTTATTCTAAGTAATAAGAAATAAAGTAACTCCTGGGAAAAGAGCATTATAGGCATAGACCAAGAATAATGCCTTCCTAATTAAAATATGCAAACCTTCAGTGTCCTGCAATGACTTTTTATAGCATATCTGATGAAGGGCAAGCACAAAAGGCTTGCTGCCTCATATGCCCCTGGATGGGTTCGGAATGAGTCTCCCCAGATAGTGCCTCTTGAGTATATCCACTACTTTGAACTAATGACAATTGAAGCCCAAAGTATTCAGGAAGAACTTTTTCCTCCTTCTTACCTGCCTAACGGAATTGAGAAAGAGGGCGTGGTCCATGAAAAGAGCTATTGCCAGAGAAACTACCAAGAATGTGGGCCAGGTGTGGTGGCTGGGTGTGGGGAGCTCAGCAGGTCTGTTTGTTCCCATCCCCCTCCGTGACCGTGTCCCCTTGTCTCTGCATGGCGTGACAAACATTTGTATATCAGACATTTGCTTTTCCCATCTCCCTGTCAATTGTCTTCCTTCCCTGTAAAGTTGCAGATTTCTAATCCCTTCTCCTTAGCTCAAGATGGCACATAAACCTTAATTGCCGGGCTGCTTGTGGTACTCATGTTCTCATGTGCATAGGTAATTAAATTTGTTTTTCTCCTGTTAATTTTTCTCATGTCAGTTTAATTGTTAGAGCAGCCAGAAGAACCTATAAAGGTAGAGAAAAAAATTCTTCCTCCCCAACAGCCTTCTCTACCCGAATTTCCAGTGGGTAAACAACAGTCCCTGTGGAGTCTAATGCTGGCTCCCGCACAGCCTGCTGCTAAAACAAAGCTGTATGGTTGCTCACCATGGCGAGTGATAACACCACTCAGCAGAGCTTTGTCGGTGTCTTCGATGAGGTGACGGCAGATTTGTTGAGAATTTCATGTGGTTTAAAGCAGGTTCGGGATTAATAGGACGAGGAATTCAAAGAGTCATAGGACACAAACGGTTTATGGATGCTTTCAACTAAAGACTTGATGGGTCTTCCCACAAATTTCTGTATTGAACAACCAAGTTATTTGCCTGGGCAAGAATCTTCTGGAATAGGAGGGGCTGTTCTTGAAGACAGTGAGATAATAAAGTGATGTTAATGAAGACAGGAGGCTATGTTATGTCCTTGTTTCCCAAGCTGTGTGCATGCAGGAAGGGATGGTGGGGAGGTGAGAGTGGGGGGGAAAGGGTAGTTGGTTTCAGTTCTCTTTCATCATGGACAGGTAGACAGGTAATACAAAGCTATCAATTATTGTAATTTATTTTTATTTAATTTTAATAGCATTTGGCTCTAGTATTTCCACCTCTGCACCCACACTCTATTACTACCTCCCAAGTAGGAAGGGGAATCTCTGTTCTCAGGAAGTGAGTGCTTCCTTCCTCTGGAGATGAACATCAACCCATTTGAAACCACATTTATATGTCCACAGATGTTTGTATTAAAGTGCATCCTATAAGCACTGTGGAAATTCCTAATGGAGTGAAGTGCTTATTACATACATAGCTTTAAGTTGTGAATAAGTAATACATTAAAATTGAATACTTTTAAAGGGAAATTTAGTTTGAAGTTTATTCTGAGTTGATTTAGGACACAAGTCTGATCATGTCATTCCTATTTGTCTTTTGAATAAATCCAAAGCCAACAAAATCTCAGACTATCAATAAATATTTGTTGAAATAACAAATAGTTGGTTTTCACACTTTAAATTCATCGAAAACTGACAATACAGGATCTATACTTATAAATAAAAAATCTAATTCTAAACAAGAATGTTTTGCAATTCTGATTTCTCAGTTATTAGAAATGTTTCATATATCCTACAAACTTCTTTATTAGGGTCAAATATGTATATTTTTTTATTTCTTCTTTCTTACAAGAGGCAGACATGCCAAGAGAAGTTCCAAGTGAAACTTGAAAGATTGCACCGTGGCTCATAGTATGGTTACAATTCCTGTCAGTTAGGACAAAGGTCTGATCAATTCATCGCCACTCCCTATCAAGATTGGTGACGTTAACCAGGAGTCAGTTTTCCTGTTCTCACATTTTCATTGCCCTGGCCAAATTTCAGTATGGCTGATTGCTTGTCCTTCTTCCAGAATTCTCTTCCATTTCAATTAGCTCTTATATCTGCAAGTTCTACTCTCAGTGAGTGCCCTTAATCACTGTGGAAGTGCTGTGCTCAATCCTAAAGATGGAAGCATTTTCTAATAAAGAGCATCCTTGAGAAAGAAAGCTACTAGCCAATCTGGGCAAGTTACTTAAGAATGCACATGTCCTCGTGCTGGACCATGGTGTGGGTGGTATGGGAATAAACAAAGACCAACCAAATGACGGTAAAGGCTATCTGTTCTGAGCTTCCTGTAGCAAGGGAGTCAGCCACCAGCACGTGTGTTGGGCAGTGTCTCATAGGCAGGCATAGAGATGGGCAGCTTCATAGCAGAAAACATGGGAGGCTCAGGGCTACCCTGAGTGGAGGCTGATGGCCTGGGGAAGCTGATGGAGGGCTAATTGGAAGCAGGGCATCCTCTATGATTGGCTAGGGTTGTGGTCCGTAACTGCAGCTCACTAGCCACATGTAGCTCTTTGGCCCCTTGAGTGTGACTCTTCCACAAAATACTATGGCCTGGGCGAGTCTGTTTTGAAGACGTGGCATTAGAAGAAGTTTAAGTTTAAAAGTTTGGCTCTCAGAAAAAATTTAAATTGTTGTACTGTTGATATTTAGCTCTGTTAACTAATGAGTTTGCCGACCACTGGACTAGGGGAGCACATTTAGCTTTCTCTGGTTGCTCCAAAATTGGTTCCTAAATTAGGGAAGTTGCCAGATATTAATCAAGTCCTGGCCAATATTTACAGAAGTTATTGTTTAGCTTCCTAATATGACTTGGTATTTCATTGGATCTACTTTCCAGTGGGACCTGAGTTGATGGATACCTGAGTGTGTGTTTCTTTCAAGGAAATATTCATGAACTTTAGGTCTGAGGATCCAAGGACCAGCAGGTCTGAGTGGAGGAAGACAATGGCTTGAAAGAGGAAGGAAATATATCAGATTGATAAGGAGGAAGGAAAAGAGCATCCAGTTAAAATTCCAAGGGGTAAATATTCAGAATTCTATAGTCTAAACTTTCTAAATAACAAATGGCTAAGACTAGATTGTTGAAGTGGCTCTTAACTCAATAGACATTTTCACTGAACATTTATTAGGACCCACTATGAGCTTAGAGCTAGAAATATCCCCATTATTACTTGTTAACAGTTCTCTGCAACCTCTTGGGGAAAACAATACATATCTTCACTAAGACAATGAATAGCTTGTGGCTTATACATGTAATATATATATTATTAATTATATATATATATTTATAATATATATTATTACTTATATATTGTATTAATAATAATATATAACATATATATTATATAATATATATTATATTATAATATATATATTATAAAGAGCCAGGGTCTGTAACATCCAAAATGACTGAAGGGACTACTGAATGGTAGGCTCCACACAAAGCAGGCTTGGGTGGGTGTGGACTGGCGAGCAAGCTGAACTGCTGACCTCTTGGAGAGAGAGAGACAAAGGCTGATCAGCAGCTACCACTGCTACTGGCAAGGTCCAGAGAAAGAAGCAGGGTCTGATCCACAGCCTCCGTGGCAGCCACTGATCAGCCTTGCCTCTCTCTCTCCGGGCCTCGCCAGCAGCTGCACCTCTCTCTCTCTCTCTTTGAGAGGTCAGCAGTTCAGTCTGCTCGCCAGCAGCCTGGGGAAGCTGCTGATCAGCCCTGCCTCTCTGATCAGGCCTGGAGATAGGCCTGGAGATGCTGACTGGGATAGAAACCGACCAATCAGAACCTAACCTGGGTGAACTTTAAAGGCAGACCTAAAGTGGGGGCTGAGGAGGGGTTTTAAGGGCAACAGCTGTTTGGTGTAAGGTGTAAGAAAGTGGTTCAGTTTTTTAATGAGTTGTTTGGCAGTATAATGCACATGTCTGACTATCAAGTCCAGGTATAGGGACTATGTATTTTTGTCTACCAAGAGCATCTCCTCCTGGTGAAAAAGGTACTCCCCCCACATTTAAACAATCCTATCCTATGTAATCTATACTAATAAAAGGGTAATATGCTAATTAGACTAGGTTGACCAGCCACCTTCCTAGCCTCTGATTTCCTTCCAGACAAAGCCATGGTAGTGTGGGCTGAGGCAGTGGCAGTTAGTGGTGATCAAGCCAGCAGGGGGTTAGGGGCAATCAGGTCAGCAGGGGAGGGCAATTGGGAGCAATATCATACTTGCAGAAGGTTAGGGGTAATCAAGTTGGCAGGGGAGGGCAGTTGGGAGCAAGATCAGGCCTGCAGGGGAGGGCATTTGGAGCAACCAGGCTGGCAGGAGAGAGCAGTTGGGGTGAAATCAGACCAGCAAGGGAAGGCAGTTGGGGGCAAGATCAGGCTGGCAGGGGAAGACAGTTGGGGGCAGGCAGGGGAGGGCAGTTGAAGCGAGACCAGGCTGGTGTGTGGGGGGCAATTGGGGGCAAGATCAGCCCTGCAGAGGAGGGCAGTAGGGGGCGAAATTAGGCTGATAGGGGAGGCAGTTAGGGGAAATCGGGCTGGCAGGGGAGAGCAGTTAAGGGTGAGATCTGGCCAGCAGGGAAGAGCAGTTAGGGGTGATCAGGCAGGCAGGCCGGAAGGTGAGTGGTTAGGAGCCAGAAGACCCAGATTTTGATAGGGATGTCCCTGATTGGAGAGGGTGCAGGCTGAGCTGAGGAGAACCCCCTCCCTTGCACAAACGTTATGCACCAGGCCACTAGTACTTTATATGACTACTAATATATATCCTCCTTATTTAAAGAGTACTCTGTATGCTACTTTTGAACAAATGGGATTGAAACCAATTTATTGAGCATATACCATGCACAAGGGACTGGGTCGGTGTCTGGAAAATAGAAAGCCTTATAGATAAGGGATAGACACATATAACTGCAATGCATCAGCAGGTGGTAAACACAACTCCTGAGTGGTATAAACTCAAGCACTGGCCAGGATCCTTGGGGAGGGCGCTATTTCCTTGCTGCTGGTAAGCAAAGAAGTTATCATAACTCATTTGGCAAGTCCTACGTTTTCATTTGTCAGCTTGAAAGTTACTACACCATCCCTGCCAATGCATGTTTAGACGTTTATTGTTCTCTGCGTGCATGTTTCCACCACTGCACTCTGCAGACAAGTAAGAGGGGAAATTTGACAAGCAATTTGTACTCTGTCAGTTACACCAACTCACATCCTTGCTCTGCCCCTCTAATCACACAGAAGCCTCCTAAAGCCCATGAGGCGTGAAGTTCCCAGGGCTTATGAGGTTCCTGAGGCAAAGCGAGAAGTACAGAATAGACAAGAGGAGACTTTTGCAAAAAGAACCTTTCCTTCAGCTCCTTAACACGACAGTCCCATGACTTTCAGAAAGTGACTTGCCTTCACCCATTTCTACTAGCTATCTGCTGTTTTCCCCAAAAACTTACATGGTGAAGCTGTAACCCCAGATGTGATGGTATCAGGAGGTGGAGCTTTTGGGAGGTGACCCTCACAAAGGTTTCTTCCTCTGAGAAGAGAGATTTTTCTCTCCATGTACATGCACCAAGGAAAGGCCACATGAGCACACACACAGAGAAAGTGCTGTCTGCAAGCCGGGAACATTAGGAGCCCCATATGCCAGCACCTTGATCTTGGACTTCCAACCTCTAAAACTGTGAGAAACAAATGGCTGTTGGTGAAGCCACACAGGCTGTGGTTTTTGGTTATTGCAGCCTGAGCTAAGACACCTGATCTCTCCTTGTGAATCTCTGGGGCAGCGGCTCTCAACAAGGGGTAGTTCGCCACACACACACACACACACACACACACACGGGATAGTTGGCAATTCTGGAGACTATTTTTTTCATCACACCTGGTGTGAGTGGTGAATCTGTTACTTCCATGTAGTGTGGGGATACCAGGGATGCTGCAAACCACCCCCACAGTATTCAAGCCAGCCCCCACAATGAAGCAGGATCCAGCCCAGAAGAGCAAGAGTGCCAGAGTTGAGGAAACCTGCCCCAGGTCCTTTGCAGACACCTTCCGAGAAGCCCTGGAGACCTGAGAAATCCTATCTCCCCGAGTGGCTTTATTCTTCTCTCTTTTTCTGAGCGGTCTAAAATCATTACATTGAGGAAACCCATCAAAGCACTACTCTTGGTGGCTGATGGAATTAGCTGGAAACACACAGGTGTGACCCACCTGCAAATGATTGCACTGTGCCCTCTCATCTCCCTGTTGGCTCAGCAGAGGAGTGGCATGGGGTGGGTGACTTCCAGCAGCTCGGGTGTGTCTGATGTGGGGCGGATGAGAGAATGGTCCAGAAACACTTCTGAGTCCTATTCTCTCCAAACCATTTATCTCTCTCTCTCTCCACACAGACCCTCTGGTTTCCCCGGCAACCAAATGCATTACTGAAATATGTGTGCATGCAAGATTTTATGGTGAAAATAAAACAACAGGACATTAAATTTAGGACTGAGTGATGTTAGAGATCTTCAAATCTCTGAAAACAACTACCTCCACTTGCAGAAGATAGCTTATCCTTCCGTTTTAAATTCTATCTTAGGATGACTCCTAAGTGAGGTAGTTGGGGTGGGGTAGAGTTCTGGTTTGTTTGTTCATGACTGCTTTTTAGATGTAGAGATTGGAGGAGTCATCATTTAGTGCAATGTCTGTGGAATGGCTACCTTGATCCAGGCCAGCCTCAGGACTAAGAAACTCAGGTGACAGCACCAATCTCCCTTGCTTCGAGGAGGTTACTGGGATGAGTAGACCCTCCTGTACATGCTGCTAGAGAGAGGCCTGGATTTGATGGGGGGGCAGCTAAAGCAGCCTCCAGAGGAGGGGGAGGGGATTTAGGACCACCCTTCTAAATGCTGTGACCCATGAGCTGAGCCTGGAGAAGTCGAAGTTAACCAGACAGAGGAGTGAACAACGCAGAAAACAACAACAGGAGATAACCCCAGTGCCCCAACTCTGTGCAATATTGACAGAATTACAAGCAGGGCCCCTGGGTGGGAAGGGAGAGGCCTGCCGGGCCCTGTTCACTAGCCCCAGAGCGCCAGTGCTGCACCTGTTAGCGACGGGGCCACGGGTGTGGTCAGCAGAAGGCTGATACACCGGGTGCCTGATCTTAGTTTGGTTGTACAAGGATAGAAATAGCTGATTGGCATTTATGAAGGCATCTTCAGACCTATATTGTTACCGAAGGAGGACCGGAACCAGGGCAGATACCCCAGCACTTTCTGGAAATAGGATTCTTCTCTGGTGATGCAGGAAAGGAATTTCAGGGGCACACGCATAGGAGGATTGTAAGTGATAATGGAAAGATCTGTTAGAGTGGAAAGAGATTGTATGCCCTCAAATTTACAGTGGTTCTCAACCTTCCTAAAGCCGCAAGCCTTTAACACAGTTCTTTATGTTGTGGTGATCCCCAACCATAAAATTATTTTTGTCGCTACTTCATAACTGTCATTTGCTACTGTTATGAATCTTAATGTAAATATCTGTGTTTTCTGATGGTCTTAGGAGACCCTGCTAGCAGTTCTCGACCCACAGGTTGAGAACCGCTGCCTCAGAAAGACATTGGGCAAGCAGGCTATCGCCGTGGCTGCGGGGACTCAGGGAAGGAAGTTAGAGGCACAAGGAACATCCACTGCCACTGCTCCCTGCTCCCCTAGTTGCAAGTCTTGTGAGGACCCTTAGATTTTAGGAGAAAAGGTGAAGAATACATTCCCAAGAGAAAGGCATACGCATGCTCCAAGGGTTGTACTGGGTTGTTTGTCTACCTTCCATATATTTCCTGGGGTTGGGAGAAGAGTAAGCTTTCTTTCAAACTATCCAATCTCTTCCCTGTCTTTTCTCGTGGGCTATGCCCTTGCCCTCCCCCCATCCAATCTCTTTTTGGGATCTTTTGGGGTTTTGTGATCTTTTCCCAACATTTTCCCAGGCCAGTCTCCTCCCTCTTTATGGTCACCATCTTGGCTTCTACTGTGCATGCCTCAGTGAAAGGAATTTCCCTTCACTGTTTCCTCTCTCCCACTCTTACTCTGGCAGAACAGAACGGTCTGGCTGATCCCTGGGGTGACTAAAAGCATCTTTCCTGCCTTCTCAGGTCCCCAGAGGTACTGTGAAACTGTCCTTTCCTAGTTAATCTGGCTGAATCAGAGGTCTGGCTCTCTTTGCTCCCTTCCTAACTGCCCATGGAACCAGGCAGTGAACTCAATTGATTTTTCTGGTTTTAATCGACCTCCCAATGAATCAAGTCATAGTATTTATGTATGTTTTCTAAATTTTTCATACACCTCAATATACATGTATAGTGCCTCTTTCTCAGTTAGACAAGCTTTTGGTGGGTGATTGCTTGCCTTACTGTAAACCCAGAGCTCTGCACAATGCCTTTTACTTTTTAAAAAAAAATTGTTGGTGCTACTAAAGATAGAGTATGTGCGAGGTCATTAATGTTCTGTATTCCTTTAGAACAATGTCCTTGCTCCCTGGTTGTGACATCATCTTGTTGGACAGGTATGGGTGTGTCCTGGCAGTTGTATCTGATTCTCTGAAACATGCAAAACACTGTGTGCAGGTAATCTTCCATTTCCAAGGCAGGGATCCTGCACATACTCACTTCCCTGGGAGAGTCGCACCTTCCCACAGGGTATTAACGGTAATGACAACTGTCTAAACCCAGAGACAGGAGTAATTTATGACAGAATCTTAAACTTGACTTTCTGCATTTCATGTGGAGATAATCCCCAGGGAAACACCTGACTTGGTTGCTGTTCAGGACTTTCTGGAGAAATTGATCTTGAGCTTGCCTTACAAGTGTCCATGCTGGGTCTTTCCTCTGTAGACTCTGGGGAATGCAAAGTAACTTTTCTTTCTAACAGACTAGGACAAAGCAGAATCCAATGGTGATCAAAGCAATGATCCCAGGATATGTTATGGTCTGAAAAATCATCATTTTATTTAAGTAATTTTTTTTCTTTTGCTTATTTTGTTTTAAACACTAATCTTCAGTTTGAGAGACTTAGAAGGTAAGAGTGTCATTCAAGGAGACTTCTAAGTGTGCTAAAAGTGGAATGACAACATGGAATTACATATGACTGACAATATATGAATATCTGTCAAATAAAGGAAAAAACAATTAACTGTTGTTTGTGGTTTTCTCTTCAAAGTACCTGCTCTAAACATGGACCTAAACCCAAATGCTGCAGTGCATTTGCTAGGGCTTCAGTAACAAAGTGCCATTAAGTGGATGGATTAAACAGTAGGTATTTATTGTCTCACTACTCTGGTGGTTAGAAGGTGCTGGCAGGGTTGATCCCTTCCAAGGTTGTGAGGGAGAAGCTCTTCCTGGGGGTTTCCTGGCTGTCTTTGTTGTGTCTTCGCTTACAAAGTCATCACCCTGATCTCTGCCTTCATATTCGCATGGGGTTCTCCTTGTGTGTGTCCGTTTCCAACTTTCTCCCTATTATAAGGACACCAGCCATACTGAAGTAGGGACCTGCTCTGCTCCAGTATGACTTCATCTTAACTTAATGGCCTCTGCAACGACCCCATTTCCATGTAAGGCCACACTCTGAAGTAATGGGACCGAGGACTTCAACATATGAATGGGGGAAGAATGGGTTGGGAACACAGTTCCACCTATTGAACAGCAGCCTTTCCATTTTCACCCCATTCCACCCAAACAGTCCCATGAACTAACTATAAACAAGCAGCCACTCTGCCCTTCACCACAGGATGGGGGTCAGCCACTTCGTTTTTCTGATGACAGCCAGCAAGGATGACCATCTTGAGTCTCTAATTAGAGAAAGGAAGGAAAGGAGAGAAGACAGAGAAGAGAAAGGAACATGTTTTCTTAAAACTTAATGGCAGGGAGAAGGGAAAGGAATTGAATGATGGGCCCGAACAGATCAGTCTACACTCAAATCCCTGGAATGTGTGAGTGTGACCTCCGGTGGAAAAGGGGTCTTTGCAGATATAATTAAGGTTCTTGAGATGAGACCATCCTGGAATCCCCAGATGGGCCCTAAATCCAATGACCAGCAACCTTCCAGGAGGCAGGAGAAGAGATAACATAGACACCCCAAAGAGGCCATGGGAAGATGGGCAGAGATCAGTGAGATGCAGCCACCAGTCAATAAATGCCCAAAGCCACCAGAAGTGGAAGAAGCTTCTCTCTTGAAGCCTCCAGAGGGAGCACAGCCCTGCTGACACCTTGATTTCAGACCTTTGGCCTCAAGGACTGTGAGAAGATAATTTTTTTATTTTTAAAGCCACCCAGTTTGTGGCAATTTCTACCACAGTCACATGAAATGAACGCAGGAGGAAAGAAAGAAGCATCATTGCAGAGACCTGATGTCCATAAGGGTGGCCAAGGGAGCACTGCCAGGCAGTCTTCATTCCCTCCCAGCTGCGCCCTGGCCTGGCTCCCGTGAGGAAGAGCAGAGTGACCAGAGGATCTGTGCCCTTCCCCAAGCCTGGTTCCCCTCCTGGACCACGGCTGTCTATCCCAGGGCCTGCCACCTCTCAGCTCCCGCACTTGAACTCTGCCATTTGTCACTGGGAGGAAAGCCGTTTCTGGAGACCTCTGTCTGGCTAAGGGAATTGTGTCAGGACAAACAAACCTCACTGAATCGTCATGCTGTCGAACAAGCCCACGCATTCCTGGAAACAGACCCAAAGATTCTATCAACTTTGAAAATAAGGTAGCAGAGACAGCTCGTACTGGGTTTTGAGATGTATAGAGAAAGCATTCCTCAGATATGAAGACTCCTACTTGATTTTGCTTGGTGCTGGGTTGGGGTCCATGTGATTTGGGGTGTTTTGGTTTCATCTGATGGTGCTGACCAACCAGTCATCACATAATGATAACTAAACTGTTAGAGACCAGTGTGTAGGCTTTGGGGTGATCCTCTTAAACCACAGTGAACTGGCCTTGACAGAGACCCTGGACAGAGCCTGAAGCACATGCTTGATGTCCCATTTTAGAAGGCAACACTGCTAGGAAGTCAGTGTTGCCTGACGGATGGCCCATCACCAGATCTCACTGTAGCGAGAACGGACAGCCAGGAAATACAGACTCCTATGGGCAGAGGCTACTGTCACCTCCATGCAACCTGGGATACCACACAGGGGTGGTGCCAGGTCCCAGGGTTACTACTCTCAGGCCAACATGGGTGACTGCCACTCGCCTGCCCGGGCTCCACAGTGGGAGAGGTGAATAGATGCTTCAAGTTTTCAAAACCTGCAACTGTTTAGATAATAAAACTCAAACTCCAAATACTTTATTGGGATTTAGGGCAACTGATCTACAGAAACTTGGTGTCTATTCTTCCCTATTTTTGTAATCTTCTATGCCATCTCTCTCACTTATTGTTATCTTTCTCCTCTGCTACAAATAACATCCCCCTACAAGAAAGAAATGGCTAAAGGACTGTCTAGCTTTTTTTCCTTTCCCTAGATTTTTGCAGTCATATTAAATGTTGCTCATATTACATAGATCATCATTTGGGTGCAGAGCTAATATTTCATCATTTTGACTGAGTGGGATTAGCAGAAATCAACTTTGGTCTGTGTTTTGGTCTTCTAGACTCATTTTACTTCTATTTTTATGTCTACTTGCTCTTCTTTTTGTTATTCTTTGTCTTCATGCCTTATCTTTTTTTCTGTTTATCATCCTGTGAATAGTCAGTAGTCCATGTGTTGCATAATGACATTTCAGTCAGTGCAGACCGCATACATGATGGTTGGTCCCATTAGAGTAGTATAAGGGAGCTGAAAAAAAACCCTATTAGCTAGTAACATCCTTCTCATGTTTGTGGTGATGCTGGTATAAACAAACCTGTTGTGCTGCTGCTCATATAACAGTACAGTAATAATAGCAGTTATTGATTTCTTTCTAGTATAGCATAAACACTTTCACCAAAGTTTCACAATCATCAAAGGATAGGCCCTATAAGTTTCAGTTTAAAAGCATAAGCCTACAATATAAACACTGGAATAAACAATGGATTTGTTAATAATGCCAACAATCTCCTATGAAATGTCCACTGTGGTTAATTAATAAAGAAACAGGCAATATTATCCAGCCCCAGATATTTTCATGGTTTACAGCAGGAATGTTTCACTAGCTAGGGAATTGAGAGAAATAACTAAAACACAAACCAATTTTTATTAAAATAATTTGTCATTATCTCTTGAGTCTGTGGAATTCTGTGTGCTGTAAAAACACACACAAAAAAAGAAATACTGCATTTCTTTATTTAAAAAAAAAATCAAGACATCCATTGGCAGAAATTAAGCTCTGACTTAAACACCAAGTTTTCTAAACTAATTTATAATAGTACTAAAAATCTCAAAGTGAAGACAAATGACGAAAACATGTACTTTTTAAAGAGAAAATATTATTAATTTTATTAGTAAGGCCTTCTCTAAATTATCTTGTGTTTGGGGAAGGAGATTTTCCCCAAAGCATAGGAAGAGACCAATATTGCAAAATGTGGAATCTGATTAGGCCCCTGCCATATAATTTAGGGCCCCATGATGTGTGTTAAAAAGGTAGATTGATAGATGGTCCAGACTGACCTAGGATGCCTGAACTTACCGGTTCTCTGAGGTTTAGTTCAGCTGTGAAGATACATCCTCCACACCCAGGTTTTGTATAAGCAACGTCTCACCCTGGGAAACCAGTCATCCAAAGCCAGGCAAGACCCATTGGTGTTCTGAGCTCAGGTCAGTCCTTTCAATTAGAATGAGAACTGCCTAGTGAAACACAATGCTTGGCTTGGCTGGTAGATAGTAGAAAGAATTTAACTTGGGAAACAAAATTGGGTGAATTTCAATCAATGGACTTCTTCTCTGTGAGAATCTGTGGTGGGACTTCCTCCATAAGCAGCTGACTGGTTAACAAGGAAGTTGGAATTGCAGGCAAATAACGGTACATCCTTCTGTGAGATTTATCTGTCTGGTTTATGAAGTCCTCTGTGAGCAGAGCATGGGAGTGGAGGCAAGAAATCAGAGCGAGACAGCCGCATTTAGGAATGCGGTGTATTTAGAGCAAGCCGTTCCTGCCAGTCAATGCTTAAAATACAGTACCATACACTCTCTCTAGCCATCCGTTTTTGCAAAATCAGAGCACTTCTTTCGGTGCTGATTTTCATCAAGATGAAATCAAGCTGTGAAGAAATTAAGATTTTTTCGGTAGGAAAGATCTGGGGGTACTGGGTGACGTATGAGCATAGTAACAGGAACAGAACATAGCTGCCCTTATTCAGCGGGACCACCCAAGGGAGTCCCTCAGAATCCCAGTTGTCTGGGAAAGGCATGGGTCCATGCTCAGAAAGGTCTTTCTATGCAGATGAATTTAGGTAAAACTAAGTTCTCTCAGTGGTTTTATTTTATCCAACTGCCGGACTGTGAACAGACTTTACTTTGTTAATAGGCTAATAGTGCTAAGTGCAGCATTTTCTACACTTGGGCTACACGGAACCTCTTGTTAGAATACAGCATCCTGTAGAAGTAGTAGCCCACAGGTGGGTAACAATAGCAGCAGATGATGTGGATGCAGTGCTCATAGAAGGACTGTTATTGCATCCTTCTTACATTGTATAGTCAAAGAGGCCATGTAAATTGCTTATTGATTTATCAGTAAATATAAGGTTATCAGATGTCACCCTGCCCTCTGTGTATATTATTGTTAGAAAGATCAATCATATCCAGAAGGACACAAGTTGAGTGAGTGTCTCAGAAGGGCTGAAAAAATGACTTACAAGGTAGGTGTCATCGAGGTGGTAAAGGTGACACCTGTGAGAGAGCTCGGAGAAGGGAATGAAGAGGGCCGAGTTGGAGAGAGGAGTTTCTAGAAGGCCCAGAGACTCCCAGAAATGTACCAAAGGCCGGAGACAGTGAGCGAGATCTGCGATTTTCCATTCTTCGTTAACGCTCATTTACTTGTCTTTGTGTAAATGGGAAATTGTGCCGGCTTTTTTTCCACCCCTAGATTCACAGCAGCAGTTGAAACAATAGATGTGGCTGAAACCGGTTTGGCTTAGTGGATAGAGCATTGGCCTGCGGACTGAAAGGTTCCAGGTTCGATTCCGGTCAGGGGCATGTATCTTGGTTGTGGGCACATCTCCAGTAGGGGGTGTGCAGGAGGCAGCTGATTGATGTCTCTCTCTGTCTTTGATGTTTCTAACTTTCTGTCCCTCTCCCTTCCTCTCTGTAGAAAAATCAATAAAATATATTTTTTAAAAAAGAAACCATAGATGTGGCTTTAATTAAAAGAGTTAAACCACTCTGCAATGTAATCTGTGAGTAGGCACACGCGAAGAAAACCTATAGCTGGTTCTCTCTCTTTGTGCCCTTGACTGAGACTCATTTCTGTTTTGACAGAGAGGTAGCAAGACCAGAAGAGTGCAGTGTTGTGATTCATCATTAGATTATTTGCATTACTCGATGTATCATTGTGATTGCAATGCGATAACATCAGGTCAGAAGACAAATTTCAGGTGCTATTCCTGAAAACAAACTTTCCTTGCTGACATACCCACCTCATCTTATCTCTAGCACATTTCTGTCTCTTATAATTTTTGTTCTAGAAGAGATCTTGGGTCTTTGTGGGATAACAGTCTTGACCTAAAAATAAAAAACCTTTTCCCAGGTTTCCTCCCTGAAACTAGATTCAGTGTTAAAGTTTTTACCTTTACTCACTTTCTGCTAAAATTAGGCAATGAAATGAGATAATTTCTTTGCTATCATGCTTAGTTAGTATTTAATCAAATTATTTAAAGACTTTTAAAATGTATCATATCAGTCAGTTGTCTCATTTTCAATATTTCTCAAAAATCAATTTATTCCTATTTCAAAAAGGTACTCCGCAAACCTGTTCATTAACTGCCATTTTTATTTTTAGATTGATTCTCATACAAATTAAATATGCGTATTTTAGCCATCTTCTTGCCCGTATTTCTATTCATCACCTTAGCTCTTGACACCTCGATAATGTGAGAGTTTCTCTGAATCTAATTCTGTGAAATCCTCTGGATAAAGTCTCACGGTGCCGAAAGCACAATTCCTTCTGTCTGCCAAACAGATGGAATAGGTTATTTATTTGGAGGTAATAACTCTTGAAGGAAGTGCCTACCATATACTATTGTAAACCAGTAAGATTCTGCTTTCTATGACTTCTATTTGGAGGGCTGAGTTACCATTTGAATCATTATCTCAGACCAAATACTTACCAATTCTGGCATGTGAAATAGGATCCTCTATGTGTTATAAGGCTATACGTGTTTTTTGTTACTGCTGTTTGTTTGGTTTTTACATCATAGTTACTAGGGGGGAAAAAAAGCATAAGGAACTTTAGTGTTTCTTCTAGAATTTGTCCTAATCTCCACAAACAGCTACCAGATTCCTAGGCTCCAGTGGATCCTATCTTACTATGCCTTTTTGGCCTCTCCTTTTTCTTTCTCTATTTAGATACATCTTTTAAATAATTAAAGACCACGGCAGATACACAAAAGAAGGTTCATTGTTTTTTAAAATCAGTTCATCTCATTAGGTATTTATCCCACTCCAGCAGGAACAAAGGGATGTGGAGACGAACGGGGCCCAGGCTGGGACAGGGGACTGGCGTGACTGGACCAGAGGGTTGATGTCACCACAACCATTTTCCGATCTGTGAAAGGAAGACCGAAGACAAAAGCATCAACAGAAAGGGGTTTTTCACTTACAAATCGTTGCAAGGGATCCATACTTAAGGAATTGGCAAACAGCAGTCTCTTTCACAAGATCATCATGTTTCCCTCACCTCTCGGCATTGCAGATGTCCGAGATAAAGTTGATTTGGGAGTCAGCCACTGCTAGGAAATAACCCAGCGATTCCTTATTTGGGACTAGAACTAGAAGGGTGATTCTGTGTTTCTTTTTCTTTTTTCCCCTCTTTGATTTGTTTGCCGGGGCTGATCTGTTTCTTTGTTGTGCTTTCCTGACTCTGGGCTGTGTAGAGCATGTGACACTCATACTGTCATGATGGAGGCAGAACAGGGTACCAGTTATCCTTCCTGGTCCCTCCCCTTCCAATGCTGACATTCTGCCCCTATGATGCAGATCTAACCACAAATATTTGCTTGGCAGTTTTCTGATTATGTGACCAGTTGTATAGACATAGATAGGTGTAGTAAGCAGTGTGGATTCATCTATAAAGACCTCTTTTCATGGTCATTAAAACTAGAGCTATCTATAAGAATACTGGTGTAATATGCAAATCGACAGAACAGCCAAAGAGCGGTATGACCATCCAGTCAAAGCCAGGCTGCAGCCTCCACAGCTGTGATGGATCGAGGCACCTGGCAGGCACTGTGGCTGTAAAGGCCTACTCTTGCGTGAATTTCGTGCATTGGGCCTCTAGTCTATATACATAAAAGCCTAAGCGACCACACAACCAGGCACTATGATGTGCACTGACACCCAGTGGCAGACACTCATTGTAGGAACTGCCCCTTGGGGGTCCATGCACTCCCACAGCAGGAGCGCCACTCAGCTGACCACGGGTGCCAGATGCAGGGCTCATAGCTAACAGCTGCAGCCCAGAGACTGCCATGGAGTGACAGGTACAGCTGGGACAGGATGAGCAGGAGCGGCAGGCAGGAGTGGCAGGAGGTGCACTGGTGGTTTTGGCAAGCCATGCCTCTAGTCCTATCTAATAAAATGGTATTATGCAAATTAACTGTCACTCCATCACAAATATGGCAGCACCCATAGCTACAAGATGGTGGCGACCAGTCCTCTCAGGCTCACTAGAGTCCCCAAGGGCGGCCGCTGAGAGCGGACAGCGTGAGCGGACTGGTGGAATGATTGCTTCATCACCGCGGCCACAAGGCAAGTGCTCCACCCCAGCCACAGAAGATCTCTGGGCACGGAGCAGCCAGGGAGGGGGAGAACACTTGCGTTGTCGCTCTGGCGATGAGGCAAGCATTCCGCATCCGGCCATGGATAGGCCTCGGCCGCAGAGAGCCTCTGGGAAGTAGGCACAGAGTGCCAGGCCCACAGAAAGCTACTGGCACGTGGATTCATGAGCAGGGCTACTAGTATGGTAATAAATGTTGAGAATTAACTTTTGTTTTATTGGGATAGCTCCTAGGATTGTAGTTTTGGTATCTTTATGTAGCAGAGGTACAGTGGTACCTGGACATACGAGTGCCCCTAACATACGAGATTTTTGAGATATGAGCCATCGAGCTAGCGATTTTTGCTTTGAAATACGAGCAACATTTGAGATAGGAGTAATCACACGGATCAGCCGGCTGCACACGACCCACCAGTTTACCACGACTCGAGCGTCTCATAGTTTCCCACGCCTCAAGATTACGGAACGAATTAAACTCGTATCTCGAGGTACCACTGTATTTGGTTCCCTTTTACCCCATCTTCCAAGACTCAGGCTTCACCTTCTCTAACTCTAATTCAGAGATTATTCTATTCTTCTGAGCTCCAGCTTTTCAGAATTACTGGCCGCAGTGCCTGTAGTGCTGAGCTTCCCTGAGCCACACAGCACAAACCACCTCAGCGTCCTGAGAGGATCTGCAGCATAAGTTCCACATAGGAAATGCACTGGTTTTCTAATAGTCTTGTCAGGCCTAATTAAATTATTTTCTCTTTAAATGTGGCATCCACGGCATGGATAAAGATTTGATTTTTTTCCCATTATTCTGTTTGAAAGGAGGACAGATTCTATTAAACCTGTGGCAAAGAAAGTAAGCAGATTAGTCAAGACATTTTTTATATGATTTAAATAACTCCTCTTTTAAGTGTATAGACAAGACCAATCAACATGTTGTTATAGTTACAGGATTATTATTATTAACCGTTCCCGATAATTTATCATCTCTTTTGAGAACATTCAAATGATTTCCTTTTTATGAATTATGAAGGATCAGTTAGAACAAGAGTCCATTTAAAGATGTTTTATTCTAGCTTTTATCAACATAACCTATTGAATCGAGCCTTAAAGACAGATGACATAGAAGGAACAGGGTTTTTATAACATACTCAATTCAAAGTAGAATGTTAACCGCAATTAAGCTTGTTTTATTCAGTCCAGGTAATTAATCCTTGCTCTGTGTATATTGGATTAGTTAGCAGTTCAGATTCTCAAAGCGAATGACTTCTGGAAATTGGGTTCAACCCCTTGGTCATCTGAGAGGTTCATTTGTGGTGAGGCTATCAGCTTTACAGGGGTGCCCATAACAAATAACCTATTTTCTATTGTGTCAAATGTGGAGTATCTGTTGGGGTTGTTTAGTCAGCTATTTTGATGTTTCTTCCAACACACCTCAATTACTGATCTATGCTGGCAGGGGTCTCAAGGTGAGTCTGAGAGGAAATTAGAAACCACCTATCAATGATAAGGCTGAATAGCTCTAAGAACTTACTCATCTCAACCAATAATAGCAAAACTGAGACAACTTTAACGTTGGAAGGAGTTAGTTGCTGACTGCCATGAAAGTAAGAACATAGTGTGGACAATGAGGGCAACGGGAGACCTTGAGGACCTTTTAATTTTCTCCATCAAGAGTGTATTAGAATTACTACTAAGGAAAAAGTCCCCTTTAAACCTAGAAACGGAATCTTCCTTTTCAAACCTTGACCACAGTGGTGCCATTCTTTAATATGAAAGGGAGCATGCTCCTAAGCAAATGAAAAGGTTCATAACTGCGGAAGCATAATTGGGTAACTCGTCATAATTAAGTGGACGTCGAACTTCTCTTTTTTCACTTGCCAAGTCTTTTCCTATCAGAGGCTGGATAAACAGGACAGCTCTCACAATAGTATTAAACCAAGTAAAACCCAAAGAATGCCAAGCAAACCTAATTAGTGCTGACTTCCTTATTTCATGAAGTGCAGAAGAAAACTCTTTGATGTTATCTAGCCTCAGTCTTGGAACTCTCGAAGACACTTTTTAAAATTTTTTTAGTTTGACTATGGAGTGTAGAATTGGGGGAGGCAATTTCAAATAGAGTTATTGGGGGACACAAAATATAAGTCCTTCATACCTAGAGAAATTCCCAAGTAAACAAAGGCTGGGGGAATTAGTTATCACTAGACCTGTCCTTCAAGTAAAGGGAATTCTGTAGTTTGAAATAAAGGACAGTAACTAGAAGACCAATAAAGAAATATTTATCTCAGCAAAGGAAATACATGGGTCATTATAAAAGTTGGTGTTACTGTAAGAACCGTTTGTAACTCCACTTTTTGTTTTCACCATGATTTAAGAAAATAATGAACATATTTTTTAAAGTATTAGACTAAAATCTAATATTATTATAACTTTGGTTTGCAACTCCACATTTTGTTTTCTACGTAAGTTAAGAGACTGATACTTAAAAAAACAATTATTTTATGTTTTCACACATATAACATACAGAGATGTAACTTTGTGACATCCATAAGTGAAAGGTGCAGGGATGGAGCTATAATGAGCAGAGTTTTCATATGTTGTTGAAGTTAAATTGGGATACATTTAAATTGAGTGTTATAACTTTAGGATATTAACTGCAATTGCCATGGTAACCACAAAGAAAATAGTTATAGGATATACACCACAGGAAATGAGTAGGGAATTAAAATATTTCACTGCAAAAAGTCAAGTAAACACAAAGAGGCAGTAAATGAGGGACTAAAAAATATATAAGATATATAGATAACCAATAGCAAAATAACACAAGTTTCTCCTTATTAATAGATATTTTAAGGATAGATTATTCTCTGTATTTATATGTTGTTTTTGTTATAGTTTGTGTTTCCTTTTCTTTATATTCCACATATAGGTTAAATCATATAGTATTTTATCATTCTCTTATTATATCCCTTGGCATAATACACTTGTGTCCATCCATATTGTCACAGATAGGAAGATTTCATTCTTTATTATTGCTAAGTGATATACCACATCTTTATCCATTCACCTGTCAGTGGGCATCTAGGTTGCTCTCATATCTTGGTTATTATAAATTATGCTTCAATGAAAAAAATGAAAGTGGATAGGAGCTACAAACTTCCAGTTATAAAATAAATGTCATGGGGATGTAATGTACCACACAGGGAATGTAGTTAATGATATTGTAATAAGTTTGTATTGTGGCAGATGGACTTACCAAGGTGATCACTTCACAAAGTACATAAATGTTGAATCACCAAGTTGTACACCTAAAACTAATATCATATTGTATGTCAATTATACTTTATTAAAAATAAATTTAAAATATATACAGCCCCGGCCGGGTAGCTCCTCAGTTGGTTAGAGCATCCTCTTGATATGCCAAGGTGTGCATTCCATCCCATCCCTTCCCCCCATGGCCAAAGCTTTGTAGTTACAAGTCCTTGTTTTTATCCTGAAATATTACAATCACCTGCTCAGTCATTTCATCCGCGTGACTCATTTTTGGTCTGTGTCTTATCATTTGTAAACCAAATTAAATTTGGAGGAAGGGGGAGGGGTGGTGTTCCCTGGTTGCTAGCACCACTGCCCCTTTTGTGGACCTCAGCGTTTCTTCGAAGACAGGAAGCTCCAGCTTCAGATGCCCTTGATGTCCCTTTTTAAATATATTTTACTGATTTTTCACAGAGAGGAATAGAAAGTTAGAAACATCAATGAGAGAGATATCGATCAGCTGCCTCCTGCACGCCCCCTACTGGGGATGTGCCCACAACTAATGTACGTGCCCTTGACCAGAATCGAACCTGGGACCTTTCAGTCCGCAGGCCGATGCTCTATCCATTGAGCCAAACCGGTTTCAGCTGTTTCTCCTCAAGGTTCTTAAAGTGATAGCATCCTGGGAGTGAAGCCCAAAATGAAACGTATTTCCATCCCTTTCTCGGTCTGAAACCAAAACAACAACAATTGGATCACCTTGATGGTGAAAATTCAAGTTTGGCTCACCAGCCTTACAACTTTTCCTTATCACCCCTGTGGCAAAGGAAGAGAATTGACTCCAAAAGTTAGTTAACTACTTTCACACCCAAAGAAATCTCAGACCTCAAGTCTCACCCCAAAAACCTGACGAAGGTGTAGTAGTGGGGGTGGGATAAGATTCCTTTTACTAGGTAACAAGAGTAGCTTTCTCACTCTTTCTGCTGTTTAGAAACTTAGGGACAAAGAAAATAGGGGACATAGAACAATTATAAACACAGGGCAATGCTTATAATTGCAATACAGGTTCCAAGAGAGAGCTTCAAGAGAAAGACTGCTAGTATCTGTTCCTTCCACCTTCAGTATCATTATTCTGAAATCTTCTGATGCACAAGAATCTTCCTTGTAAAATATTCTGATGTCCCCCTGATCTATGGAACCAACCCTAGATGCCCACTTCCCATAGCAAACCTGCCATGACAACCCAGTCCAGTCTACTTTCTCTGAATGCCTGTTATTAGCATGCCACTCAAGGTCACTTGTCGCTGAAATTATTCTATGTTCCTTATTTTCTCCCTCCCTCCCTCCCGCCAATAAGCTTTAAAGCTCCTAAACATAAAGAAAAGCAAAAACGCTATTTTTGTACCCAAATTTCACATGAAGATAGGATTCCAGTGTGAGAGGGTGGCTTTCCTCAGCAGCATAATCCAAGGCTAAAACAATTGCATGCCCTTAAAAGAGTTAACAGATTCTTCCCAGCCTTCTTCTGCCCTTTGGAATAATTTCACTTGATTTGTTTCTCCACTTGGATGGTCAAAATGCAGACTAAAATGTATACCTTCAAACAGGTTAATAAATAGACTAAATGAAAAATCTCCAATTGCCTAGGAAAATGTCAGTGAACGAGATTGGAAATAACAGAAATAAAATCATCCAATGGGCTTCCTCGGCAGCTTGTGGGGGTGATACACAGCCGTGGCTCCTGCTGTTTTCCAGGCCTAGGAGCACAGGAAAATGATAGTGTTTACTCAGCACACGGGGGGGCTGTTCTGGGGGAAGGGACTCTCTGTGCCACCTGAACCTTGCAGGGCCACCTGGTAGCTCATTAAGGGCTCACTGGTTAGAAAGCCACATCTTCACATTTAGCTGCTGTCATTTTTAAAAAAATGACAGGAACAACGAAAATGTTAAAATGCTGCAGCCAAATCTTCGCCCTCTCCTTATGTTTGTTTTCAACCTTGACCATGGCCAAGGTCACAAAAACCAGTCTTCCCTCCGCCATCAGGAGTGTGAATGGTCTGTATGCACAATAATTGAAATGGTTTTCTGATTCGTTCCTCCAAATCCCTTATAAAGAAAAAAAGAACGTATCCAATCTTCTAGCTACAGTGAAACTCGGGTTTGTCTTACAGTGACTTGTGGGTTGCGGGCGTTAATGAACTGATGAAGTCGTTAGCATGCTGAGCTCCACATGGTAAACTGTTAGCCAGAGTTGAATATGACTTAATGATAAATAGTATAAAGCAAGTTGCTCAGAGGAGTGCCCAGGTGCAAAAGTTCTTCTCCAAACGATTTTAAGCGCTGTCATTAGAAAATAAACATGCTGCCCAGAGACTGGTTCAGAGGTCATTGGTTCGATTCCCCGTCAGGGCACATGCCCAGGTTGTAGGCTCTATCCCAGGAAGGTGTGTGCAGGAGGCAGCCAATAGGTATTTCTTTCTCATCTCTCCCTTCTTCTTTCTTTCAAAATAAAACAACAACAACAAATTTTTTTTTAGAAAGAAAGTAAATTGCTACATTTAGGGGATTTCAGGCAAACCATTTTGTCACACATTTCTCAGCTATCATAAAGTGAATGAAGACATTTTCCTATTTCAGTCATTTCGACATCAACATTTTTTGATCCAAGCTAACGTAAGTCGCCAGTACATAGATAGGACAAGAGAAGATAGCAAAATTACAAGGGCTTGTGTTTTATTGTTTCTTGCTTAAAATTAAGATATCATTGCTCCCTCCCAAGAAATTCCTTTTCCTAACCCCAAGCACTAAGCACAAGAGAATTAGACAGCTAAAAGAGGCTATTCCTTGCAGGCATGTGAGGAGAGAAAATATTTCAAATAGTTTTTTAGCTCTGAGCTAGACATGTCCAATAAGGGACAGGAGATAAGGAAAGGATTTAACTTTGGACAGGTGCCAATTCTGAATGAAAAATTCAAAAACAGCCAACTTTGCCACAGGCTCTCATTTACTTAATTCCAGAAGTAAATTAATGGAACAGAATCGGAAGCTGCAGGTGGAATGAATGAATTGTCTTGCGGGGTTATTGGTAATACCTAAAGTGCTTTGTAAACCAGAAGTACTCCATGAAGATGTCATTATAAGTGCCTTTATCATTGGGAGTAGCAAAATTAGTAATGATAAAACAAATTAAGGATGCAAAGTTGGGTTTTATTTTATTTTCACATGAATAAAAACATGTCAAATTAGGATTTGTTATATGGCAGAACCATACCGTGAAATCCTATCATTGTGACAAGCAGATTATCCAGTTACTCTGGTTCAGAAGACACCCAGTCACATATGATTTGTGAAGCTTCTCTCCCTCACCTTATATGTTTCTCTCTGCTCCATAGAGGCCAGAACACAGAAGTAATATATCAATCATGTTCTTCACATATTTGCACTGTGACTCTTGTAAAGTAATACAGGTCTCAACATAGCTCCCATGAAGGCGTTTTTGCAGTTACATTAGAATTATGAATGCCAAGTCGGAAACAACTGATTGTCAACATCTATTCATGCCTAGGTCCTCAGTAATCCTTGTGTGTTACATGCTTTCCACATATTTACGAACTTAATCTTAACAGCAATCTCGTGAGATCTATCCCTTCATTGTTCTTGCTTTACAGATGTGAAAAGCTGAGGTTTAGAGGCAATGAAATAACCTGCCCAAAGGTTCTATCCCATATCCATCTAGAACCCAAGACCATCCATTCACCATGAGGAAATTCTGTGTTCTCTGTGTGTGTTCACAGTTACCCAATGGAGACTAATTCAGTAACGGAAAAGAGACAAGACTGCGTTCATTTTGTCTCTTGTGTTTCTGTTTTTCTCCCCTGTGCCCACCTCTCCCTCTGTCCTCTTCCTCCATTTCACCCTCCTTTCAACTCTTCCCTTTATTTTTCCCCAAAGGCAAATATGCCATGCGGGACCTGGTCCACAGGCTGCCAGGCGGGAACAACAGCAACAATGCAGCAAGCAAGGCCATGTCGGACGACACGGTGACAGCCGTCTGCTGCACCCTCCATGAAGTGATCACCAAGAACATGGAGAACGCCAAGGCCTTACGGGATGCAGGTGGCATCGAGAAGTTGGTTGGCATCTCCAAGAGCAAAGGAGATAAGTAAGTCAGATGGTATTGGTGGAATGGGTTCTCAGTGTGCCCTACAGTCCCTGGTTATGGGCAATACTATCGAATGTCACCGAAAAGCATTTGTCTCTGATAATCAAGAGAACAAAAACAGCACATGGTTTCCAGTCTTCCCACCCCAGAGTGAAAGCTAGTCTCACTGGTAATTTCAGTTTGATGGATAACTCATGACTTGATTGACTACTGTGGTATGGGGAAGTGTCTTTCAGGACAGATGATTTCAGTAATGTTCTTTATTTGAATGAAATTTCTTTTATGGAATAATCACTTGTCGCATCTCCTTGTTCCTTTATCTTTTTCCCCCACAATGTTAACAATCTGGATTTATATGCTTAATAAGAAATGTTGTACTGAGTTGAGTCAAGCATCCTCCAAGTTATAGTCAGTTTCATCCATTTTTTCATGTAATGTATCTCCTTTTTATAGAGTGGCTAATTTGGGGTTCAAAACAGGTTTTTAAAGCTGCAGATAGCCTCCTCTCTCACATTTATTTGGTTATTACCTCTCACGGCTCTTAAAATGAATCCAGAAGCATTGCTCTGAATCTTAGCACTAAACTCACCATTCATCATTCAGCTCTTTTATGACAGTAGTCAGAGAGGCAGCCATGGCCTTCTAGAGAGGCTTTAATAAAATATAAATTCTTTATTGAAAATAAAAGTTTGGAAATTGGAGATGATTTTATAATTGGAAAAAGGAGGAATATCAGTTTACTCCAGTTAATTAATAAAATGCTTGCAAATCTGTCTGCCTTACATTGTCCTTTAAAAAGTATTTATAGAAATAAGTTTAATTCAAACCTGATTTTTAAATATAATATGAGAAAACACAAATAAAAAAGCAGACCTACCTATGGTTCTCCATGTTACGTATCTATAAGTTTTATTTTTTAACTAGAGGCCTGGTGCACAGATTTGGGCACCAGTGGGGTCTCTTGGCCTGGCCTGTGCCCTCTTGCAATCTGGGACCCCTTGGGGGATGTTGAACTGCCGGTTTCGGCCTGAATCCCTACAGGCCAGGCCAAGGAACTCCACTGGTGCATGAGGGACCCCATGGACTGAGGGCCTCTAGAATGCATATAAGATTATTGTTTAATCTCTTCCCACCCTTCCCTCTCCCTGTTTCCCTCTGAGATTCATCAGTCTGTTCCATGCTTCCATGCCTGTGTATTGAGTATCTTCCCCCTGGTGGTCAGTGTGTGTCATAACTACAGTTGAATGGTCGCTTAGGCTTTTATATATAGATGTCCACAGACTTAAACATGGATGATATTAATGAGTCACACTGTCAAGGTGCCAATCACAATCTGTTTGAGCTTCACAACATACCATATCTTGTGAACACAACCCTAGGAGTGGTGGTCTGGGTTTCTGCTGTTGAAATGGCTATTTCAAATACCCACCATCAATTGAATCAACTGAAATCATCAGCTGCCCTAATTGGACCCCTGTGGTGAAGATCAGACATTGTGTAATTGTTAATGACTCTTACAGGAGCTGTATACGTGCCATTTTGCAGTCTCAATAACTTATATTATTCTGTTCACATCATTTTAAACAACTATTATGAACATCCTGTCACAACCATCTGTCTTAAAAGTACATTTGTGTGTTTTTTTCTAATTTTAACAGTTATAGGGAATAGTGTTGAATGTGCCATTGTATTTTGTCATAAGACAGAAAAGCCATTAACAGACTCAACTGCTACTTGTCAGTAAGGAAGTGTGTATTGTGGCTGAGGTTAAAATCACTTGTCACATTTAAAACACTCAATTGTTCAAGTCCTTCAATCAATAGGTATAGTTTTTCAAGTAGAAGTTGCTATGGCACCACTCTAGTGGATGGATTTATGTTAAAGGCCTAAAGAAAGCAATGATTCTTTAACCTTGCATGTTATTATAACACTGAGCTGTATTGGCATTTTAATTGAAAGGTTAAAACCTGCTATCGTTACACATGCACGGTCTTTATTTTGTAACTAAGCAAGAAGTAGAAACAAAAAATTACTCTGTGTCAGAGGAATTTTTGCATAATTAATATATATGTTGCAACTACATTATCACTACCTGAATATTAATGTTTCTCTAGAATTGTTTGATTATTGTCATGGATAAATATCTAGCTAACAATGATAAATATAAGAGTTTATCTTTGTTCGGCATTGATTATATGGGATTAAAATGTACCTGTATCTATATCCATGCAAACATCTAAAATTCTCTGCCTTTAAGTCAAAGGAATTTAATATTACATTTAGAGCATAGTAATTATGAACTCATTTAGCAATCTTTCATTTTAGTACAATGAAAATATATCTGTTACTTAACTATAACACATAATTCATCTCTCACAGAAGAACATAATTTAGAATTTATAATAACTATATTTTTTCTTTTAAAAGTACATGATATAATTAATAAATTTTCCAACAACCAATCCTGGATTCCATCTCAGTAATAATAATAGTAAGAGTGATTGTTACTGTGACCAGTAAATAAATGGGTAAAGAAACCTTAAACTTAGTTGGTCTAAATTGCTAATGAAGATCCAAGAAAATAGCACACATGAATTAACATCCTATAATTTCTTTACAAAATGGTTGTTCTGGCAACATCCAGTTTACTCTGGCTCTCAAATCCAACCTTAACCTGGTCCCATCTAACCATCTGCTCGCTTTCTTTTTCGAAGGCATTTGTGGTCTCAATTTAGATATTTTCTCTCGGGGTATCCATGGGCCACTGCCTCATGGGTCAGCTTTGGGGGTGGACTTTGCATTGGTTCTAATCCGTGCAGCTCCAGGAGTCACCATTCACATAGCCCAGGATGGGCAAATTATGGTTCCTGGGCCAGATCTCACCCCCCACCTGCTTTTGTAAATTACACTTGATTGACACAGCCACATCATTCCTCTATGTATTATTTATGGCTTCTCCCATGCTACAATGACAGACTTGAGTAGCTGCGACTGAAATCGTATGGCCCCCAAAGCAGAGAATATTCATTATCTGGTCCTTTATAGAATAAAGTGTGCCAGCCCCTGATATGGGCATGAGGTCAATGGCAGCCATTAGACTTGGGCAGCTGGTTGTAGAACCAGCCTGTTAGAACAAAGAATCCGCAGGTAGCTAATAGTTTCCCCTCACCACTAGTCCAAGTGACTTCCAAGAAGTTGATAGAATTACACCCACATGGACATATTGATCTGTCTGTTTGGAGGTCCAGTGTGGCACCAAACCAAAAGGCAAAATATTTAGTTACAGTTTCACAGGGTTTTCAAAGCCATGACTCAAAAAAATGGTAAGAACCACTAATCCAAAGGTCTAAAGTGACCTTACTGTCTCACTATGGCCCAAAGGAAGGAACATAAATCTTATGAAGGGTTGTTTTATGGATGCTTTCTCTTCCGCTGTGTACCTGTGAGAGCGTGCATGGCAGCGTATGCCCACTGTCTGCGGCACTGCCAATCTCTTGCTCTTGGCATCGGCAGCAGGTGAAGAGCAAGTCCCTGCAGCCAGGCAGGCATGTGGAGCCAACCCTGGCTAGCTCTCACGCTTCTGCTGAGAAGATGAATATCATGTTCATCTCGCTGCACAAGGTGCTGTTAAAACCCCTGAATCTGGCCTTCCTAATCGCTGTTTTTCTCTTCTGTTCTGTTGCATAGTCAGATGCTAAACTTGCCTTCTGACTCTTCTGTTTTTGAACCTTCTTTGGCACACTCTGATGCACTCCCATCTCCCGCCCTCAGGGGTGTGTGATGAGAATGAGGCTGGAGACTGGTGAACTATGGGTTGTGCTCCCAGGCTGAGAGGAACAGCCAGAGAGCCAGGACGATGTCTGTTCTTGCCACGGCCTGACAACCGTGTGTCCACTCACCATCTTGCATGCCCTGTCTTTTCTTTACCAGACATTCTCCAAAAGTGGTCAAGGCCGCATCTCAGGTCCTCAACAGCATGTGGCAGTACCGAGACCTGAGGAGTCTCTACAAAAAGGTAAGGTTTGCTTTGCCCTCTCAGCTCATGAGCAATACACAGGCCCTCAGCCACAAAGGACACTCTACCTGGTCCTAACACGATGCATCCTGGATGTGGATATTACTTCTCTGAGTAATGGAAGCACCTGAAAGGGGAGAACTGATGACAAAGCAGAAGAAACGAGTCACCAAGTGTCCCCTGGACACACACCAAGACTCAGGAACTTGCTGGATTGGACAAATCCGCACTCATAGGGCCTTAGTCTAGCTCTTCAGACAGGAAACAGGCTTTTTCCCCCAGCCTCCATCTTTTATGATCAACTAAAAATTAATGAACTAAGGATTTTTGTAAGAGAAAATTTTTAAAAAATAGAACCAGCAAGCATCAACAAGTAATTGTGGAGAGGAGATGGAAAGAAATAGAAAAAGCAATTCAGGAAGTCCGGGAACACTGGGTAGAGGGCCCAATAGTCTGACCCGTGTTCCCAGCCCAGCCCTCACCAGGTTCCTGCCGCCGGCCGGCCAGAAAGCATGAGGAAGAAGCTGACTGTTCAGCGCCCTCTCTCAAGGCAGGCATGAATTTTTTAATGCATTTCAAAGAAATCTTCATCCCCAAAATGGTTTACAAATAAAACCTGAAGAGGAAAATGTTGCATCTAGAAACTTAGATTCTACACCTCATTTCCAAATGCTGCTGAAAAGATATGCATAGCTTCTCTTTGTTGAGTAAGAGGGGAGGATTCTTGAACAAGGTTTCCCAGAAGCTGTTTGGTTGTTACCAGAGCAGCAAACATGGGTAGTTGAAGCGATTGGTGATTGCAATAGATGTGAGTGAACAAAAAGGGGAGGAAAACATCAGTGATTTCTGTGGGGACTCAGAAAGCATAACCAGGGCTAGCGGGGAGGCATGGGCGTCCATTAACAACTGCCCCCATGCCTCCTTGCTAGCGGCCTCATGGCAGAGGAGCAGGGGAGAGAACCCCCATGTCTTGGCCTTCCTCCCCAACCTACCAGTTCTGGGTTGGGGATGATGATCAGCAGCAAGAAGCCCACGTTAGCCAAAACTGGTTTGGCTCAGTGGATAGAGCGTCGGCCCGCAGACTGAACGGTCCCAGGTTCGATTCCGGTCAAGGGCATATACCTTAGTTGTGGGCACATCCCCAGTGGGGGTGTGCAGGAGGCAGCTGATTGATGTTTCTCTCTCATCAATGTTTCTAACTCTCTATCCCTCTCCCTTCCTCTCTGTAAAAAATGAATAAAATATATTTAAAAAAAACAAAAACAAGAAGCCCACATTAGAGGAAGCAAAACCCATCTTGCCAGAGGGAAAATTTGTCCTTTTTTAAGCCGATGGGAAAATATAAATACTTAATAACTGGCTCTACTTACGTAGATTTCCCCAAGGCCTTCCTATTTCCCTGAAGTGTTCATACTTTGCATGCACTTTAAATGTGTGAAGTTTAGCCTATGCATTTCCCTTTCAAGAGTTTCCTATCCCCTGAGAGTAAGCTGAAACAGAGATTGCAAAATGCAGTGTGAAAGGAGCATTCTAGATTAATTATATCCTCTCCTGCCTGGTCTGCATATTAGGATAAGCCCTTCTTCTCACATGCTGTGGGTTCCATTTTGGTTGGCCTGAAGCTCATATCCCAGCGTCTCTGGTAACTGCCTTCTCGAGCCCCTCCAGCAGCCGAGTGAATTCTCTCTCATGGGGCAGGATCCTTCAGCTAAACAGGCAGCGGGATAAGAAGGACTCAAACTGTTTGACATTGAAACTGGGACTCAAAACTATTGGACATTGAAATTGGGACTCAAACATTTTTTTGCTCTTATAAGTTTATTCCTAGCCTACAAAGGCAAGATGTTTTTAAAGACAAGAATTGGGGCAAGGCGGGGGAGAGAAGGGGACCAGATATAGAGGCAAAGAAGCAATGAACAGACTGTCATGCTACAATCGGAAGGCAGGGGAGATTGGGGGAGAGGGGGAGGGCTGCAAGAGATCAACCAAAGGACTTGTATGCATGTATGTAAGCATAACCAATGGATACAGGGCATTGGGGGGGGGGGGCGGGAGAGGGAGGATGTGTACAGGGGGTGGGGAAGGCCAGGGGGAGGGCAATAGGGGAAAAAATTAAAATTAAAATTAAAATTTAAAAAAAAGGACTCACCATAAGTTGGAAAGGAGCCAGTCATTCTGAATCAGTGGTTCCAGAAGCTCTGAGAAATATTAGTGCCTCATATAAACTCCAATCTACCTTTGATCCTTTGCTGAAATCATCCTTCTCGTCTTGTGCATTGGAGGGAAACTACTTAGGGAGACTCAACAAGTTACTTGTTCTTGAGTAGTATGAGTTTTCAATCCTTTTTTTTTTTCTTTATCAGTGGTGGAGTTCAAAAAGTATCATTGTCTTTCTGTTTCCATGTTAAAAAAAAAAAAGAATGTGTTGAAGGAAATTTAATGGAGCTAAAACTTAAAAGTGAAAGATGGTTTAAAATGTGTTTCATGCGAGGAGATTCGAGAAGCATGAGCTGGAGAAACTGTGGGGGATGTTTTTAATTGACCCATGATGAGAAAGGATGCAGAAGGAGCTGACGTTAATAATTTTCATGTTACGCAGATGTGAAAGGAAGTGAGGACTTCTGTGCTCAGTATCTTAAGTGCTGCTAATAGCAGAGCTCAACATTTACAAAAGCATTTCTATTGGGAATTCCCTTTTGGGGAGAAAACCGAATTCATTTATCCTTGGGAATTGTTTTTATTCAGTGGCGGAACAGACCTTTATCTTGTTCTCCTTTGACAATTTTCATAACATTGAAAAAAGATGATCCATATTTTTTACTTATCAGTGCGTCAGATCTATTTACTAAACACCTAATATAGGCTTAGAACAGGCAGAGTTCCAGAGAAAACACGAGAGCTGGAGAGTAGCTACCCTGGTTAAAAAGGAAATATGCAACAATTATTAGCAACTTTATTCGGTTTGGAATTATACACCACAGACGTAAAAGGGTGAATTAAGAGTAGGAAAATCGTCGAGCAAAATCTTAAAATATTCATGGAGTTTGGATAAATTGGGAGGAAAGAGGTGAGGGCATTATGGATAAGAGGAAAAAGATGAGTGAAGACATGAAATTTGAAATGAAAATGGCAAATCTATGGGACAGAATTAAAGGCCCATCTGTCACTGGCTTATTTCTTCCTAGAATCCAGACAAGAAGCCTGGCATCTCATTTTATGAGCTCAACTCCTTTACCAGTATTTCACTTAGAGATGTATTTAACACATCAAAGTATCCTTCTGGCTGAGTGTGTTAACCAATACAAAATTATGTTCACTTCCTTGGAGTGAAAACATATTTGTATTATCCAGACCTTCACGTTCAGGGGAAGCCTGGACTTCGAGTTCTCCCCGAAGGGAAAACAAGTACAGAATAGAATATGATCACGCACCGTCTAAGTAATGCATTGCTAAATAAATAAATAAATAAATAAATAAATAAATAAATGTCAATGCCCACATTTAGATAACCACAAATGGAATTTTAAAATTTCCTTATCACCTGTGTCATTGCAGAAGGTGTTTTCTAAAGCAAAAGAAAATGAGCCTTAGGAACAGTCTTCTGGCATGGGATAAAAGAGAATCAGGAGATCAAAATTTCTTCACTTTTTTGAACCTTGGTACCTTAAAAAACAAGGTCACTGACCTAATGGAGTACCTATATTTGACTCTGTTGAGGACTGTTGGGACAGCTGGGTTTGGAAGAAAGCAGATAAATCTTTCTTTTACTGGGGGGATGCACAGAGAATTATAAAATTATAGAAATCATTGCTTACAATTCCTGATACAATACCTTGATAATCTGCGCACCTCCACAAAAATAGTTATACTAATCTGAACACAGCATTCTATCAGAGGGTCTCAAAAATACAGAGACCCACGCTGCACAGGTATCTCTTTCCCTCTTGTGACATCTGGTTAGGCAGGTGGCCTGGGACCAGTGTGTGATCCTGGGATTGTCCTGCTGTTTTGCCTGACACCAGGATGCTATCCTTGCCTGTGTGGGCAAAGCTCCCTAGCCCTTCCCCCTCTCACTGCAGCCCACAGGAAGGGAGAAGGGAAGAGAGGGCAAGGAATATCCTTTTAAGCAAGTGATACTAAAGTTGTCAGACTCCTGCTCTCATTCCAGGACCAAGAACTCAGTCATACCACACATCCTGCTGGGAGGAAGGATGGGCCAGGTGGCAGCGAGGCCTTTGTGGCAGGAGGAAGGTAGTTATGGGACCAGAGGAAAAAAGGCAGTGTTGGCTCCAGACATCATTTCAGTTTGTTCAAATACCTTTAATATCAATTGCAATTACTACCTAATGAGGCATATTATTCCATTTCAGAGTGGCTGTGCTTATTCAGAGCTTACTTGCATTAAGCAAAAATCTTTATCTGACGCTTCTGCCCTTCAGTGCCATTCTGCAAAAGTCAAATTTCTCTTCCCTCTGAAAGCCTTACCCTCTTTAACATAGCCATCCTGTCCCCACAAGGCCTACCCTTCCGAGGCCAAGCATGCTTGGCTCTAATATACGGGCAATGCCATGGCCTTCACCATTGTGTTCCCTTGTTTCCACATGCATGCAAGTTCAACAGCACTCCTTCTGCAATGTAGTTCCCAAAATGAATGTGTCCCGCCAAGGTTGTTTTTTTTTAATGTGTTGTTATTGATTTCAGAGAGGAAGGGAGATGGAGAGGGAGATAGAAACATCAATGATAAGAAAGGATCATTGACTGGCTGCCTCCTGCACACCTCACAGTAGGAATCAAATCTGCAAGCCAGGCTTGTGCCCTGACTGAGAATCGAACCATGACCTCCTAGTTCGTAGGTCGATGCTCAACCACTGAGCCTCATGGGGGAGGGACCCTTCAAGTTTATTTGAAGCAGAAGAAAGAGATGAGATGATCCTTCCCTGAGTCTGACTCCCCCACTACTAATAAAGCTAGAGAGCAAATAATGTCCGAGAGGCTCATTACACTATTTGGTGAAGTACAAAGAGCACAGCACTTAGAATCAAATGGCCCAAGGTTGACATTGGGCAAGTTTGCCTGAGCCCCCTTACCCATCAGTGTAGAGTTGACTTTGACTGAGGAGCAACAAGAAGCCCTCTGATTGACCAGGCCTCTCGGTCAGCGCACTGGACTTGTTCTCTCTTCGGTTACCCAAACCCATGAGCACCCCTTCCTACCAGTCTCCGGAAGACCAAATACCCCTTTTAAATGGTCTGTGGCAGTGCTCCCACCTGACACAATGTTCTCTCCAGAATGCTGGACATGACCTCAGGGCCGTAGGGGTTTGTGCACCAGAGTTGAACTTGCCTGAACCCTTGCATCAGAGAGCCTTCGCATCCTTTCATGGAGATTGTGGCATCTCTCTGTCAGTCCAATTGTAGTCGTTGGGTTTCTCCTCCATGGAGTGAGCAGTGTCACAGTGGCTTCCCAAGATTGCCGATTGTCCCCAGTGTGACAGCAGTCAGCGGAGAGCTCCATAAACTGGAGGCATATACCAACAAGATCACTGTTGTTAATTCTAAGACATTTCTCCCTGCTGCGTGGCTGACAGATGCTCCTTGCCATCCTGTCCACAGGCAGCTGGCCATGCGGGCCCAGGATTTCATTTTGTCACCATCATTGTCACCGTTTACTTCGACCTACGTTTTCACAGATTGCTTTCCTCTTAGGAAAGCAGATTGCTTCCCTCTACCTACCTCCACCCAGCCCCTAGATGCCTAACCCCGGCTCCTCTCCCACAGTCATTCTCCTGGGCAGCTGTGCCTGCCTACGATATTTGCATTGTAAACAGTCCCAGAAGGAAGAGTCTTGCACAGTGGGGTTTAGTTAAACAAATTAGGTTTCAGAGGAAGACCATTCATGACAATGAGAGCTACCAGGGTTTTAGAAGTGGTTAGCGATTTTATTCCATTTTAGTGCTGAATTTGTGGACAATATGGCAGGTCAGGTATGTTGAAGACTAATGCTGGCTTGAGGACCATGGAGTCTAGGGTTGGGATATGAAGATGTGAGTACTAGCCCTGGCTCAATAAATAGCATGCGTGCCATATTTCCCCGAGAAAAGGCCGGGCCGTGATCCTGTTCATTTCTATGTTGAAAATGTTGTGGCAAAATTGCATGACCCACAACAATCGTCTTCTCCTGACCCACATGACATCGCCATCCCTGAGCTTCTTCAGGCTCTCTGGGTGCTGCTTCTCCATTCTTAATGGGCTTCTCTTCCTGTTCATTCCGTGAATGTCAGTATCCCCAGGATTCTGTGTTTAGATCTTTCTTACGTGCTGCCTCTACCTGGGTGTCCCTATGCTCCCTGGGTTCGGTCACCATCCACATGTAGTGGTCTCTGGAATGTTTCTCCAGCCCAGTCCCTCTTCCTACATCTAACCCCATACTCAGTAACCTACTCAGATGCCCACAGTGCCTCTAACAAATCAAATCTCGAACAGACCTACTTCTTCCGGATTCCACCCCTCTTCCTGCACCTCTGATCACTGATTAGCACGGCCCTCCACCCATCACCCAGGCCACTTCCCGGGAGCCATCCGGCTCTTTCTTCTTCACATGTCTGCATCCAACCACCAGGAAGCCTAGACTTCCAGCTATATTCACTTCTTTTTGTTTTTTTGTTTTTTAATTCTTTATTGTTTAACGTATTAGGTAAATCTTCTTTTTCCCCCATTGACCTCTCCCTGACTGCCCCCACTTCCCAGCATATGCCCTCACCCCCCTACTGTCTGTGTCCATTGGTTTGCTCATATGCATGCATACATGTCCTTTGGTTTATCTCTTACCCCCTCACCCTCTGCCTTTCCTCATAGGTTGCTTTTATGACTCTGGTTCTATTTCTGTTCATCAATCTATATTGTTCATTATATTCCACAAATGAGTGAGATCCTGTGATATTTATCTTTCTCTGACTGGCTTATTTCGCTTAGCATAATGCTCCCATTCACTTCTTTCTATCATCCTGGCCACAGACAGCTGTCTTCATAAGCCGGATTATTGTCACAGACTCCTCACTCAGTCCTGCCTTCATGATTCCTTCTGTGCAGTCCATTCTCCTCCAGAGGGTGGTAAGGGTGAACTTTCTGAAAACCAAATCTGATTAAATTGGTCCTCAGAGCAACATCTTTCAGTGGCTCCCATGGCCCTCAGGGCAGAGTCCAAACATCTTAGCACATGTTAGCCCATGAGATCTTGAAGGAACAGCCTCAGCTTAGCTCCCTACCTCTATCCGCCCTTGACCACCAGATGTCCCTAACTCCTGTGTTCCCAGCTCTCTCACCATCCCTTCCCCTCCACTTTCCCATCCTCTACACTTCTTGCCCCTCTAAATCTTCCTCATATCCCTCAACTTTTTTATATTACCTTCCCTGAGAAACATCTCTCTAATCTCTTTTTCAAATCTGAATTAAGGTCATTTCTTACTAATCTGAAATAATTTTAGGGCAAATCAATTTGAATGAATAAAAATTTTTTAATTCAAACTTTTAAAGAATGACTTTTAAGAAGCACAAATAGCTTGGGCCTAGTGCTTAAAGTGTTGCTATAATATTTAATATCTAGATAAGATTTATTTGTACTTTCATAGAAAACCACTTTCTTTCTTGGTTCAAATATTAACAGTGGGAGGATTTCCATTAGGAACTTACATTAAAAGTCATTTCGTCAGAGAAATTACAGGGAAACTTGCCTCCAACTGGAGTCCAATTAATATCAACTCCTAATGGAGAGAATTCTGAATTAAGGGACACCATAAATGTGTGTCATGAAATATACAGATGCTGCTTGAAAGAGGCTGCATTACTCTGAGCTAGAAAAGAAGAATAAAGTAAAGAAATAAGTGAAATAAACCATCTCTCTGTCTTTGGTAAAAAATAAAATAGATGGTTTAACGTTTTAAAAATTGCAGTTCTCAGTTTACTTAAACTGCTTGATTTCTGCTTGTCAAAGCCCTAAATTCCGTTTTTGGCCACCAGTGTCTGTGAAGCTTCTGATGTAACTCTCAGCTGACTGACAAAGTAAATTGAAGTTCATCCGATTCCCCGCCGGTACAGACCACGGTTTTATTGGTCTTCATGATGCATGAAGTCCCAGACCAATTCAGTGGCGCTTCCTGAACACACACTCAGTAGCAGGCCTGGGTTTTAAAATGTATGCGGCCTAGTTCGCTCCCAAGTGCTGTGTACATAACAGTCACTTAAAATGTTAGCCTGTTGATCAATTGCACTCAGGAGCAACCAAGATTAAACAGATAGTTTTTAGGCTTTGGATCAAAATCTTTCTTCAGTCACAGTTACATAGGACTGTGTTCATGTTTAGTCATTGATCATGCAAACAAGACCTTCCTATTTCCCCCCCAGCTGGGGCACAATATCTTCTTATGAAAGGATTACCACCAGCATGCCTGACTGTTGCTCGTGCCAGTGAGTATGCCTGCCTGGGTATGCTGGGCCCCCAGGCCACGGTGCCAGCAGGAGCCTCCCTTTCAGTTCCCATGACACCAGTCTTGTGTCGGGCACATTTCTAGATTCCTGGAGTCAACACACAGCAGCTCTTCATGATTCCCCGACTTCCACCTGCCCAGCAAAGCCCCCGGAAAACTCCGGGCTACCTTTGAGGTTTCCTAGAAAAGCAACCTGGAGCCATCCCAGCCTATTCCGTGCCATGCCCTGGGATCTTGGCAGCTGATCTATAGCAATTCTCGGGGTGATTGATCTGCAGGAAATCACGAAGCTCCACATCCCCTGAACCTGCTCTGTCCTCTTAGGCACAAGCACATCCCACATGGAGTAGAAGAAGAGCAGGAAGCCTAGGCCATCATGATGAAAATGTCTCTGCGCATTGGCAGAAGGCCCTGAGAACTGAGGGAAATCCACCTCTGTCTTCCCATCTCCTGGCCTCTCCGTGTGCTGCTTGCCAAGTAAACACCCAAGCCCTTAAAGCAGACCCTGTGAAGTTACCATGGAAATGGACAGAGCAGTCTCTGTTGTCAAGTAGGAGGATATGATTTTCCCGTGTTTAGCTTATGGTACTGAGGCTCCTTATTTTGCTCTAAATATTTCAAAGGGCTTCAGAGAGAACACCATCTACTCAGCGTCGCCATGAGTAATTAAAATCCTTAGTTCATAAATGCGGGGATCAAATCAAAGACGGAGCAAATGTCAGAGCCAAACTCTTGTTGATAGACAGCCAGGTTAGGACTCATTCTCCCGCACCAATATTCATGGCCAGCGTCTCTTCCCTTGTGTTCCGGTAGCACACCCACCCTCCCACCTGCTCCGTGAAATACCCGTATCTTGCAACAGTGAGCTGGTGCCTTACAGAATGCCAGATCACCTGTGCTTGAAACGGAATTAGGTCGTGTTCCTCTAGGTAGAGATGCTGCGTTCACTCTGGCCATGTGGATGAGAGAAACAAAACAGAAAACTGATCTTTAAATGTCCTTCCTTTTGTTGTGGGGTAATAGACTCTCAGGTCGCACGGACCATTCCGCCAGTGAATAATGAGCTGGGATGGGGAGGAGGCATGTCCTTCTCGCTGGCCTCACTCAGGGCTCGCTTCTTCCTGCTGTTGTATTCATTGCATTGGCGCTGGCCGCCACTGCACTCCCAAAACGAGAAATCAATAAGTAATTATGGATGGGAGAGGGCTGCCTGCAGATTCCTCGGATGTCCAAGCCACTGTGGATGAGAGAGGGAACACAGCCCTCGCCTTGTCCTTCAGTGTTTCCAGGACACTGGCCACTGACCGGTGATGAGCCCGTAGTCCTGCAAACTGAAGTCCTGGGCTCAGGCTTGCCAGCTCTTTGTCACTCTCATCTGCTGGATGTTGAGTAATCAGCACCGGATTCCAGTGAGAGCTGGAAAGATAGTTTGAAATACTGTCAAGAAAAGAAAGCACCAAAACCGGTTTGGCTCAGTGAATAGAGCATCAGCCTGCGAACAGAAAGGTCCCAAGTTTGATTCCGGTTGAGGGCATGTATCTTGGTTGTGGGCACATCCCCAGTAGGGGGTGTGCAGGAGGCAGCTGATAGATGTTTCTAACTCTCTATCTCTCTCCCTTAGTCTCTGTAAAAAATCAATAAAATATATTTTTAAAAGAAAAGAAAGCACAACACGGTCAACATTTTAAATTTTTATCTTTACATCTTACAGTAAGAAGGGCGAGAAATACTTCAATACTTGCATTAACATGTTACCATTTTGAAAATTAATAGATTTTTTACTTTGCACTATCTAAGATGGTGATAGAAAAGCAGTAAATCCTCTACAGAAATAAGTGCAACTACTGAATGTACAACTGTCATTGTATCGAGGAAATTACTTCTCAGGCATTTATTAACCTTATTACTCTGCCAGAAAATTCTTCACCAAGAAATGACCGGAAGGACAGAAGCCAGATTCTAAAACAAGTCGAGTGTCCTGAAGACTTAGCATTTCAGCTTCTCGGGTACTTTCTTTTCTAAACCACTTGATGTCAGGGTAGGGGAGAAAAGGAAAAGGCAGAGGTTAACTCAGCTATGATACTGCCTCCTCCACGATTCTAGGCGTTTGCTCGTGGATGTTTGTATTGACAAATAAGGGCTTCCTTCATGAGGTCCCCTGACCTCTCCGAGACAATTCTCAGACACTCATCATATGATATCTGTCCAAAACAGGCACAAATGGCAACAGAAGCAAAAATCAATTGTGCGGAAGTGGAAATCGATGCACATGGCAGCTGCTAAACAAGAAGTGACTAAGTTATAGCTGTCGGTGGGACGGATCCCCAAGTCACCGGAGTCCTGCCTAGCAGAGCCCAAATTGAACGTTTCCTCTGTGCCTCGCTCCTTCAGGAGGCTTTACACAGAACATTTTAAATAAAATCCTTCAAAAATACCCCGGAGACGAGAGCAGGGGGAAGGGGCTGGATCAGACACGAAAAAGCTCCCTCAGTTGAAGGCCAGTTCATCACCATGCTTGTGACTTCGCTCCAATTGATCCCTCCTTTCTCAGTAGACGGATGATGTTACGTCTGTGAGAGTCTAATTCTCTTGGCAGGAAGAGCCTGGTCAGTTTCTTTTCTTTCCATCTTCATCTCTTCCCCCTCTCACAAGCTGTTCCTTCCCGTGTCTCAGTGTCTCTCATCCACCAGGCTCTGGCAGGGAAGGGGGAGGAGAGGAGAGCCTGGATCAGTGCTGTGCAGCCTGGCATAGGTCCATGTGTCTGTGGGTGATGCCCACGTTCTAGCTCCTTCTCTCCTGGGACAGTGGTGTGTTTGCTCATTGGCACGGCCCCTAATTGAGGACCACTGGCAGGACCTGGCCTCTGGTAACTGCTCTGAACTCGCCATCACCCCAGGCTCTGCTGCTCCATGGCCCATGGACCAAAGTGGATCAGAGTGTGTGCCCTGCAGCTGAGATCATTTTGAAAGTCCTGTTTAAGGGGAGCACACTTTAGGAATATAAAACTTGGTACAGGCCTCAGAGGGGACCTAAAACTTAAGCTTCCTGAGCTCCACGGTCAGTATATCCCTGACACCGAGTCTATGAATCACCCGGCTAATGTCACTCAAAGTCCCTGCAAGCACCAAACTCTAGAGAACCTGGGATCAAGCTGAGTAAGGGGTTCGTGTCCTGGGCCCTGGAGCGGGAGGAGGGAATGCCTAGCCCCCACCTCCAAGGATGCTCTTACCACCTGCCCTTCCACCCTCTGGACAAGTTTCAGCCTAATCTATAGCCCTGGAGCTGGGTCACATGCTGATAGTTGAGAATTCTCTTTTGTCCTCCACCTTCACAACTATGGAGGGATGATCCGGTACTTTCCTTAGAGAATGTGGAGCAGCCAACGGGGCATCTATTATTCCCTGCCTTATTCCTTAGCCAAAATGGAGACAACAGAGGAAAATCACATGAACAACCTGTTGCACTGCCTTATCGCAGGTATTTCATTAAAGCAAGTTGTACACAGTTCTAATCAATTGTATCTAGTAAGCATGGCTTTTAATAAGTTAGAAATTCATTGCTCTGTGTTTCTTGTTGTTGGATGAACACATTATGATAAACTTAGTGGCTTAAAAATACACAAATTCTTCCCTAAAGCGTGCTGGTGTGGACGGCTCCCTCTGAAGCTCCCGGAAAATCCATTCCCTTGCCTTGTGCAACTTCTAGATTCTGCCACTCTCCCTCTATAGTCTGAGCCAGCAGCCCAGCATCTGTGAATATCTTTCTCTGCTTCCACATCACCTTCTTGAGACCCTCCTGCATATCTTTTATAAGAACCCTTGTGATTTGCCAAAACTGGTTTGGCTCAGTGGATAGAGCATTGGCCTGCTGACTGAAAGGTCCCAGGTTCGATTCCGGCCAAGGGCATGTACCTTGGTTGCAGGCACATCTCCAGTAAGGGCATGCAGGAGGCAGCTGATTGACGTCTCTCTCTCATCGATGTTTCTAACTTTCTATCCTTCTCCCTTCCTCTCTGTAAAAAAATCAATAAAATATATATTTTAAAAAAAAAGAACCCTTGTGATTACATTGGACCCAGAACTTCTCAATTCTCTCCCCATCCCAACATCTGTAGCTCAATCACACCCGCAGAGTCCTTTCGCCATGAAGTAACACATTCACAGGGATTAGGACAAGGCCATCTTCAGGCAGTGGTCCTGGTCTGATATCACACCTCCAACCAAGATCTCGGCTCCTTATCACTCGGTGCTCTGAAGGGTCGCCCTCGTCTGCATCTCCTCGCTGACCCCAGTCTGTCCACATTCCAGGCATTTGGAAGGGACAGGGGTAGGGGAGGACATGCTTTTTTCTCTTTAGGAGCATACCTTTGGAAATACTTCCAGATCTTAGCGATGTGCCCAAATATCCCTGCAAGGGAGGCTGAGAAATGGGCCGAACTGAAATGCAGAGTTTCCATTACAAAATAAAAAAATGCACAAAAGGCTGCCGAGATGCTTGTGCCCACGACATTCATGTCGTGTGCGCACCAACATCAGGTCTTCTGAAATCTCTGTCCATTTTTTACAAGAATCACTTTCTTGAGAGCCCACAGTAATTCCACGAATTGAAAATGCTTCTGCATTAGTTACCAGTTGGCTTCAATTTTGAAAACTAGTCCCTGACCCCTTAGTCCTATGCAGAAAGGCCAGCTCAGTAGGAAAAGAGGACAGACTATAAATTTCCAGACTCGCTTTTTGTAGCTCCTGCCACATCAAGAACATTACAGCACCTCAGGGAAGAAGTGAGGACGGCCTAGGGTGTGGACACAGCTTGGTGTTGCCTGCTGTTGCTCCTTGCCCTGTCATACATGGTGCCCACGCCAGGCTGTCCGCAGTCCCCATATGAAGACTGGGGACCTCACAGCCACGTTCTGCTCACCAGTAAAATATGTAGCATCAAAAATATGGCATAAAATACACATCCATTGGGACTTATCACCTTCAATCTAGCATCCAGAATATACTTTTATAAATCAAACTCTAACCTTGTCAGTCCCCTGATTAAAACAGCTTCCAGTTCTCTTAGGAGAAAGTCCTACCCATCTCTCCAAGTTCACCTCCCCGTGGCCTCCCGGTCCATCACTTTGTCTCGGCAGCACTGGCCTCCTAGACCCTCTTTGCCCTCCCTTGCCTTCCCTGTCCTCCCACCAGGCCTGGCTGCTCCCAGCTCGGTATCACTGTCACTTCCTCAAGGAAACCTGCCTGATTCCCGCCGACTCTCCAAGGCTAGTCACCATCTCAGAGTCGCCTGTGCTTTTCCTTCATGGCTCTTCCTACCACATGTGATATGAAGGCATCATTTCTAAATGTCCATCTCCTGCTCAGGAGCCGTGCCTACTTCTTTCCCTGTTCTTGCCTCCATGTCTAGTACAGTGCCAGCTACTTAATGATGCTTGTTAAATAACTGCATCCCCAGCATGGAAGCTTCATTGACTCTGCTTCCATTCCCATGATCTGAAGCATGTAAAAATGGGGTGGAACGTGGAGACCTTGAGGTGAGGATCCAGGTTGAGCTTTGAACTTACTGACCGCTGTTGAGCGTATGTAAAATACATGGCTTTTCAAATGTTGAGATGACTTTTAGGCATTTGGGTCAACAAACCTGAAGACTGGACTTGGCTTAGTTTCACCCTGAATTTCACTTTGCAGCCCCACTTGGAACACAAAGACCATTAGGTCAGACCTTTGTTTTCAGATCTCAAAAGTGAGGCCCGGAAAACAGGAGGACTAATCTATGTAATTTCAAGTTTTGGACTGGGTTTCCAAGCATTGCATTGGTACCAACTAACTATTCGGAGTCAATAATGGTGCACTTTCTTCAACCACATTATATTAAATTTATTTCCAATTTGTCCACTCTTCTTGTTGATATTGGTTGTTTAGAATTAGGACAATGCAGTAAATTAAATTTCTGAAGTGGATTTACTCAGTATTTGCTTTTAATTTTACTGCTGAAGATTCTCATCCTTATACTAGGGGCCCAGTGCACAAATTCGTGCACAGGTGGGATCCCTCCGGGTAGCCTGCTGAGATCGGGCCCCAGCTTGTGCCCCAGCCTCACAGCTCCAGCTCACAGCCCCAGCCTTGCAGCCCCACAACCTCACCTGGCATCCCACCTTGGCCTGTGGGGTGATTAATCAGGGCTGGGCTTCCTACCCGGCTCCCTCAGCACTTGAGAACTAGGCTGCAACCCCACCCCTCACCACTGCCACTGGTAACCATCTGTGAGGTGATTGGCAGGGCAATTGGGCCCCACTCACACCTGCCTTGACCTGGCGCCACCCACTCATCTGCCTCACCATCCTGCTGTGGTCTCATTCTCATTGGGGCTCCATTGGGGCTGGCAGTGCCTCCACTGCCACCTGCTGCCAGCACCACATTGCCAATGTCCACCATGTTCCACACCGCCTCCAGTGGTCAGTGCACATCATAGTGAGTGATCAAATGACCACCTGAGGGGACAATTTGCATATTAGGCTTTTACTATATAGGATGTACTGTAACTTTAAGTATCCAAACAATTTAATTAAATTGTATTGGGAGCACCAAAGCTGAAACTAATGAAAGTAACTAGTATGTCAGGTGGCATTCATTTCTGCATCAAACTGCCAATACTCCCTTTTGGCCCTTACAATGTAGTTTAAATATTTAACTCCAATAGCTTTTGGAATTGTTGATGGAATTGGTTTTAATGACTCCCTAACAAACAGTTTGCCTTAAAAATAGATGGAAGCTTGTTTGATTACAGCAAAGAGGAGCTGAGGGTTCATTGACATGTAAAATCTGGCTTGGTCTTCAGCTACACAGACTATGAATGCTCTATGTCTAGTGTCTCTATGTTATTGATATAAGAGCAGCCAAACCTATAGAAAATTGTTTAAGAGTTTATTTGAGCCGAACTCAGGACATGCCCGAAGCAGGATCTCAAAGGACTAAGAAAATGCTCCCAAGAACAGCAATCTCGCAGTTCTTTTATACCTTTGGGATCAGAGGAACATAGAGAAGATGGCATGAAATCCATTGGTGGTCAATTAAGAAGACAGAGAAAGCAAGTGGGGACATCTCTGTGATTGAATTACGAGACGTTTCACAGTTAGCATTTACAATAAATAGGAACGGAATAAGGGCAACAAGCCCATGTGCTCCCTTGAGGGTGGTTATGCCTCTGAGGGGCCCTGAAAAAGAGAAATATTCTGGAATTTTAAAGGTATGTTCACCTAGATATACAAGAACAATGTATCTAGGCTTGCTTAAGGCAAAGATAGACCTTTGACTAGGAAAGTTATAAGCCTGGACATCACTACCTACCATGAAATGCCCAGATAGGAATTTATGATCAAATCACCCTACGTGCATTTTTTGGTCACTGACCTTGTCTTACTTATTACATCCACAATAAATTACCTTTTATTGAAATGAGGAGGATGTATGTAAAACTACCACTACTTTGCAATCTTTTCTTTCTCCGCTTCATGTGATTACATTAATATGTTTCTTCCCACTTAAAAATGACGTGAAAACTGGCACAATTTTGAGCTATCACATTTTTCATAAATGAGTAGCGATATCTTAACAGGGCACCATTTTTAATGGATGGCAACAATTCATGTCTTGACTTTCCATTGAAAAGTAGGTTCCCGGTGAGGAAGTCATGGTAGTGAATGCAAATGACAAGCTATAAGTGTTCTAAGTCGAAGGAGTAGATGAACTTGGGTTGCTCAAAGCCCAAAGGACTTCCAGCACACTTGCCTTATATCTCAAGTCACTCACAGCGAATTAGAATTGACAAGCTTTATGGGCTGTGCGCTTTCAAGGACAGCTAAAGCAAAAAACTTGTATTTGTTACTTCAGAACCAAATAGTCCCTGTGTGCCTGCTGAGAAATCTTTGTTTAGAGACCAAATAAATCTTACCAGGCTTTTTAAAAGAGAGGAACAAAACGCCATTGACTATAATACTAACTGTGTGTTAGAATATATTTTGAGTTCTCACTGATATGCCCGTGGAAACAAATGAGTCTCCATTTTCAGGGTTAATTCTTTATTAAAGCTTTTATCTGAGTCAGAATTGCCACTTGTCATTTTGAAGTGATTTGTTAGATCTGCATCCTAAGTACGTCTTTAGAAAACATGCTTTGGAAACATCTGTAAATGGGAGCATCGCCATCTGATTCACCGTATTCACTCACGCTGTTCCCCTCCACCCAATTGCTGGTGGTTCTCTAAAATGGGCCTTCTGCCGAAACCGGTTTGGCTCAGTGGATAGAGCGTCGGCCTTCGGACTGAAAAGTCCAAGGTTGGATTCCGGTGAAGGGCATGTATCCTGGTTGCAGGCACATTCCCAGTAGGGGGCGTGCAGGAGTCGGCTGATCGAAGTCTCTCTCTCATTGATGTTTCTAACTCTCTATTCCTCTCCCTTCCTCTCTGTAAAAAATCAATAAAATATATTTAAAATAATAAAATAAAATGGGCCTTCTTCTGGAGGTCAGGGATCACAATAGAAATGATGTGAAATTCCACTTCCTGTGCCTCTCATCTCCCATCCCCTGAAGCACAGTAATGAGGATGTGGTATTTAACCCTCTTCTTTCTCCCTAATCTTCAGATCCTCCAATCTTGAGATTTCTCTTCCTGGTTACCTCCTCTCTCCCTAATCCTCTCCTTCCTCCCCCAGCGGGCAGTTTCTCATCCTGCCCTGATGCTGCATTGGTGGGGGTAGGGGTGTGCCCCGGTGCTCAACAGCTGATGAGAGGATGCTCTGGGCCGTCAGAGGAGGAGGAAGTCTTTGAATACCCCCACAGGGCTTAGTTTCCCTCCATCACACCAGATGCTCTGCTCACTTGCTGACATGCACTGCCCTACTCCCAACGCCACTGTTCCCTGCCCAGTAACCTTCCCACAGGTGACCCTCCCAGAAACCAGCCCCTTCCGTCTGGTGGGCACGTTCCAGAAGTGCCCAGCCCTAAAAACACAGAGGAGCATATCTAACGAGAAATCAATGCCTTCCCCCTTCCCTTCCCCCTGGCTCTCCTCAGGTGTGTGTTCGGGGAGAACTTAGTGCATCCTCCGAGGACAGGTACATGAACATCTGAACTGCAGGATGCAGGGAGCAGTGGAAATGGGGCTCGGGTGGCGGGCAAAGCCGTGCTCTGCCAGCTATGGAAGGACTCAGCAGCACTCCAGGACCAGATGTGCCCAGGCATAACGATGCTTCAGAATTATTTCCAGGATAGGGTAAAGGGGAGGCAGTTTTATATACCTCCCATGGAAACCTGGGCAGCTGAGAAATTATTTTAAATGGAGCAGGCAGCCAACGGCCTTTTTTTTTTTTCTTTTGTGCCATTTTATCTAAACTCACACTGCTTTCAGCAGACACATACCAACAGCAGAAGATGATACTGATAAGGTTGCTCTAGGTTAACATTTTTTTTTTATTGTAAAGCTCTGATGCCCTTCATGTGTTATAGAAAAATAAAGTATAAGAACTTAGAGCAGTGGTTCTCAACCTGTGGGTCGCGACCCTTTGGGGGTCAAATGACCCTTTCACAGGGGGTCAAATGACCCTTTCCGCCTAAGACCAGCGGAATACACCTATTTCCCATGGTCTTAGGAACCAACAGACCGATCCTCAGTGTAGCAATGTAGTTTACTGTTGTCATATGAAGACTGTTACCCATGCTACACCACGATTCAACACAAAATTTCATTTATTTGTCATTAGAAATAAATATTTCACAATACATAATTACATATTGTTTTTGTGATTAATCCCTATGCTTTAATTATGTTCAATTTGTAACAACGAAAATATATCCTGCATATCAGATATTTACATTACAGTTCATAACAATAGCAAAATTACAGTGATGAAGTAGCAATGGAAATAATTTTATGGTTGGGGGTCACCACCACATGAGGAAGCTGTATTAAAGGGTCACGGCCTTAGGAAGGTTGAGAACCACTGACTTAGAGGCTAGCAGTAAAGCCCATGATGTGGGTCAGCATTTCATTTTACAATAATTAACGCAGTCATCTGAAGTCATTGGATGCTACTGGCATATGTTAGGCACCTCTGCGAGGGACCAGGGCTCCAGAATTCAGCAAGGCTTTCTGGACTGTGATGTCACAGCTGTCCCCCTCCACCCAGTTGCTGGCGGTTCTCTAAAATGGGCCTTCTTCACAGCACTTCGTTCACAGCAGGGGAAGACAGTGATGCTAAGTAGCTTCGCTCATATAGCTTCTCTGAAGCTCAGGTGCATACTTCACTTAGCAATAGCGATTTCCTAAACATGCATTGCCTGCCTCTTGCTTCCCTAGCACAGAACTTGGCAGCGCAAGTTAGGCTGGACAGCTATAAAAAGGGAAACTTATAAAATGGGGGGTGGAATGTGGAGACCTTGAGGTTAGGATACAGGGTGAGCTTTGAACTTATGGACCGCTGTTGAGTGTATATGTAAATAGCTGGCATTTCAAATGTTGAAATCCTTTCAGGGCTGACCGATCTGAGGTGTAGACGTGTGAAATTGAATCACACAGCCAGCGGATACCAGGTCATCAGGTGTGACTGGGGCTCAGTGTGTGTGTGTGGCACCTCTCTGCCCTGAGGTTGGGACCTATTTTTATGCCGCTGAAAGCCATCCTGGAGAATGCGTGATCTGACATCCCCAAACGAAGTGGGTGACCTCCTCGGATTTAGCACTTGAAGAATGCATTCGGTACCCCCATTAGTCACTGCCACCTCTGCATAGAAACTCTGAGCCAGTGGTTCTCACCATGTATTCATTAACATTACTTGGGGGCTTTAAAAAATCCTGGTGACCAGGCCCAGCTCAGAACAATGTAAATAGGATCTCAGGTATTACTCTTTCTAAAACTCCCCATGCCGATGGAGTCATTTTGACCTTTGTTTATGGGAAAGCAACTGACCCAGAGCTTCCCAGTGATGATGAGACTAGTGTAAACTGCAGAGAAGCGCTGACTCCTGCCAGCTTTCCAATTTTACCTCTACCGACGGAGAGACCCAAGGTGAACAGTTCTGAGCCTTGCCTTGACAAACAGCGCTGGCTCCTCTTTGCCCACAAACCTAACAAATGTGTGTGCTGGTCTTCACTGACGATCCTCACAGTTTCCATAATAAAAGGGGCCAGTGCAGGTTATCCTAACCTGCGAGCCGCGGTTTGCCGACCACTGCTGTAAGGCGTTACCCTTATCCAGAAGTTTTGACTTCAGGTTAAAGACATTAGTACATTACTAAAATGTTTTTAAGTGTTTTTCCCTATGGCAGTGGTCGGCAAACTCATTAGTCAACAGAGCGGCAAACTGGGGCTGGCCAGCCGCATGTGGCTCGCGAGCCACAGTTTGCTGACCCCTGTCCTAACCTCACATAGACCAGTCTGAAAGCCACTTATTTAGACCTTATTACAGGATGGTAAAAAATATAAAAATGGAGATTGTTATAAATTCGGGGATCTCAAAATGTGTAAGGGGCTGAGACCGGTTTGGCCCAATGGATAGAGCGTTGGCTTGCGGACTGAAAGGTCCCAGGTTCGATTCCGGTTGGGGGCATGTACCTTGCTTGTGGGCACATCTCCACTGTGGGGCATGCAGGAGGCGGCTGATCGATGTCTCTCTCTCATCGATGTTTCTGACTTTCTATCTCTCTCCCTTCCTCTCTGTAAAAAATCAATAAAATATTTTTTTAAAAAAATGTGTAAGGGGAAGACTATAAGAACTAAATAGAGTGAACACCATGAAGACCAATGGTTGTGGAGCTGTGAAGAATACCACCTTGCATTCTGGACCATTGAAAGCACAGTATGGATGACAGTAGCCTTGGGGACTAATACAGTGTCATAAAGAAACATAACAGGAACTTTAGCAGAGAAGCTGAAACTGGCAGAAGGACAGGAAAAGGGAAAAATAAAGAAAATCAGATTATTCCTCGTGGCAATTTAAAGTTCAATGACTTTGAACTTTTCTTCTCTTTTGGATTTCTATCTCTATATACTTGGAGCAATTTAACAACCTCCAGTTTTAAGTTTAATGCATTAAAAATAAAAACCAATTTGAGGCACCGATATCATATCACATTTTGACAGTTTGTCTGGGTCTGGAGCTGAAGGGCACAACTTCTGGGTCGTTCTGCTGGAGGTGACCAATAGACATTAAAAGAGTTTCTTATCATCAGTAGTAAGGATTAACGGCCCTTCCCTAGTCACTGTGGCTATTCTTCATTTCTTTGTCTTCCCTGGGCTATTTTATTTAACCCCTACAAGCCAAAAGGTTGATGCAAAAGCAAACTATGATTAAGCACCCAATAAAAAAGAATTCGGGAAAAAGCCTCTGAGGTCTACAGTGAGTTAAAACTAAAAAGTAGTCATCAAAGAGACAAATAATGGTTTTAAAGCCACATGCCCAATGTATGTGCTTACATAGACCACTTTTAAGTTTTCTGAATGACAGTGAGAAGTAAATGAATAATAAACCAATTGCAAGCTGTCTAGGTAACAAATATTACATGGCTATTTGGTTAAAAAGAAGTATTAGCTTAGCAATAACTCTTACTTTTTTAGAAAGCAAGACCTTTTTTTCAACTGAATGATGAAATATTTTATGCAGTAAAAAAAAAAAATGTGGAAGGACAGGACACTTACCCTCAAGGTAACTGATTATTCGGTATAACTAAAACGGGTGTTGATTGATCTGTACCCAGGGCTTCAGCATCCGGTGTTACACTGTTTTCCATGACGTTTGGAAGTATATACCACCATCACATTGAAACTGTGAGGTCTCTTCTAGGCATTGGAGGGTGTCGTGATGTTAGAGTTCTTTGTGTCAGTCATTGCATCGCCCCTTTCCCTGCATCTGTGAACGAGAGGAAGGTGGAGAAGTAACCAGAGCTCCACCTCTTGCTCCTGCAGGAGTTCCCAAGCTGTGACTCAGAAACGAATCAAGAGCCTCGGTTGGGTTAACTACTCTGCCCTGTTCTCTAACAACTCTTCCTCTCCCGACTCCATTCAGAGCTTCTGTGCTGCTCACACACCATCGCTGGCCATGGGCAGAGGGGTGTGACACAGGAATGGCAATCTCGGTGCCTCTGACCCACTCATCATCCTCTGATCTCTGCCACTCCCCTCACCCACAGACAAGTTACCCGCAAGATCACATTTCTGTCATGCATTAGCATCCTCAGAATTGGGTCTTTTGAAGTATTTGAAAGCTTTGGGGTTGTCTCCTCATAAGAGTCCCTTCCTTCGTATAGTTTTATTACTACATCCACGGTCTTGACATTTCCAGAGATGAAGTACTTACATGGTCCCATAGTAATCTAAGCATTATGAAATCTGAGCTGCTGAGGAAAACATATCTCCAAAAAGTCACATAGGACAGCAGCGCTGAGTAATCCATGGATATTGCCAATAAAACCAAGCCTAAGGTTGTGCCATACTCATATCCAGTTGTTCCCTTTGGTTTTAGAACATATCAAATATTAGCCGATTGTCGTATCATAAAGTACATTGCTTGTTCACTTTTCATGACTTATCCATGACCCAAGCAGCCAAACTTTTGACTAAAGCAATTTCCTTAGCCACTACTTATAACCCCAAAATATATCCCATTGAGCTCCTTAAACGTCTAAATATTTTCATTAAAAAAAAGAAAAACCTAAACGAACTGAAAATAATGGTTGCCTCTGTGAAACAGGAATTGAGGGTTGGGTGTCTGCTTTTGTGTGTTATGCCGCCAGTGCTATGTGATATTACTCTGCTAGAAGTAAACTTGACTTTAGAAAGAGAGAGGCTGGAGGAACTACCATAGCATCCTTGCAGGACATCTCAGGGAAGGTGGGAGGAATTGTTGGCTATTTTCATTTTCTTCTTTATGCTTTCTAAATTCATAAGATCCTCCATAATTTACTTACATGGTTTTTATAATGAAAAATTGTATATATGCTCTCTATGTATTAAGTAGATCATTGACAGCTTCATAGAGGATTAATGTGGTAGGATGCATTCTGCATATGCTTTCAACGGAAAAATACAATTTCCGTGGCAAAGCAGAGAACATATGAGTCTAGGCCTGAATACTCAGTGGGAGGCGAGATATTCGGCGTGAACATACACTCAAGGCCTTGAGCAGGAGGGGAGCGGGCATTTGTGCAGAGAAGGAAGTTCACAGCATTGTTAGGGGCGTAAGCCAGAGGGAGGATGCTGGTTGGCACCCGGCCCTGTGAGCGAGTGTAAACACTTCCAGAAGGCGGTTGGAAGGACCGCAGACAGAGTTGGAACCAGGGAGGCAAAGAGCAGACAGTCTCCGGGCCATTCTTCATCCTGAGCGGGACATTTCAATTGAAATGAAAGCCGGCCAAAGCAGGTTTGCCAAGAGACCATTTATCCCACGTTCTGGAAGGAAAGCAAGCCCTGAAAAGCAGGCCCTCCCTCCCCTGGCGGCCTGTCTGGAGGGAACAGGAGGCGGGTCTCAATTCACATGTGTCTGTTTTAACCTTGCTGATCACCGAAATGGTTTTCCAGTTCAGAAGCGTGTAGCTTGGGGATGTCAGGAAGGGAAGAAACGCTGTCTTCCCCATGTAACAAGAGCGTCTGTCTCCGCAGGATGGATGGTCACAGTATCACTTCGTAGCCTCATCTTCAACCATCGAGAGGGATCGGCAAAGGCCCTACTCCTCCTCCCGCACGCCCTCCATCTCCCCTGTGCGCGTGTCTCCCAACAACCGCTCAGGTAAGAGACGCCCAGGACCAGCCAGGCCTGAGTCCCTCCTGCCCAGCCCCTTAGCTGACCCCTGCAGGGCGGAGAGTCATCCCCATCCGGGTGTTGGCTGGAAATATCAAATGGCTGCTGCCTTTTTATTGCAGCCACGACCGTGTGACTCAGACTCAGCACTAATCTCTTAACAGATTTGTAAAAATCTCTGACAGGTGGCGTGTCATGAAATGCATGTCACAGGCCTCCATTCGGTGAGGAACAAAGATAAAGAAAACTGCCAGATGTTTGCAAACCAGCGTTTTCCAAGGATGTTTTTCCAGCTTAAAATAGTTTGAGTTGTATTTTATGAATTGTAATTGGGATAACAAGATATGGGAGAGAGGACATGCTATTTCTTCATTCAGAATGCCATATTTCTGAACTACATCCTGGAGGATGTCATTACTAATCCCTATCTGATTAGCTTTTTATTATTACCTTGCAACCAATGAGTGAATCATTGATAAATTCCTTTTGCTACCAACCATAACTTTCAAGCCATTTATGTTTCACTAATTTTGTCACCTTCTCATTACTTTATTTTTATACCCTTTTTCAATCATGTCATATAATGCCAAAGATGAGAGAAAGAAATTAAAGGCAAAATATAAGCACAATGCTGAGTATATACTTGGCATAAATTTTATTGTGGTTTTACTCAAAGTATAAGTTTTTGGAACTTTTGATTTCTGCATTTTGGTTTTGGTTGTGGGAAGGATGGACAGTAATTATATATACATATACATGCTCACACATGCTCATGCACACATTCACACACACACACACACACACACACACACACACACTGACACACCTGCACAGGCTTCTATTTAAGAAAGTTTCCTGCTCCTCGCTGCCCTCTCACTGCTGAGGAAATATTTTCTGGAACTGCAGCTCAGCAGGTGTGACAGAGAGTGCACACCCACAGAAGCCCCTCTGCCCTTGAGAACATCTGTCATAAAACTGCACCGCACAGAAGTGTCAGGATGATGAGGAAAATCAGAAATGAATGGGGAATGTGTGCCTGAAACAAATGACCCTCTCCCAGCCCCGTGAATGCTTACATTTCTCAGTGTGGTCTTACTGCTCATCATGTATAATCCCACACTGGACGAGTCAGGACCCCACCCCGTGTGACGGGAGCAACTCCTGCCTGCCTCAGAAGCACAGGACGTGCCTGTTCTGCATTCTTTCCATCATTCTTAAAGAGATAAAGAGCAGTGAGCTGGGCAAGCACAAAGAGAGGGTCTTTATAAAAGCTCTAATTGCTCAGAACCAATCAGCTAGGATAATGAAATGACAGAATACCTCGGAAAGTGCCGGAAGGAGAGAGCAGCAACACCCTATCAGGATGTCAACATCCCAGCCATTCAGCTAAGGTGTTTCCCAAGCGAGGCACATCAGAGACACCTCATAAACACTCATTTGCATGATTTGATCTTTCCAGATATCACCTAGGTTTATGGAGACCACTGTGCGTGAGGTCCCAGGAGATAATTACACACTTGATGTAGTTTAATAAGCCCCACCATCTGTGCAACGTTAGATTCTAATTTTAGAAGCTTTGGCCAAGAGCCTTCAAGATATTATCTCTTTGTGATTGCTTAGCAGTGACTAACAAAAGGCTCCCTCTGATGTAGAAAGGCCTAGAAGCAAAGAAGCAAGGGCAGGAAAGGTTCTCTCCCGGGAAGGAAGGCTGCAGAGCAGAGGAGAGGGGACCGGGTGGAGGAGGTGAGCAGGATGATGCTCAGGATGCTCAGCAACTGGACAGAATCCAGCTGTTACAGGGAGAAAACATTGTTTGTTTCCCTGTCTTCCCCTTGGATTTACACCCAGAGATTCTGATCCCACTGGTTTTGCATGGGACTCAAGCAACTGTATTTTTTAAAGTATTCCAAGTAATTCATGCTAATGGGCAGCCTCTGGGAGTTCTAGGAGCTGAGCAGCGAGCCTCGATTTTATTTGATAGGTTGGGAAGTGAGAGCCAGGAAGCGATGGGAAGGCCCCTTTGGTTGCCTCTCTGGCTTTTGGCTGCGATGCCCACAGAGCACCGGCCTCTCCTCCTCGTTTATTTGCACGTCCATTTCCTCACCTGACTGAGTGCCTCTGGTTCAGAAGGTGGGCGCATTCATCTTTCTGTCTCCCAGCGTCTGGCCCAGGGGTTTTCACAGAGAAGACACTAACTTTGATGAAATGAAGCAAAGGTTCAGACAGTGAGAAGAGGGGTACATTCAGGGATCAAGCGTACCCAGTAAGCTGGAGCTGAAGGATCCTACAGAGGGTGTGAAGGATAAGTTACAGGGTAAACTGAGGCCTGAATGGGGCGGAGCTGGCAGTAGCCAAGGAGAGAGGATTTTATCCAAAATATCAAAGTCACCAGGCTTCCCAAGCCTTAATAATCACCAACTCTGCTTGCTAAATATGGATTCTTCGAACCTTCTCCTGAAAACTCAGACGCAGAAAGTCCAGGGCTGGGTCCTGGAACCTTTGAGTGCTCAAGTGAGTCTCAAGATTAGACAAGTTTCTGAAGCACTGCCCTGGGCATAGGAGGCTGGGTGAGGCTTTGAGGCAGAACAGTATTTTGCTAAGCTCACACTGAGTAGGATGCAATGGACTAAGCTCCGGATATGAGTAGCATCTTATGGAGCACAGAGACCAATATGAGGACAACAACCACAGGTGGGCTGCCCTCCAGCTGCCTCATGGCCAGCACACACAGGTATTACTCTACGTCCTCCATCGTGTCTGCATGGATGGGGCCGTTTAGTTCCTCCCAGGTTATCCCCTCTTTCAAGAAAACTAAACCTCTTTTTGTTTGCTTCTTGACCTCCAAGTTCGGCCTTTTCTGTGTTCTGGGGCCAGTTTGCCAAAGAATCATGGGGACTCTTCTAGTTACAACCCATCTTTGTAAAAATGGAGACACAGAGGAAGACGGGGCTGGCTCCTAAGGGTCCAATAGGCAGCAAGAGTCCAAGGTGTAAGGTGTGGGTGCAGGATTGTTGGGGGCATTCATCCAAAGAGCTGGAACTGGACACCACATCAGGAAGAGGGAGCTGTCCTCACACCCTGCCCCCAGCCTACCCAGCAGGCTGCTCTTTGCGGGTTGGGTTATGTTTACCCACAGGTCATCTTGTATAGAGAGCTGCTTCCTTTGCCTTCCTTCAGGGAGTTGCTGGGTGACTTGGTAGTTAAGTAAAACTGTTTATTTTCATCAGAGATTCTTCAATACCAATAATAGCTCCTCTAATTTAAAAAAGGGAGGAAAATAGAAGAGAGGAAGGAAAGGAAAGAGGAAACGAAAAGGAAAGAGAAATAAAGAAACTAAGATCCATCTCATTCTTGGGCAGGTCATGTGCCTGCCAAGAGGTCTCTCTAAGAAAGATGGCCCCAGTATATAGTTCTTAATTACTTGCCTGCAAGCCATGTGTCCCCTCAACTATACAGCACCAAGTGATACAGGGGCTGGGTAAAGACAAGAGCCAAAGAACAAGAAAATGGACCCATCCACACACACATATTGACATACGATGAGCCAGGTGTGTTTTGACCTTAACTGTTTGTGTGAAACGCTGCCCATGCTGTGGAATGAGACTCAGAAAGTCATCCTTTTGATTTCTCTATGTAGCAAGTGCCCCAGCTTCACCTCGGGAAATGATCAGCCTCAAAGAAAGGAAAACAGACTATGAGTCCACTGGCAGCAATGCCACTTACCACGGGACCAAAGGAGAACACACTTCCAGGAAAGACACCATGACAGGTGAGCTCAGCTTCCTGCGTTTCCCCCGTAGAGCTGGTGACTCCATCTGGGATGGAGCAGAGGACTGGGGCGTCAGGCTTCAAGCCATGCTTGGCAGCTCAGCGGGACTCAGCAGCTAGCAGGTCGCTGGAGAGTTTGACAGTGAAGACCCCCAGGAACTGGGGATGAGGAGATTAAGCCAGAAGTGTAAAACCTTAGCATCGTACTCCAGAAAAGAGCTAAGAGAAAATGACCTCTACACACATTAGCCTCATTCCTTCTTTCCTGCCCTTTCCCTCTCACTTGTCCAATTCACTTCTCTTGCATTAGAAAGAGAAGTCATCATGGGTTTCACTTTAGTTTGCATATTAAGAATAGAGGGAGAAAAAAAAGAGGATAAGAAAAGAGGAGGAGAGGAGAAGAAGAAGGGACTGGGATGGCAGCAGAGGAAGAGAATTTAAGGAAAACCCATAGAACTTCTACTGAGACATTTTCTCCTCTTACCTTGAAACCAAACTCCCAAGGAGATTCATTAGAACAATGACCACAGTTTCCCTAAGGACGAATTGATCTTTTATGCTTCTCATCTTTCACTATCCCAATCATACCCATTGTCTTTCCTTTCTCATCAGCTAGGACTCTGCGGAGGCCAAACGTGGTGCCCTTCACCCACCCCTCCAGAGAGCCCTGCACAACCTGTTTAATAATCAGACTTGACTTAACTCTCCCATTATTCTGTGCACCTCTCTTTGGGGCAGGGTGTGCCTTTCACCTTCATCATTCCCTCCAGTCTCTCTGCACACCTACCCTCTGCCCCCATTTACCCTCCCTCTGAGGACTTCAGAGCATTGATGTCTTAGAAACAGAGCTGCCAGAGTCATCAGACTTTCTAACTGAGGAGTCCCATCCTTCTTTGCCACATGGATATAATGATGGGTCCCTCCTGAAAATCAACCATGAGGTACAGGGCCAGTCATTAAACTGGGGTGCAAAGAGCACAGTCCTAACCACACAGAGACCCCCTTATCAGAAAAATCTTAAAAGCGTAGAGTGCATTTCTCTAATAGTATTTAGATCTGGCCTGCAGGGAAGCAGAACAGACAAATTGGATGATTTATGAAGATTTCTCCCAGACCAGCATATCTAAGAAAATTGTTCTGATGGTAAACGTATTTATCCCAGAGGCAGTGTTTCCATGGTTATTCTGCACAACTGCATAGAAAAATCATAGTACACACTTGCCCACGATCCCCACTCCTAGGTCAGCACTCTGCCTCCACACACAGACCCTGTAAGGGAATGTCTGTCCTCACCCTTGAAACGTCTTCTGAATGAGAAGACTGAGTTCATTACATAGGACATATCTTATTATTCTCGTTCACTGTCTTTTCTCCCATCAGTGTCACCCTGGTTATAGATGAGCATAAACAAAGAAAGTTGTGAATTTAGATGCCGAGTTCCTAGAGTCAACACATTCAGCAAAGAATCTAATTTGTCCTGATTAGTCCAGAGTAATAGTGACACCAAATCCACCTGACCCATTCATTTTGTGATTAACCACCGCAGTGGCAGTCTGGGATGATAAATTGAGATCATAATTACAAGAAAAATTGTGAAATTGACTGCATTGTCTTTAAGTGTAACTTTTCTTTTTAACTTTCTTGCCCAGTGTAATCATTCAAAGGCTTTTAAATGTGGATGTTTGTGTTGAAATAATTCCAATGACACATGATCATGCCATGCACACATAATGAAATAAAATAAGATCTAATGTATTTCTGATCTTGAGACTTCCTAGAAAATGTCAGGGATCTTGACAACTCCGGTATTGAGATATGCGTAAATTTTCAAACTCATGTAGAGGCTTAAATAGCATTGCTCTAATTTATTAAAAACACAAGTCAATACTGCACTTCCAGTCATGTTGCAGGCCTAGAAGAACATTGAAATCTTTATTGAATAATGTGTTTATACTGGAAGGTTCCCTTTAAGCCAACAAGTACTCTGTAAAAGACCGTTGTTGATGGTAGGCGTGATGATGTTGATGGCAATGGTGGTGATGATAGTGGTGCTGATGGAGGAAGTGGTGATGGTGATAGTGATGATGATGGTGATGTGCAGTGGTGGTGGTAATGGTGATGAAGGCGGAAATGGTGATGGATGGGGTATTGGTAATGAGGATGATGGAGATAATGGTGTGCTAAGACTCATGGTGGCATTGCCACTTTCTGTAGTGGTATAAGTAAGTCCCCAGCCAAGCCAGGTGAGAGCCAAAAAATCATATAGGAATGGAAAGAATGAATTGCCAACCTCCACTCAGCAACACTTCAGCAAGTGCCCATCGTTCCAGCATTTACTCACAGATGAGGTGTCTAATGACTTCTGTATCAAAAGCAGCGCTTTTTCTCATTCACCTGTAAATCCAGGGGACATGTACAGTTCAGTACATTGAAACTGACCCTTCTTTGTTTCTAAGGCATCAGAGGATATCCTACTATTTCCCCCAAATGAAATAATCCCTCTGCTGTGGTAAACCATGAGAAATTTCACCCTCAAAATGCAACCTGGGGAAAATTAAAAGGTTATAATCTTATCTACAAGGTCTTAGAACTGCAGATCCACTTAGGATTTTATTCCAAGCTTTCCTCCACACACCTTTTCTGGATTCATTTTCCACCTAAATGAAATCTCTTAATGTGTCTGTCTTTAGTGTTTCTTTGCCACGAAGGAACCTTCCGAAAGCCAAAGTCAGCTGTTCATTCAGGATTGCAGGACTGATAGCTTTTCCTGGCGGTCACGATCCCTGGGAACATTATGTGTTCAGAAGCACGCATCACAGGGGGGCTGTGCGATCCTGGCAGCTACACAGCCTGACCTGAATATTCACCAGGGGATTCCAAATGCCTTTACATCAAATGGTCTATTCCATTTTTTGTCAGTGTCTCTCTTACACCTTTTGCAGCCATTCTAATCTTTATTATGTTGACTCAGTTGGAAATTGAGGCTTATAAAGAAAAGGAAAGGCATTTTCCCATGAGTCCACTCCATATACAAGGATGAAGCATTCATGAAGACATCTGCTTCACGTGTCTGCAAAGGCCACAAGTTCAATCTCAGCTATCCACTCTCCTCTAAGCAGGTGAAGTGGCCAAAGAGCAGGAGGAAAGGACTTCCAGTAGAGATAGCTTTAGCTCAGAAGCCACAAACACAACAGGGAAGGGGGCTAAAGCTATCATAGGGCATTGTCTACCAAATAAAATTACATTTAATTCTAATAGAAAACACTTTTCCACCTTATTCTTGAAGTGATAACTTCTCTCTGCATATTATGCCTCAGAAAACAGGTTTTCTTTGACTTATGCATTCATCCATCCACGCATTCATTCAGCAAATAAAGCACTCATTCTGTGCGCATCACTAAGGCCAGGCATTGTCCCATATGCTGGGGATACCTGCAAAAGTGTCAGCTCATAGAGCTGTGCTCCCCTAAAGGAAGGCAGATAGTGCACAAGGTAAACAATAGAGCAAGATCACCAAGGAGGTAATGGCACATGGTTGTTGAGCATGAGGGAGAAAACAAACAGGGTAATGAAACAGAGAACTACTTGAACTGACAAGGTCAAGGAGGAGACATTTGTGCCCAAACCTAACCAGCAGCAAGATGAGGCAGTCCAGAGTGTGCAAGCAATATCTAGGGAGGAGGATCAGCAAGTACAACATCCAGGAAACAAAACAACCTTGGCAGGTTTGACCAGCAAAGCCAGGACTCAGCACACAAGGGAAGAGTGGGAGACACTTCAGAAAGTTAGGGAGAGGCCAGATCATTCAAAGCCTCATAGACCATGAAAAGGAGGTTGGCTTTTACCCTAACCCAGTTTGTCTAACAAGATGATTACTCAGCTTGGGAACAGGATGAAAACAGAGGAGCAGGTTTGGGCAGAATGGAAACTGGGCCTTCAGGGAGGATTCTGTAGCCGTGGTCCAGGCGAGCGATGATCGTTTTCACAGCAGTCCAGAGACCCGAGTGATGTGTGTTCAGCCAGAGTCTCTGTGAGTGGTATTTCAAATTGAAAATAGGCTCTCAGCCTTCACTCCTCCAGTAAAATTTCAGAAGAGGCGTTTTATTGCCCAGCTATTATAGGCTTGTAGTAATAATCGGGGGTGAAATAGGAGCTTCCACTGACTTTATGTCTAGAGTGGCCTGTCTCTATGACAGAAGGATGGTGTGTCATCTTATCTCATTATCCCATAGATCCCGGAAGCAAAAGATAAGCCCTTCTTTATTTCTAGAGTGTTTTATACTCAATGACACTCTAGGGGGAAAAAAAAGATTTTCGAAATCTTTCTTTAATCATGACTGGATGGTTGCTATGAAGGGAGCAGTGCCCAAGGCCTTTCCTCTGAGCTTGTGGCTTCCAGGTGAAGAAGTGGGCAAATGAGCCTGTGGGACTGCCAGTAACTGGCAGAGACTTTCCTTTCTTTCAATTAGACCTGGGGCTGCTCACAGAACAGAGGGGGGCTTCTGTACGTGCCTAACAGGACTCCAGAGCCGCGGCCACCCAGACGCGCAGGGCACCCGCAGGTGGTGCTTCCCGCCTGTCCTTCCGGCCTTTGAGAAACGAACAGTCTGCACGATGCCCAAGCAGTTCTGTGAACTCAAATTAGAAATCTCGTTCTTGACATTCCCCTGCTAAAAACGAGGCTGCTGGTACAGATTTTGGCATGCTTCAGTGCAGGTGACAAGCTTTTATTATCCGCCCGTTTCCACCAGGAAGGAAGGCCATAAAACTTTCAAAATGACCATCTGTCTGTCGCACCTGCCCTGACCCTGTCTACTCTCTGAACATTACTGCAGGAGGCTGCCACGCTACGGGAATTTTAGAGCAGAGCTGTGCTTCTTTCTTAATATCTGTATGCAAAGTGAGGTGTTCGAGGTCAAAGCATTTCTTCCACTTGGAATGGTCCGGGAGAAACCAAGCATGCTAGGGCAAGAACTTGCCTCAATAACTGTGGGAGAGCCCCTTTCCACGTCCCGCGTGGTTCAGGGTTCCCGCTTCAGGGTTTGAGTTCTGAAAGAGGCCGCACGCAAACGAAATGAGAGACTAGAAAATATTAATTTGGCGACATTGGGGGGCCAGGCGGGAGCCTTCCTCTAGTGGAAAGGACTACCACTTGCTCTGGCCTTTTTCTCCCTTTTATTAAGGCTTTGGGACACACCCCTAGCCTTTAGGCAGGAAATAACAAAAACAGAAATTAACATGAAACAAACAGGTAGAGGCTGCTTCAGCTAACAATGTTTTCAGCTAAACAGTGAGTAATTAGCTCTGGTCTTTCAGAGCAGTTAAGGTTGACCAGACTTCTGGCCTCCTCTTTACATCCATTTAGTGAGAACAATGTTTGGTCTCCCACAGATAACCATGAGTCCTCCATTGGAAATCTCTCTTTCTTTGCTAATACATCTGTTTCCCTTTGCTTTCAGCTCAAAACACTGGAATTTCCACTTTGTATAGGAATTCATATGGTGCGCCCACTGAAGACATCAAACATAACCAGGTAAAGGAGGCACAGAACGTTTGCAGTATTCATTTTCCCCTTCGACTCCTGTCAGCTGTCCTGGAATTGTAAAATACATTAACTTCTCTCTCACAGGCATAAAGAACAGCAATGAAAAGAAAACCCTGTTCCCTGCTGCTCTTCCCGCTGGCATCTCCCAGCCTCTGTGCGGGTAGTGGCCGTCATTAGAACAGCCGCACGTTTGGGAAGAGTGTTAGATTTCACCACAACCACACACTTGATTTCATGGCAGAAAGCAAGTTTGCTACTAGGATGTAAAACTAAAAGAAATAAGGCAAGCCCCGATTATATGAGCATAAGATGCTGGTTACTAGAGAACTTGTCTAATTACTAGACAGGAATTAAGTAACTCCTAGAACCCAGCCAACTCTCATTCAGAAGAAAGCATTCATTATGACTGATCATTACTAAGGAAATAGACACATCAACCTCAATAGGAACAACTAAATAGGATGCATTTTAATGATCCTTGCAACTCCAAGTCCAGTTGAAGAACAAGCAGTCCCAGCATCACGGGGGGCTTGTGAGAAAGGCAGAGATTCTTCTCTCTCCCTTACCCCGGCAAGGGTTTATCTGCATCAGATTCACATTTCATCCAGATGTCCAGGGGATTTTGTGTCCATCCAGGTTTAAGGAGCTCTGGGATGGTCAATATTTAAATACCTGATCTAAGTGTGTATGTATGTGTTTTATTCTACAAACATTCATCAAGGCCCCGTTTTTCCATGGTTCTGTGGGGACTATAAGAGCCAAAAGGCACAGCCTGTGGTTCCTCATTGATGGACAACTTCATACTTTTCTTCCCCTTTGGTGTTCATTACGGAATGAATGATATGTTGGATACTCATATCTGTTACGAGAACTGGCTTCTTGCTGATGTGCTAGATTCCTCTCAGGCATCAGGAAAGTTGGGCTGAAAGGACAAACCTGAAACCTGTTTGCTTGAGCACAATATCCAGATGGAAGCCAACATGGGAGGCCAATGGGTTGTTTCTGAACGTTTCTCAACACCCAGCAGGGAAAGCATCTCTGAAAAGGGGAGGGGCCTTTTCTAGCAGGTAGAATGTCCCATGCTGGACCATTTCCAATGAAGAATAATCAGGACATGAAAAGTATCTCCCAGACCTGAAATTATTTTTTGTTCTAATCAACCATCAACAGGAGAAATGAGAGTGGGTAGAGGTGTTATCCTTTTGCCCTCAATTTTCCAGTTCATGCACAGCCACTCCTGGAACATCTGGTGTTGTTTGCAACCCCCCAGTGAATGCCTGGACCCTCGAGCCTGCCTGACACATGGCTAATATCTACTCGACCTCCCTCAATTCTAGCCTTTGCTAAAAGCAAAAAAAAAAGCCAATAAATAAACTGAATACATAAGTCAGGGTCTGAGCTCTAGAGGAGAGGTCACCAGGGGTTTCCTCCAACTATTTACATGTCAACATGCCTGCCCACACATAGAGAAAAATAGAAACACAATGTATTGGAAATGCCAATTCTGTTTATGGAAATCAACCCTTTTTCTTTTAGCAAATATCAGGTAGAGTGAGCAAACTGTCCTCAGCTTTTAAAGATGCCTGCAGGGGGTGATAGGACCCTGATTTGCACCCAAGAGTGGAAGGTTAGTTTTTTGCTTTAGGTAGATCAAGAGAAGCTGGTCACCAAAACCCACTTATTCTACACGAGCCATTTTCTTTTGGAATTCTGCTGTTGTTGGCAATGAAGAAACACCCTCGTGTGGCCTAGAGGTCCTTGGCATCTTTCAGTGTGGCTGCAGGAGGCTCCAAAGGACTGCTTGCAATCTAGCGTTGGAGGACAGTCCATAAAGGTTCTAGGGGCATGTTTTTTTTTCAGCTAAGCCTCTTCTGAACACTTAAGCAAATTAGAATTGATGTACTAAGCTGGCATCTCTACTATAAGAGAGAGCACAGCCTACTGTAGCCTTTTCCCCAGGGTGCCCCAGAATGTACTCAACTCAGCTTCAGTGTGAATGTCAAGGCCAGAACATCTCAGGTGAATGCTGCTGAAACCAGCGGGGATGGGTACCAAACCCTGCATCACTTGTCAGCTTCAGGGAGATGTTGTCAGCAGGCCCCCCGCAGAACTAAGTCATGTGGCCATAGTTTAGTGCCATCGTTATGCCCTGAGCAGTTCAGCAAAGGGAAGTTGGCAATTAAGACTGTTAACACCATTCTGATATCAAGAAACATTATAAAATGTCAGTCAAAGAAAGTTGTTGTTTTTTTCCCTTAAAATTTTTCAAGGAAATCATTGTGACATGCCAATGAACTTGAGAAAAGTATAAAATGTCTTATTTATTTCAGATTGCTATTGAAATAAACTTTGGCTATACCTGCAATTCCCACTTGGGAACTAAATTAAGTTTGACCATCCTCACCATTTGAACGAGGAGACAATCTGGTTCTCTTCCAGTTGGGTGGGTCTGGAGAACACCTGTAGACATCATCCACGATTCAGTTTCTCTGGCCACTCCAGATGGAATGGCCAAGAGTGACCTCACAACCTCTCAACTGGTAAAAAAAAAAAAAAGCCATCTTGAACCATTTAAGCAGGAGAGACGCTCTGGGTTCATTCAGTTCAGTGTCAAAGCTTGTCCTCTGCTGAGCATGCTAGTCTCCTGGGTGTTGTAGGCACCAACTAGGCCTCATGAGCTTCACAGAGGTGGCTGGGCAGTGACTCATCTCAGAGAAGAAATGACTCCCTAATGGAAACTGGTTTTAGGTCTATCTCTAGAATAAGGCAAAAAACAAAGAGAGGTGAGAATGAAGCAACAGCAATCAATTCATGGCCCGGTGAAGTCGGGCCTGGTCAACAACTGACTTTCCCTGACCCAGAGGAAAAGGAACCAGGTTGCTATTCAGCTATGACACTCCCCCTGTGACTACCTAGGACTCCTTCTCATTTTCAGGGAATTCAAAGCTCCTAGAAGAAATATCCATTAGTGTGAAATAAGGCTTGTGATCCTTGGTTTTTATGTTTGGAGTCAACAGGTTATGGACATAATTTTAAGAGTTAACTACTGAAACACTTCAAAAAATTCTACTGAGCTTTTAGCAGTCCATTCCATCCTTATAAAGAAAACTAGCAGACTTAACTGCTATATATCCAAATAACAACAGAATTTTTATTCATAAACTAGAAACCAAGGGATTTGGTGTTTTGATTCAAGTTATTACAGATGACAACAAAACAGCCTCTTGAGTTCCTAGTTAGTTTCTTCAGTCTCGTTGCCAGGTGGGAAAGGCAAAAAATATTGTCCCCCGAAATGATGAAATTGACATTCTGGGTCAGTAAGGTTTGCTTTTGGTCACCCATCTAGGAAGAGGTAAAGATGCTGACATAGTTCTCCTGCCTTCTTATTCAATTTCCCTGCTCTATGCACGTGGTGCTCTATTGTGAGCTTTTTAGATAGACACAGAGGAAGGAAGGAAGGAAGGAAGGAAGGAAGGAAGGAAGGAAGGAAGGAAGGAAGGAAGGAAGGAAGGAAGGAAGGAAGGAGGGAGGAAGGGAGAAAGGAATTGAGGGAGGGAAAGGGGGGAAAGTGAATTGAGGGAGGGAAATGGAGGAAAACTGAGAGAAGAAGGGAGGAAAGGAGGAGATAGATACAGAAAGACATAAACATGCATATATACATACATGTGTATGACTATTTGAAGATTCTGTTAAATATTGAATATAGTGCCCACTGAAATAGCAACAAGCAACACAGTAAATTTTAGCTCTCTCCCTGTATAATTTTTCCAACCCTCCCAACTCTAGCCCTTTGAATCTCTATCCACTGTGTTGGAGTGGAGAAGCTCAACATCACCTCCCAGATCTTCAAAGAATAGCTTATCCAAGTCATTTGGTAGACCTGGTCTTAGCAGCATTTAATCATATATGTTGCAGATCCGTTTCCAATGTCCTCTCATGACCAGACTCTCAGATTCACAAATATCTACGCCTGCGGACTTTCACAGGTGGCTAGACGTGTGGCAGGTCCTGGATGGCAGCTGTGATGAAGCCCAGCCCTTTGAAGAACAGGTTGATGACTAGAATAAATCAATGACATAGAGGAGGGAGTGTTGTGTACTTGAGAGAAGAATTATGCGAAGGCCATTAGAAGCATTCATTTACACACAACGTGCTAATTGCAAATCATTATCTATTAACTAAGACCAATTTCTGGAGGATGTTACCATGCTAAACTTTAGTTAAATGAATAGGGAATTACTGAACTGGATCGAAAATGACCCAACTGTTTCTTTATCATTCACGCAGACCTCCTCCCTGATGGTTGCACGTGAGCAGAGCTTTGTGCCTGCCTGTGTGCCCTGGCCGTGGGTCTGGCCCTCACCCCATGCCTTGGGAGGTTCTGTTCACTTTAAAGGCATTGTCTTAGAAAGGGACCCCAGCAAGGAAGGAGATACTAGGCCCCTCACATATAAATGCTGATGATCAACCTATGAACATGCCAAGCAGCGGGAACTAATTCCTGACTTCACATATCTCAAAGTCTCCTGTGATCCCTTTAACTTTCAAGGTCCCCTAAATCAATCAGTAACCTCAGAGGACAAGAGTGCAAATGGGGAGCATTGAACTGGCAATTCTGGAGATTTTTCCCCATTAACCAAAGACTCTTTGTCTGGGATTGCAGTTCCTAGGAATAATAGAGAAAATGCGGGTAGGATAAAAATGAAATACTTTGTTCTATAGCATCTCATGTATACCTCTGTAATGTATAAAGCTTATCTAGTAAAATGGTATAGCTGTGGCAGTTTGGTGATTCCTCAAAAAATTTAAGCAGAATCACTACAGGATCCAGCAATTTCACTTCTAGGTACCAAAAAAAACTTAAAGAAAGGACTCCGACAGATACTGGTACACATGTTGATTGCAGCATTTTGAAAATAGTCCAAAGATGGAAACAGCCCAACCATCCATCAACAGATGAAGGGATAAACAAAGGTAGTATCTCCATACCTGGAATATCACTCGGCCTTTAAAAAATATGGAGATCCCTTCACATGCTCCAGCATGGATGAACTCTAAAGATATCATGCTAAGTGAAAGAAGCCAGACACAAAGACAAATATTACATCACTCCACTTTTATGAGACACCTAGGCTGTTCCAGTTCCTAGAGACAGAAAGCAGAATGATGGTTGGCACGGGCTAGGGGAGTGGGAAGAGGGGAGTGGGGAGTTATGCTTAATGGGGACAGAGTTCCTGTTCGGGATGATGAAAGTCTGGGAAATGGATAGTGGTGATGGTTGCACAACACTGTGCATGCACTTAATACCACTGAAGTCTACACTTAAGTATGGTTAAAATGGTCAGTTTTACGTTATGCATATTTCACCGCGATAATAATTTTTCCAACTGATGCTCTAGCATGGTAGCCTGTGGACCCTGTAACCAATATTTTTAAAGAAGGGCCATCAATACTGTATTTTCCGGCGTATAAGACGACCCCCAACTTTTCCAGTTAAAATCTAGAGTTCGGGATACACCCGCCCTATAAGATGACACCCGGTGTAGAAGACGACCCCCGACTTTTGAGAAGATTTTTCCTGGGTTAAAAAAAAGTCATCTTCTACGTCGGAAAATACGGTAGCTGGCAGTCTTAGGGGACCTGCCATGCCTGCCGGTTACCGCCTGGGTGACATGCTCAGCCTTGACCTTGAGGAGCCTGCAGTGCCTTTGGATGCCGGGGACACGAACTAACGCAGACGGGCCTTGTTTTCCGGGCAGGTTTCCGCACAGCCAGTCCCCCAGGAGCCCAGCAGGAAAGATTACGAGACCTACCAGCCGTTTCAGAACTCCACGCGCAACTACGACGAGTCCTTCTTCGAGGACCAGGTCCACCACCGCCCTCCCGCCAGCGAGTACACCATGCACCTGGGCCTCAAGTCCACGGGCAACTATGTCGACTTCTACTCGGCCGCCCGCCCCTACAGCGAACTGAACTATGAAACGAGCCACTACCCGGCCTCCCCCGACTCCTGGGTGTGAGGTGCGGGCGGCGGCAGAGGCGCTCCGGGAACCGTGCATGTGCATGCAGACCACGAGACATTGCTTCTTTTCATTCCCCCCCCTCCCACCCCCACCCCACCCCACCCCACCCCACCCCGCGAGTTTAGTTTGCTAAAAGCCTGTTCCGTAGGAAGGCTGTGATAACCGGTCAGGAAGCACGAAGAGCTATGTTTTAGAAAGCTAAACGAGTCGGGAAAGTTCCCGTGGACGTCGACAGAAAGCTAAAGCGATCCTCCAGGTGACCTCACCTTGCAGGACACCTCGGTAGGGTAGTCTGAGCTGCAAGGGGGTGGAAGGGTGGGTGCTGGAGGCGGCTGCAGACAGCACAGGCAGGCGGGCGGTCCCCATGGGGTGGAGGTTCTAAGCACAGAGGCAGGCAGCACGGGTCACCCTCCCTCTCCCTCTCTCTCTCTCTCTCTCTCTCTCTCTCTCTCTCTCTCTCTCGCTCTCTCTCGCTCTCTCACTCTGGAAGGACGGCTTCTCCCGCTTTGTTTCCTCTCTCCATCCGTGGTGATTTCTAGGCTTCCGGTTGCATTGGGGGTCCCCCTCTGTACAGCAAGACGTTTCTTGCCTCTTTTTTTTGTTAATTGCATTGTTGTAAAGTATTTGATGTACATTACAGATTAAAGAAGAGAAGCGCGTTGTGTATATTACACCGATGCCGCAGTGTTTCCTCATCTATGGTTCTAAATATTGCTCCAATCTCAAACGTTGGAAAGATGTAATGGATTTCCAGTTTCCTTTTTTTCTTTCTTTTTTTCTTTTTTTTCTTTTTTTTCTCTCGGTATGTTTTAACAAAGAAAAAAAATGGAGAAAAAAAAAAGGAATATTTAGCAGTATTGTTCGTTCTGATATGTGAACTCGTGCGTGGCAACTAAAACAAGGCATTTCAGCAGTTTCTGACAATTAACACACATCATTCCACACTCCTTGTCAACAAAGTGCTTTTTCACTGCCTACAATTTTAGATGTAGATATTTGAAATAGATTTTTTTTCATTTATACCAGTTTTTCTTTATGATGATACAGTGTTAAAAGAAAATAAATTACAATTGATCTGTCATCCATATTTGCTAAGAATGTCTATTTCCAAGGACCTATCTTACAAAAAATACACATTCTTGCTCGTGTGTCTGTGCGTGTGTGGAGTGTGTGTATGTCCATGTATGTACAAAAACAAAAAAATGACCTGTGTGAGGTTTTATTTCGACAGAAGCGATTTCATTTGCTTGTTCATCTTGTACAAACTGTTTCTGGTTTTCGGTATCAATGTACATCCGTCTGTTCCTTTCGTACTCTTATCTATTCTTCTGACCATCTAGTGACTCAGGATATTAGGCCAGTTGAAGTGAAGTTATAGGATTTTCACACATTCACACACTCTCGCCAATGCCAACTCTTTCTACAGGTCCATCTCCCTCCATGTTTTATGCCCTTAGAACACGATAAACCATGGCCAACTCAATAATTTCATTTGGGGGCCAATTACTTGAAGTATCCACAGAAAATGTACACTGCTCACCTTATTCCTCCCTAGAACTCTTTTTGTTTATGTCACGGGGAGCAGTAGACAATGACGGATTAGATGATTAAAATTGAACTTGAAGCAAATGTTAGAATAGTGGTTAACAGAGCTAAGAAATAAGGCTAACCATTTAAAAGAACACGGGCTGTGGGTAAATTAGCTTTGCTCTTTAGATGCAAGTGACTGAGGCCAATAGGTGCCTAGTAAATGTTAACTGTTCTTGGAAAAAAAAATAAAAAATTAAATAACAAAAGAAATTGGCTGCCATCTTCCTTTAAAACTTGCTCCTACATAGTTTAATTCAGCTCAGAGTCTGAAGTCACCGTTTCCTTTCCCAAATTTAAAAACAACCAAAAGATGATTTTGTTCATGCCTGTTTTTATGTCTGAAAAGCTAATTTCCAGATGATAGCAGTAGACCAATTTCCATATGAATTGTTCTACAAAGTGCCTACATGCTGGACCTGTTGGGCTGTTTACTATAGGACTCTACAATTCTGGATTCCCTCCCAGGAATACTTCAGTCCCTACAGAGAGAGAGAAATGTGTAGCCTCAAACACAATGTTTCCATTTCGTCCTTGTCATAGAATGCGATAGTCAAGTTCATTGAGGTAGAGATTGTGGTATAGAGGTGACTGTCAGTTACCGAAGAGCTGGTTTAACTTTTTCAAAAGTAACAAGAAGACATATCCCCTGGTTTGAATTGTGCAGAGGGAAATTCACGCAGGTGTTAAAAAGTCCTCCTGGCAACAACTTCCTGTTCCCGTTATGATCTTGAGTCTGTGCATGCAACCCCTTGGAAGAGCAGGATGCCTCTGCTGTTGGTGATGCTCTGAGAGCATGGTGCCAGGCTGGGATGAGCTAATTCAGTCAGGGGCCTCTGGCATCAGAGCTACAGGTAGAAGAAACAGAATTACATAAGCACTGCCTTCTCGGTTTCCATAACTCCCAGCCCCGCAGCTCCTGAGAATCTCATTGACATTGGTCCCTGGGTCCTGTTGAAGATAAAGAGCATCCAAGCATTTGTAGCAATAACTCCAGCTTCAGTCATCAAGTGTCCTAAGCCAGGTGCTGTAATGGGTTCTTTAACAATTGCCTTACTGGTCCAGACACATGCATGAGCTCTATTAGGGAAATACCCTAATAGATACTCTGTTCACTCAAGACTTTAGATTCCGAAGGGCAGCTTTACTCACCTTCTCAATTTTTAAACTTAAAAAAAAAGGTTGGCAAGAACAGACTTGGTGCCAGAGTGTGCTCATGGCATCGAGTGTGCTGTTAGGACCTAGAAGGAAATGGCTGCTAAACTGTGTCATTAAATGGACATAAATGGACAGAGAAAACGGTATTGTCAAATGGCTCTATTTTGTTTTAGACTGTTTTAGAGATGTCTAAAAATCAGAAGGGAGACTAGCAGTCTCTTTTAGGTAGAATTTCATTGCGAGTTCAAAGTCGCTAGCCCAATTACGAGGTGTTCATAAGCAATTTTTTGCAATTATTTTTGACCCTAGTAAAAGTTGAGAGAGCGGACTAAAGTAAAGTGGTAAAGAGAGAGAAAGACTTTTTAAATAACGGGGCTAACGCAAGAACTCTTCCTAATTGTTAATATGCAAACATAGTATTTCTTTGAGGTTGCCGGACTCAGCAAATAAAAATACAAGACATCCACCACACCAGAATTATTTTGTTTGCTGAAATTCAAATTTAATTGGGTATCCTGTATTTTTCCTGGTGACTTTTCAGTTAATCTGCTATATTTCTGCCATTACTTTTCTAAGGAGTAATGCTTTATAGGAAAAGTGAAAATCAATTCAAAAATTCATTACTTGATTAGGCTCAATTATCGTACTAGTTCTTGATCTTTGCCAAAAGGCTGAGAAGCAATTCAATTATCATAGATGTGACATCTGTGTAAAATGGTGGAAATATGGGGGTAGGACCCAGAAACCCTGTTTGAGTAAGCTAGGTAAACTTCTAGGTATCTCTTTCCAGGTTAGTAAATTGGGGGCAAGAATGCCATCTGACAGTTTTTGTGACGATCTGTTTAGGTTTGTGACCAGTGTTGTAATAGTAAATGTTTAACAACTGACTCAGAGGAAAAAAAAATTATTGGTTTATAACATTTGCCAATTTCTGTGCTGTTAGTGCACACACCAAGTTTTCAAGCTACCAAGATGATGTCACCAATCCAATTAGAAGTGATGGTCAGTAATAGACATATTCTCTTTCCAGGATACAGATAAAATAGGTATAAATAGCTTCAAGAGCATAGGCAATAGTAAAATGCAGTGAAATAAGTTATGATGGATTCTAAATATTCATTACCTTTACTTTCACTATCATTCATTTCATTGGTAGTTTATACAATTTAACTAGAGGCCTGATGCACAAATTCGTGCATAGATGGGGTCCCTCTGGGTGGCCTGTGGGGATCAGGATCAGGTTGAAATCTGCAGTCCAACACAGCCTGCAGCTCCTACCTGCTGCTCCTGCTCATCCCAGCTCCACTGTGCGTGCTGTGGGCTCACGCCCAATCAGTCCTGATCTGGAGAAGCTCATACTGCTGCAGGCAGTGCTCACTAGCCATGAGCCCTGAGTCTGGTGCCCTCCCAAGGGCTGAAACTGGCTCTCTGACATCCCCCGAGAGGTCCCAGATTGTAAGAGGGCACAGGACTGGCTGAGGGACCCCACCAGTGCACAATCCACCAGGGAGGAACCCCGGGAGGCCTCCAGGGCATGTCCAGCCCCTCTGATCAGTCCAGTCTGGACCCCAGCAGCAAGCTAACCTACCAGTCTGAGCATCTGCCCTCTGGTAGTCAGTGTATAGCATAGTGACTGGTCGACCAGTTGACTCTCTGCCCTCTGGTGGTCCATGCACATCATAGTAAGCAGTTGAGCAGCCTTAGCATATCATTAATATATTATACTTTGCATGGTTGTTTGGTTGTTCTGCCGTTCAGTCTATTTGCATATTATATAGGATACTTAATAATGGCTAGTTAACAACCAACTTGCAAATTCCTGAAAATTTAACCATCAGTTCTTGCGAGCCGATAAAGGCCAGTGCTAACACACCACTGCTTATGATGTTGCAAACTGCCATACAAATGTGCAATTAACGTTCACTCATTCAACCCACGTTTATGGAAGTTATCCTGTAAAAGGCACAACACAAAAATTCGTGGAAAATAGGTATAACAAGGAAAAAAGTGCTCTTGCTAAACACCAATAGCTTCCTAAGGGGTACGGCTGGCCATTACCCTGAGCCTGGGATTCCAGAACAGCCCAGAGCAGGAAAAGGCAGCCACGTCAATGACCTGTACTGCAAATTTCATTTTACGAAAATGAAGAAGGCGAACACTGGTTGCAACTTTGGCCGCACTGCGGCCCTTGTTCCTGTGCGCCCCCATAATGTTGCTTCTGGCTGCTTCAGGTAAAACCCTGGCGTATCAGTTCCCTGTGGCTGCTATAACAAACTGCCATCAATTTAATGGCTTAGGAAACAGAAATTTGTAGCTCTGAAGGTCAGAAGTCTAAGATGGGCCAGCAGAGTTGTGTTCCTTTGGGGCTTTGGGAGAGAATTTGCTTCCTTCGTTTTTTTCAGCTTCGCTAGGCCACCTGTCTTCATTGGCACCATGTTTAAGGTCAGCAGGTGCCCCTCCAATCAAATCTCTCTCTCCACCGCTCCCCTCTGTCTTCTGCTTTCCTCTTTCCTCTCATAAGGACCCGTGTGATACATTGATAATCTCCACCACAAGCTCCTTAGAGTACACCATAGCATCTGCAAAGTCCATCTTGCCATGTAAGAGAACATGGCCATCGGTTCCCCGTTAGGGCATCTTTGGGGAGGCCTCCACGCTGTCTACCAAATCTGGCTTTTGCTATAGCACTATGCTATCAGAGTCCAGGCAAAAAGAAAAAAAAAGTCTTAAAATAGCTTTTTGCTGTATCTATATCTAAATTCCTGTGGTAAGGTCCTAAAATAATCTAGCTTATATTAAATTCTTTCAGGGGATGAGAATAAAACTTATTTTTTTTCCGTAGTAGTATCCTGAAGAATCTCTGAACAGTTGGCAATGTTCATGCCTATTTCTGATTTTTTTTTAAACTTCTTTGCTGCATTCATTTGTTAATTAATAATATTTATGCAACTTGAGGTGGAGGCAGGAAAAGATTAAGTACACATACAACAAAAAGAATAAGAAGTGAAAGGAATATGTATAACAAAAGGTCAAGAGTTCAAAAGCTTTTCCAGCTTTATTGAGGTATAATTGACACACAAGATTGTAAGATACTTAAAGTGTATGATGTGACAATTTGCTATACCAATACATTGTGAAAGAATTCTCCCATCGAGTTAATTAGCATAGTTTAGATTAAATTCTGCTCAGTAACGGAAATTACAGTCATAATGTGGGCCTTCCTATTGTTGTCTCCTACAAAGAAAATAGCTTTTTTGCAACCTGGTCTTCTTATGTCAGAGGTGGATGAAAGTTCTTAGTGTCGGTGGAAGTCAAGATGTGAATGTCCAGAGGGGACCCCCAGAGACTGGGATTCGCTAAGGGGAGATGGTGAGAAGCTGTTCTCAGAGTGCCCAGCTAATCCCACCGCCCCCTCACCCTTCACATGGCCCATGCTTTCGGAACTGAGTCACCATTCTGAGGTCTCACTCTGGCCTTGCCCGGTGGGCTTGCCGTCTCATGTCTCAACACTTCCTTGAAAGATGGTCATAACGTTCAGAGAGAGAGAAATGCATCAACACAGGAGGGCACACGCTTTGCTCATTCAGCACCACGCTGTGGAATAGATTGGGGCTGAAATAGGACCCTCAAATCCATCCATTGAATCCCTAAACCCCAGTTTTGATGATAGGATTGTGTAAAAGGAAATTAAGTTAAATAAGGTCATTAGGGAGGATTCTCGTCCTTGTTCTTAAAACAAGAAAAAGTTAGAGCAGGGACATGCACAGAGGGAACATGATGTGAAGACACGGAGAAGGTGAAAATCTACAAGCCAAGGAGAGGAGCCTCAGAAGAAACCAGCTCAGCTGACACCATGTCCTTGAAATCCTAGCCACCAGGACTGTGAGGAAATAAATCTCTGTTGGTTAAGCCACCTGGTCTGTGCCACTTTGTTACGGTAGCCATGTAGCCTTAAAGAACTGTATTAAAAGCCATGGCGACCACTCATCTTGAGGCCAAGTAGAAGACAACAGAAAGATCCCAGCTGGCACACTGGGCTTGGGCCCGCCCAGCTTTCCTGAAAGCCCTCTGAGTGAATGATAAGCCTTCTCTGAAATTCTCTGGTGCATGGACAATCATCAACCTCAATATTCGAAGCACATTTTGGATGGGGGTGCTTACCGAGGAACTCTACAACCCCTACCAGAGGGAGGAGGCTCCTCTGGGGAAGACACCAGCATTGAATGACTGACATGTACAGAACCCAGTAGGACCCTAAAACACTTCCTCAGGCACCTACACCATCAACCTTCATGTTCAAGTCAATCAGCAGAACCGCCTCTTTCCTCGGTGTTCCTGAGAAGCATTCCAGAGGTCTTTAGACAAGCCGCCATCAAAAAGAGCCAGCAGTGACTTTGACAACCTTGTCAGTCATAGCAGCACAGATCTGGTGTAATCTTACTTCAGCTTAAGCCAATTGTTCACAGGTTTGATAAGGTTAACTTAAATAGCAAGCAGATGAGGGCAATCCTATTATAAAAGAGAGAGAAAGAGAGAGAGAGAGAGAGAGAGAGAGAGAGAGAGACTCCTGTGAATATACTAGCACACTAAGTGAACATTTCTCATCATTTCTGTTTTGGTTCCAACTTTAGCTTGCCATAGGACCCAGACCTGGCATTTACCTCCTCAGGCCAGATGCTAAATTAAGTTGGAAGACATTGGAAGTGTTCATTATTGATCAGGCTTTGGCACCTGGGCGGAGAATTAAAGCAGCAGCAGCTGGGGTTTAAAAGGTACTGTCTGTAAGCTGGGAGTCGCCAAGAATAACAAGGAAACTTTTCAGGTCAGCGTCTCCTTGATGTGTCACAGTTGGCTGCCCTGCACTCTACGCAGAGATGATGGAGGTAAGCGTTCTCTCAGGGGCTCCATAGCTTCATGCAAGGAAGACAGGAGAAGCAGCCTGTTAGAGTCTTCACATTAGGTAATAATAAGAGATCTATATGACAAAACCGGTTTGGCCCAGTGGATAGAGCGTCAGCCTGTGGACCGAAAGGTCCCAGGTTTGATTCCGGTCAAGGGCATGTATCCTGGTTGTGGGCACATCCCCAGTAGGGGGAGTGCAGGAGGCGGCTGATCGATGTCTCTCTCTCATCGATGTTTCTAACTCTCTATCCCTCTCCCTTCCTCTCTGTAAATAATCAATAAAATATATTTTAAAAAAGAGAGAGAGAGAGAGATCTATAAAGGTGTGAGACTGTCTCTCTCCAGGACTGCATCTGCCCCAATACTTTGGTTGCAGGAGACTAAACCAGACCCAGATTGGTTTAGTCTCAAAAAATCTCACCGGGATCTTCATGGTGATGATGCTCCACCCAGACATTTGCATGTATTCCCTTTACATTGCATGTATTTGCAAGAGTTTTCCAAATAAGAGTATTGACTGGCTGATAAGGGAGAAGGTGATATTTACAAGGAGGACCCGTAAAACAGAACTGAGGTTAAGGCTCGAGGCACCCTGCCTTAGTCCAGTGGTTCTCAACCCGTGGGTCACGACCCATTTGGGGGTCGAACAACCCTTTCACAGGGGTTGCCTAAGACCATCGGAAAACACAGACATTTACATTATGATTCATTGACAGTAGCAAAATTACAGTTATGAAGTAGCAACAAAAATAATTTTATGGGTGGGGGTCACCACAACATGAGGAATGGTATGAAAGGGCCGCAGTATTAGGAAGGTTGAGAACCACTGCCTTAGTCAAATGAAATCAATTGACAATGCAAATGAAAGCCCAGAAGCCAGTAGGCTTCAGGCATGGCTGGATTCAGGATTCAGGAAAAGTCATCAGGAGCCTGTTTCTTTCCATTTCTCAACTCCTTCTCCAGCTGTCCTGGCTGTGCTATACAAGTTCCAAGGTAATAGAATCTCCAGGAAGTTTGTCATCTGAACTTAAATCCCTTAAGCAAGAATAACTCCAAGAAGCGTCTGCCAAAGTCTCAGGGCATCTCAATAGTCAATATGGGGTCACATGCGCACCCCTGAATGAGTTATACATGGAGGAATGGGAAGCTCTAAAGACACAAACTTTTAAAAAAAACATCATGTATCAAGCACCACACAAGGGGCTTTGCTATGCATTTCTTGCGTTGATTTTTTTAAACTCTGATATTAAAAAATATTTTTAAATATTTGTTTGTAGAACCAAAGAAAGAAAGGCTGAGAGACATCAAATATCTTGTCTAAGGTCACATAGTAAATGATGGAAGTTGAAGAGTCATATTGGCCTTTGGACTCCTACACTGTAATTAAAGTGAGGCTCGGAGGCCTTAGTCCAAAGCAGAATCAACTTTACAGCATCCCTGACACCCTACCAGAAACATGCACCAAAATAAGGAAACCCAGCTGAAACTAGTTTGGCTCAGTGGTTAAAGCATTGGCCTGTGGACTGAAAGGTCCCAGGTTTGATTCCGGTCAAGGGCATGTACCTTGGTTGTGGGTGCATTCCCAGTGGGGGATGTGCAGGAGGCAGCTGATTGATGTTTCTCTCTCATCGATGTTTCTAACTCTCTCTCTTCCTTCCTCTCCGTAAAAAAATAAAATAAAATATATTTTTTAAAAATGAAGGAAACCCAGTCTAATACAGTAATTAGCAGAAAATTTCCCTCTTGCATTGAACTTGTATCTGTTCACCCTGGGTGTTTATTTCTCTAGGTCTCTTGTACCCTGAGCCCTGATTAATTCAACCTAAGCTTTCTTTTAGTGTATTCAATAGTCACATCACACTCTTGTAAATCCTAAACTCAAGCAATTAAAACACGAGGTTGTTTTTGCTTTGGAGGATTTTGCCTGTTTTTGTTTTTGGAGATATGAGTTACTCTTATCGGGACCCTCTTGTTTTGCATCGATGCATTTGATCTTTTCAATTGCACTTGGACTTCATCTCAGTGGTTTCAACCCCGCCTCCCATCAGCGCAATCAGCCGGATGTTGCAGGCCTTCATTAAAGGTCGCACGTTGAAGAGGAGAGTGACTATTGAGAGCTATGAGAACCCAGGCAACTTTTCAGAGTCTAACAATTCGACGAGTGGAGAATAGGATGCAACTTGCTGTTTGCAGCCTAAGGGAGCCAGGTTGTCCTTGGCTTGTAAAATATCTTCCAGATCTTACTCATCACAACGGACGCATCATAGAAGTGTTAGCATCTCATTCTTAATGTCGGGACAGTGGTCTGTGCTTTATGGGGCGACCTCTTAAATTTGTACCCTCTCACTACCTAATAAGTAACCTTGAGGGCCTCCGTTTCCCCTACTGGCAAAATGAGAGTAGAGAACTAGATAGATTGCTAAGGTCCCCAATTACCTACAACTTTGCTTCTCACACAACAAAAAGCTCAACAAAGCTTTCACTTCTTATAAGGGCTTGGTTTTTAATGTGGACACTATTTTTAAAACATCCTCAATTTGCTGCCAGGAGAAGCAACAGCTAGCTTGTTCAATGTCTCACCTCTTGTGTTCATAGCCCATTCGTTTCTTTGCTTGTTGATTTTTTCATTATCTCTCAGCCCCTTTCATAGGTTTAGGCAATGCATTAGCTTTTTTCCTGTCAGTAAAAAAAATCTCACCGGGATCTTCATAGTGATGATGTTCCACCCAGACATTTGCATGCATTCCTCTTTACATCGCATGTATTTGCAAGAGTTTTCCAAAAAGAGTATTGACTGGCTGGTAAGGGAGAATGTGATATTTACAAGGAGGACGGGTAAAACAGAATTGAGGTTAAGGCTCGAGGCACAATGCCCGAAACCTAGCCACAGGGCTGCCTGAGGAAGAACTGATACTTCTGCAGCTGCCTTGGGGCTCAGAGGAAACAGCCCCGAGGTCACCCCACTGCACCACGGCAACGCCAGGAAGAAATCTGTGCAGCCATCTGCTCTGGGAGATTGGGTTCTACCCATAACCTCCTTCTTTGAATCAGTCGCTTCCAAACTGAAGGATCCTATGGCAAAGGGTGGAGGGTTGGACCTACCTATCTGCATGGACGCCTCAGAGACAGCTAAGGATCCACATGTTGCAGTCTCTGTCTTGGGAAGGCCGGACTTAGATGTGACAAATACGCCCTAGACATGCGTAGGGATTAAAATTACATATAACCATTGCCTGTCGTCAGAGGCCAGGAGAAATGGTGAGCAAGACATCCAGGAGTCAGCACTCCGTAGCCAGTGAGGTTCTCCCTTCCTCTGTCTGCTCCCACGTGGTTTCCTTGGGTCCAACCTCACTCCCAGTCAATGTTGAGGACCCAGAGAGAGTAAGGAGGCCAGGTTTACCCTCCCATCATAGACACCTGGAAGAAGAAATGCAACAAGGGTTTGGACAAAAGGCTGCAAGGGATTATGGTCCATAAAAGGAAAGAAACAAGATTAGGATGGCAATTGTACCAGCACAGCCCCAAGGTATGCAGGGAGAGGAGCACAGGATGGTGGAGTTGAGAAGAGCTAGAAGTTTGGGAAGGCAAGGAGGATTGAATTTGCAGGATAGATTTAGGAGAGAAGGAAGCTGCACAGAGTTACCATATTTTCCGGCATATAAGACGACTTTTTAACCCAGGAAAATCTTCTCAAAAGTCGGGGGTCATCTTATACACCAGCTGTCATCTTATAGGGCAAGTGTATCCCAAACTCTATATTTTAACTGGAAAAGTTGAGGGTCGTCTTATACGTCCAGTCGTCTTATATGCTGGAAAATACCCTAGGTTGGACAAGAACTCTCTCATTGATCCGGAAAAGCTCTTGCCCTGTTTCCTTTCTGGGCCCCTTCTTTTGACAGAGTCTTCAGCATGCTAGCAAACAGCTTTTCCGGTACAGACTTCCTCCGTTAGCACAGTGTAGTTCAAAACACACACCTTTTGAATGGACATAGGTGCTTCACAAGCACCCCAGGACATATGTTTAAAAAGCATCATCCTTTGATTTACTTCTGCGAATGTACTAGTTAATTCAGTCTAACATAGCATAACCAGCCTTTCTGCACCAAGCACCATGCTAAGTGGTGGTGAGATTGAGATAATGTCCTTGACCCTTAAGGAAATCAGCCTATTAAGGGACATAGGTCTGATTTGTACTCTGTGAGGCAAAAAATTGATGATCAGATTTTCAGAAGATAACATCTTTCCTTTTTCTGCTGAAGTTTAAGTTGACTTTCTTATCACTTGTTATTAAAGGACCAAGCCCCATTTGAAGCAAATCTACCCTTACCTTTTTAATAAAGGAATCTATAATTGCCCTTCTTCTATCAAAGTTTGAGTTATGTTTTCTAGTACTTGCTGTTAAAGTCCTTCTAATAGATAAGCCAGCTGAATAACTTCTCTTTACTGCCTGCTCATCACTGAGGAAGACAACACATTTTTAAAAAACCTATATTGTTGAAAATATTACATACTACTTTGTCCTCCTTTCCCCATCCCATTGACCTTTTCTAGCCCTTCCCTGCCCCAGGCCTCAAGGCCCTATTGTCTATGTCCATGGTTATGCATATATGTTCATTTTTTAAAGATCCCTTTTATAGGGGAAGTTGTCTTATTTCTGTGAACACTATGATAGGAAATACCGAATGACATTAGATAAGTTATTTGGGGTGTTTTGTTTTTATTCATGCCAATGTATATTATGAATGTATCTTTAGTTGGCAACTGAATGTATCTTTCACGTGGCACCTACTACCTGCTAGGAAACTTGTATCCTAAAGAATTTTTAGTTAAAGCTTTGTGTTCCCAGCCATCCAGAGGGAATAACAGAAGAAGGGTCCTCAGTGATAACTGGGAGGAATTTGATGGCATTGGCCTCAAGAAAAGATTCTCATAGTTTCATGGCAGATGCTGGAAGGCAGTAGGAGGGTAAGGAGGGAAAGCCCAGGTGAGGCTCTGTGCCAGGGGTCTTTGGAGAGTCTGGAATTACACAGTAACATTGGGCACCTAGTGAAGTGGAAGTAGGATGAGCAGAGTCAGAAAGAGCAGGTCAGGGGAGGTATGCGAACACTTCACGTTGTACTCAGAACAACTCTTAGAAATAAAAGATGCATGGAGATTTACTTATTCCATAAAAATTTATTGATAATAGGACAAGCATATTTCACAATTTGGGTTTAAATGACTTTTTAAAAAAAATACAGTTATTAACAGAGGTTTTCTCATTCCAAGAGAAACTCTTGTCAAATAGTTGACACATTTATTTTATATATATATTTTTAATTGTTTAAGGTATTACAAATAGTAGTACATATGTCTCCCCCCACCTTTTTCCCCATTGACCTCCCCCCGGCCTTCCCTACCCCCCAGTACATACCCTCACCTGTCCCTCCTGCCCCCAGTGTCTTGTGTTCATTGTTTATGTTTATTTACATGCATGCAAGTCCTTCGGTTGATCTCTTACAGCCCCCCCCCCCCCCACAACCTCCTCCACCGTCCCACTGTAGTATGACACAGTCTGTTCACATTTAGACAATCACTGTGGGAAGAAATTCCCCTGGTATCAAGCTTGTACACGATTTTGAAAGTGATTGTCTTTAAAGTGGACCAGAGCACTTACATTGTTTACTAAGAGATGGAGGAAATAAGATGGAAAGCTGAGAAGTCAACTAATTTATAAATAAACTCGCAGTTCCACAATTTGCTACAGCTTTTTCAATATATCCCAGGACTCATTTATGTCTGTGGGAATTTTAACTTCTTTTGGTTGTACTTGTAACATCAACTAGGCTACTTGAACAGATGAGACTTTTAAACATAAAAAAAATAATCAATAAAATGCATTTGCTCTGGGGCTACGATGGAGACGTGGAGTTATGTTACTTACCATGCCTGCTGCCGAGCGCACAATAGGGCATTTTTCAGGCTGCCAGGATCCCTTGTGCTCTCCCCTATCTTGCCTCATAAGTCGTCCAGAATTGAGAGCTCATGTTATCATGTACAGGCTGCATATGCCCTTGATAGATTGAAGGTATATAATCATTACTTCTGCTTTGGTCCATTAAAAATGAGTGTGTAAGGGTCGGAGAGGGTAAATGGGGGATATATAGTGATGGAAGGAGACTTGACTCGAGGTGAGTGAACACACAATACAATATACAGATGAGGTATTATAGAAGTATACACCTGAAACTTATATCATTTTATTAACCAATGTCACCCCAACAAATTCAATTTAAAAATGATTAAGAAAAGAGTATGTGCAAAGAAGGCCGAAGAGGAGGGGCATAGGGAAGCTAGAAAAGGGCAGGAAATGCATTCTCTCCAAAAGAACACATTTCTTCCCTATAAGAGTCACCACAGGCTTCTGATCTCCAGACCTGTAAGATAATAAATTTGTGTTGTTTTCAGCCACTAAGTGTGTAGTGATTTGTTATAGTAGCAACAGGAAACTAATACAGACTCCATCCCATCTGGGCCCATTAGACCTCCTCTCATTTTAATAGATGATGTTAAACACACTAAATCATTTTAATAGATGATGTTAAACACACTAAATCATTGCAGAAAATATTCTTACATCTCTATTTCAAATTTGACTTAATTCACTCTGTTTAGGGTAAAAATGCCTAACGGGCAAGTATTTTGACAACAAATTATTTCTTAAATAAGACAGCTTCTCAAGTCAGTTCTCCATCCAAAAACAATGTGTTTTCAAAGATGTAGGTCAACATTACAAAGTGTTTGAAAACAACCAGTGACAGTGAGAGAAAACTTTATAACAATTAGTAAAATTTGTTGAGACTCCTTTCTTTTTATACATGTATGTTCTTTTAATTAATATCAGAGAGGAAGGGAGAGGGAGAGATAGAAACATCAATGATGAGAGAGCTATCTCCTGGATGCCTCCCTTCCCCCCCCCCCCCAATTAGGGATCAAGCACGCAACCCAGGCATGTGCCATGATGAGAATCAAACTATAATTTCCTGGTTCATAGGTTGACGCTCAACCACTGAGCCACACCAGCCAGGCTAGGTTCCTTTCTTAGTGGAAAGAGATCTTCTCACGATTTTCACATAAAACAATTTTATTTTAGCATATAATTTTGTTATTCTATTTCTGCTGGGTCTAAAAATGAACCAACTAGCAGAGAGAGTTGGAATCTTGGGAAGGCAACTGGTCATTTTCCTGATATGTTGTCAGTCAACTTACCAATCAACCTATCAATATATATCCATTATTTCCAATAGAGAGGATTAAATAAACACATAGAAATAAAAGAATGGTGCCTGTTCTCAAGGACTTTGCAATGCAATGTAATCAGAGTTCCCTCAATATACTAAACATCAGGATAAAAGAAAGATTACAAGAGAATTGACACCTGGGGAAACTGGCTTAGGATCATTCAATAAAAGATAAATGTTGAGAAATAGTCATATTAGAGTGACAGAATTCTTTATAAACATGTATGAAAATAAGTACAATGTTAAGCAGTGATTGAGGAAAGTTATCTTGGACACGTAAGTTATAAAAGATTTTGAGCAAAGTATAAGTCTATAAAAAATGATGATTTAATACATTGTTTAATTTCTTTTGGCTCATTCTCCATTTTACTCAAACTATTGATCAGAAATTAACTGAGGAGATATTACTAATAAAAGTGGACTCTATTCTATGAAGTGAGTATTGTAAAAGACTCTATAAAGTAATAAATACATCTTACATAAAGTCTTCTCCAATCAGCCCCCAAAACTACTATGCCTCTCTTTGGGGGATACCAACCTCTTTTTAATGACACAACACCTCTCCATTGAAAAATTCCTTTTTTTATTTTTACTGTTTCATGACTTACAAGCCATCGTCATCCCTGAGATCTTTATTTCCTCTGGTATAAGCGTTTATCCAAGAATATCTCAATGCACCTAAAGTATAAAGAGACAAAACAAATAAAACCTAAAACCCTGTGGTACCAATACAGGTTCAATAGTTTAACTGTTTCTCATTTAGTGAAGAAAAACTCACAAGCCTTCCACCCTTCCAGGCATTTTCCAAACTCCAATAACCACCAGGATGCCAAAGCCATTTGTTTTATCCAGTTGGTAACCTTACACATAGGAATGGAAGAGTTCAGGCATTAAAACATCATTAGGATCACTTTGGTTGTAAGATTCTCAAAGGCTCAGCAAATCAGGGCCTAGCAAATGCCATCTTTAATGTGAAAAGAGGATATTCTGAAGTTGCTTACTGGAAGGTCTTGCGTAATTAAAAAAAATGAAAGTCAACAGTGAGACAGTTGACAACTTTAACTTAATTAAAAAATAGCTTCTGGTGAGAAAAACAACGCAGTCGGAATTGCTGATATAGAAACTTGAAATACCTGAAGTGGCCTGATAATGAAGCAATCAAAGCTCTTAGCAACCCTGCCTTCCTCTACTGCCATCACAGGACAGTTATGTTCTCCCCTTTAAAAAATGAAAAAAAGGAAAGAATATGGCCCCATGAAAGTGAGTTTTGGATTGGGGGGTGACCAGGAAAAGGACCTGTGACAACAAGTGTGACCTTTTTTTGAGACAGACCAGAAAATAGTTCAGTTCCTCTTCGACCAGCAACCTTCTTCTTCAGTCTCCCACTGAAGACCACCCTTCTCTTCCATTCCATCACGTTCTAATCTTCATTTGTGTGCTGTTCTCTTCCTTAACTCACTCTTCTTCATTCCCTTTCCTCTTCCATCATTATTTGTGATACAAATTGGAAGGTCGAGAGATGGGTGCAGAAATAAATTATTGTGGGTTTTCCCATATTGATGTTGCCTTGAGAGGAATAGTAACAGCTTGGGTCAACATTCTCATAGGAACAATTCTATCTTAGTATAATTGAAGTAAATTGTACTGTGAATTGATATTAAGTTGGATATAGAAAAACTTAAAATGTCATTTGAATATTGTATCAAATCTTCTCTATAAGAAACCTCATTTCATTAAGCAAGGTGAACTTACAGGTTTGGGGGAATATATAACCCCTATGCCATCTGGAGGTTGCTAAAGGAATTTTGATTTTCTCTCCCTGCCCTTGAGCCTCCTGTAGATCTCCCATGTCTCCCCTGTGTACAACTCAGAGCTATTGCAAATAGCCACACCAGAGTCCATGTTGCAACCCACCCAAGGAGTCAACACCCTTCCATCCTATTTGTTCTTCCAGAACCCAGAAGGATAGTACATCCTAGAAAGCCTGTCCTTCCATGATCCACCACCCCAAAACCAGCACACCAGACCAGTAAGAATATAGAAATAGATGACCTTATCCATCAGCTCAGGTATTCAAGCACTATAACCTAATTTCTATGTAGAGCACCCCCTCGATTCCTGATGGCTGATGGTGGAGGAGGCCTGCACATCCCTCCTCTGCTCCTCTTGGGGACAGGTGAAATCAGAGGAGGGAGCTGAGGTGGGGGTAGAAAGGCCACTCTAGATATAATCTCATCTCCCCAGGGGTGAGAACTGGCTCATGCCCTTTCCAATGATCAGTAAAATGAGCAGAGCCTACAAAGACTACACTGAGGTTTCCAAAGCACAGCAGTCCAATCCTAACTCCACTTGGAGGGATGGTTCAGGGCAGCTTTGGCCACAGGTGAAAACTGATGCCACAAAGGGGAAGGAGATGGCAGGAGGGAGAAGGAGACCTAAGCCATGACTGGAAAATGCTTTATCGCTAGGCTAAAAGCCAAAAATGATGACCAATATGTGTGGGGAGAATAATGAAAAATGACAAGTCTCCATTTCCACCCCCTTGTTAGTTAATAATTAAAACTGCCTTCAATGCCAAAACCAGTTTGGCTCAGTGGATAGAGCATCAGCCTGCGGACTGAAAGGTCCCAGGTTTGATTCCGGGCAAGGGCATATATCCTGGTTGTGGGCACATCCTCTGGAGGGGGCGTACAGGAGGCGGCTGATTGATGTCTCTCTCTCATTGATGTTTCTAACTCTCTATCCCTCTCCCTTCCTCTCTGTAAAAAAAAAATCAATAAAATATATTTTTAAAAAATAATAATAATAATAAAACTGCCTTCAAGTAATTGTAAGAGTAACAACTGTCATATTACTTCACCTGGAAGTAATATGTTGGTGAGTGTTTCACTCCTAGTCCTGAAATTTAAAAAAAAAAAAAACTCTCATTATTCAGAAAGCTTCTAGCAATATCCCAACCTATTAATTGCAAAAGTTCATTCTCAAAAACTTTATTTTATTAGGCATGGTGTGAGGCTATAAGAAATGGAATAATAGGGCTGGAAAATATCTAAGAAATCATGAGGTCCAGCCCCTTTTCTCCAAGTAAAACCCATTTTAGGCTCTGTGCATACAGGGATGGACTCCATGTGATTTTAAAGACCTTCAGAGAAGAATATGTCACCATTCTCTCCCAGCGCTCTTATAGTTAGGACAGTGCTTCTCATATCATAGTCCATCCCAACCATGTCTTTTGGCACAGCCCTTATTAGTTAATGCACCATAATTGGTCTCAAAACCTCCAAATGCTACCAAATTAAGGGCATCTATTATTGTATATTTGAGACATTCACTAGGACTCAGTAAAATTCCTCTACAACATGGTTCAGAATCAGAGAGACTACAGCCCAAGCCTTAGATACCAAAACATAAAAGTTCCAGAATAGCCTAATGTAAAACCATCACACACATCCAAATGTCAGGAGTGTCCAAAGTCTCAGTGGGGATTTGTAAACTTTGGTCTGCCACAGTGGAATCATTAACTCCAAAGCATGAAGGGAAACAGGATGGAGGCTGGTGGCTGATGGACAAATCCCAAGATTCAAGGCTAACCGTCAACTCAGAATAATGTCTCCACAGACAGAAACAACAGGCAGGTCACCTCCTTCTTCCTTTCTCTTAGTTTTACTGTCCTAACCACCTCTGGTCATGTCTATGTAAGATATTTCTAAGTAACTCTAAAGAAGTATTACCTCGGAGGAACCAACTTCACTCTTTTAAAAAATATAAATACAAAGAAGATTTCTTTAAATTTAGCCTAAACCTCATAACTTCATGCCATGATGTCTTTGTGGCCTAAAATTAAAGACTCAATAATACATCTCATTGCCCTAATTGGTAGTTACAGATCTATCTTCAATTCACACAGAAGATCTCCTCTGACATTTTTTTAAAGTCAGATTTGTTAGTTTGCTGTACAATTTGCGAAAGATCGTTTTAGCTTATAATTGTTTTGCCTTGATCATATCTACCCTGAATTCTTATAACTCTCCCATGCTGCTCACTCAGTTCACATGCTGGCCTGTTCTTATTCTTCATGTCCTCCCTGCAACACACCAGACCCAGTGGCTGGCCATCCTATGCGTGCTCTTTCAATAGCTCTGCCAACAATGGGGAGGAAGTTGAATTACCTTATAAAGTTCTTGACCCCCTTGCTCCCACCATTCCAATTATCCCACCCTCCCTTCCTCCCCTCCACTCCTCCTCTCCAGCTGTACCAAACACCGACTGTTGCCCTAGACATCAGGATAGTCCTAGTCTCCAATTCTAGTCTCTGACTAGAATTCTCTTTCCTTTTTTGAAAAAAAAAAATATATATTTTATTGATTTTTACAGAGAAGAAGGAGAGAGAGATAGAAAGTCAGAAACATCGATAAGAGAGAGACATCGATCAGCCGCCTCCTGCACACCCCACAGTGGAGATGTGCCCGCGAGCAAGGTACATGCCCCCAACTGGAATAGAACCTGGGACCTTTCAGTCCGCAGGCCGACGCTCTGTCCACTGAGCCAAACTGGTCTTGGCTAGAATTCTCTTTCTTGAACTTGAAGCCTCAGATTAACCATCATCTCCAGGGATCCACCCTCCACCATGATGCCTCCTAACATCATGTTAGACACCCAGAGAAAGGATAATGCTTGAATGACACCAAGTAATAAATGGATTGAGAGGCCACCTGAGGTTTCTCTGGCCAGAGAGATCAGACCCTTTCTCCTGGTCACCCCACTAGGCTCCTCCAAATATGCAGAGATCAGTGTCATGGTACTCTGCTCCACTAGATGCTCATCATATGTGCGCCTGCTCCTCCCCTATTATTGAACTAATCCCACAAAATGAAGTTGTTTAATTATCTAAGACAAGTGGTATCATGCTGTAGATTCCATGAAGACAGGAGCTGTGGCCTTCATGGGCACCACAATGACCCCGGCATGGTGTCTAGTACATTGTTGACTCTCAGTGTGTTGACTGGCTAGTATACAAATAACGTTAACAAGGAACCTGGTATTATTCCTTTACACTGATGTGCAACTGCACATTTATGTGACAAACTAACAAAGCAAACCCTATGGCTGATCGCCTTTATGATTGGCTCAAACCAATCGCTCTCCTTGTTGCTATACTGGAGCTGGAAGAATTCTAAAGGTCCACAGAGAATGCATAACTGGCATTTCCTTTACATCGTAAATATGAGAGTGATCCTCTCTAGGGAGGAGTTGATTTTGTTCCTCCTTTTTTATATTCAGCAGACTCAACTTCTCTGAATTTGAAGAATCTTCTGTAACTCGCCAGAGCTGGTTGCGATGAGGATTATTCTTGGACTACAGAGCAGCCAAGCAATTCCAGAGCCCTCCTTGGCACATCCATCTCCCTGGGTTCTGCCTGGGAGCCTGCCACCAGCATCTCAGGCAGAATTCAAAACTGAAATATAGTCTCATCATAATTACACACACAGCATCATGCTCTGTCTCATTTGTCTGGCCAAAACTATTCTTTGTAGTTTAAGTAACAAAGACTAGATATTCTTACCATGCTCCCTCAGTTCAACATCAGCTTATGTTTCCTGAGGGGGTTAATTTAAGAGTTAATATCAAGAGACTTTATGGAGTTCCATGCAACCTAAGCACATCTGAAAAACAGAACTGAGAGAAGGCTGGCAGTTTTCAGAAGAGACAGGGGCTTCGTTTTTTTTACTTACCTCGAACTGAACACTATTTTGAGGTAAAATTACAGACTTGCTTTGCTGCAGGCCACCCAGCAAATGCAAACAAAAGCTTTCCTGTGCCAGACCTGTGAGCGCACTGCCCACCACTGCTCTGGGATGTCATCACCACTCCCCTTTTTATACCAAAGTAAATATAGGTAGGACAAAAATAGAGGCCAGTGAAACTATCAGCCATTTTATTTCTTCATTTTTCTGAATAGAATATTTGTCTTGGTCTATTAAAAACTACATGGCGGTCATTTGAATCTCTTCATTCATGAGACATGTCAGGGCCAATCCATTTGCCATTTTAAAGCCGTGTCTACTGTCCGTTTAACAGCCTGCTCGCCTGGTGAAGTTAACCCCTACACCTCCCCATACTTTCATTTTGCTCAAACTCCTGGCTTCAGCTACACAAGTCATTTTCATTATGTCACCATGATTTATTTGAGAGGACAGCCCACGTTGTATCCAAAAGATTAATATATGCTTTAGCATTTTTAGGCTCTAAAGATAAATACAAGCGGTAGCTACCTTTGTCATCCCTTCAACACCTAATGCACAGCAAAGCCTCCATAAATGTCCATTAAGTGAACTTCAAAGTGAATAAATAGGAAAGAAACAAAAGGAACTATTTTCTGAGAATGATAATGAACCCAATATACAGAATCCTCCACGGTGCCAGCATTGCTGATTCTATGATGTTGGTCCAAGAAGACTCCTGAGACTGGATACAGCCAATGTGGCTGTGGTCCCTCAGATCACCTCGTGCTGACCTACAGTTATAGTCAGTGCTCACAATCCCCCCAAAAGAAAACTGACTACTCAAGGCATGAGTGAGCAGTGATATTCTGCTGAAGATTCCACAGGGAGCCCGAGAACATCCCATCGCACACTGCGCATGAGCACTCCTCCCATCTTCTCCAGATGCAGGCCTCCACCACTGCTGCTCCAGTCTGGTAACCACCTGCTCTTGATTCAATACCGTCATCAAAGAGGTAAAAGGCAGCCAAGCTGAGTACACTTACAAACAGAGGGTTTTCCAAATTGGGGACAGGAAATAAAAGGGGTAAGGAGAGACAAGAGGGACAAAAGAACATGTTTCATCATGGACCAAACAATGAATAGCTCCAGTCTCACATTTCCTCTCCCACTGCCCTGCCCCAGCTGTGTTCGGAAGCAGAAAGTGTGGGTTTCTAAAAATACTTAACCCGAGTTCATGGAAACAACCTGTTTCTCAAATTTTAAGTCAGTGGTTCTCAAAATGGGGTCCACAGCCCAGCAGAATCACCACTGTTAGCTGGGAATTTATTCTGAAAATAAATAATCCAGCCCCACCTCAAACCTGTTGAATCAGAATTCTATGTTTAAAGAAGTCCTCCAAGTGATTCTGATGCAAATTCAAATGTGAGAGCCATGGTTTAAGTCAACAGGTTTTAAAAAGATCAACTAGAACCACCTGTTGAGGTTGATTAAACAGTGGGAACTTAACTGACCCCCACCTCCTATCCTCGTAAAAGTAGAGACTGCCTCGTGAACTGCATCAGGCAGAGTTTAAGGAATGGGAATAAAGGAAGGAAGAAAAAGAGGCGAGGGAGGCAGGAAAAGAAAAAAGATCGTAGCTTGTTAGGGAAAATATAAAACTAGGATTAAAACAGATCCTGACAAAATATAAGGCCGACACCCTGGAGACTCCCTGTGTCCCTCAGGGTTCTGGGCATGGTTTATGGGCTAGGAGAAGAAAGCTTACTTCTGGGTGGACATGTGTGAGAGCCAGGTGGCCACCCTCTAGCTACCTCCTCTCGGATGCAGCAACCTAGGAGGCCACATGTTAAGGTGGCAGAGCTGCACGATAAAAGGATCCAGAGAATCCAGGACAAAGGCTTCCTGGGAAAGTCACTTGATTCCCAGTGGCCTTGATCAGAGAAAGAAACAAACCTAGGTGTTGTTCAGGCACTGAGATGACAAGGGTTAATGTGTTACTGCAGCCTAGCCTTGCCCAGCCTAACTAACAGCACCTGAGGAAATCAAAAAACTAAAGAGGACATCAGCCTGAAGCAAGATGAAAGTCAAAGCCAATCTTAGGCGAAGAATTGTGAGGAAGGACTGATTAAGGAGCACTAGCCCCTGGCCCAGTGTAACCAGACACAACAGAGGAGAACGTGCAATGACTGAAATAATATTAAAACGCTTCGAATGAATCCTTATCTAGAATGGGATGGGTAAGTAATACAATGAGTACATCTGATATTGTTCATGGCTGTGTCTGTGGCTGAGTCTAAAGAGAAGCAGGCCTCCTTCGGTAGAGCTCTGGGAGAAGCTCAGATTCCCTGCTTATGTTGTGTGTTTCTCCCTCATATTCCAGATATGGGCATGAAGACAGACACCTGTTGAGAGCAAGACAAACGAGTAGGTCTCAATTGGTACCCCCTCAAGAAAGCAGCGCGCTAACCTGCTGGAAAAGCAAGTTTGACTTTCCTGGCCTCTCTGGTTCCAGCGGGCATCTACAAACATAAGTAAGTACACTCACGCCGCTTTGAGCAACCTGACAGCTTTTCCAATAATCAGAGTATTCCTTCTACGAAGATTCCCGTGAAAGTTTCTTTCCACTGTCTATGTCAGCCTGTTATCACAGTATGTGAAAGTAAAACATGGTAAAGCTGAATTCTTTTTCACAGGATCTGAAAAAATTGTATGCTCCGGATTTCCCTAGGATATAATATAAAAGGCCCACATACTTCATTCTCTTTACCAGGTGTTCTTATATCAAGGACATAATATCTTAGGATATTATTGGTGCCCCATTTGGTGCCCTTTTGAGGTTGGGATTACATATCATTTTAGGTCAGCATGAACTGGCAGTGTTGGTGACATGGCATAATACACTCCGGGCAGGTGAATATGCTCAGTGACCCCAGTTTTGGAAAACACAATGGGTGTTTAGTGATCATGGTTGAGGGCGATGTATCCAAAAAGCCTCCATGTGTAAACATTAAACAGGAAAAAAAAAACTCCAAGGGGAAAAAAAAAAGAAATCAAAAAGAAGATTTCAACGGAAAAAAAGCCAGAGGATTTTATACACAAAGAAAACAAAAGCCAGCCAATGACTGATTGCCTTCGCTAGCATTCTCCCCAAGCAAAGAATTGAAACGGAATTCAAGCACTGAATTGAAACTAAAAGCCTGAGGCTATAAATTCCTTGGGCCCCATTAGAGGGTGGGATAATTTGGCTGGGGTTTTTCAGACATCATAATGGCGACCTCGGACCCAGCCTTGCTCTTGGATGCCTATTCTGTGTGTTTCTGATGACGCAAGTAGTTGCCTAGAAGACCAGGTATCTCCCTGGCAAGAAGAATCCCTTCAGCTGTGCCCACAGATTCTGTTGGGTTCTGGGTACCACTGGCAGGAGTCCAGCAATCTCTAAGACTTAGCAGGCAGGGGAGAGAAAGGGTGGGAAGACTAAGGTGGCTTATATCCACATTTGCACTGTGCCCTCTGTACATGGGCCTTTGCTTTCAAAATAGGGTCTTTATCACATGGATCAGGGAGGAAATCAGAAATCAGGAGAAATGATAAGAACATTCATTAAAATAACTAGCAGACAAATAGGATAGAAAATCAGTCATTTCTGGTCTATTCATTTAAATCCACCAATTTATGCTGAAATACATCCTTTTGAGCCATATCTCACTACCTCCGTAGTCTAAAACCTTTTGGCTCATTTTCAAGTGTTTTATGAATTTCTGAAAGAGCTGTTTTAAAAAGAGCCTTTATGTGTTATTGTTCCACTACATCATATTATGTCCACAGTGTTGACTTGCTACTGAAAATTGTCAGAAAAAGATATGCTTGCATCTTCTCTTAAAATCTGTGAAGTTGAGCTGAGTGAGTTTTGGGGCACTTAACAGTTAAGATTGCTGGCTTTGAAAAGTCATACCAATAATGACAATAAATTGTCTAAGTTTTGAGCCTAATTAAAGTCAAGAGAATAATAAAAAAAAAAATGGGACCCTGATGCCATCTCTTTGTAGCTTGGGGCCTATAAAACATATCAGAATACAATACATGTTGTGATAAAGGCATTCGTTTTGTGAGTCTATTTATTGTTCAATCTATCCCACTTTCCTCTCCTCCTCCCTGGAATTAAAGAAAGGGAGAAACACACCAAGTTACAGCCTCCCAGTTTGGGTTGGGTATATGCCTTTCCTGTGCTCTCCTTGTGGACTCTCAGCATCTCTCTAGGTAAAGAGAATGAAGTATGGGGGCAAATATTCATCTCATCATGTGATCTGAACAGAGACTCAATGGAAAATAGGTGCCAAAGGCCTGTGGACAGACCACATCTATGACTCTAGTCACTCTCTACAGGTCGGTCTCAGCTCTTCATTTACAATGACCCTTTCTCTTATCCCCATTTTTTCGGTTCCCTTTTTGTGTGTGTAAGCATTTCCATTGTTAAAGGACTGTAGGTGTTTCAAGGATGACCAGTGAGTGAGCAAGCTACATTAGTGAGCTTCGGGGAGGATTAATTGACCAAGTTCAAAGGGAAGGGAAAACAGCAATCTATCCCAGAGTCAGGAAGAGAGACAACATTCCTGGCCATTGTCCCTACAACCAGCATTCTTTGTCTTTGTCTTATTGAAATGTAATCAGAGACTTTCCAATTTTCGCGTTTCTGATACTCGAGACTGAGTAATCAAAGAGCTTCTGATTGCTCATTCTTGTAACTTTCTTCTTTCTAATTACCAGTCTCTCATTTGTCTTCAATTTGAATTTATTTCTTCTATATACCTGAGCCAAACACGTCATCTGTTTTAAGTGCTCTTTTGTAAACTCAAGTGTCAATCCATGTGAATGAGTGGGATCTCTGAATAAGTTAGGTATTCCTGGAGTCTCTAAATAATAATCCTTGACACTTGAATAGCAGGTTGCAGTTTGCAAAGTACTTTCACATACAGTATGTTATTTGATTCTCACCATAACCCTGTGAAATAGACAAGGGAGCCACTGGAGAAAGTGAGATTCAGGGAGGTTGGTGGCTGTCCCTGGTGCACTTTCTGCTATGCCAGCCTCTCAACATAATAAGGGAGAACTATCTGACCATTCTTCAGCTGTTGTTTATTAATATCCTGCTGAAGGTCTAGGATCAGAGTCCACATCTGAGTCCCAGCTTCCTGCCTTAGAAGCTACCCAATCCGCCTCATTACTATCTCTAAACCATACAGATTTTAAATACTTTTCAATACAATTGCTCCACCTCTAGGCAATAGAATTTCCCTTTGACTTCATCCTGTGCACCATTATTAGAACAATTATGTCACTAACACTTACATTATCAATCTTGATAAATATCAACAATGACTCTAGGGAACTGGGAGTTTGCACATGTCCAAAGGTTTTAGACTGACTCTCTTCATTTTATGTCCAAGATTTCCTCTCAAAACATACTTTTCTTTACTCTGAAATATTGAGATTTGTGGTCATCGTGACTGTGTAGTATGTACTAAGGGCTATGTGCCATGAGTGTACAAAGATGAGTAAAGTAGGAGCTTAAAATAAAATAATGCCATAAAAAACACACACAGATAACTGATGGAAATAATGGGCGCTTTGAGAGAGGGACAGACATCAGACCAATAAGCTTCTAAAAGGGAAATCATATTTGTGGCTCTGAAGATAGTAGTGGGTTCTGTAAGGAATACCATATTTTTTTATAAACCTTTATTGTTCAGATTATTACAATTGTTCCTCTTTTTTCTCTCCATAACTCCCCTCCACCTGGGTCCCATCCCACCCTTTGCCCTTACCTACCCCTCATTGTCCTCATCCAGAGGTGTATGATATTTGTCCAGTCTCTCCTTCCACCCCCTCACCCCTTTCCCCTGAGAATTATCAGTCCACTCCCTTTCTGTGCTCCTGACTCTATTATATTCACCAGTTTATTCTGTTCATCTGATTTTTAATTCACTTGATTTTTAGATTCACTTGTGATAGATATGTATTTGTTGTTCATAATTTTTATCTTTACCGTTTTCTTCGTCCTCCTCTTCTTAAAGAATACCGTTCAGCATTTCATATAATACTGGTTTAGTGTTGATGAACTTTAGTTTTTTCTTATCTGTAAAGTTCTTTATCTGCCCTTCAATTCTGAATGATAGCTTTGCTGGGTAGAGTAATCTTGGTTGTAGGTTCTTGCTATTCATCAGTTTGAATATTTCTTGCCACTCCCTTCTGGCTTGCATAGTTTATTTTGAGAAATCAGCTGACAATCGTATGAATGCTCCCCTGTAGGTAATTAACTGTTTTTCTCTTGCTGCTTTTAATATTCTCTCTTTGGCTTTTGCTTTTGGTATTTTAATTATGATGTGTCTTGGTGTGGTCCTCTTTGGATTCCTTTTGTTGAGGTTCTCCAAGCTTCCTGGACTTGTAAGTCTATTTCTTTCACCAGGAGGGGGAAGTTTTCAGTCATTATTTCTTCAAATATGTTTTCAGTATCTTGCTCTCTCTCTCTTCTTCTGGCACCCCCATAATTCTGATGTTGGTATACTTGAAGTTTCCCAGAGGCTCCTTACACTATCTTCACATTTTTGGATTCTTTTTGCTTTTTGCTTTACCAGTTGAGTGTTTTCTGCTTCTTTGTATTTCAAATCTTTGACTTGATTCTTGCGTTCCTCTAGTCTGCTGTTAGGTCTCTGTATATTTTTTATTTCAGTCAGTTTGTGTTTAATTTATAGTTGGTCTTTTTCATCTCCTCTTGGGTCTCCCTAAATTTATCCATCTTTTCTAGGAAATTCTTGAAAAACCTTATAACCATGGTTTTGAACTCTATACCCAGTCGTTTGTTTTCCTCCATTTCTTTTGTTTATGATCTGTTCCTTTGTCTCCACTTTTTTGCTGCTTCTCTGAGTTGGTAGAGTAGCTTTGTGTGCTAGGTGTCCTATATGGCCCAGTAGCTCTCTGTCTTATCTAGTCCCTTCCACTCTCTCAAAATATCAATAGAAAAATATCCTTAGGTGAATATTAACCACCTCCTCTCCAAAAAAAAGAGCCAATGTACAGGATGTAGGCAAGTAGGTAACCATTGCAACTTTGTCTGAAATGGCAAACTGGTGACATCTCCCTCAAACCTGGATGACTCAGTCCTCCATGGAACCTCCTGACACATACTTCTATGTAGCTGTGAAGAATGAAGCCAACAACACATAACATATTCAGAGGAGGCTGTCTCCACAAGCTCAGGTTGCTGTAACAGAACACCATAGACAGGTGGATTAAACAACAAACATTTATGTCTCACAATTCTAGAGGCTGGGGGTCTAAGTCAGGGTGCCAGCATGGTTAGGATCTTGGTAGACATCCTCTTCCTGGTTCACACACAACCACCTTTTGTGTCTTCACATGTTGGAAAGAGAAAGCTATGGTCCCTTCATTTCTTCTTAAGGGCACTAATCCATCATGGGGGCTCCACCCTCATGATCTCATCTAAATCTAATTACCTTTCAAATACCATCACATTGTGAAATTAGGATTCCAAGATATAATTTTTAGGAGCATGCCATTCGGTCCATAGGACATGGTTATGATGTGGTCAATTATAAAAAGCAAATTAATGAAAACCATGGATAGTATGATGTGATAAACATAAAAAGGTTATACCCACATGTTTGTAGAACCAGAAAAAAGACTCCAGGGAAGGGGGTGGGGGGGAAGTGTGCATTAAATTGTTAAGGAGGATTTTATCAGGGATAGAGTTAGAAGGAGGTAAGGGAACATTTTTAATTTGACTTTAGGATCTTCTGCAATGTTTGAATTTTTTTTTAATTTTTTCTTCATTGATTAAAGTATTATATGTGTGTTCTTATCTGCCCTGGTGTCTGTGTCCATTCGTTAGGCTTATATACATGCACACAAGTCCTTTGGTTGATCTCTCTCCCTGACCTCCACTTTATCCTACCTTCCCTCTGAAGTTTGATAGTCTGATGCTTCCCTGGATCTGTTTTTGTTCATCAATTTATGTTGTTCATTATATTACACAAATGAGTGAGATCATGTTATATTTATCTTTCTCTGACTGGCTTATTTCACTTAGCATAATGCTCTCCAGTTCTATTCATGTTGCTGCAAATGGCAAGAATTCCTTCTTTTTTACCACAGCATAGTATTCCATTGTGTAGATTTACCACAGGTTTTTTTTAAGTATATATTTTTATTGATTTTTTTACAGAGAGGAAGGGAGAGAGATAGAGAGTTAGAAACATCTATGAGAGACAAACAGCTAGCTGCCTCCTGCACACCCCTACTGAGGATGTACCCACAACCAAGGCACATGCCCCTGACCAGAATTGAACCTGGGACCCTTCAGTCCACAGGCCGACGCTCTATCCACTGAGCCAAACCGATTTCGGCATACCACAGTTTTTTAATCCACTCATCTGCTGATGGGCACGTAGGCTGTTTCCAAATCTTAGCTCTGGTGAATTGTGCTGCTATGAACATAGGGGTACATATAATCTTTCTGGTCAGTGGTTCTAGTTTCTTGGGATATATTCTTAGAAGTTGGATCACTGGGTCAAATGGGAGTTCCATTTTTAGTTTTTTGAGAAAACTCCACACTGTTCTCCACAGTGGCTGCACCAGTCTGCATTCCCACCAGCAATGCATGAGGGTTCCTTTTTCTCCACATTTTCACCAGCACTTGTCATTTGTTGATTTGTTGATGATTGCCATTCTGATAGGTGTAGAGATGGTATCACATTATAACTTTTGAATATTCCATAAATGACTTTAAAAAATACATGAACCAGTAAACCACAACTGTATTGCTCATTTCTGACGAGGATGCATTTCCAATATATACCATCCTGGAGATTTGGTCTCTTGAGAACGTACTTTTTAAAGAGCAGCACCTGAATAATGTCTGTGCTCCAATTTCCATGATGGGGGGCCAGTAGACATCTGATCCTCACACCTGGGTGGGAGGTTGCACTGTGATTCCAGTCCTGAGGTGGCCCATCCTCTTTGGGATGGAGTTAGTAAACAGCCTGCAGAGCCTAGAGATGCGCTGCACATCTCCAGAGCAGTTCCCTCCAGAAAATGAAAGAGAGCCTGAGATGAGGACTGCCAAAGTAATTACCACCTTCCTCATCAGAGGGGCATAGTAATTGCAGTGGGTGAACCATCCTATTTAGATTCACAACTGAGTCATGATTGGAAATGGTTGGCCACATAATTACAAAGAGAGGGTTCCTGGATGATAAATTAGATGTGGTGGCTTCATTTATGTACGTGCCACTTAAAGCCACATAACCTGAAATAGAGCCCCTTAGAAATGAATTATCCTGTGCACTAGAAACTGGACAAATAGATTACATTGAAAATGAATCCAAAAATATCCATTTCTTTTCCCTGACTGATCTGGCCAAAATTTTAAAACTTGTATTTATATTGGGCTCTTGAAATATTATTGGTCTAAACTCAAAATATAGATCACAAATAATCCTATAAAAATCTTTTTAGAGGATGGAATTCTTTTCAAGTGTGAAGGGAGAGTATTGACAGATCCACAGAAGTAAAGTGATCTTCAGAGGACATCTGTAGGGGCACCTTAACTCAATGTCACCTTGACCTTCGGACACAGTCACTCCTCAGAAACAGCTAGCTAGTGTTCTTTCTTTTTTTAGATTTTTGATTGTGGTAGAACACATAATATAAAATGTACCATTTTAACCACTCTAAGTGTACAGATTATAATGTTAAGTATATTCATATTGTTGTGCAACCAATCTCCGGAATTTTTTTATCTTGCTAAACTGAAACTCTGTGTGCATTAAGCAACAACTCCTTATTCTCCCTTCCCTCTCCCCTTGACAACCACCATTCTACTTTCTGTTTCTATGAGTATGACTGCTCTCAATACCTTATCTAAGTGGACTCATACAATAAGTCTATTTATTTCACTGGGCATTATGTCTTCAAGGTTCATCCATTTGTAGCATGTGTCAGAAATTGTTTTTCCTTTTTAAAGTTGAAAATTCTCTTTTACATATATAGACCACTTTTTATTTATCCATTCATCCACTGATGAACATCTGGGTTGCTTCCGCCTTTTGGCTATTGTGAATAATTCTGCTATGGACATGGTACACTAATATATTTTTGAGACCCAGCTTTAAATTCTTTTGGGTAAATACCTAGAAGGTCCCTAGCTGGTTTGGCTCAGTGGGTAGAGTGTTGGCCTGTGGACTAAAGGGTCCCATGTTTGATTCCAGTCAAGGGCATATACCTTGGTTGCAGGGTCCTCCCCATCGATAATTTTTACCCACCTTCTCCTCTCTCTTCCAATCTTCCTGGGGGAAAATAATATCAATAGAAAAATATCCTCGGGTGAGGATTAACAGCAACAACAAAATACCCAGAAGTGAAATTGCTCCATCACATGGTAATTCTATTTTTTAAATTTTTAGAGCAACTTTTATTCTGTTCTCCATATCATCTCCTTTCCTTTCAATTAAATTAGATTTGTTTGTGTTTTATTTTGGCAATGAAACTTATATATGTTCATGATAAAAGCTGTCAAAAGTGGAAATTGACTATGATTCTACCCAGCAAAAACTAATGTTAATGTAGCACATTGCCTTCCGATTTTATTTACTTTTCCTAACTTATTACCTGATTCCTTATACCGACATATTTTAAGAGAAAATAAATACCATTACTAACAATAACCACAAACAAGTTCCCCAGGTGATTCTAATGTGCAGCCAGGCTTGAGAAAAATGACTAGATGGACTGTCCATGCTCCCAGCTAAGGCCAGCCCACACTGGTCCCTGGATCCAGTCCTCTGGCTACTCCAGGATGTGGTTTGTGACATCAGCAATTTTTCTCTCTCCACCAAATCATTTCTTTCCTTGACTCACTTTTGCCTCTCAGTCTGTCTTATGTCTCTGCTTCTCTTCATTAAAAACTCATTGAAAGAACTGTCTGTTCTTTCTCCTCTTCCTCTCTCATTGCAAGAAGACCTCCTTCACCTCCTCTCCAGGAATGGTGCCCTTGTCCAGTGACTTTCTGGCAGCCAATCCAGTAGCTAACTTATCAATCTTTTAAGCACCAAGGCATCTCTCCCTCCTTCCTGAGTCACTTCCTCTCCTTGGCATCCAGGTGACCACTCTCCCCTGGTTCTCCTCTCTTCACCAGCTGGAAAACTGTGTCTGTTTATTCTGTGTGTTCCTCCACATCTCCCAGACCTCATCCAAACACATGAGTGCCATCGTTGATCGTCAAACTTGTCAGACTTAATCCTGCCCCTGGTCTTTGCACCAGGGTTCCCTCTGCCCTGGGCAACCATCCTGCTTTCTACAGGCCTCCCCTCAACTCCCAGACTCACTATTATCCCTCACCTGGGTCTGTTCTCCTTCTGGCCCTCAACTGTTCATTCCCACTCGCCTTCTGGAGAGTGAGATCCGAATAAGCCTTAGTTATGTCCACTTTTTGCTGTATCTCCTGTTCCCACAAATGCTGGCATAGAGTAAGTGCATAATCATTGTACACACTTTGGAGGGGAAATTAAGCCAACACAGCTTAGGATTCATAATTTTTGAAAATAGTGCTTAGTTACCGTTATATTTTTCATTTGGTTAAAAAAGAAAAGATCCAATTACTCAAAGATTTTATGTTCTTAGTTTTATGACTTTAAGATAAAGTTAAATACCTTTCCTTTTTTCTCATTTTTTAAAATCTAAAATTTTTGTGCCCACTTAGGTAGATTTACATTAAATAAATGACTGCTCTCAAATATTCCTTATCCTGATGTAGCAAGACTACATATTTCAGAAATGTATTCAGATTGCAGATGCTGTTCTTAAATTGCATTTCCACTTACTTCTATGTCACAGACAGCTTCCTGTGTCAATAAACGGAACTTCGCATCATCATTTTAATGCCTGAAGGGTTGCACAATATGGATAGACCTTAATAGTAATGACAATGACAGTAGTGAAAATTTATAGAGTACTTACAACATGTCAGGTGTTTTGTTAAGCACTTAACACGCATTGCTTCATTTAATTCTCACAACAACTCTGAGGTGTGATTGATCGGATCTGTGGCACTCAGGAAGAACATTCTCGGCCCGGGACTCAAACCCAGGCCTGTGTGCCTCCGAGTGCATACTCACACCCCACCCGCTGCTGCCCACATGTTTACCCCTGTCTGCGACTCCCTGGTGAGCAATTTCCAGAAATAAAACTTCTGTGTCAACACCTGTGCATCATTTGACTTTTGAAGCATTGGAAGGTGTTGGGAGTTAATGTTGCTTATTTTCCACAACTTAGCCTGAGGCTTCCTGAGTCACCCTGTCAGGGACCAATCTTCTTCTCTTGCATTAGCACTGGACTGTTTCAAATGAGTAGTGAAATCATTTTATATCTGATAGAACTAGTTGCACTGCCTTTTACTTTTCTTAAAAACAAACTGTGGCTTCTTTTCCAGTTATATTCTTTTTTAAATATATAGGGGGAATGGCTAGGTTTTGAACTTATAGAACAACTTAGATTAAAAAAATGTATTTTTCCAATTTAGGTCTTTGCATCTAAAGAAAGTGTACATATCACTATTCAAGCCTTACATGTGATGGACATATGGATATGGTATACATGTACTTATGACTGGTGTACATACAATTGCTGTTCACATAAATGTGAATGAAGTGTGCCATATAATGTATACGTGTATGGGTGGTTGATGTGTGTCTATTGTAATGTACACATACATGTGATTGGCACATATGTAGAAAGTGCATGTCTTGTGTTTTATATCTCATATCTTACAACAAAGTAACTTGCTATCTATTTTAACAAGAATTTGGGGCTTGATCTATACATTGAATATCATTTTTAACGTATAGCTTTTCTCATTTTACCTATGACAAGAGTCTGCTATATTTGTAAATAAATTTTCTCACATTAAATCATGCTTTCATTTCTAATGAAAGAGACTGATCTTTGGATCAGAGACTTATTTTTGGAACACAGTGCCATGCCTTATCTCCAACACTGTTATCGAGGGTGCATGCATCTATGCTCGAAGTGAGCAGGTTCTAAGTTTCCTCGCTCGTCGCCCCACTGGTAACACGGTGGAACTGACATGAAGAAAGCTTCGTTCTTTCTGCTCTAGAACAGAGAGGGTCACAGTTCCTTGAAGAAATGAAAGGCTGAATTCTGAGGTGTGGGAGGGAGTGGGGTGTCTTCTTTGACAGTTTTCTTAATTCACCCTTTCACTTCATTTCATGACTTTCTTTTCATCTTAGGAAACCTAAGGGCGAGGTTGTGTTACAATCACCAGAACGACAACCATCCACAGACCTTCCTCCTGTGCAGGTAAGATCATTCTTGTGAAAACTGAAAGCATGTTCCTCTTTTGTAAACTGAAGACATGTTCCACCACCTGCACAATGTGTCCTTTATCTGAGAATCTTTTTCAGACTTTCGTTTCCAAATAAAACAAAAAAACATCTCCTTCAGTCTTCCTGTTATGATTACTCAAGTTAAAGATAGCAGAATAGGAAGCAATTGCCAGACTTTTATCTGAGTTGTGACAACCTCAGCATGGTTAATAGAACATTTTCAGCTGGTTACAGAGCCTTGGAATGACTAGCTACTTCTTGCTAAGAAAAGAAAACTAACAAAGAGATTTCAGGTGGAAAAAAAGATAAAGTAAAAATGGTCTTCTGTATAGCATGATTTTAAAAGAGCAACCATAAGAAATTTCACATTTCTCTCTTAATGTTGATGAGTTTCTTCTATGAGGTAGAGAGTAGAGGTCAGCTAAGATTATTGGTTAGAAAAGTTTTAGGCAGAGAAGCAAAAAATCCAATATCTCCGTCATAGCAACAGGGTCAAAGTCAACGTGCAGGAAATTCTGAACATAGACTTTCTACATCATAGCATCAAAATATCATCTATAATAATAAAAGCGTAATATGCTAATTAGACCAGACATCCTTCTGAACGACCTTCTGGATAAAGCCAGAACTGCGAGGGAAGCTCGAGTCCTGGGTGCCAGAGGAAATCCAGTGCTGGCAGCCAGGGAAAGGAAGTCCTACTCTTGCACGAATTTCATGCACTGGGCCTCTAGTTGTAAATAATTCTTAACTTTTTATAGCTACCTTGCATTGCTTTACAACATAGCCTTTATCAACAGTAATTATAATAGCTGTTATTATTTTATAAATGTTTCCAGTCAATATTCACTAAACTTCTCTTATTGGTTTAGTAATTCCAAGAAATAATAGTAAGACCCAAGCATCATGCAACAAGAGGTTCATTATCAATTTTTCAAAGGGATCTTTCTGGAATACTGACTGTGAACCTCTTCGAGCCTGAGTTATTATTGGATGTGCTCATAACTGCATGAAGACAGCTTCTTCTCTCCCTTGGTTTTCATTAAAGTTTGGCAGCTTAGCTTTGCCCGGAGCAATGCGGTGGGTAACACAGTGACTTACCTGCTAGTGGACAAAGACCAAGAATGGCAGAGGCAGCAGGGCCACTGTGGTCTTTAAAGCCAGGATCACCTCAGTTTCCCCTTGAGGTGTTACTTCCTTACAGAAGAGGCCTTAAAGTGATGGGTCAGAGCAAGGGCTTTGTAGATCAATAACTGGAGAATCTTGGTTCTTCCGTTTACTTCAGGGTTTAGCAAATTGACCTCTAACCCTCAGTTTCCCTGTTGTAAAGATGTCCCTATCATAGGTAAGTTCTAAGAATTTTAAAAACACTATTTATAATGGGATCAGCATGGAGTTCAGCACTTTCCCTGGTTCTTAGACAGTATTTCAAAGTCCTTGACTAATTATTACAATCAATATTATCCACTCTTTTCTGAAATGCCTATAACAACATATAAAAATATTATGTTTTTTTATGTTTGTCATCTTTTTAAAAGTGAAATTATCATTTACACAATGGAATACTACATAGATATAAAAATAAAAAGGAATATTTACCTTTTGTGGCAGCACTGATGGACCTGCAGATTATTATGCTCAGTAAAATAAGCCAGTCAGAGAAAGACAAATACCATATTATTTCATTTATATGTAGAATCTGATAAAATAAACTGATGATGAATAAAATAGAAACAGAGGTATGGATTCATGAAACAGACAGATATCTGTTAGAGGGGAAAGAAGGGGAAGGTGGAAGGGAGGGCGACTCGATAAAAGAAGGTAAAGGGATTAGCAAGAAAATATATTAATAGCCCATAAACACAGACAACAATGTGGTAAAGGCCAAATAAAAAGGGGGCCAGGGGCTGAGTGGAAGGGGGAAAAGTAGGAGAAAATGGGGACATCTATAATAGTGTCAACAATAAAAATAAAGTAAGGACATATACATACATAAAAAGTATCAGTATCTTGGTAATGATGTAGGACCATTTGCTCTTAGTCCACCTGTTCTTGTGTTGCTATCTGTGCTAGGTGAAGGTCAAACCCCTGGAAGCAAATGGCATGGAGATTTCCAGTAGTTTAAACAGAGAAATGTGAGGCAAGAACTGAGTTGTCACCCAGCATCCTGGAGCATCAGCCAGCCAACCCCAATACTGCCTGAGCTACATTAGTGCCCCCACATTCAGGCTGCTAGCAGGTCAGGGCCACCATGTCGGGACAATTCATGGGCAATGAGGCCAGTGGCAATTATGCAATAAGTCGATGAACAAAATTTTTTTAATGAAATGACATTGTCACTTTCATCGTTATATTTGGGGGCCACTTTTACATTAATTGGCTTACTGAGATAATGTTTATTCTATATAATAAAACCCTGTTATGTTAAGAGTTCGGTCGGCCATTGAACCAATCAAAAAGTAATAGGCTGATGATATGCTAAAGCCACTCAACTGCTTGCTATGATGTGCACTAAACACCAGGGGACAGATGCTCCAACCAGTAGGTTAGCCTGCTGCTAGGGTCCAGCCGATAGGGACTGAGCGAGACAGGCTGGACACACTCTGGAGCCCTCCAGCGGTCCTTCCCCAGCTCTGATTGCACACCAGTGGGGCCCCTTGGCCTGGCCTGTACCATCTCACAATCAGGACCCCTCAGAGCAGTGGTTCTCAACCTTTCTAATGCCGCTTACCCTTTAATACAGTTCCTCATGTTGTGGTGACCTCCAACCATAAAGTTATTTTTGTTGCTACTTCATAACTGTAATTTTGCTACTGTTATGAATCATAATGTAAATATCTGTGTTTTCTGATGGTCTTAGGTGTCCATCAGTGCTTTATGTACATCATTTATTTATATACATACTTCACATCCTTACTAAAACATTGAAATCCTACAAATTCTTCCTAAGTTAAAATCCTACTACTGTCTTATCCTCATTTTATAAATGAGGACAGCAAAAGACAGAGAAGTTAAGTAACTTTCCCAAGGCCAAATAACTCCTGAGTGGCAACCTCAGGCTTTAGCATCCATGATTCTAACCATCACACAGTAGACCTTTCACAATGAGTCACTCAAATAATGGTTCATCTTGGGGGAAATCATAACACAAGTTGATAAGAAAGAACCATAAATCTACTCTTAAATCTTTCATTGGAAGCTATTTAGTTTCAAGAAAACATCAAAGAAAATTAAATTATATGGGAATGCTATTGGTTTCGTAGTTTACTTCATATATAATTTATGAGTATATTATGCTATAATCCCCCCAAAAAGTTTATATTTAAATAGCTTTATAATAAAAGTTGGTCAACACTGCAGAGGCAAAATATTTTTATAGGCTCCAGCTATCTCAAGTTTAAGAATACAGTGGTGTAACATCTCTCATCTAGCTCGCTCACTTTAGCACTTACAATTCACCTTCTGCTCTAAGGCCCAGTAGAATTCTTTTTCTTCTCATAAACTTTGACCCTAAAATAATATGAAGAACACACCACCCATGCCCCAGGGTAGATGCCCAGAGATTTAGATTCCAGGTGTCCTCATGGATCCACTCAGTACTCTTCTTTGATTTCTGATTCACTCCCTTGCACTATATATGTATTCATCTCCTCAATGAAGTGTTCACTTTAGTGAGGAGTTGGACGACACTCTCCTTACTTGTTCACTGCCTTTAGACAATACAACAGGGTTCTGTGCATAGCAGGTGCCCAATGAATGTCTATTAGTTCAAAAGAACCCAACCATAGACCAAGACCACTCTGCATTGTTAATTTTTCACAGCATTTTGGGGATAGAGGGAGTTCTGTTACCTCATTGTGACATCTACACGTGGTCTGAGCTTGAATGCCCAGAAGAATGAGAGCTGTAGGAGAGGCAACACACTTATGACAGTTACCTTGGAAGGTTAAAAAGTCCCTCCTGAGAATATACTGGAAAATCTTCCATTTTGCCCCATTCAGTCCAGTCCTGCTGTTGCTGTTGACAGATGTGAATACATTCTACTCAGCAATTCAGGGAAACACCCATGACAGGTGTTTTTAATATTCATTTCACTGAGAAAAGTGAAGCTGTCAAAGATTTGCCCAAAGTCACTCAGCTAGTGAAAATGGGAGAAGGGATGTTAAAGATTTCAATGTGAACTTAGCCATCTGTATTGGAAGCTACTGGAATATAGAAGCCATGTCTCAAATCTATTTCATCCTCCTTAACTCTTGTCATAGATTAATGAATCTGGGGCCATACATACAGTCTAAATACTAGGACACTGTACCTTATACTTATCAGTGAATGGTGCTTTGTGGACCAAAGCCACATGGTGATTCATGATACTGTTTGGAGATAATGCAGAACACTGGCAAAATTCTCATAAAAAATGAAACACTACAATATGCTTTGAAAGAGGCAGCATTTGGTATGTTGGCTCATGAGGCATACAACATGGGGACAGCCTAAACCACTGCTTGACTCTGTGCTAGCATTTTTCCTAATTCCTAAATAAATGTAGCAAGAACTCCAAAAGGAGAGGGGTAAGATCTGCCCACCTAGGCTCAGAGTATAGATACCATCATTGCCTCCCCACCCCACAGTTCCTGGGGGGGTCAAGTGGGCAAAAACTAAAATGTGGGTAAGATGACCTTCTGTAACTTGTCTAGTGCAGGGAAGGAAGAACCCAGAAAAGCAGGGACATTTGGCAGCCCTGGCCTGTCTAAGACAAATGGCTATTATGGCTCAGTGGCAGGAGAGGAAAAGGATCTGATGCCATCAGCAGCAAAGGCCAAGTGCCCTGGCAGGGTACGTGCTTGGCCAAAGGTGATGACAATGGGTAGGCAACCAAGACTTGACCATGACCACCAAGACTGTTAGTTTAATGCTCCCTAAAGCAGAACACAAAGGGGTTCAAGGAGAAGGATTTGGCAGCATTTGCTAGAGGTTTGGAGGCTAATGCTGAGAGCAGCACTGTGTAGCCCACTCCCCGGTGGACCCATAGCCCCTTGACCATGAACACTCCCAGGACAGCACCTATGACCTGGTCACCCAGATCAGGATCCATACTAGATATGTGGCTGGGTGAAATGAGCTGGGAGTAACCAAACACATGAACCTGGTGGATTCCATGGGGCCATTAGAAACCTCTGACCAAGGCTTCATTGGAAGACTGAGGAGTTCTCTGTTTTAAAAGAGATGTCAACTTGAACCTATACTATTGAAGCAAGGCAGTCCTTTGTGCCAGGGTAACCACCCACCAACTTCTCTAAGTTACGCATGCACAAAGCATGCCCCCATCATGTGAACAGAGCGGATTGTACGATAGTGTGCTAAACTGAGTGGTGGCTGACCTGACAACCAAGAGAGATGGGGAAACAGCTAAGAAATTCCTAAAGCTTCCCACATATACTTGGGGAGAAGAATGGAGTTTCATGTAACTGAGCAAGTTGAGGGGTCAAGTGATTATAATTTGAAAATTTTAAGTAGTCTAGTGAATCTTGGGCACACAGAAATATCTGAATCTGTAGCATCCAATAGATTACTTGCCAGATTGGAGACAACCAAGACGTGTTTGTAGCAATAAATGGACCTATAGTTCCCCAGGCTGGTAACTTGCTAACAAGCTATTACATTAGACCTAGACCTTGAGAATTTTTGAACAGGCTATGTGGTTTAGCAAGCTATTGTGGATTCAGGATCATGCAAAGTGGCATTAATTCAGTATCATCAGAAGGAGGGAATTAATGCCTTACCCACTTGGTTGATCTTATTCAATAGAACATGCCCATTTCTCAGAAGTAAGCATACAACCCTTGATTCCTATATGCAATTGTAAGAGTGTCCAAGTTTACTCCCTTTCTAGTCTTCTAAATTGATCTTTACTAAGCAGCTCATTAAATTTTCAATAGTGTCAGAAAGGTCTAAAAATCATCTTGAGTGAACTTATATCTCTATTAGATAAAGGAAAAGATATTTTAAAATTTTTATTTTTCCTCTCTTTTCTCAGTTTTCCAGCACACTATCTCACAGATGGCAGAGATTTGCTTTTTAGCGTGCATGTAAGATATAACAAATCATATGACTAAGGCACAGGTCCACATAATAATCTGTTTTGCGCTTATTTTCTTTTGCCTCGCTTAATTCAATTGCCCCTCCCCCTGTTAACCTACAAGACCAGTAGATGGGGCCCTATACACAAGATGGCACAGAGCAAGCAGCTGGCTCAAAGAGAAAAGTCAGCTTTTATTGGATGGAATCAATACCTTTTTCTTACCCTGATCTACTTTTAAAGTGGCTTCTTTCATTTTCTTTTTCATTTAAGAATAAAACATGCAATTGAACTAAAACAGAGCGGTATTAACAGTCACATCTGAGAATCCCAGACTCCAGTTGAAGCCAGGGCTGATGCCACCTGCTGCTCTTATCGCTTTTATTCAATGGTAAACCCATCTCTTTAAGTTCCTTTCTGCAAAAACTCCTTTTATCTTGCTTCTTAAAAGAATCTCATTAGCACATTTTGTCTTTCCTTAAGAATGTTACTGAGTGTTAGCCATAGCAAAAGGAACTCTGTAATCAGCCACAATCTCTTAATTATGCTCCCGTGATTTGTAGAGGGAAGGAGATACCAAAACAATCCTTGACCTCAGGAAGGAAATGACAAGCAGCTTGAGCAGAGCTAGAGAAGTGAGTCTGCTGGGTAAGTTTCCCTGAGTCATAAACAAATCAATGATCCTCCATTAAAGATGAAAAGATCTGACTGTTCTCCAGATTTTGCTGAGAAAGAAAACATTACAGCCTCTTTTCTTGATTTTCAATGGGCCATTTAAACACACAGAGACAACAGGGAAACATTATTTGCAAAGGCTCCATCCATGTGCAGCTGACACCCCAGGGCCAGGTGCATCTCAGCATGGGTCACAATTTGCAAGGTTCCTCTGCCCTCTCTACCCATTGCCACCCAAAGAATTGTACCATCAGTAGCTTCAGAGAAACCCCCTGTGTGCGCAGAGTGGCTCTGTCCATTTGTGGATGAACTGATGACCCTGAACCAGCCCTCAGCTATTGGCAAAGACTATGGGGTGCTGCTATGTCCCGGTCCTTTCTTCCGTGGTCACCTCCAATTCAGCAGAATTCGCCTACTGGCAATTAAGGAACTGATTTTTGTTCTTATATTGCATGGCTCTTAAAAAAAGGAAGGAAATTTTATTTTTTGTGACAGCACAGATGACCCGGAGATTATTATGCTAAGTGAAATAAGACAGAAAAAAAACAAGTACCAATATTTTCACGTATATATGGAATCTAACGAACAAAATAAACTGACAAAATAGAACGAGGCATGGATAGATGGAACAGACTAACAACTGTCAGATGGGATGGGGGAGGGGGACTGGATGAAAGGAGGTGAAGGGATTAGTCAAAGAGCATATATGCATAACCCATAAGCATGACAACGACAACAGTGTGGTGATGGCCAGAGGGAAGGAGAGGGGGTTGGGGGTGTGGGCCTCAGACTGGGTGAGGGGAAAATGAGGTTATCTATAATAGTGTCAGAAATAAAGTTAAAAAAACAAGGTATATGTATGCAAAGTCTTGTGACAGTATCAACTTTTAAGTTTTGTGGCATGTGGGAACCTCTTTCACATCCCGCGTGGTCCAGGGTTCTCGTTCAGGGTTCGGGTTCTGGAGGAGGATGCATGCAAATGAAAAGAGAGACTAGAAAAGCATTAATTTGGCGATATTGGGGGGCCAGGCGGGAGCCTTCTCTAGTGGAAAGGACTAGCCCTTGCTCTGGCCTTTTTCTCCCTTTTATTAAAGCTTTGGGACACACCCATAGCCTTTAGGCAGGAAATTACAAGAACAGAAATTTACGTGAAACAAACAGGTAGAGGCTGCTTCATCTAACAATGTTTCAACTACACAGTGAGTGATTAGCTCTGACCTTTCAGAGCAATTAAGGTTGACCAGCCTTCGAGTCTCCTGTCCACATATTTCTATTAGTGAGACAATGTTTGGTTTCCAGCAGTGGCAGATAAGTTTTATGTAACAGACAAGGGAAAGCCCAGTCCTCCTGTAATCAAGTACTTAAAAGCACACCATTTATTTGTTATTTATATAAGAAATATGTAACATTTTGTTGCTGCTAAGCAAAAATTTTTCAAAATACAGAATTTTATCACATAAGTAAAATTCTTCCCCCAACCATCTGTTCCTAATCTCATTCCCCAGAGATAGCCATTGCTAATTAGGAATGGGCTTTCAATGAAAAGAACAAAAGTGCATTAAATCGAGACTGGCCCCTAACTTTGGGTCATGTGGGAAGTAAAAAGAGATGCTATGATGCCATCATTAATTCACCACCATTATTGGCTCGCCCTCGACTTCATGCATAGCACCACAGGGTCAGTTTCCCTGCCTGGCTCCGCAGTGGTTTTGCCCAGATCTTACCCCCATTCTGGTTGAACTCATTCACTCTCCTACGTTGGCTCCTACATGCTACAGTTCCCAGGCCAAGCCTTGCCTCCCTGTTAGACATGTCTCCCTAGATGTGCCATTGGCAACTCAGATACATCCTGAGACTGAAGCCATCCTCAGCCCCCTGCCCCCTCCCCATTTACGCTTCCTCATGCCTCTGTCCAAGGCACTGAGCCAGAAAACCAGAAATTATCCTAGGCTCTCCCCTACCCACACTATTCATCACCAAGCCCCGTGAATTTCCCTTTCTAACCTTCTTTCAAATCCCTGCTGCCTCCCACAGAATTGATTCATAGCCTCATCTCCTCTCGCCCAGACTGCAGCTGTCCTGCCAACTTTATCTCCGCACTACATCTCAAATCAGCTGTCTTCCTCACATTTCCGAAGCCACCAGCTCGTCCCTGCCAGGGATAACCGAACCAGCTGCCAGCAGGTTTCCCTGAGCCCTGTCTTGCTTAACAGAGGAGCCAGGATGAATCCTCCTCATCCTTTTGGCCACAGAATAAATGTCACTCCCTTAAGGGAGACTTCCCTTGCTCACCCATTGAAATGAAGCCCTTGTCCCTCCATATATGCCTGTAACCTGCTGGAATTTCATTGATTGCACTTACTACCATTTATACATATATATTTAACTTGGTTTCTATTTATTTAAACCCAACTCTCTCATTAAATTATAAACTGTTTTTGGTCACTACTATATCAGTAGCAATCCTACACTGTCATATGACATCCAAAAAATATTTGTTGAATGAATGAATGAATGAATAGCATTTTTGACTGGTTTCCCTGTTTTGGCCCATCTACCTGTTACTTCATTCTTAAGCTAGAGAGGACTTTCAAAGATGCATATATGATCTTGTCACTCCGCTGCTTACAAATTTGAGCAAGGAAATTGCAAGAATCAATTCACATTCTTTTATGCTAACCGCTATTTCCCCAGGCTCAGCTCATGCCATTCCGACCGCTGCACTAACCCCACTCCACAACTGCCCTTTCTCCAATGGGCCATGCTCTCTCGGGAATCTGTCTCCTTCTCCTTCCTCAAGGTCCCACTCATCGCGTCCTGCTCTAGAAGCTTCCATCAGTTTTTCAAATACTGCCACCTGGTGCTACTGCTTAGGTCAAATTTAGCCATGAATTTTTTCTTTAAGTGACGATGTTACCCCCTCTAATTTATATATGTCTTGAGGGCAAGAACCACTCATGTTTATATTCCGGTCCTTGCCAGGGTGCTGAGAGAACAGTGGGTGCTCCACTTGATTAATGGGGCAACACTCACAATTAACATGGGGTGCAGCAAAGACAGCAACAGTCAGGACAGACCCGTCAAACAGATGCTGGCTGTAAACCCTGGTCACCCACGTGGACATGTGTTGGCTGAAAATCAGCTGGGGTCTGAGGACTGAGTGAATGAATGAGTGAAACTGATAGCCTTCCTTTCTGTGCTTATTCTCTGCACTTCTCCAAGGACCAACAGCAGCAGAGTGGGGATCGGGTTCTCTCTCTCTCTCTCTCTCTCTCTCTCTCTCTCTCTCTCTCTCTCTCTTTCTCTCTCTCTCTTCTCTCTCTGTCCAGCAACATCACAGTGGCTGCTCAAGAAAGTTCCCACCGCCTGGCAGTCAGCACCAGCCGCCACGCAGCCCTGTCTGCGTGTCTGTTTGGCTGTAATCACAGCATTTGGTGCCATCTGTTTGGAGAGGGTTTCCTGGAAACGCATTCAGGCCCCCACGTAGAGTGACCACAGTTCAGCTGCAGGGATTTCTTGTTTGGGGAGCAATTACCAGAACCTCTTGTAATCTCTATTTTGCCAAGGGGGAAAGAGGTACTGAGAACAAAACAAGTCCGGGACACAGCACCTGCAGCGAATCCACTGATGAAGGAGAGATCGAAGACAAATGCCAGCCCACGTGGGGGCTGGAAACCTCACAGGATGAACTGGAATCAACCTGCCTCTACATAAACGAGGCTCTTCATGGCAGATACTTGCTTTGGGCTGCATCACCAGTGTGTGTGCTTTCTCTCCCTGGGAGTGTGCAGTGTAAACTGGGGTTGGAGTAGCATTTCACCTTCTTCTCTATCTTCTTTTTGCTCATCCCAGCCAACGGTCCTGCTGTGAATGCGGTGCCCTATCCCCACCTCCAGGAAAGCGTTGGTTTTAATCTCCTAGGCCGCAGGCCCACGGATCTTTGTAATCAATGAACACTCCACTCCAGGGCAAGGAGGAGAGGTGTGTTTGTCATACGCTGACAAATAGCCAGTAGCCACGCATGGCGTCAGAGGGTGGCAAGTGATATATCTGATGTTTGATGTATGTCACAGCAGAGATGCCAAGCCAAACCACATAAATTTAAAATGGGATTCTGTAATAAACTCATGAGATTGCTAGTAATTCAGAGAATGCTAGCCCAGTGAGCTGGATAGTGGTGCGGTGTGATGAGTTAACATCTCAGTGTCTGACCTTCTGCAATCCAATTTGACGCCTGAATTGGATTTGATCCACTTGGCAGGAAGGAGAGAAGGCTGAATAGAGATGGGGAGTAGAAAACTTAGGCCTTGCTCAGTCTGCTTAGGCCACGGTCCTTTGCATCTAATGCTATCTTCCCAGCGATTCACAGAATCCACACATCAAGCAGGCATCGTCACCCCCAGTTTACAGACTGATAACGTGGTCTCCTGAAGGTTGGGGAACAGCAGGTGGCGTGGACACTGGGACTGCGGGTCCCCAGTGCTCTGCCCCAAACTTTTTTCCACTGAAGCATGTTGCTTCTTAATGAAAGGGGTACAGGTCTTTTAAAATAGTAAAAATAGCAACAGCAACTAACAGTCATAGCATCTCCGTGCTCAGCATTGTTCTAAAACTCCATGTATTAACTCTCTTAAGCTTGTCAACAAACTGTACACCAGATTCTACCTTACACCCATTCTCCAGTTGAGCAAACTGAGACGCCAATAGGTTATTCAACGTATGAGTGTCAGTAAGTGGTAGGACTTTGAAACTATGCATGTTGGCTCCTGGGCCTAGGCTCTGCCTATGACATCATAGACCCTTAAATACAAATTGGTGCTAGACATCACAGTTTCAAGTTCTATCAATCCTACTTATTTCAGGATTCCCTGGTACCATTTCCCAGAATGAGCCCTGGGCACTGACCCCTGACTATTTGAAGTCAAACCGTGTAGTTGTTGTGATTGCCCACGTGGCCCCAGGAAGAGGAACTAGGACTCTTCCGGTCTTGGTTCTGGCCACCTATAAGGGTGACCTTTGGGAAGGATGCTTCGATCAAATAGAAAGAATGAGGACATTCTTTGGAGACAAGCCATGAGAACTTAGGGATAATAATTGCAACTTATTTTGCTTCTGCCTAGCTGAGGAACCGTGAGATGTCTATTCTAATTTTATTTTTCATGTTTATTGAGGAGATGTCCCTCCCACAACCTCCCCAGCAGGGCGTTATTTCTTCCAACCCTTCTAATTCCCGGCTGGGGGACTGGAGGGAGCCCTGGGTTGAGCTGTGTGCTTGTTATCCGGGATTTAATAGCCACCTGTGTCCAACAACTTGCTGGTGCTCCTCCAACATGAGTCTAAGGAGAGCAGGGAACAGAGCGTTCTTTGGGCTAAAATAAATAAATACAAAGACAATGTGTGGGAAGTGTGTCGAAGGAGTTGAGGAAGGGAGAGTGTCGGGTGTGTTATGCGGCCTCCTGGAGAGGTAAACAAGGCCCCAGAGGCATGAATGCCTCCTCTGCCCTGCCAGAGCCCACAGCTTCAGAAACTTCTCAACTGCTCATTCTGATAGGAGGTGGCGCTAGAAATACACATTCTGTTCCGTTTCATTGTGTGCTGATCTCAGATTTCAAAATAGAATCAAGACATGGGGTTGAGGGCTATTTGCAGGTGCCAGGAGCAGTCTGAGAGAGGAGGCTGGCCCAGAGGTGCCCTCTGACACTGCTGTGGTTTATGGCGATGAGCCAGCTGGGCTGTGGAGATCGGTATTCAAGGATTCCTCACCAGCATACGGGCCTTGCCGCCCTGAGTCAGGTACAGTGTTTAAGTGACTAAAGAGTCAGTGTCCATGACAGTACTTAGTATTTAGTAATGACCTTGGTGTGTAGTATTAGGCTGGATGGAAAGAGATTTTGGAGCTGGAGAGGCTATCTGGAGCAATAAAATCATACTTCATTGCCTCCCTGTTGATTATATTTTCAGTTCAGAAATTAAAGTGCAAAACCCTAAGTTGTTTATTGTTCATGCTAATTTCCCAACTTGCTCCTAAAGGACTTTCTCTTAACTCTTATTTCCATTTAAAATCAATAGATAGCTAAAATGCTGCCCACGGCCACTGAGAGACAGGGAGCAAGTGGATACAAACACACGAATTACATCCAGAAATGATGATGATGTCCCCAAGATGTGACCATCTATACCTCACAGATGAGCCCCTTAATTGCCAGGGCTTGAGAAAGAACGAAGCTCTTCAGGCCTGTCGGGCCTCCCTCTGTACTGCGCAGAACACCATGGCTGAGGTGTCCAACTTAACCACTCCTGAAGGTCCTCAGGCTTGTTAATCGGGACAAGGAGATTTTCGTTTTCTAGAATGGTTGCTGATGAGTTAGCTAATGCATTATCTGTGATTGGTTTGCCTATAAAGAGCTGATTACCTCCCCAGTCTGCGACAGTTGGGGTCCTTGAACTTCAGGACAAATCAGAAGGGCCACTGCCTCTTCATTGAAGTGTTTAGTCCATTTACATTTAATATTCTTTTTTGAAGTGATAGAATTTAGGTGCTTTGAAGTGATAGAATTTACTATGCTTTCTGCTTGTCCCATCTGTTTTGTGGATACTCTGTGTCTTCTTTTTTGTTGTTGTTGGTATTCATTGAATACTTATTAGAATTCTCTGTATAATGGTCATGAATGCCATCCCTGATTCCCTGTCATCCTCATTGTCTCTGGTTTCCTGATTCTTGCAATTCTTTAGCTTGAGCCAGAAAGTAAATCAGATTCCCAGCATTGGGAGGTGGGGTGATTTACACTTTATGTAAGTGATCTAATATATTCTGCTTGTCAGCCTGAGAAATACCAGAGCGCCTGCTATGTTCCATGCACACACGATCACACAGGATGCTTTCCTCAAATCAATTAATTCAGGATCTTGGGCCTGGGCTCAGACAGTGGGTATTTTGTAAAGCTCTCCAAGTTATGTCAATGCACAACCAGGGTTCATGCCCGGTGAGTTCATGAGTCTGGATTCTCAGTAGAGGCTACCACACCCCAGAGTTCATCTCATTTCTGATTTCTTCCCCCATCTCCTTTTCCTTTTTTCTCATTCATCCCAACTTTCTCTAGAGACTTCCCTTCGAGGAGCACAGGGTAGAGTACCTACAGTCATGGTTTTTAACTTGGACAATCCCCTCACCACTCAGGGGACATTTGCCAATTTCTGGAGGCATTTTTTGGTTGTCAATCATGGGGAAGAAGTGGATAAAAGCCAGGGGTGCTGCTAAATGTATTACAATGAATCCAGATAGCCCCCCTCTCACAACAAAGAATTATTTCAGGCCAAAAGTTAGTAGTGTCAAGGTTGAGAAACCTTGGTCTACAGGGAAGTACAATGGGCTACAGGATCTATGGCCTATGGCTTCTCACCCTGGACACAGCTAAGGGCCAGAGGCGATTGTGCTGAAACCTCGAGCTCCACTCCAATGCCCCAGTTGCTAACTATGACCACTGGACCCCATTTGCAAAGAGTTTTCTCACACCCCAGGTTGGCTAGCCGACCTGCTCTTATCAAAAGAAACCAGATATGAGGAAGGGCTAAGAGCATGAAAAAACTAAAATTCCTAAGAGATCAAGAATGGCAAAAAAAAAAAAAGAAGAAGAAGAAGAAGAAGAAGAAGAAGAAGAAGAAGAAGAAGAAGAAAAAGAAAAAGAAAAAAAGGAAAGAGAGAGTGGATGTTATTTACAAAGTTCATAAACCCAGCAGGTACACTGAAGCTATGCAAGACCATTAGCCCATGAAAAATTAATTCTAGTTTGCATTCAGTAGTAACTGACATGAAGAAAAAAAAAGAAGAAAAAAAAAAAGATGAGCAATTTCCAATGGTGTCATCCTGGCCAAGGCCAGTTGTTTGACTATCTGGGGGAAGGCACTGTCAATCACTGAGTCTGCGAAGCAGAAAAACAGTAATTTCAGAGAGCTTGCAAATCACCCGAACAGCAGCCTGCTTTCGGTTCTTTTTTTTTTTTTTCCATTTAAAAGCATTTGAGAATCAGCTAGATGGAAAGCACTCCTCTGAAAATCTGAAGATAGGAGGTTTATTGGTTTTCTTCAGACCCAAAGAGGGAAAATAAGGTTGTGGCCACAAAGAAAATGAAGTGTGCATTTCTCTCACTCTACATCTAATGAATGGAACAGTCAGAGAGTCAACCTCCACTGAGAAGAGGAAAATGAGCTGGGCATCACTTGATTTACGGCTGTGCGTAGTGGGTGCCAGAGTCAGAGAAAAGAGCTCTGATTCCTCAACAAATAAAAATACCTGCCTTTTAGCGAAAATGTTTATGTCTGTTAACACAGGCTGAAATTACTACCACGAAGGCAGAACCTTTTTTTTTTTTTTTCAAAACAACCATGAGCATCCAATTGCCACACGGAGTTTGGAAATCAGCAGGAAAAAAGAAACTCCGGTTCTATTTTGAGCCAGGACCTTTCCGGTTTGACAAGTGTTAGCAGGAGCCAGCGAATGTTTGACCAGGAGCACGGTGGTTAAGGTGTCACCGTTTGAGTTAGAGTGCGAGCTCCTGCCAATAAAGAAAATTTTACAGCCGAGTCAGAGACTCCTTCGCGCTCTTTTTATCTCCATGACGGAGCGCACCTAAGGGAGAACTCTGAGTCAGAAGCCACTGCGAGTGTGCTGCGTTTCTCTGTCCAAGTGCTGGTTTCACTTCCGAAAGCTTTTTGTTCTCATTCCATCTTACCACAGTCCATTTGTTCTTGAGACTACAAAAGAAAAGGTATTGAATATCGGTTTGGTGGTAAAAATATCCATGATTCTGCACACGTGTAACCATCATACAGCTAAAATCAGGGGAAGTAACTGCATCCTATTGATGGCCCTGACCTTGACTGATTCTAGGTGTCTCTAGGTCAAAAGAAACAGGCCCGAGAATTTCCAGATTCTTAATCTAAAATTCAAACTGAGCATTTCTTTCTCAGATCCCCATTGGTCAAGGGGGCAAGGGAGCAGAGAGGGTACTGAGGATGGGTTCTTCCAAACCAGTGGTTCTCAACCTGTGGGTCGCGACCCTTTTGGGAGTCGAATGACATTTTTCACAGGGGTCACCTAAGACCATAGGAAAACACAGGTATTTACATTATAATTCATAACAATAGCAAAATTACAGTTATGAAGTATGGTTGGGGTTCACCACAACATGAGGAACTGTATTAAAGGGTAGAGGCATTAGAAAGATTGAGAACCACTGTTCCAAACCAACATAAAACCTGACATGAGCCCTGGCCAGCTGGCTCAGTTGGTCGGAGCTTTATTCTTTACACTAAAGAGTCCCGGGTTTGATTCTCAGTCAGGGCACATACCCAGGTGTGGGTTCCATCTCCAGTCTGGGCCTATATGTGAGGCAACTAATCGATGTTTCTCTCACATATTGATCTTTCTCTCTCTCTCCCTTCCCCTCTCTCTAAAATAAATTTAAAAACATCCCCCAGTGACGATTAAAACAAAACCTGACATGGGATGATGAGTCACATTCTGGAAAGTGTTTTCTGGAATTGGCTGTCTACTCTGTGAAGAAGCTTCACAACCAAATGAAATCAATCTGATCCATGGGAAGGTCAAATCCAGACTTAGGCATCTATAGGGTTTAGATGGATATTTCTTTCATGGGTAGATGGAAGTAGTGTTGGATGAACAAAAACATAAGCTGATGGATGGGCCAATGGATACATGAAAGAACAGGGAGATAGCTAAATGAGTGGATAGCTGTGGATAGGGACATAGATGGGCAATTGATGGTTACATGGCTAAGGGAACACAGAAAGGAGTGCTTAATACTATCTGGCAGGAAGCAATAGAGAAGTTGTCAAGATAAAGCCATTAAATGTTATCAGAAGGAGATCCTGAGCAGAGAGAAAGGCTCGGAGCTTTTGAAGAGGGACCAATATGAGAAAAAGTGGAGCTGAAGATGTTTCAAAGACTGATGAGTGCTCCAGAGTGGCAAAGGATAAGGGTAATGGGAGATGAGAGTTTGTACAGGAAAGGAGGAATTGCCAGTCACTCCATCACTATGTATTGCTTTTACCCCTCCCCGCATCCATATTGTCACTGGAATACTGCCCCACTGGAGTTTGCATTTGGAGGAAACCTTTGCCTACATCAATTTATGTTTGAGTGGTTGGGGTTGCAAATTAATTCACAAAAGACAGATTAACCAAGGAGAAACGTAATGTGCATGCAGGGGCACTCTAGGAGGAGTGGCCCCTGACCAGCCAGGAGTATCGGGTTATAAGCCAGTTTAATGGGACTCAGCTTTAGAGGGAAAGATGGAAGGTTCTGAAAAGGCCTGTAAAGGTCAAGAAGAGTTGCATGGTCTGGGCTCCTTGCTGGCTGAAATTCGTCTCCACTCAGAGAATGCTGAGAGAATTTAAGATTTCAACTGTTGAGTCATCAGGATTTTGTTATCAGAACTGCCCTATGCCAGACACTTTATTTCTCCTCATTTCTAGCTGTCTCTAGGTCAGTACCTCAGGGGTATCCAGAAAGTGCGATTGATGGGTTCCTTGGAATGTTCCCATAACAAACAGCAAACCCACCATTGTCAGCAGGCAAGTGACTACAAATTATTCCAATTGCTCCCCAAAACTAGACTGGGGGATGGTATTTTTATACTGCACACTTGTTAGAAGTCACTAAATAAGAAGATACTGGGGTGGCAATATATTTTTTTTCAACTTTCAAGTCTCAGGTCATTCCTTCCCATTCTGCCAGAAACCTCAGGGAAGAACATCTGTCGAGAGCAAGTGACAAAAGTCCCCAAACAACTGGATGTCCTTCCATATTGTCTCACTTAACCTGCGACTCAACAGCTTTTCCGAGACTATCGGCCAGCACAGGCAGTTGTCACATTATGCTGACGGCACATGACACCAATCCTGTTTAGCATCTTTGAAAAGGAGGTCTCATCCTGCAGGTGTGATGGTTTGTCTCTTCCGAAGACGCAGCTTTGTGAAGCCTGGAGATGGTGGTGTTGGCCTGTATCCTCATATTCCCACACCTTCCCTGCTCGCAGGCTTGTTTCCAAAAGGGAGGAGAATTCCATCTCCAGCTAAAAAAAAAAAAAGTTCCAACTCAAACCCGAGTTATCTTCTCCTCACCCTGGTCATGCCCCACCTCCATCCCATGTGAAAGGGGATCTCTTTTCTGATCCACACATTTGGAAACATGAAGCAAGTGGTGAGGGCAATTCTCAGTCATCTGACACCAAAATGTTAGAGGCAAAAGACCAGCAGGCATCCAAACTGGGGCTTTGGCTCCCCTGAAGACATCTGACCTTCCTCTGCTTCTCTTCTCCGTGACCCAAAGCACGTGACTCCCAGTTGCCTCCACTAAACTCCGATTCCATGCCCACCATTCCCTTCATCAAAGATGAAATATTTATGGATCAACCGCTTTGAGTAAGAGCAGGCCTTGACCTCCTGCAGAGCTGCGCTTCCAGCTCGAGAGACAAGGCAAAGTACCTTTGAAATATTTAGTAATGATACAAAGACCAAAACAGGTGATTTCGAGATAATAGCCGCCGTTGGTCAGAGAGGAGATCAATAAGGCTGACAGGATTAGGAGAGGCTTTCTCACAGATATCAGACAGGGAATTCACTTTCTAGAGACCAAAAGCAGGGGAAGGCCTTGGAGGGAGAGGCACACAGAACAAGCCAAGATGAAAACGAGCAGATGATGTTTTTCAAACTGGCTTGGAGAATCTTGAGCCAGAGAGACATATGCTGGGACACCATAGGAGGAGAAATGCTGTGGAACAGTCCGACACCCATTGGAAGAGTCACCTGACTTCTGACAGAGGCCCACCCTCATTTCTCTCAGGCAGAACCTCTCCCAGGACATTCTACCCTAAAGCGGTTTCTGGCTTATCTCCTCCAAACATCTTGAAAAGGATCGGAGAATCTAATTAAGATTAACTTAAGCACAGAAGGGAACAAGAATTCAAAACAACTCTTTAGGCATATCCTGATCAAAGCAGAATTATCCTAAAGGTACAAATTTGCTGCAAGGCACTCAGATGAGAGAACGGTCACATTCTTTCTTTTTCCTAAATCAAATTACATCTAGTTAAACAGAACAGGGAGTCTAGAAATAGACCTACAGATGTTTCAAAGACTGATGAGTACTCCACAGTGGCAAAGGATAAGGGTAATGGGAGATGAGAGTTTGGCAATTTCTCCTTTCCTGCACAAACTCTCAACGTCAGAAGTAACATTACAGTCATAAGGAAAAGGTGGTCCTTTTAGTAAGTGGAACAGGGTCAGTTGAATACTTATATTTTCAAAACTGACTCTCATCCTCTCGAATCATACACAAGAGCTGATTCCACTTACATACCTAGAAGATCACATCACGGGATATCTGTCTGACCTTGGAACAGGCAAAGATTTAATAAAATAATACAGCAGCACAGTACAGTGAAGAAAAGTTTGATAAACTGGAATTGATGAAACTTAAAAACTTTTAATTAAAAGGCACCATTAAGAGAGTGAATATGGACTCCCACAGAGTGGGAGTTAATTTTCAATGCATATCCTATATAATAAAAGGCTAATATGCAAATAGAACAGCAGAACAACCAAACAACCAGTTGTTATGACATGCGCTGACCAGGGGGTGTGCACAGAACATGGTGGGCATTTGCCGTGGCAGGATGGTTGAGCAGGTGGGCAGAGGTGCCAGACCAAGGCAGGACATTGACGCTGTCATCAGGACTAGCTTCTGGTTGTTACTGAAGATTCTTTGCTCCTGCATGCCACAGTCCCACCTGGCACTTGTACCTGCTGCTGGCACCAACCCTGCTTGCATCCACTACTGGTGCCAGAGTTGCTGCTCGAACCCACTTCCCATGCCCACCGCCAGCCCCAATCACTGGGCACCATCAGCGGGCCCAAGAGGCAGCTGCCGACCCCATTCGCCCCTCAGGGCTTCTCCACCTCCTCCTGCTCCTGAAGGGAGATCGGAGTTAGCAGCTGCCTCTTGCACCCACTGCCAGTGCGGGCCCTGCTCACACCTGCAGCCAGCACCACTCCTAATTGCTTGGCACCATCAGTGAGTGTGAGCATGGGTGTGAGCGTGGCTGGTGCCATCAGCGTGTGGGAGAAATGGTAGCAGGAGTGGAGCTACTGGCAGACAGGGGACCAGGGGGCCTCGGTGGGAGGGGCCAGGCAATGGTACGGAGGATGGGCCAAGACCCGCCCCTGTGCCTACTGCAGCCTCCTGGCCCACAGTTTTTTTCAGGGTGCATGAATTGGTGCACTAGGCCCCTAGTAGATAATAAAGAAGTTGGGTCCAGAATATGTAAAGAACATCTTCAAACCAGTAAGAACAAGATAGGCAAACCAACAGCACAATAAGAAAAGCATGTGAACAGGTAACTCATTCATTGAGAAGATAACCAAATGGTCAGTAAACATGTGAAGATTCACTCAAATACATTAATGATCAGGGAAATGCTAACTGAAAGTACAATGAAATAAATACTGCCATGCACCCATCAGAATGGCTAACAGAGAAAAGTGCCAAGTGTTGGCTAGAATATGCAACAGCTGGACTCTCACACAGTGCTGGGAGGTGGGTGAATTTATACAACTCCTTCTGAAAACTACTGGATACCATTTACTAAGGGTGACCATATACAAACCCCATGACCCAACACTTCCCATTACTCCAAGTATTTACCAAAAAGAAATGAAAATGTGCTCACACAAAGACATATATTCAAATTTTTATAGCAGCTTTATTCATAATAGTAAAAACCCAGAAACAATCAAATGTCTACCAAGAGGGGGAAAAATTAACAAATTGTAATATATTGCTATAATGGAATGTTACTCAGCAACTAACTACTGATACATATAAAGAAATACACATATAAAGATGTAGATTACATTGCAAGGAAAATTCTGGAACTAATTTAAATGCATATATATATTTTTTTTTAATGTTTATACAAATTATGGTACATCCATTCAATGGAATACTACACAACAGTTAAAAAAATAAGATAAAATTGGATGTGTTGACAAGGAAAGAGTTCCAAGATAAAATAACTCAAAAGTTCAAGAACAACATGTATAGAGTTTTCCATTCATGTTAAAAATATACACTTCATATGTGAAACTTTCTGGAAGGGCACCCGAAAAACAGGTAACTATGGTTAGCTCTGGGGAAGGGTCGGGGGCTGGTGTGAGATGGCAAACTGGCCAACAAAGCCAACCTAGTCTGGAGTGAAAGGCCCTCACTTTCCCTGGCACACCTCTTGCATTGGTTAAATTTTTTTTATCATAAACATATGATTTTCTTAGATTAAGAGATTTGATTAAATAAAATACAATGTTCTCTATAATTCCCTTTTTAATTAAAAAAAAGAACATAGTGGTAATCTTGGTCAAGCTTAATAATTGGAGTTCTAAGATGTGGTAAACAGCATAATAACCTCAGGACCTGTGACTATCATCTCTATGAAAAATGTGACTTTGCAGATGGAAGTTAAGGCTCTTGAGATGGAGTATTCCCGGGAATAGCTGAGAGAGATCTAAGGGTAAGCACAGTGTCCTTGTCAGAGGAAGGCAGAGAAGGAGAAAGCAAGGTAGCGACAGACAGCAGGACTGGAGCGATGTGCTTTCCAGATGGAGACAGGAGCCACGAGGCCACAGGCAGAGGGGACAGAGGTGGCCACCGGAAACGGAAAAGGCAAAGAAACAAATTCTCCCCCACAGAATTCTTGGAGAGGTCCCGCCCACACTTGATCACAACCTGCCGAGACGCATTTTGGACTTCTGGCTGCTGCATCTGTAAGAGAATAAATTTGCATCATTTTAAATCACCATGTGTGTGGTAATTTGTTACAACATTCACAGGAGATCTTACCTAATAATAGAGAAACGTGTAAATTGACTGTACCTCCACTATGCCCACAGCCAGAGTGAGTATGCAAATTAACCCAACAAAGATGACGGTTAATTTGCATACATACCTGGGTCCCAGGAAGCCCCTTGGCACCCAGGTCACTCCCAGCTGGCCATCGAAGGGGCAGGAAAATGTGCCCCTTTCCCAAGCCTAAAGCCTGGGGCAGAGTCTTTAGGCTTGGGCAGGGGCCAAGCCTGGGATCAGAGGGAAGGAGAAAAAAAATCAATGGAAACATATTCTCAGGAGATGATAAAAAGAAAAATAAAGAAAGAAATGTCATATTCTTATGAAAGACATATCTTGAAAATGCCTAAAGAAAGTTGTCATTTTTTCATGGTGAAGGGACTGAAATTTGGTTGATGAAAACACCTTGGCAGCTGTGGTGATTGTCAGTGGCTGCAGCAGCGGGGTGATGGGGTTGGCGTCTTCCCCTGATTAGCCTGATCATCTCCCACAAAAGGAGGCCAGACTGAGGCTTAGGTCTGCTCCCAAAGGGGAGCAGGCCTAAGCCATCAGTAGGACATCCCTGAGGGCTCCCAGTAAGTGAGAGGGGGCAGGCTGAGCTGAGGGACCCCTCCCCAATGACGAATTTCATGCACTGGACCCCTAATTAACACATAAGATTTTTTTAAGTGCTAGACAGGAATAAGTCCAATCTCCCTAGACATGGCTTTGTTGGCAAAGCCTCACCACACAGAGACTCTGAGCATCTGATGTAAACCAGATTCACGGGCCTGACTACTGCAAGATCACGCCACCCATCCCTCCATGATGGAAATTTTATTTCTATGGCCCATTACCTTCACCACTGACATTTACTGACTCTGGGGACGAAATTTTGGAATTCAAAGACTGAATTCTGCAGTGAATACAATTACTCTGCTTGGAAAACAATCCAACACGGGTTCATAAATCAATACATACATACTAACACAGGCTCACACCTTGGCCAAGGTCTGTGACAGTTATGGTTATTAACCATTGTGGGTCTTAATGAGGTTATTTTTTAATATCAACTAAAATCACATCTGTGTTCAGACTGAGATCTTCTTGTTTTATTACTATTTTCACTACAAATTAATTAGAAATACATGACAAGTCTTCAAATATGTGAGAATTAAGCAGTTGTATTAATTACTAAAATTACTCTCCATTTGATAGTATAAATCAATTTGAGGTGTATTAATCATTGTCCAGTTTGTGATACTAACCTTAGGTGACCTTTCACCCTAACATAAAGTTGTCCAGAGATGCCATACTTATGTACATTTATTCAAAACATTTTCTCAGGTATATAGGTATGGGGGTCGGGGAGGTGAAGGCATAGACATGTTAAGATTATCCCACCAACTTAGTTTGCAGATTCTCTTTTTAAAGTACTATGTTTTAATCTCTCTTGTTAAAAAGTTGAATCTAGGAAAGGGATAGGCTTAAAAAAATAAACTTTCTAATGAATGTTTACCGTTTTCCCAGTGTTTAATTTTCAAGTTATTTCCCTTTTCCTCTCCCTCTCCCTCTCCCTCTCCCTCTCCCTCTTCCTCTCCCTCTCCCTCTCCCTCTCCCTTCTCTCTCTCCCTCTCCCTCTCCCTTCTCCCTTTCCCTCTCCTCTCCTCTCCTCTCCTCTCCTCTCCTCTCCTCTCCTCTCC
>JAAGEH010002531.1:70366311-70454335 GCA_011751065.1 Lasiurus cinereus
TCCTCTCCTCTCCTCTCCTCTCCTCTCCTCTCCTCTCCTCTCCTCTCTTCTCTCTCTCTCTCTCTCTCTCTCTCTCTCTCTCTCTCTCTCTCTCCCTCCCTCCCTTCTCCCTCTTCTTCTCCCTCTCCCTCTTCTCTTTCTCTCTTTCCCTCTTCCTCTCTCTTTTTCTGTCTCTCCCCGTCTTGCCTCTCATGGGTATTTTAGTATTTTAGTCTTTTCACATTTGTCTGTAAAGGAGTGAGGACATGCAGAATTCTGGGGCATCCTCTCTTGAATGGTTCTGGTTTTTATAAAAAGGAAGCAGAGAAGTGTGTGTAAGGTAGGGTTACAGAGGGAGAAATTTGTCAATAAATTCACTCCACCCGCACTTATGACATCTACCATGAGGATCAGAATGTGTGTGTGTTGACAAGGTGTGTGGGAGAGTTGTCATTTTAGTGCAGCTTCCACAGGCAAAACTAAGTTCCTTCTCCCACATCCTTCACCCTCTTGGGTCTTTCTTGTTCTTGCCCCCAGCTCAAGACCTCTAGACTCTGGCTAAATCCCCATCCAGAGCCCTCTGCATTTTCAGCTCCCCATCTCCGACTGCAGGCAGGATGGATGAGGTCACAAAACAACAGCACTTGTATCCGGCCTGGGAAGACCGTCTGCTTAACATGCTCCAAGAAGCTCTTGTTGACTCTATTTTTGACAGGGAGACGCATTTTTAAAATAGCTCCCTAACGTAGAGGGTTATACAAAGGAGGAAGAGGAGGAGGAGAAGAAACTGAATTGGGGATAAAGCTGTGTTGAGATGAAGAGTTGTTGTTAATGTCAACTCCCGTCCGCTAACCCAATTCAGCTGGGCATTGCTTGGGGTGCGAGTAGAGGGAATCCCATGTACAGTGGGGGGATTTCCCCAGCATCCCTGAACTGCTGACCCTGGACACCTCCTCAGCAGAGGTCATCAAAATAACCACCACCCTCTGATCTGGCTGTGGTCTGTACCCCCACTCCTCACACCCAGCCACACACCCAGCTCTTTCCCAATGACAGACTCAGAGATATCATTTCAGTCCCACTTCCAAGAAGACCACAGTTTTGAAGCCTCCCTTTCCCCCAAAGCTTTCCTTTTCCTTTCCTGTCCCCAGCCCTAACGTCTTTGTTCATGCGCTTGTCTCACGATGATACCTGTCATTTATTAAGCTCTGATTATACGCTCGTTACATGCCAGAGCAATATCTCTTTCCTTTTCGGCACGGAAGACATAATTATCTCCTTTTTGCACCTGAGGAAACTGAGATTCATGGGATTACATTTGCCCGAAGTCAGACAGTTTGCAATTGGAGGGCCAGCACCTGTTCTCTCCTGAAACTGGGGCTGTTAACAGCCTTGCCTCCAGCAGGTGAGCCGTGGCCCGGAATGGCTGGCATGGAAGAGCTTGTACTGCCAGTAGATTTTTTAAATTTTTATAGAACTTTTGCAAGTTCTGAATTCACACTAAACATCCAGCAAATTATAAAGCTGCCGTCAAATTCAAGATAGAAAGGGAGGGCCTTTCTGCCAAGAGATTTGAGAAGCTCTCCAGAGACCTAAGCCTCTTCTCACGCCAGCGCTCACCCAGGAGAAGGCCAAGTTCAATTCCAAGGCCAAGTCCAATTCCAACGCCAAGACTGTGAAGCACAATGGCAAGAAGCCAGACGACTTCGAGTCTGGCATCTCCCAGGTGTTGCTGGAGCTGGAGATGAACTCAGCACGCAAGGCCCAGTTTTGGGGGCTGAACATCACAACGGCCCAGGAAATTGAAACTGGGGATGGTCGCAAAGCTATTATGATCTTTGTTCCGGTTCCTCAACTCAAGTCTTTCCAGAAAATTCAAGTCCGGCTGGTGCTCAAGCTGAAGAACATACTCAGTGAGAAGCACCTGGTCTTGATCACTCAGAGGAAAATTCTACCTGTGCCAACTGGCAAAGAGCCGGAGAAAGAATAAGCAAAAGCATCTGAGGAGCCGAACTCTGACCACTGTGCACACCATCCCAGAGGACTTGGTTTTCCCGGGTGAAATTGTGGGCAAGGGAATCCAGGCGAAGCTGGGCGCAGCCGGCTCATACAGGTGCATTTGGACAAAGTTCAGCAGAACAACACGGAGCACAAGGTTAATACTTTTTCTGGGGCCTCTAAGAAGCTCACTGGCAAGGATGCTAATTTTGAATCCCCAGGTTTGGTGGTAAAGAGAACTGACTAAATAAAATATCGTTCTCAATAAAATAAATAAATAAGCTAGGAAGGGAGGGAAAAGGGGAGGAGGAGAGGGAGTTAGAGGAAGCATGGAGTTTAGAGTAATTGTTATTTTAAACCCAGGGAAATTGTGTAAAGGGCCGGAGTTTCTACCCACCTTGCCTTAAAATGGATCACTAATTCTGATGATCATTCCTCGTAATACACTGAATAAAAAGAGAATCATCTGTTGTAGGCTCCCCGTTGACCTTACCTCTCTGAAGCAGGACTGTCAGCGCTCCGGAGGATCTGTTTTTTATGGCTCATTGAGCCTGGGGCAAACGGACCACAGCTGAGGAGGCCAGTAAATCAAGCAGTGGCCGGCCTGCACCCGCCTGGCACAGCGGCCAGGGTGTTATGTAAGTGCTGGTGGGCTCCGGGAGGACCAGAGGCCTCTCTCTGATTCTGGCCCCTGATCTCCAAGGGCCAGTGCCAAACGGTAAAATAACCAGGAGAGAAGTTTCTGACTTACCACTATGTCTTCTATAACCACAGAATGGAAAAGGCTGTTTTGAAGAAATTGGGGGGTTTTCTTAAGGGGGGTTTAGGAGGTGGGATTATAAAACACAGAACTCTGATAGAAAGCGGAGTGGTAACATACAGCTCTGAAAATCTCCAGGGGACCAAGTGAAAGCCTTGAATCAAAGAAAGAAAAAGGAATGTTTTGTCCCGGAGATATTTAAGCATCTTTCCTTTGGCACCACCCACTCTCTCCTCACTGGAGCCACACCCAGGCCACTGCTGAGCAAGGGGAGGGTGAGTGATACTGAGAAAGCTCTCTCCTGACCTGTTTGCAAAGACAGTTATAAACTGAAAACATGATATAATTGTTAGCAGAGCAAAAGACTTCACAAAGTATTTTCACACGCAGTATGAATTCATTTGACATGGTACTTACGATTTCTGATGCACGCAGCTGCTGTGGCCCCTCCCAGAATTCCTGTTCTGATATGTTCTGTCTGAGGTGGGACATCCTGAGCCAAGGATTCAGGCCCAGTGAGTCCCTGAGGTGGGCTTGGTGTGGGCAGGGCTGATCAGGGAGAAGCAGAGGGCAGCAAGCAAAGGCACAATTTCAGGTGAAGTCTCAAATTCAACATGATCCCAAGAGGGGCTCTGGAGCGCACATTCTGCCTCAGGATCAGCCCCACCTTTCAGCAAAGGTGACTGGTTTTTGTATGAGGGGGCCATCCTTGTGGGAGGTGAGGGCAGCTTTCACATCCAGGAAGGCACATCTTTGTTTAGAGACAAGAAAGGCAGGCACCAGGGGACAATTGTCTGAAGGTCACTGAGAAGCCGTAGCTGTGAAGTGTGAGATTGCTGACAATGGCATCATGAGCTGGGTGAAGGTCCACCCTCCTGTGGAACTCCTGCTCAGCCTTCAAAAACCTGTCCTGCCGAGACCGGTTTGGCTCAGTGGATAGAGCGTCAGCTTGAGGGCTGAGGGGTCCCGGGTTCAATTCTGGTTGGGGGCATGTGCCTTGCTTGAGGGCACATCTCCACTGTGGGGCATGTAGGAGGCGGCTGATCGATGTCTCTCTCTCATCCATGTTTCTGACTTTCTATCTCTCTCCCTTCCTCTCTGTAAAAAATCAATAAAATATATTTTTAAAAAAAACCATCCAGGTGCTAGTGACACATTCTCTCTGAGCTGGTAACCCAACTAAGGAACTGCTTCTTTCATTGTCCTACTTCGGCTGGCATAGCCTTCTAGAGTAGCATTTGTCGTTACACGTAGAGAACTCTTTCCCCAAGAGCCAACAGGCTCCTTATTAATAAGTTTAATCCCAGGAAACAATTTTTTTTTCTTTAATTTCAGAGAGGAAGGGAGAGGGAGAGAGAGAGAGAGAGAAATATCAATGATGAGAGAGAAGTGTTGATTGGCTACACACTTCCTACTGGGGTTGAGTCCACAACCCAGACATGTGTCCCATCCTAGAATCAAACCAATCATAAGTCGATGCTCAATCATTGAGCTACACCAGCCGGCCCCAGGGAACAGACAGTAATGCATTTCTCCAGGATCCTAATTATCCTCAGGGAGGCAAAGGGGGAAAGCTAGCCCACCAGCTGTGGTTTACTAATGTAGTGTCAAATGACTGCCAGCTACAGTAAAGTTTGTGTGCCAACTCATCCTTCTGAAGTCACAGAGGGAACCATATGAACAAATCTCTTAGAAAACTTGATTTCAAATACCAAAGAACATTGTTCAGAGAATAACACATTATGTATCAGGAATCTTATAAAGTTTCTCCAGAAATTGGGCTTTTCTTATTGTTATAGCTGATTGTGTAGTGATAGTGGGAATGCTCTAGGGATGTTGAGGTTTTCTAAAGAATTTGAAACAGGGAAGATTAAAGGAATATCATGGTCAAGAAAATTCTCTCACTTTCTCCTCGAATTTAGGTGTATAGTCTACTGATGTTCAAAGAGAAACACATTTAGCAAATAATCCTGGGCTATGAAGAATTTCTTTTCAATTATACCAGGCAGGTTCACCAATGTGTGTTACAAGACACAGGGGGGGAAAAAAGATCAATTCTACTGCTGAGAGAGAATCTGGGTCAATTTTATAGATTCGTGCTCACATGAAATCCACATAGGTATAAATTTTGGGAAATATTAGTTAAAAGAAAAATCATGCCAATTATCAAAATAAGTTAAATTGCTATCTGTTTGCAGTTCGGTAAGTAGAAAGTATCCCAGATCTTTACCCAAATCAATTTATTTGGTATTTATGGAGTTGCCATGAGATTCTAGTAGTAATATATATACTTATTCACAACATAATAAGCTTCTTTTATCTATTATTTTTGTTTATTGTTTACATTGTTGGATCAGATTACTTCAGTTTTTCATGGATCAATACTGAAGAATCTCAATAATTTAGAATTATATAAGAACAACAAATGGATTCATTAAAAAGAACTTAATTCAGTTGGAATGAACTGTTTATTGTTGAGAAAAATACGAATAGCTCTATACAGCAAAATACAAATCATATAAACCATTATATCCACAGTGTAAATTTGGCATTCATTACAAATTACATCTTTCTAAAGCATCTCTAAGACTCTGGCCTGGAGGAATAAGGGTAGTCTTACACAAGAGTGCCCCTCAGGGAAGGAAGTAAAGACTGGTGGCCAAGTTTTCCATTTTTGCTCATCAAGATTTTTATCAATTTTACTTGAACAAGAAAATTTAACCAATCAACTGAAGGTTGTGTAGGTCTGGGATATGGGTTTTAATTGTCTTCATAATGTTCCTGGAAGGCCACTGTGGAAACTAAACACACAATGTCTTCTAGGCAGGACTGACACAGAAAGCCATCTGGACAGCTTGCCCCTCAGAAATCTCAATCTCAAACTGACCTTCTTTGTGTCTTCTCTTTCCTCTCAGAGCGTGTTCCTCGCTATGTTCTTTTCTGTCAATATTTATGTAGGTGTTAGGTAGACCCTTACCTATCTCACAATACTGCTTTTCTCTAAGGCTCTCACATGAAGCAAAATTTCAGTCAAAGCTGTGATCTTTTTTATCCTCCCTCTATTTGTAGCAAAGAAGGGACTTGCTATGAAATTTATTGAAGTGCAAAACAAAAAAACAAAAAAAACCTCAGTAACCAAGATAACTAATGTCCTAATGTAGTCTTTTTAAAAATAAAACTGAATATTAAAAAAGAACTCATGATGAGTAAAATATTCAGATTTTAAGGATGTAGCCCCACTTGCCTCAGCCCAATCCCTACCCTTTCAGGGTCTCTGTGGTGGTCATAAGTGCTCCTCAGTGCCTCCAGAATCATGGTGGGATGTTTTTCCTTGCTCTCTGCTGGACATGGGGCAGCAAACTGGAGAGAGGAGATGCTGGGACATGAGCTAGTTGGACACTGGAAATATGGAACCAGAGACACCAACTTGAGTGACAGAGAAGTAGTACTGCAGAGCAGAAGAAAGCCTCACTGTCATGTCAAGGATTGGAGTCGTCACATTTCACTGGCCATTTCAGTCAAGATTAACTGTAGGACGGTCCTCTCCATGATCCTTACTTCTAGAGGCTTTCTTTATGAACTAGTAACTCAGGAGTACAGATTTCAGGGACATTTGGGGGATTTATCAAGCCTTGGAAGAACTACCTGCTTCAAAAAGAAAAAAAGAAGTCCAAGTATTTGTGTCCACCACCCTGAGAACCTGTGGGCTTCTTGCAATTGTCCATGTAGAAAACCATGGTCATCCTTGAATTCTCTTTCCTCAGAGCTTCAGCTACCAGTGCACAAAATCATCTTTTGAGATCACACCAGGAGTCCCCAAAGGAACCCAGTAAATAATAATAATAACAACAACAACAATAATAATAAACCTTCCTTCCCAGCCCTTGGAATGTCGATCATGCTGTTCAGCATTGTGTATCCACCTGGGCATTGGCTGTAATATTGTTTGATGACTCTAAGAGCAGCCTTGTATGACTGGGGACCTATAGAGACACACAAAAATGAAAAGTTCCTCTCAGGAGGGTCTGCTGAGGAATTAAGCTCGTGTTGTTTACATTGTAGTGTGGGGACCAGCTTGGCATGCTAACGTGTGTGTTTTTGTGAGGTTCAAGCAAGTCGAGGCATCTCTTAAGTTCAGGGGAAAGACCCATCAGGTGTCCTTGTGCGTGAGGGATTAAAAAGCTTTAGGAAAAGAACTCAAGCTTGTGAAGAGAGAGACTGGTAGAAGAGTTGGATTAATGGTTCAGTATGAGAAGTGAGCATGATTGTGGGAAAATGGTCTCTGTGACTCTAATGTCCCTTATCCCATGTCCCTATGGACTCGTGCCTGAGTCCTGGTTGGAGGACTGCAATAAAGGGCAAGTGAAATAGACATGAGATATGTCATCAATATATCTGAACAACAATGAGAGCATAAGGAAGTAGCTCTTAAGTATTTATACTTAGTAAAAGATGCCATAAACAAAGAAAAGATACAGATGGCCCACTCAAAGATAGTTTCACTGTATAAAGCAACAAGGCATTGATGTCTTGAATAAACAAAGAAGTTCTTTTTTGCTTAAGATCATAGTTGGTTTAAAAACAGAAACACTAATAACCAACAAATATAATTTGAGATGCTGAGTCATTAGCAATATAATTTGAGATGCTGAGTCATTAGCAATGGAGAAGAAACCAACACCATGATGGGAAACCAACATCAGAATGGCAACACATGGAAGGGAAGACCTTCCCTGATGTGGAGAGGATGTGTGGAGACAGGCATGTTGCTGCTGGGTTCATGCAGCTCCCAGGAGCAGTGTGTAGGACCCCCCATGAAGCTAAGCCTGAACATGCCTGGGGCTCAGGATCCACTCCCAGCTGTCCAATCAGAGAAATCATCACGGGAGGCCTCATAGAAGGATATCCATGAAGGTCTTGCCTGTGGCCATGCCAGAGAAGAGGCAATCAAAGCGTTTCTCACTGGGGAGGTGGCCAGTTAAGTGGCACACACAGTGAAACACACACATGGCAGAAAGAATCAGCAGTTCTTTAAAGATCTTGTTTAAAGCAGACGGGATGAATTAATGGAGAGCAGGAGAGGTAGACTTAGGTAGACAGGGCTGCATAGGAAGGCAGGGAAAGGCTGCGAGTTCATAGAGTAACTCTTCAAAAAGACACACACACACACACACACACACACACAGCAACACTACACATTCTATGTGATACCGAGACAAGACTCAGATGTATGAATGCTCTGAGAGAGGGCTCTCATGTGAAATGGGGTAAGGAAGTGAAATAGGCAGGGAAAGAAGAAGTTCACCTAAGGTGTGGACTTCAGAAAAGTCTAGAAAGATCCCCATAGGGTTCTGGGACATAAGACACATCCTACATTAATCCCACCTTGAGACAAAGGACTGACCTTTGGACCCTTTATCCGACAGTCATTGGCTGTGATTCCCTAACCCCCACCTCTCACCCCCACTCAGTGTGTACGTCTCAGCCAGGAACTCCCTGCAGTGAGTGACTGTCACCATCCAGAGCCGGGGCAGCTGGAGCTGTCAGCACCCACCGGCACCAGCTGCCAGGTGCACCACCTGGGAAGGGGCCCAGGTAGAGTGCGGTTAGCACCTCCTGCAGATACACTTACTGAGAGAGGGGACCCCGTGGAGGAGATGGAGAGAGGGTAGGTGGAGAAAACCGCACCTCAGACCGAATGATGATGTGAATGTGCTGGCGATAGGAATGTGATTAACTCAGCTCTGAGCTTACAGCTCCTTCTTTGTCCCGAGTAGAAGAGGAAGCCATAAGGGGAGGATGGATTGGCACTTGGCATATCCCTAGAATCTGTTATGAGAGGGAGAAGGATGAACACCTGCCACCTGCTGGCACACGGCGCAGCATAATGTAGGCTGCAGAGGGGTGGTGTCTCGGGCCAGGCTTGTCTGGGCGCATGCTCAGAGGTGACTAGAACAACGAAAAGCACAGAAGGTTCAAAACTTCTTCTGTGTAATTGACACAGAAAAGGCAGAGCGAAATGAAACGCTGGGCTTTGCTGGGTGGGGAGCAAGGCTGGACAGGGTAAACCCCAAAGGGTCAGGAACTGCAAAGCAGGAGGCAAGGGCTGTCGAAGAAAAATAGATTGCTGCACAGAAGAGTGAAACCTCAAATAGAACAAAACAGTGTGTGTGTGTGTGTGTGTGTGTGTGTGTGTGTGTCAGGTAGGGCTATCTTGGCTTTTGTATTGGAAACTGCTCCTGGTGGTGGCTCTGTGTTACACAGATAAAGTAGAAAGTGCTCAGCAAGCCCATGACCAAATGAGTGTGCACACACGTACACACATGCACACATTTAGGTGCACACACAGATGCACAGGCATACACGAGAATGTCCTACTCCTCTTTTCTGATTTACGCTTTGTCTTCTTTGCCCAACACAATGGCTTGAGGGATCTCTCTGTCTCGGAGACTTGTGGGGGCTTCTGCCCACAGCTGTTCACTCCTCCAGCTTTGACACAGACCAAGGCCCAGAGGCCAACCTTGGCAAACACACCAGCCTTTCTCCCTCAACCCATCACACAGACTCTCTCCATTCTTAGCCGAACCTCAAAAATCTCGCCTGAAATGAATTTCCGCCCACCTCTCCTGGCAGGCTTGCCCTCTCAGGACACCAGTCTTGCCCAGATGCCAGGAGACCCCATCATTCGCCTAACAGGCCAGCGAGTCTCACGATGTGGTCCTTGGATCAGTAGAAGCCGCCCCAGAAAGTTTGTTAGAAATGCCGGTTCCCTTGCCGAAACCAGTTTGGCTCAGTGGATAGAGCGTCGACCTGCAGACTGAAAGGTCCCAGGTTCGATTCGGTCAAGGGCATTTACCTTGGTGGCAGGCACATCCCCAGTACGGGGTGTGCAGAAGGTGGCTGATCGATGTTTCTCTCTCATCGATGTTTCTAACTATCCCTTTCCCTTCCTCTCTGTAAAAAAATCAATAAAATGTATTTTTAAAAAGAAAAAGAAAAGAAATGCTGGTTCCCGTTCTCGGGCTCCCCCAGAGTCACTGAATCAGAATCTCTGGAGTTGGGCCCCAGAAACTGTGTTTAAACAAGTTCTGAAAGTGAGGATCCCTGCTAGGTCATGCCTTGCCCAGGAGGATGGGGGGAGCTGGGAAAAGAGTGTCCACCTCTGGGAGTCATAATCTGGTGCCCAGTCCACTTCCTGGGAAGCCACACCTGAGATGGGACAGGGAGGGCTGGAGTGATACACTCTGGAGTGTGTGGTGAGGCGGTGGGGGTGGGGGGAGTGAGAGCGGAGGGACGTGGGACTGGCAGGAGGATGCTGGCAGAATTCTCAGAGAGGGGAGGACATCTGGGCCCAAGCAGCCAGGGACCAGGCTAGGAACATCCTCTAGTTAGCCTCCCCTGGATCTTTGCAATGTCCGGGCCCACAGGGTATCAGATCCCAGCACATGGGGCTGGAGTGAGGTTTCCGGTGTATTCCTTTCCCCGGGCTGCTATAAAGTGGCACAACTGAGTGGTTGGAATGGCAGAAATTTACTGTCTCATTGCTTTGGAGGCCAGAAGTCCATGGTCAAGGTGTCTGTTCTGAGGGAGGCTCCAGGGAAGAATCCTTCCTGCCTCCTCCTACTTTCTGGTGGCCCCAGCAATCCTCAGCACTCCCTGGACTGTTGATGCTTCACCCGCCCCCCTACCCCCCGTCTCAGGCACCTGGGTCAATTGGCTTTTGCTTTGTGTGTCTGTGTCCATGAATGCCCTCTCGCTTCCTATGATAACACTAGTTTAGGGGCCGCACTACTGTGGGATCATCTCATCTGATTCTTAACTACTTAAAGCTGCAGGACTATTTCTAAAAAGGCCACCTTCACAGGTACCAGCGCTAGCCACTTGGGTGTCCACAGAGCTTTGGGGAGGGAAGGTCACAATTTAACCCAAGACTCTGAGGGCAACAGAGTGTCACAGGGGTCACTACACCCCAAGCCACCTCTCCAGGGAGCGTGGTGTGGTTCCTTCAGTAGGAAGCTGCTGAGAGAAAATTCTAAGGCCAATTCTCAGAGGCTACAGAACAGTGCCCGCTCAGGGACCCGCTGGCCTAAAGAAAAAGAACATTCGCACAGCCCAGAAAGTTCCTTTTCACATTGTGCTTCTCAGGACAGAGGGTGGAATTTGGCCCTTGCATGGAGGTCAAAAGGCCAGCAAAGGCAGCAGCCCGTGACCATCGCATGCCCACAGGGGGAGCAGGACCAGGCGCCAGGCCAGGTGCTTCCAGTGGCTGGAAGAACAGCGGGATCTCAGTGCCCTCAGGGAATTTCCTTCCCAGGAACTCTGCTTTGAAGTTCCGTGTTGTGCCCTGAAGCACTTCCTCCACGAAAACCACACGGGGAGGCCACAGGGAGGATCTGGCCCCAAAGAGACAGATCCTCCCTGTGGAGCCAGTCACCAGACTCCGACAGAGCTCTGGGATGGACTTCTGTGAACTGAGAGTGGAGATGTGGTCTTGGAAGCCACGATTTTGTGTTGAAGAGCCACACAGGTGAGACGGGACAGATTATTATTTTAAGAAATAATATTGTCCTCATTATTTTAAGTAATATCAGGGGCCAGCCTGGGGACACCCAGAGCAAAGTACTTGGCCCACAGCACACATGAGGACCAAGAGCCCTTCCCATGGCGGGTGTGAGGGGGTGACTGTGGAGTTCAGACAGGAGGCAAGAGGGGTGAGGGCAGGGTCAGGCTTTGAACTGCTCTTGAGATCAAATGGCCCCTTCCCATGAGGTTTGCAGCTCCAGAGCAAAGCAGATTGTCTGAGAGCCCAGGAGTTGGGGGGAGCAGTGTGTGGGGGGAGGGGGAAGGAGTGGGGGCGTGTCTAGCTCCCTGAATTCTCTGGATCCACAGGGGTGGTTCTTGTAGCACAGAAATGGGAACAGAGCTGGTTTAGGGCCACCAGATGCTGAGACGTCCCATCCCCTAGTGTCCCTCACTGCTGCAGGATGTGGACTCCAGGGTCCCCAAATGTTACAATGGGATGCCGAGGGCGGAGACTTGACAGCTAGTGCACCTGTCCCGAAACAACTGTGCAGTGGGGTCAGGGACTGTGGGGGCAGCCCAGGCTGGGATCTAGTTGGGGGGCGTGGCTGAGTTTCTAGGGGCTGAACTCAGAGCTGGGTGTGGCTAGGATCTGCAGTAATGAGCACGCAGTGCCAATGAATCCATCCGAAATCTGGAGGGATGGGAGGAGAAAGGGTCAGAGGTTGGCTCCTAGACCAGACATGTTGCCTCCAGGACACATTTGCTAGAATATAGATCACCCCCAAGGGAAAAGTTGGAGGCCAAAGGGATTAGGATTCCTGAATTAACTCAGTATTTCCCTCAAAAGAAGCCATGTTTTAAACCAGGACTGACAGAATTGCCTGCAATCAACAAGATTAAGTTACCCGCCATTAGCAGAAATGAGGGCTTGCGAGCTAAATTAAGCTCAATTATAAAACAATAAAGAAAGTTACATTTCTGCACACCGGAGTTTTATGGTTGTGAAATTTGTATCCACCACACAAAAAACTGTAATTGCAATTCAAGGCAATATGTGATACATGGCATATCAATTGTAGAAGCAAAGTGTTTTATGATTTCAAAGAAAGGAGAATGTGTGCTTACTGGAGATTTACAACCTGTCTCTGTAACTCAGCCTTTCCATCTTATGGATTACCTGCCACCTTTCCTCAAACCCAACTTCCCACAACTGTATTACTTATAATTCTTGCTGCTGCAGGTGACAAAACCCCTACCTCAAACCAGTAAGAAAAGGAAAAGGGATTTATTTGCTCAGAAGGAACTTCTGCTTCAGGTATGGCTTGATTCAGGGTCAAAGGACTTCATTGGGCTGGAGCTTCTGTCTCTGGATTTCTCAGTTCTGTTTTCTTGGTATTCAATCCCTTGCTCTAGACCAGTGGTTCTCAACCTTCCTAATGCCTCGACCCTTTAATACAATTCCTCATGTTGTGGTGACCCCCAACCATAAAATTATTTCCATTGCTACTTCATAACTATAATTTTGCTACTGTCATGAATTGTAATGTAAATATCTGCTATGCAGGATGTATTTTCATTATTACAAATTGAACATAATTAAAGCATAGTGATTAATCACAAAAACAATATGTAATTGTATATTGTGAAATATTTCTAATTACAAATAAATGAAATTTTGTCTTAAATCGTGGTGTAGCATGGATAACAGTCTTCATATGACAACAGTAAACTACATTGCTACATTTTGCTACACCGAGGGGCGGTGTGTTGGTTCCTAAGACCATGGGAAATAGGTGTTTTCCAATAGTCTTAGGTGACCCCTGTGAAAGGGTCGTTCGACCCCCAAAGGGGTCATGACCCACAGGTTGAGAATCACTGCTCTAGACACATGAGATGTCTACCATAATTCCAGCCCCATTATCTTTTCACATAGATTCCAACAGGAAAAGGAAGTATGCTTTCCCAATAACAAAAGCCTGCTGATTGAATCTCCGTAGCTAGAAGGGCAGAATTCATGTCCTGTGACCATCAGGAAGCCAATCCTTCTGGTCAGAAGGATGGAAGGTACCGATTAGCCTACCTTCCATCATGGAGTTATTCTGTAAACTTGACCCCAAAGGCAGCCTCAGAGAATGGTGGGGCAATAGCTCCACAGGGCGAGGGGATGTGGGGCAGAAAACACAAGGGCCTAGTATTCTGTCTCTGATTTTGACACACAGGTTAGTTACTTTTCCTCCTAAGACAGACAAACTGTCCTGGGGCTGGCAGACATTTCATTTGTTTTTCCACCACAGATTTATGAGCAGAGATGAGCCACTGCAATTAGTTCATTTTATTGGTACAAGTAATATAAACCAATTTTTGTTCATCCATTTGGGCTGTTATAATAAAACTAGAGGCCCAGTGCATGAAAATTCATGCACATGGGGGAGTCCTTCAGCTCAGCCTGTGCCTCTCAGTCTGGGATCCTTGGGAGATGCCCACCTACTGGCTTAAGCCTGCTCACTGAGAACTGATGATCTAATAGAAATAATCCTATCCTTAGGTAAGGATTTTTTTAAAAAAGATAATGGTCACATGAAAATTCACTGCCAGTAGGGCTGAGGGGACTGGGTGCCATCATCTTGTGAGAGTGTGATGGTCAATTAGCATATTCCCTCTTCCTTATATAGGATTCTTTGTGCCAAGCACAGTTCTAAGCATCTCACTCAAATAGCTCATTTAACCCTCAAAACATTCCATTAAGTGGAAAATAATTTGTAAATGTAGATGTTTTGACTCACTGACAATATTGTAAGACTTTGAGCCTATGTTCTTTTGGGGTGGTGGATTGGGGAGCAAAGAGTTGAACCTTGAATGTGGTAGGCACAGGACAAGTGGTAAGTGACAAACTTACCAGTGAAAGAAAACTTTCTCCATCTTTACCATCCCTTTTTCTCTACAAATTTTTATAAAATTTTCACATATACAGAAAACTGTAACAAATAGCACAAGATCTAAGTTCTTAGCTCAAGAATGTGTGTGTGTGTGTGTGTGTGTGTGTGTGTGTGTGTGTGCGTTTGCTGAATCATTTGAAAATAGGTTGATAATATGCTTGACATTTCATTCCTAAGATATAGCATACATGTCCTTAAAATAAGGGCAATCTCTTACATAACCATAACACTGTTATCACACCTGAGAAAATTAACAATAAAATTGAATATGGCTTGCCTTTTCCCTCTGATGCTATTTGACCAATACAAATGCAATAAAAGAAAACATTTTAAATTTGAGTTCTAACAATCTAGTATTCCATATCCTTTGGTTATCTGTAAATGCTATAGGTTAGTTTATTCTCATTTCCTGGAAAGCCTTTGCTCCTTTGATGGGGACAGAGATGATTTTTTAATAAATACTTTGCAGGTTAAAACTCACTCTCTTAATAAGGTGAATGTGAGCATACCCCCACATGAGTGGGAAAAGAAAGACTGAACATTATAGATAAATAGTTTCAGCTTCCATGGATTAGAACTCTGGATTTTTCCAAAAAGTTCCAGTTAAAATGAGAGCTAATCAATAATTCAGAGATGCAACCTCCGACCAGGGCATTTCACAGTTTAATGAACAAGAAACCATATACAGGTCCAAAATGTAACAGTTAATAGATGAGACTTCAACCTCCATTTTCAAGAGTGTGCAGTAGGCAAGGATCCAATCACATCAGCAAGCTAGTGACAGATCATGCCTTTCATTCCCATTTATGAAGAAAAATCACAATTTTGCTGACTACAGGAAACTGGAACTTTAAAAATCTTAAAAAACTATATACACTCCTATGTTATTTATAATTTACAGAGTTATTTATAATAGCCAAGATTTGGAAGCCACCCAAGTGTCCATCAATAGATGAGGGATAGCAAGGCTATGATACATTTACACAGCCTTGTAAATGGAATATTACTCAGTTGTCAAAAGAAGGAAAGCTTACCTTTTGTGACAGCAACTCGATTTTAAATTCACTTAACCCTTTGTACACCATAAACATCTATAGATACAAGCAGCGGGCCTTCCTTATGCGCCAGGCTGCAAACATCACATATCAGCTCGGGTCACCCAATTTTAAAAGCAGACTTGTTAGTGACATCTCTGGTCTGTAAAAACAGATTATGGTAACTTAAATTCATAAATATTCCAGCGCATGTGGAAGAAATGGGGATGGTTTCCATTTTGGATGCGTGGCAGTTAACTTTAAAATATTTCAAGTGAAACCAGGCTACTGTGGGTTGAATTGTGTCCTTCCAAAAGGCCATGTTGAAGTCCTCAGCCCCAGGACTTCACAATGTGGTCTTTTTGGGAAACAGAGTCATTACAGAGGCAGTCAAGTAAAAGGAGGCTATTAGGGAGGTGGCTAACACCCAGGCCACGTTCTTGAGTGAATGTTTCCTCAATGACTAAATGAGAACTAATGTTAGTATACAATTTCCTTCAGGGAACTAAATAATGTTTCCTGTCTTTATTTAAGGAGACTTTTCTCTTGAGTTCTTTTGGCTATGTTATTTTAAATTAAGTCATGTGAACATCCACATGAAAATTTAATGAAAGTACTCAAGTGATTAGCTGGTGACCCTGAAATATCAGCAATGATTATTACCTTTTTCTCCTTTGGATGGTGAATATTCTTGATCTGCTCCTTATCTCATCTCAGAAACCTACCTGAACCACAGTAGAATCTTTGTGCTGCTCATGTGGTGGGCATACAGCTGATTATGAATTCTAGATAGCCTCAGGGATAGAGAGAGGCACGGAACGGGTAAAGGTTTTCCATTTCTCTGGTCATTTGATTGGTTCGGTGATAAGCATGTAACACAAGCTAGACCAATCAGAACATTCCGCAGAACTTGCCAGCATCATCAGAAAAAGAAGATGCTCTTCTTATCAGGTATCAGAAGTCCTAAGGTCAGTGCAGACTTCTGTTTTGGGAGGGAAACTACACTGAAAATGATGAAGTCATGCTGGAGATACAGGGTCAGTCAAAATCTTATTCCCTGATCAACTCTACCTGAAATCAGAAATATTCTTTGGAATTTCCACTATGTGAGCCAAAACTTTCTCTTTTGTGCATTAAGCCAGTTTGAGTTGGGTATTTGACACTTGTAATAAAACGTGTCTTAATTCTCCTGCAAAATGTATTCTTGACTCATGTTTTTGCTCCCTCATGGCCTGTGGAAGCCTTGCATTGGTCCTGTGCTAGAACTTTCTGGAAGACAGTGAGCCCTCAGTAAGAGTTGATTGCATTTTTTATCCTACATTGTCAAATAAAATCAGTACCCAAATTAAACAAAATGACCCTGGGATGGTTTTCCTTATAAGGTGGGATGGTCACAGTCTATTCACCAACATCATGTGGCAAGTGGCATTTCCAAAAATGGCTGCACGAATACACTTGTTCCCATAGTGTCTTATTACAATACATTGCCTTCTTTCCCCTGAGGGGTGGCATCTGTGTCTCCCCCCAGGGAAGCTGAGTGAGCCTGGGACTGCTCCAACCAAGACAAAATGGCAGAAATGATCCTATATGACTTGGTCCTGTGCTAGAACTTTCTGGATAAAGATAGTGGCTCTCACCTGGTGCTGTCTCAGATGTTTGCTCTTGGAACCCAGGTACCATTCTGTGAAGGAGATCAAACAAGGAGAGACGCCTTGCATGGAGGGGAGCTGGGCTCCCCCACCTCCAGCCAGCATCACCCACCAGACATCTGAGTGGACAGGCTGCAGATGGTCCCAGCCTTCAGGCGTCAGATGAACTGTGGCTGCCATGCCGTCTCTGAATGCCTGACTCACTAAATACGTGAGCATAACCATGGTGGATTCACACCACTGAGTTTGATGGTGATTTATCACACCGCCATGGCGAGGTCATTTGCAATGTGTCAGAGATCCCTTCCCTGTCTGTTTCCCGTCAGGGTGGGCCACAGCAGAGATTCTCCTGGAAGATCTGGAGGGTGGCAGCCATCTGCAGCTGACACACGTTATTGCTGATCTGCGGGCTCATAGGCCCGAGGCAGCCCTGGGGCCTGTGGCTGCTATTTTGGGCTAGTGTGTATTTAGCTCCACAATGAAGGGCCAGATCACCTCCATCACCATTAAAGTCAGAGGCAACAGGAACTGAGATGTGGTGGAATCTAGGCTGTGCTGTGGGTACCAGCTTGACGTTGGTCCCTTCCAGTTTATAACCATCTTCTCATCTTGAATGCCTGCCACTCAGTGGACTTGAAGTCCAACATCAGGCTTTGGGACAACAGTTTTCCAGAAGCTGCTTAACCAGCTCCCACAATTACATGAGGTCAAATCTTCATCCATATATAAAATGTATTTTATATAATGCATAATATATAACAGTTAATTATATAATCTATATATATAAAAGCCTAAGTGACCATTCGACTGGCCAGTAGCTATGACATGCAATGACCACCAGGGGGCAGTTGCTCAACGCACAAGCATGAAAACATGGAACAGACTGATGATCTCAGAGGAGGCGGGGAGTGGGGAAGAGATTAACCAAAGATCTTATATGCATACTAGGGGCCCAGTGCCCAGATTTGTGTACTGATGGGGTCCCTCAGCCTAGCCTGCTGGGATCCAGCCAAAAGTGGCAGTCCAACATCCTTTGAGGGGTCCGGGGATTGCAGGAGTGTGCATGCAACAAGAACTGAGGAACCCAGCAGTGCACAAATCATAGTGTAATAGATAAAACATAATGTAAAAAGTATAACATATATAATATATGACATGGTTTATGGCATAAGATAAATGACATATACTCACATATATCGTGATATATAGATGGTAGATAGATAGATGTATATACATCTCCCAGATTCTGTTTCTTTGATTGAACTTCATTGACACACATAGAACTCAATAGCCAGGATTTTTTCTTCTGTTTTCATTTCATCACCCTCCCATTTGTCATTCAATGTTGTGCAGCCACTTGACTCTGGTTATCATCGCTCACAGCATCCCGCACCTGTTCCCTGTTGACATTAGTGTTGCTGCAGTCCTCACTGATTTGCAAATATGAATATATTTTGATGCTGTAAATAACCTTTGGATGCAAGCTGTGTCTGAGAAAGATTTTCCCAAATATGTAAGAATGGATTTATATCCAGATTGGATCCTACAAATATTCAAATTAAGGAAAAATCTTGCTTCTATTTTTGTCATTCCTTGGATGACCCTTTCTCCAACTTTTTAGGCCAAGCTGTCTAGTATTTCCAGACTTCTCTAGCAAAATATACTGTAGGTTTTGCTACTTAAACAAAAGATCTTTATTTCTCACAGTTCTGGGGACTGGAAAGTCTGAGATCAGGGTACAATAAGGTCAGATCCTGGTGAGTACCTTCTTCCTGACTTGCAGACTGCCACCTTCTTATGTCCTCAGATGGCAAAGAGAGGCCACTCATCTCTTCCTCTTCCCATTAGGACACTATTCCCATCATGGGTCTTCACCCTTGACCTCACCTACATGTAACCACCTTCCAAAGGCCCCACTTCCAAATATCGTGACATTTAGGGTTAGATCTTTACCATGAGTGGACACAAGCAGTTAGTCTATAACACAAGATAAGAAACAAATCCAATTAACCTACAAGAACTTCTACAGAAGATTTACATGTTTACGAATGATTGAGTGTGTTTGGAACTTGGCAATCAAAGAGTATACTTTGCACACTGGACATGTACTGGGAGGGCAGACTTGAAGGGATCTGTCTACAGTCCCTGCACAGTCCCTGAGGCTGATAGAAGTGGCCCCTCCATCAGTAGTACTTAGTTGTATATGTTAGGAATTCCATTGTGTGCTAACTGAGAAGCTTCCTCACCAAGAAGAAGGCTAAAGAAGCCAAGGACACTGAGAACATGCTGATGACTCAGAGTAAACATGGCACCTCTTCAGAGAATGATAGCCATATTCTCTGCTAGCAGAGGTTCCCTCAAGAAGAGATGTACCTTCCACAACCCAGTATATTTTTAGTCCCAGATGTAGCAAGGTTCATCAATACACTGAGAACATAAACTAAGTAGGCTGAATTACTGTTTTTACCCCAGGGGCAGGAAAAGCCTGGGAAAGAGATCTAAGCATTAACAAAATGATTAATTTGACAAAATCTATATCTTACAGAGTCACCTCTCAACCACCTCAAACGCATGGCTAGAAACATTTGTTGCTGTGCACCATATGACTGCATGGTTATTTGTTACACATCATAGCTGTGGCAAGAGATAAATGCAGTACCAGTGTTATTAGGTGGAGTTCTCTTGGTCTCCCCCTCCCCCTCTGTTGCTGGGGGATGTGGGTTTCTTGTGATGTCCTGAGAAAAAGAATTTTCTGAGACTCCCACAAGAGGATGAGATATTGTAGAATTCTTTATTTTTGTGGAATTACACCCCTGAGTTTCCAAGTCCCATTTCTCTTCATAGAAGAAGTGTAGCTGTGGCTTCAGCAGAGCTAGGATTAAAGCCATTGCCCAGAATTTTTGTTCCATCTTGGGGCACAGTCCAATCCAGCATGAGGCTAACCTGATTGTGTCCCCAGCTCTGATCCATCAGGCCATTGCAATTGGGATCTGCAGGATACGGAGGGAACAGGGGCAGGAGCAAAGCCAAAGGAACCAGAGAGTCAAGAGCCAAGACAGAGAACTCCTTTGTCTCAGGTATTATGCACTCCCAAATTTTCCCAGGCTTGCATTGATTCCACTCCTTCTAGTCAATGATTTCTGTCCCCAGGTTTAACTGACAGGCACCTTCCCTACCTCACCCAGCATCATTGCACATGCATCCATCTCCCCCTTTGTTGCGTCCCTTAACTCAGTGATCTGTAGGGAATGAGCCAGGGGTTCCCTGGGGAGCATAAAGTTGTAGGTTCCTGGTAAAATGGCACAGATGACATGCCTATAATGTCTGGTCTTCCTTTTTTGCTCCTTTCCTATTATTAATAACTAGCTAATTACAACAATTACCAGAACCTTCCAACGTGCAGCCAAAGGAGAGAGTCTCTGCTTTAAGTTCATCTGAAACACATCTCTTGAGTGTTCAGCATGGTAGATTACAGGGAAGGCCCCAGATGTTCAGGATGGTGGATTACTAGGGAGGACCCAGGTGTTCAACGTAGTTGATTATAGCTGGGGCCCTGGTGTTCAGGATGGTGGATTACAGTGGACCCCAGGTATTTAAGGTGCTGGATTATAGGGTGGGTGTTCAGTGTCCTAGATTATAGGGGAGGCCCTAGGTGTATATACTGTGGTGGATTACAGGGGAGGCCTCAGGTGGTCAGTATGGTACATTACAGTGGATGTCTCAGGTATTCAGCGTGGTGGATTATAAGGAGACCTCAGGTGCTCAGTGTGGTGGATTAGAGAAGAGGCTTCAGGGGTACATCCTCATTGATTACAGAGTGGGGCCCAGGTGGTCAGTGTGATGGATGACTAGGGAGAACCCAGGTGTTCAACATGGTTGATTATAGCTGGGCCACTGGTGGTCATGGTGGTGGATTATAGTGGGGCCCCAGGTGTTCAAGGTGGTGGATTACAGAGGGGGGCCAGGTGTTCAGCATTGTGGATTACAGGAGAGGCCTCAGGTCTTCAATTTGGTGGATTACAGGGGTGCTCAGGTTTTCAGTGTGCTTGATTACAAATTGGCCCAAGTTGATTGGTTTGGTGGATAAAATAGAAATAGAAATAGAAATAGAAATAAACCACATCTCTTCATGCCCCAAACACTCAGGCTAACTCACACCCAGTGACACTGCACACATACCACCCTTCAGGTTGTTGGTGTAAAAATCACTTAGTCTGCAAATATCTTCCCTGAAGTCCTCCTTCCAACCCCTGTTTTATTATTTATTTATTCAACTTCTATCTAGAGCACAAAATCCAAGAATTCGAAGCAACACCATTTTAATTCCGAATGATCCTTCATAATCCTCCAAATAAATAAGAGAGTGCCTCATTATCTAGTGTTATACGACCAAATTTACCACTCTCCAATTAGCTATTGTTTGCACCTTTCATTTTTATGTGGCACGTAATTTCAATCTGGTCTAATTTTCGATCCACAAATATAAATTCCACATAGCATTTTACTTATCTCTCAAATAAAGTTAATGCCCTATTTCTAAATTCCTTCCTCCAACACATTATTGGTTTTTGAAATATTAATCTTACTTGGAAAAATGGAATATTAGTTTCAAGTCCTTTACATTAAAATGCCATTTGTTAATTTGCATTAAGTAGCTGGCTTGATGGGCCCACTGAGAATTAACTTTCCCTTTACAAGTTACTAATTATTAACATTTTTTATCTTTGGCCTTCAAATATTTGTTTTGATACCCTACTTTTCTAGCTGTTCCAAGCCATAAATCATCAGTGAGGAAGCAATTAAGCCACCAGGTTGTTCTAATGGCATTCATCCTCTGACATCATTCATATTATGAACTAGAGTTTGTGTTTTAACAGCTTGTAAAGATCAATCTGTTTAAATATTGAAAATTAATATACAGATACTTCCTGGCGTTATGTATGACTATCCTGAGTCTTCCGCTGGACTTAGGATTCCTGGCAATGAGGAGAACTGGGCAGATGGAGAAGCCTGTTTCTTTCTCAAACACAGAGGAATCTTGGGTAAATATTACAGAATGTTTAAAAGTGCATAATCAAGTTCAAAAGTAAGGGAAACTTTCCCATGCAGCCAGAAACTAAGAGGGAGCCTGTAGGGACATGATTCTGTGAGATGGACATCCTGGATGTGAACACTAATAGCTGAGGCCACGGTTTTAATGCTCATGTTGGGAAAGGTATGAGGTCTTGGGCCTTTAGGAGCTAGAGGTACAGGTCATAGACCCTTTGTAGATCTTCTGTCTCCATCAAAAGGTAATTCTGTTATCAGCAGTAGGGTGCTATTAGTTATCTACTGATGTGTAACTAATTGCCCCCAAACTTCTCAGCTTAAAATAACATTTATTATCTCACAGTTTCAGTGGGTCAGGCATCTAAATGTGACTTAGCTTAGGTCTTTGAGTCCCCCACGAGATTGCAATAGAGGCATCAACTGGGCTGGATCTAAGCTCACTCATGTGGCTATTGGCAGAATTTCATCCCACATGAACTGAGAGCCTTGGTCCATTTTGAGTATTAGCCAGAGGTCTCTCACAGCCCCTCACCACTGGGTCTCCCCATTGGACAGCTTGAAACAAACACGGCAGCAAATTTCCATCAGAGCAGGCAAGCAAGAGAGTGAGAGCAGGCAAGCAAGGTGTAAGCCAGACTCTTTCTGTAACCAATCTTGGAATGGCATCCTATCATTTTGGCTGCATTCTATTTCTTTGTTATGGCTAGTTCGTGTTCAAGGGGTAAGGATTACACCAGGGCATGACTACCAGCAGACAGAAATGATTGCAAGCCATCTCAGAAGCCACTCAACACACGGTTCCTAGTCTGAACACAAATGTTCTTGCCCAGAAGTGGGGTTATTAGAACCTAGAACATGGGGTAGGTCTTTGCTGGCTGAAGACCCCAAGCTCTAAGGAAGGAGGGCTGCCCGGCTTTATTGGTGTCTCAGAGCGAGGCTGCCATTAGTGGTGTAAGAAGAAGCCAGAGACTAAAACCATCACCTTCACTGTGATTATGAACCCTTGCGAAGGTGATGCTTCAGGAATAGTGAGCAAAAGGAAGTGGTCTCTTCTCTCTCCTCTGTCTTCCATTCTGACTCTAAGCCCCTTATTGGCAAATGCTGGAAGACAGGCAGGTGGCTAAGGAAAGATGTGGTTCGCAGAGTCCCAGTCCTGGCATCACAAAACAGCGTATAAAGGAGGGGAGTTTCAGGGGAGAGGCCGTAGCTTAATGACCAACACAAACAGCAATAACAAATATCCTTCTACCGGCCCAAGAGAGCAGCAAGGAGGCTTCTCTCTGCCCAGAGAGCTGGATGAAAAAGAATATTGTTCTCCAAAAAGGGATCAAAACAGTAATTTGCATATAGCATAGGTGTGAGTCTAAATTTGCACTATCCCAAAAACTGTAGAAATTTCAAAAAATAACAACGAATTCCAGACAAGTGAACCTCTGTGGTTACCAGCAGGAATAGAGGCAAAAAAAATCCTCTGTGTTTAACTCAGGCCATGTCGGTCTCCCACAGAAAAAAAGAAATCTCCACTAAAGTTAAGCTCATTATCAAAAATTTTAAAAAGGAAATGATAACAGAATAGGAAATGATTCCCCATCATGGTGAGTCAGCCATCAGAAAACCAGAGGAAAAGAAAGAGAACAGAAGGGCTTGAGAGGTTAGAAAAACCAAGTACATCTGTTTAAAATCACAGAAAGATTTTTAAAAATCCTAATGAAAAAAACAAGAAAACATGGGTGAACGAGGCAGATTTTTCTAACAGGTAAAATAGAATATCTGGGAGAGTAAACTAGGTCCATTAAAATTACAGTTACACCGCATAATAGACAAAATTGAAGAAAGATTTAGCCAACTGACCCTAGATCTGAACAAATTACCCAGAATGCAGCACGAAGAGATAAAGAGGTATCTTTTTTTAAAAAAAGAGTTTCTAGTTAAACATGGCACCTTTAACATAAACATTTATTACCTCTCTTTCCTGGAAATGCCACCAAAGAGATACTAGTAAAAAAATATATATAATAAAATAAAGACAAATGGAATGGGACAGGAAGAGATGCAGTAATAAAATGTTAGTAATAAACATTTTGCCCAGAGAGAGCTCAAACCTAAGCCAACGATGGCAAACTTTAAAGCCGGTGTTTTATGCTGACGTATCTGAGATCAGGGGTGTGTGCAGAATTCTAAGTAGAACTGGCTGAAAACAATGAATAAAGGCTGAATCCAGTTCCCCTGTTAATCTGCAGAAAGTTTCTCGACAAGTTGAACCAGAGAGAGTCTGGATTCAGCAAAAGCCAGGTAACTTTGGGCAAGGACCATGGTAAACTGAGGGGCTAAGAGAAGTTCTACACACTTCAGGATGAGCCCTGCCCTTTCCTGCATTTGACTTGGGGAACATTAGCAGACAAGGTCCACCTCTCAGCCAGGAAAGTTCTGTATGTCCCCACTGGGAAACTGAACACCTTAAAGAAAAATTTTCTACTCTTTTTTTATACAAAATACACTTCCTCCACTGTTGGATCATTTTTGGCTAAGTTTGTGTAGAAGAGTGATAATTAAAAAGTTGATTGGAAACTTTGTGTCCAAAGGAAAAGAAAACAGCCTAGCCTGTATGGCTCAGTGTTTGAGCATTGACCTATGAACCGGCAGGTCACAGTTAGATTCTGGGTCAAGGGATATTCCCAGGGTTATGGGCTCGATCCCTAGTAGGGGGCATGCAGGAAGCAGCCAATCAATGTTTCTCTCTCATCATTGATGTTTTGATCACTCTCTCCCTCTCCCTTTCTCTCTGAAATCAATAAAAATATATTTTTAAAAAGAAAACAGAAAAGAAATCTAATGAAGCAGAACCAATGCATATAAGCAGAAGAAACAGAAGCAAAGATATAGATATCAATAACCAATAGTACCTTCAGTTACAAGCAAAGACATTAAACAAGAACAGAAGATAATTTTAAAAAGAAGCAACTCAAACAAAAATAATCTTTTGGAAAATAAAAATATAACAGAAGGAAGAAAAACTTGCATGACAAGGTTGAAAGATAATGGAAGGAAGGTGTGCATCAAAGAAGGTATAGATGAGAACTAACTCCTCATCTTCTCTAGTAGGAGTCCGTAGATGGCAGCCCAATAATAAATCAGCATATTGTAGAAATACGGAAGTGAATATAAGAAGAAACAAATAAAAGAGTTGAAATGATATACTTGGGAGTTGGAATCCAGTGTGAGGCAGGGACTATCTATCTTGTCATAAGTCTCATTGAACCATGTGTGTGGCTTTTAAACATTGCATAACTATTACTTCAACAGAAATAAAATTAAAGCTCCTTATATGCACATATGTTTGTATGTGCATATATGTGTGTTTGTGTGCACAGATGAAAGCATCATTAGGAATCATGTTACATATAATGAGAAGGACCAACATAGGACTAAAAATAGTTTCAGAAGAAGAAATAGAGAAAATGGGGGGAGAGACAATATTTTTAAAAACATTAGTTAAGAACTTTATGTTTAAACAAATAGATGCTCTTCAGAATAAAGAAGCTCTCTGAGTCACAGGCAACATAAAGTTAAGTGCACATATTACAGTGGGTCATTTTCCCTTTGTTTTGCACTTTACTAGTACTTCATTGTGAGCTCATCTTCACTGGGGTATGGAAACGTCCCCACAGAGTGCTCTAACCTTGGCTTCTGCTGAGCATCCATCCCAAAGGCTTGTAACCTGAGGTCTGTTTCAAGCTCATCGCTTGGCTTAGGATTCCAAACCACAGGGATAGTGTATGTTCAGACTGCATGCCATATCACTTTATGGGGGAGAGGTGTGCTTTCTCTCAGGAGACCTTTACTTTTTTATGTTATCCCCACTCAGTCTCCTGGGCCGTGTTTCAAAAAGGAAGAGTGAGCAACTATTGAAAACATTGTTGAAACTTGTGGAAAGGTCGAAGAAGAAAATGAACCATTGGTTTGGTCAGACTTAGATCATTGTTGAACTTGTCAAGCAAAACCTGATACAGGAAGTTTGATAATATAATATAATATAATATAATATAATATAATATAATATAACCTAATAATAGAGAAACATGTAAATTGACCATGCCTCCACTACATCCACAGCCAATCAGAGTGAGTAAGCAAATTAACCCAACAAAGATGGATGTAATTTACATACATACCTGGGTCCCAGGAACCTCCTCAGCACCCAGGTCACTCCCAGCTGGCCATCCCATGGAGGCTTTGGCTTGGGAAGGGGCCGAGTCTGGGATTGGAAAGAAGAGGAAAAAAATCAATGGAAACACATCCTCAAGTGAGCATAAAAAGAAAAATAAAGAAAGAAATGTCATATCCTATGAAAGACACATCTTGAAAATGACTAGAGAAAGTTGTCATTTTTTCATGGAGAAGGAACTAGAATTGATGTTGATGAAAATATCTTGGCAACTGTGGTGACTGGCAGTGGCTGCAGCAGGGTTGATGGGGCTGGCACCTTCCCCTGATCAGCACTGTCACCTCCCAAAAAGGGAGGCCAGACTAGGGCTTAGGTCCACTCCCAATGGGGAGCAGGCCTAAGCCATTAGTAAGACATCCCCTGAGGGCTCCCAGTATGTGAGAGGGGGCAGCAGGCTGGGCTGAGGGACCCCTCCCCAGTGCACGAATTTCATGAACCAGGCCCCTAGTATAACATAACATAACATAACATAACATAACATAACATAACATAACTTAACAGTAACTAGAGGCCTGGTACACAAAATTCATGCACGGGTTGGGTCCCTTGGCCCAGCTGGTGATCAGGGCCTATCGGGCTTTCTGACTGCCGGCTGGGGCTTTCTTTTGTTCTGCGCCACCCCCTGGTGGTCAGCACATTTCATAGTTAGCAATCGAGCTCCCGGTCAAACTCCCATGGGGGACAATTTACATATTAGGCTTTTGTATATAGAGATATTACATACAGAAAGTTTGCTAATATAACATAATCCAATATACAATACAATACATACAGAGTTTAAAAGCAAAAAGGTGAAAAGATACACCAAGCTAAAAATCCAGAAAAGGAAGTTACCATGGCAGTGGTAATATCAGAAAAGTAGCCTTAAGCTTTGATCACGCAAGAGCCCCAGGAGATGGGCCATTCTGGCAATTTACCATCCAGCCTACAACAGGAGTGTGGCTGCCAGGCCATCTGAGGAGCCTACTCTTCAATCTAGGCAGGTCTGTCTACTTTCTCTCCTCTGTCTGCCACACTGAAATCTGTATCCACACGTGACACTCCCCTGATACTCCACAGAGCGAGTTAGCATTTGCTTCTGCTGAGCATCCCCAAAGGCTCACCGCCCTGGTATTTGTTTCAAGCTAATCTATTGGCTTGGGAATAAATGCAAATACAGAGGAAATTATCATGTGGATAATCTGGCTGGAGTCTTTGATGCTGAGTCTAAAGAAGAAATGTGGAAAATTGCCTATTCACCCCCTGCCCTGCCCTTCTCTTAATCTCATTTCTTTCCAAAATGAAGCCTGAAACGATAGGACATGCTGGCAGTGTTCTGGGAACCTGGAGATGTAAAGAATCACTTTGCCACTGGAGCCTGAACCTGCAAAATCCATCATCCCTGGAATCTACCCATTGGGGAGACCACATGAGGAGCCAGGCTTGTGGAGAATGTTGTATTGCTGCAAGGTAAACCTGACATACTATACCTAAGAGTTAGTTGGCCTTCACAATAACTAGGAATCCTATCTAATAAAAGAGTAATATGCAAATTGGCCATACATGAATTTCATATACCAGGCCTCTAGTAAACAGTAAAAACCCACAGTTTAGTTTGTTTGGGACTTTATAATATACTGGCCCTCCAGTTTCTCCAGTTGACAATCTTCCCTGCTCTTTTGTGGTATTAAATCTCCCCACACACACATTCCTATATCCCCAAACACACTCATGGAGGTTCCTTCTGAAAATCTGTTTTCCCTGCTCCACAAGGTTTTTCAGATTCTGTCCTGGACCCCCGACTTCAGCCTTCACACGCCCAGAGCCTCACATCCTTCCTCTTCATTCTCTTGCCTGGAGCGTCCTTAATATCCATCGGTGTTCAGGGGCCCATCACCAGCCCAGGGAACGTCGGCTTTGACTAGATGAATGAAGAGGAAGTCATGACTCTCAGAAAAGGAAGAGAAGGGAAAACCTCAAATATTTGGAGATGCAGAATGTTTGATCTCCAGTTCTTCCAAGGCTACTTTATCTCCCATCTCTCCTTTTTCTTCTGAGCACAATGGCTGGAAGTAAACGGAGAAAATATAAGATACATGAAATGAAAACACATGAATAAGTACCAAGAGCATGGAACTGAGACTCTGATTCTGGAAGAGAAGGATTTCTTGGAAAACTGTTTCTCACGATGTTCCTTTTAGAGCCAGTGGCTCAGCCACACCACAGCATCTAAAAGTTCATCCACATACATAGGTAGGAGAAAAGGGGGATGTAAGTTCACGGCCCAGATCAAGGTAGATGAATGTGCAGGAAAACCAGAAAGCTAGAAAAAGACTGGAGCTGAATTTCAGAAAGAAGCTTTCATCACTACAGAGTCAAGAAATCGGGTCTAGATTTCTTGTTCTGCATCATTGTGATACCTGCCATGGTAAGCACGTCTACAGATGCTGCCAGTCGTGACAAACAAAAATTTCTAAATAACCAGCGAACGGGACTTCCTCCAAACATGGCGTCTTCCTCCCGCTAGAAGTAGAATTTCAGTATATCCACGCTCACATCAGGAGAAAAGGAAAAAAGAGAGAAGGAGGAGGTGAATATCCAAGAAAAGCGGCTACACACTGTGATGCTTTTATAAAGCAAAAATATTGACTCGGTGTGTTCATCAAGAGGAGGAGTGGCCCCATGCAATTTCCCAAACCAGACGTCATGCTTGCTACCCTTTGGAGAGCAGGAGCGGAGGGAAAGTGTCACTAGAGATAATGGCAATTTAAGGCCAACGTCAGCAGCCCCCTTGCATTTTTAAAACAGATGGGCTTCGCTACCCGGGGAAGGAGAATTTTTAGATGCGCTGTGATTTGCAGAGTCTATCATCACCCTTGCCTGACTCATTAAAACTCCAAAAAGCATGAATAAAATGATAAAATCTTCCTTTCGCTTCGCTTTGGTGTTCTATGTCTCCTGTGGTTCACAGTCTAAAATCATCATCAATTATGATACAGAGAACAGGCATTTATATATTTGCAGAATTTGAATAAGATTTCAGCCAAAGTACCTTAGAATACTTTAATCTTTTTGTGAGAAATTAGCCAGGGTGCTTACAAGGTAGCTAACATTTTGCGGTTGGACCAATGAATCATATATTATGTGCACGTGTGTGTGTGTGTGTGTGTGTGTGTGTGTGTGTGTGTGTTTGATTTCAGCTATCAATAAATAGATGTCCTTTCTACCACAAACTTGTTACACTATGTTCAGAACTTTCCCAGGTTTGGCATGGGAAATTTTCAGTTTCCTGAAAAATTCCTCAAACCTGTACAAACCAGGAAAATTAGTTACCCTACCACAGGAGCCTTAGCCTCAATGCTTTCAGATGTTATAACATATTGTAGTAAAGTCCTTCTTCTTTTCTTTTCCAACTTTATTAAGATACTAGTAGCCCTGCACGCGAATTCATGCGCCAGTAGCTCGCCAGTAGCTTACTGCCACCCTCCAGTAGCTCTCTGCTGTCCTGCTCTCCTATAGCTACCCCCGTACCCCCTTTACAGCTTACTGCCCTGTCCCCTCCTGTAGCTCTCCACTGCCTGCTTGCAACTCACTGCCCCACCCTCCTGCTGATCCATGATCCAGTCGTTATTCAGTTGGTCGTTATACTTCACAACGTAACAACCATTTGCATATTACATCTTTACTATATAGGATTATTATCACAGCATAAGTTCAAGGTGTACAGGGAGTTGATTTGACACATTCATGCACTGCAATATGATTACCATCATTGTGTTAGCAGACTCCTCTAATACATCACAGTTATGATGTCTTTTTTGGGATAGAATATTTAAGGCCTACTCTCTTAACAAGTTTCAAGTACATGACACAGTATTGCTGTCTATCATTTCCTGCTCTGCATTTGGTCCCCAGAACCTATTCATCTTCTAACAGGAAGTTTGTACCTTTTGACTACCATCTCCCCATTGCCTCTACAATTACCCCCTAGTAACCACCAATCTACTCTGTTTCTACAAGTTTAGCTTTTTTAGATTCTACATATAAGTGACATCATATAGTATTTGTCTTTCTGTGTCTGTCTTATTTCACCTAGGGTAATGGCATCTAGGATGGCCATGTTACCCTCAAAAAACTAAAAACTACTAATGATCCAGCAATCCCACTCCTGCATATATATCCAAAGGAAATGAAAGCAGGACATCAAATAGGTAGCTGCCCTCCCATGTTTATCACAGCATTACTCACAATAGAGACTCTTCTCTTGACAGAAGACCCTGGTACCTTAAAAAGCCATGAGAACCTATTTCTCTCCCTTATTCTAACATAAAACACGGGTATCTGTCTTACTCTCCATTCAGAACTAGAAACCAAACTATTAGAGATGAAATACATAGTTCAGAACACCTGCCCCACTAAAAAACATAAGAGTTAACAAGACTTCCAGTTTTCTGTCCTCACAGACCTTGCAGAATATTTAAGAGAAGTGACCACAACATTCCCAAAAGGGTGGAAGCAACCAAGACCGGTTTGGCTCAGTGGATAGAGCATCGGCTTGCGGACTGAAAGGTCCCAGGTTCGATTCCGGTCGGGGGCATGTACATTGCTTGCGGGCACATCTCCACTGTGGGGCGTGCAGGAGGCGGCTGATCGATGTCTCTCTCTCATCGATGTTTCTGACTTTCTATCTCTCTCCCTTCCTCTCTGTAAAAAAAAAAAATAAATAAAATATTAAAAAAAAAAAAAGGTGGAAGCAGCCCTGGCCAGTTTGGGAGACTTGAGTTCTTGTCCTGGGACTGCTCTGACTAGCTATTATCTTTGGGTATGTCGCTTCAGTGGTTGACCAACCTGTTTGGCCAGCCAACTGGTGGGTTGGGCAAGGTTCTCCTTCTAGATTTCCAACTCTCATTACTTTTCCTTTCCAACTGTCTGGTATGAAGCTCCCCCATCCCTCTCTAATAAGCTTCATAAACTTGTGTGTCTCAGATATTGGGCAACATGAGGTAATAACGTGAGGACATTTTTCTTTAGGCTACTGATAAGTTTCCATAGGGATGATGAGGTTAGTGTACAACAGTTTTCTAGAACAACTACTCCCCTAATAACCAATATTAACATTTCTCCCCACACTCTGAAAGCAATTAGATTTCTGCCACATGGAAGAAAGTTACTGAATGCCTCTACACCTTTCTGTTTACTTACTAAAGAGAACAATATGGCATAATTGAGTCAAACCAACAGGTAGTATGGTTTTATATAACAGAAGAAACTATGCTGCAGTTACAACCTATCTCCTTTTAAGGGAGAGACCTCACATATTTTTATTATAATGTTGTGCACGTCTTCCCATTAAAAATGGATCCCATTTTTGGTTATTAATCTCATCATGGTATTTTATTTTTTAAAATAAGCTCTTCTCACACCAACATAGAAATAAATTAATAAGCCGATATTGTATCCATTGCAGCTCGTTATCAAGATTGCAGATTCTAACACCACCAAGTTTTGTCCCAGACTAGAAGACAAAACAAAAATTCATCTCCTTCATCTTTACTTTTTGACTCTGGAAGGTACTATCGACAAGCCTAATTCTTTCTAGCTTCACACCTTTTGAGTTAAAGGAGGTAGAGGTCGGTAATAATGAATTAAAAGAGTTAATAGCAGAAAAGAGAAATCCCCCCACTTCTTGGTGAAAACTGCATTTTGGGCAACAGTGTAGCCTGAGCAAGTGGCTTTCTTTCGGATTTAACAGGAGGGTGTTTAGCTTCCTCCTCGGATCTGTATCCCTTTTCACAATGACTGAACAGATGCAATTAGCTTGCAGTGAGCCAAGTAATGGTTTTCTTAAAAGACTGGGAACACTTCTTAGACTCTAATGTGTAAGGATGCCTGCCGCCGTTTCTTCCCGTGGGTAGCTACCACGTGTCTTTTCCTACTGATACTGAAATGGTAAGTGATGCCAGGGGTCTGAAGGGCTCGTTGAGACAGTTTGGGGAAGTGGGGAGAGATGCAGGGCCTCCCTGTCAGTTCTTAACCGTGAACTCTACCTGGCATGAGAGGAACTCACACACTCATGCACACCCACGGAGTGCTGGGCAGGGCACGGATGCTCTAGGCCAGCATTCTAGAACTTTCCTTCCCGCAGAGCAGGGACCTCCTCTGTCTTGCTCACCGTTGGATCCTGAATACACACGAGGTTATATACTCATTGGTAGATCCATAGTTAAATTCAGTTGCTACATGTAAAAAAAGAGAATTCTAATTTTCCAGAATCAGTACAAAACTATTTGGCAGGCTAAATTCTGTATGCCTCAAGGGTACTTTATTTTAGGTAGAATTAAGTCAGTTAATACAGCAGTCCTATCTGCAGTTTATTTCTGGAACTTACACCGCTATTGCTTGTTTTGTAGCCCAAAGGAACTTGCCCAAACTACTTTTTAAAGTAATTTTTACTTGAAATTATTTCTATCATTTTTGGATCCTTGAAGGGGAAAATTTTACTAAGTACGAGTTTTCATACAAAATAATCAAAACTTCCTCATTGTAATATCTAATATTGAATCGCAGAGAATTTTTAGTGTATAGAAAATTGATCAGTAAAGAAACTACAGTACTCTGGAAATCTTCCTTTTTTTTTTAGACCTATCACAGCAAAAAACCTCAAATAAGAAAGCAAAAGGTATAAATATGAACTCCCTGCACCATCTGCCTCACAAAGGAGAGAGATGGGTGCTGGTTGATAGCACCTGACATGTAATAGGCTGTTAATTAGCATTTATTCATTGGAGGGATGGAGGGATGGATGGATGACTTGCAACACCATATGAGAAGTTGTGATAAGCAAAGGATATGTAGTTCCAGGACTATGGAACAGTGTGAAGATCCACGGGCTAGCAGAACACATTATCTGTTAACAGAAAAGTTAGCTAAAATGGAGGTCATTGTCTATTCCTGTGGGGGTCTCGGATTTCTTCTGATCTGGAGAACCAGGGAGACTGTGCATGTTCGCAGAAAAGAGGAAGGCAAGCTGGAGCAGAACAAAGGTGGGCTTTCTAAATTGGAATCATTTAAGATTTACGGAGCCAAGTACTGCTCTGTTGGCTTCCCATTGTGGCTCCTGCAAGACTCAGATGAAGCTTGTGTGAGTTACTTAGAAAATGAGATGACTTCAGAAATCATTGCTTGGAAACTGCGCAATCCCTGGGCAGGTGGCGGCAGAGATAGACCCCCCCACTCTCAAGTCCTTGTAGTCTCGGTTTATCCCCAGAGCTGCTTCTCCTAAAATGTGGTGCCTTCCTAAGGGTACAGCTAACAGACCCAAGTCCTGAAAATACCTAATAGAGTGACCACAGGTAAACGGGCCAGTCATTTGACTCCATTTAGCCTTGTCACATCTCCTAATTAAAGGGAAAGGACAGACTCTATATTGGACATCTCTGCCCACCGCCTGGGAAGCCTCCCCATCCTCGATAATGGCTGGGAGGCGGAGGCGGCCCAGAGATCATCTGGCTTTGACTAATGCTCTGTCACAGCGGCTCAGCTGCCACCGAACTGCTGAGCTGGTTTTTACTTTGCCTCAGGTGTCACTGGCGACAGCCAGTTGAGCAGAGATTGCTGAATCTTTATTCCTGGCAATGAGGCGAGAAATAGCAAGCGCACAGCTGGGGTTTCTGATCACAGGTTGGGCCTGCGAGGCTCAGGGTCAGGGAGGGAGGGAGTCCTCTTTTAATGTGCCAGCTCAAGAGTCAACCTGGGAATCGAAATCCATAAAATTGAAGGGAGAACACCCAGACTTTGTCTGCTTCCACTTCTCCGAGAGAAGGCTGTTCTATAAAAAGAAATAACCATTTTCTTTCAGGTGATTAAATGAAACAAGTGACTACGCTCCAAAAGTAAAAATCATTGGATTTAAATAATGTATGTACAAAACCTGTCTTCGCTTTGCAGTTTGTCTATAAATGTCTTCCGAGTAGAGATCCTGTTTTCCACTTCTTTTACTCCTCGCAATATAATTTCTGGTGCCATGCACACAGCGGGGAGAGGGGTGAATAAATATTGTTAGTATGAGTGAAATGAAACGTACCTAACACAGCATAACTTTCCAACAAGCAGAAGATGTACAGACCTGAAAAGAGGCGAAAAAGGCATGCGTAGAATAAAAAAATGTTGCAACTGATATATTTGGAAGGAAATACCGCTAGTAAGGACTTTAGAATAAGAGGCCCTCGGGTCAACCTGTCCCCACCACCTTCTCTCTGTGCGACCACCAGGAATCGCTTCTTTTCTTGAGTCTGAATTACTGACTTGGCAGAGTTGTCATGATCCTGTGACAACATAGCCGGATCATGCCAATCCTCTGCTCTGAGCCCTCCCTCCAGTGGCTTTCTAGCTCATTCCAAGTAAAAGCCAATGTCCTGAGAAGAGCCTTCTGCCCAATCTATCCCCAACTTCTACTTCCTAGAGGAGTTGCACCACTTGGTTCTCTCTCAGAGCAATGAGAAGAAAGGTGCTTCTTCCAGATGTTGCAGGCTTTGGGGGGAGGGGTAGTATTTTTGTGCTTTGTGTTTTTTTTTACCTCTGATTGGGTTCCTTGCTCTAATGATGGCCCCGGGGGCAAGTGGACAGGGCGAGGTCCTATAAATCACTTTGTCTTTGATCGTGTTTCAGCAGGTCTGGGCATACTAATTAGTGGGTTCCATGTGTTTGCAGAGCAGATGGTTTAAGGGTGTGTTTGTGCTGGGAAGCACGTGCCCCGATGAACACTGTGGCCTGCTTCTTCCAAAGCATCTTAAAGGCAACTGAATTCAGAGTACAGTGGTACCTCAAGATACGAGTGCCCTAACATACGAGATTTTTGAGATACGAGCCATCGAGCGAGTGATTTTCGTTTTGAAATACGAGCAACAGTTGAGATACCAGTAATCGCGCTGACCGGCCGGCTGCACACGACCCACCAGTTTACTGGGACTCGAGTGTCTCATAGTTTCCCACGCCTCAAGGTTACGGGACCAATTAAACTGGTGTCTTGAGGTACCACTGTAAAGACTTCCAAAGCCCCTCAGGCCAGCTTTCCATGGCAAAGCTTCTGTGGCGGTGTCTCCAAGGATCGCCTGTTTTCCTTCAGAAAACATTCCAGAACCTTTCTCCAAAGTTCTATCTTCAGTAGTCTGTTATTTTAAACTGAAGCTGCAGAAGCAGGAGAAGAAGTTAAGTCTTCATTCAGGGTTTTCTCCCACCCAGGATGACACGGAGTCATCCCAGAATTGACACAGTTTCCATCCATCTTTCCTAATTTTTAATTTTTTGTGGACATTTTGTTCTGTTTTCCTCTGTTGTTTGTTTGTTTTTATCCTGATTTTCAATCTAGCCTGTCCATTTAGTTCCCCTCTCACCTTTGTGACAACATCCTCGATTGCAGGTGGGAAGATGAGCGAGACATGGCATTTTGCAGGGTGGTCAGGAATATTCCAACATAGAATGTGGAGCACAACAAACGTCCCTCGTGAAGATTTCACAGAGTGATGCAGGGGAGTGGGAAGAGCGATCCCACTCCATGTGGGTTTGGGGGAGCACATGGCTTTATGAGGGAGTTGGCATTGGGGCGGGGTTGGAGGAGTGGACATGATTTCTATAGTTAGAAGTGGGAAGGGCATGATATGGGAATGCAGAAATATTTTTTTATGAAGGGAACAGCCTGTGCACAGGCAGAAGCTGGGAAACACAGGTCACGTCCACTCCATGGAAATCAGTCAGTGGGAGCCAAAGCACAGAAGATGGTAAATAAGCTGTGAAGACAGTAAGAAGGTAGGTTAGTGGAAGACCATAAAGTCTCTTTTTTTTAAAAAAAAATGTATTTTCATTGCTTTTGGAGAGGAAGGGAAAGGGAGAGAGAGGTAGAAACATCGATCATGAGAGAGAATCATTGATTGGCTGCCTCCTGCACGCTCCACACTGGGGTTCAAGCCCACAATACGGGCATGTGCTCCTGACCGGGAATCAAACCATGACCTCCTGGTTCATAGGTCAATGCTCAACCCCTGAGCCATGCCAGCCAGGCAGTCACAAAGTCTCTCAAAGGTCTGGGGGAGAAATTCTGCCTTAATGTTAGGAGCCATTATAAAATTTGTGAGCAAATGAGTGATTTGATTATAAGTGGCCTGTATTCGTTTGCTAGGACTTTCATAGCAATGTACCATAGACCAGATGGTTCAACAACAGAAATTTATTTCTCACCATTCTGGAGGCCAGAAGTTCAAGGTGTCCACATAATTTATATCTTCTGAACCCTCTCTCTTTAGCCTCTCTCTAGTCCCAGGTGGCTGTCTTCTCCCTCTCTTTCTTCACAGGGTCTTCCCTGGATGAACATCTCTGTGTCCTAATTTACTCTTCTTATAAGGACACCAGTCACATTGGACAGGGCCCATTTAATGACATCATGTTAACTTAATCACCTCTTCAAAGTTCATATGTACAAATACAGTCACATCCTAAGGCACTAGGATTGGGATGATAATCCTTAAAGAGGATGGAGACAGAACAGAGCAAGAAAGCAGTGGCATATGGGAGGCCAGTGGAGGCTGCCCCAAAGGGTCCAAGGAGAAGCAATTAAGAGACAGGAAATGAAGACATGAAGAGGTTTTGTGAAGATAGATATTTAGAACTTGGCATTGATGGATATTAGGGGTAGGGCTGGGGAACCAAAGATACCACGATAACTCCATGAGCCCACTTGAAACTCACATGAACCTTTGCATATAACAGCTCATCAATTAATAATGAAAGGAAGGAGGGATGGAATAGTGGAAGAGGTTATTTGGGCAGGGACTAAGGTAGAAGCAAATTTGTTTATAACAGTATTTTGTATTGCTTGAATTTTTAAAAAAATTATGTGTGCCAATTAAAAAAAATAAAACAAAAAAAATAATTATGGAACTTCCAAGACTTTCCCTTTTGGGCTGGGCTTTCATATTATTGTACTCTCTTTCTGTCAACCATTAAAAAAAGAAGTTGAAATTCACCAGAACCATGGCAAAATGGTTATTTAGAGAGAGCAATTTGATGTAAAAGGGGATAACCTTAGATTCTTCCAAGGAGATGCAATTACTGAAGGTCCTCCCACTTCAACCCAAATACCTTATTACAAGGGGGCTTCAGGCTATTAAAATGACCGAATGAGATGATACCTTGAAAGTGCTTAGCAGCCTACCTAGTGCAGAGTACCTGCCCAATACATGCTAGTTAATATCACAGCACTGACAGCATCCTCTCTCTCGTATCACTTTTTGAGAAGCCTGGGTCTATGAGTCACGTGAACCAGAGGGAGGCAGCTGTTCATGGCTGATGCTCCGAGAGCTCTTCCTTTCTTTACTTGCCAACAGAATTCCAACTGTGCTCAGAGAGTGGAAGGCCTTGTGCTTCTGGGGACCGATCGCTCTCTCAAGCCCCAGGATGAATCTTGATTGGCTTACCCAGTCACTGCCATTCCACTCCCCTGTGGATGACATTTAAATTTGGAAAGGGAATGCAGTCTTGGTCAAATGCAATGGGCAGGAGCATCTGCTGGAAAATTATCCCCTACTACTCTTCAAAAGACACTTATCTTGTTATCTGTGGTACGCTTAGAATTGTAGCAGCCATCTTTAAACCACGAGAGAAGCCAGCCTAAAATGAGAAACCAAGTCACCAAAGGTAGCAAGGAGGGAAGCTAGGATGTATTGAGTCCTAGACAATTTCGTTAAGCTACTGTTTTGACCAATCCTGGTACTGACTCACCTCAGGATTTATCATTAAGTTGGTAATAATGATCTTAACCTTGTTATTTTGCCTGTTTACTTGCAGCCAAAAGCACCCTAAAAGGTATAAACTCTCTTTGGTTCATGTAGCAAAGTTTGGCTCCCCTCACTGTTTTCTTCGCTTAGAGCAGCGGTTCTCAACCTGTGGGTCGCGAACAGCTAGCAGGGTCCCCTAAGACCATCAGAAAACACAGATGTTTACATTAAGATTCATAACAGTAGCAAATTACAGTTATGAAGTAGCGACAAAAATAATTTTATGGTTGGGGATCACCACAACATAAAGAACTGTATTAAAGGGTTGCGGCATTAGGAAGGTTGAGAACCACTGGCTTAGAGTCAGCGTAGAGTTTCGAGGTCCCTGTGCAAAGCCCTGTTGCCCAGCACTCTCCAAGCGAGAGCACATTCCAGAAGCATCTTCTCCTTGGAAGAACCTGAAAAAACAAGTACAATTTCCTGGTAGCCAAAGCCCACACATTTCCCATGGACTCCCTCCTAAGCTGGGCCTTTTGTTCTGGAGTGACAAGCATCTCTTTCCCTGGACTCCATCCAATGTTTTCAGCATCCTGGTGTTTGTGTTTCTAAACCCCAATGCAGAATTCCAACTGCGGGTTCATCAGCTTTCTCCACACTATTTTCTCTATGTTTGCCAAGCTCTTTCTCTGATATGAGTCACAGTGCTTTTTCCTGCTTTATCTGCCGGTAAAGATATGAGCCAGCCTTCTGGTTCTGCAGCCCTGGGCTGTCTGTCAATCTTCCCAGATCCAATCTCCCCTGCCGGACGTAAAATGGTAGCAATCATAACAATGCCTCACATTGCACAACAGATTCTCCATGGTATATAGAGCATCTCCACACGTGCCATTTAATTTAGTCCCTGCAATGATGTATGAGATAAGCAGAGCAGACAAAACTATTCCTATTTTGCAGAAGAAGAAATACATTTAGAGAGGACAACTGGTTGGGTCAAGGTCGAACAGCAGATAGACGGCTATAGAAAACAAATCCAGAGGTAGACCGATTTTCTCTCCATCTAATTCAATTCTACTCCACAGGCAAATACTCACCTTGCCTCTGTGCTCAGTCCTTTTGGGTTCCCCTGGGAAGACTGTGAGGATGCAGACTGATGTAAATAGCTCTGCTTGAAGAAGTAGCAGTTCAGCTGAAACCAGTTTGGCTCAGTGGATAGAGCATTGGCCTGTGGACTGAAAGGTCCCAGGTTTGATTCCGGTCAAGGGCATGTACCTTGGTTTTGGGCACATCCCCAATAGGGGGTGTGCAGGAGGCAGCTGATAGATGTTTCTCTCTCATTGATGTTTCTAGCTCTCTATCTCTCTCCCTTCCTCTCTGTAAAAAATCAATAAAATATATTTTTAAAAAAAGAAGTAGCAGTTCAAATACCTGCCAAACAGCAATGCCTAGACTAGAATCACCTCTCACTTTATACGTGTTGTGTAAATCTAATGTGATTCCAGAAATGTGATGCTCCCTGTCCTTTCTTCCACCAGGAAGAACCCCTTTGGTTGGAACTCTATAATTGGGGCGTTGAAGGCAGGTAGTAGAGGGTATTTAATGGCTATGAGGCAGATGGATACATGGGCTCAGCGCGGGCCTTGGACAAAGGCAAACGGGGACTAGAGAGGAGAGACACATACAAAGGGGGCTCATAATGGTGCAACCAATACTGACTAAGTGATCATAATAAAAACTAAAAATATTATCCAGGTTTACCACTTGCTGAGTTCCAGGTGTATCAATTAGCTATTGATAAGCGGGGGGCAGGGGGAGGGGAATGCTCCAAAATCTAGTGCCTTAAAACCACATCCATTTATCATTACTAAGTTAGCCAGATGATACTGAGGATTAAGACTGGGCTCATTGTTCACTTGTCAGGCTCACGTGTCTGTGATTAGTGGACAGCATGGCTGGGGATGGGGTAATCTAGGGGGGCCTTGGCTGGGACAGTTTGATTGCACACAGTCTTTCATCCTCAAATAGGCTCGCCTAGGCATGTTCTCATGGCAAAGGAGAGAAGGGTGAGAAGGCAGGTTTCTGCAGTCCCAGGCTCAGACTTGCCACACTGTCACATCCAATGCAGTTTGTGGGCCAATGCAGGTCACAAGGGTGGCCCACACCGCGGAGTGAGGAAGTGGCTGTCACCTCTTGGTAAGCAGAGCTGCAAAGTCACTTGTAAAGGGCTTGGATAAAAGGAGGGGTGGAGAACGGGATCCATTAGGTATTGAATTTTGAGGAGTCAGAAAAAACTATTTGTAAGATTGGGTTGTTCCTTCATGTGGAAAAATATTCCAGGTTGGTCCTATGACCTGTGAATGCTCGCTGAGTGGGATCACCAGAAAAGCATCATTTGAGACTTCTTGGATGATTACAAGGTCAAGGGGATGATTTTGTTTGAGAGAGGGTCACAGGCCATATATCTGAAAAATGAAATTGCAGACCAAGAAAGATGGATGGCTTTGGTCAAGATCAGGGCAATCACCTGGGGCAGTCAACACCTTTTAGGAGGTTAGAACACTTAGCAGAGCCAGCTGTGGCTCGTGCTCACCATGAGAAGAGGGCTTTACACACTGTGTTGGGCACAGTCTCCACAGTACCTGAAAGTGAGAAAAACTCCAATATGTGGGTGTTTTTTTCCCTTTATTGATTAAGGTATTACATGTGTCCTTATCCTCCATTGTCCCTCTACCCTCCCCCCCTCCCACACTTATGCCCTCATCCCCCTGGTGTCCATGGCCATTGGTTAGGCTTATATGCATGCATACAAGACCTTTGGTTGATCTCTCCCCTTTACCTCCACCATCCTGTACCCTCCCTCTGAGGTTTGATGGTCTGATCGATGCTTCTCTGTCTCTGGATTTGTTTTCATTCATCAGTTTATGTTGTTCATTATATTCCACAAATGAGTGAGATCATGTGATATTTATTTTTATCTGACTGGCTTATTTTGCTTAACATAATGCTCTCCAGTTCCAACCATGCTGTTGCAAATGGTAAGAATTCCTTCTTTTTTACTGCAGTGTAGTATTCCATTGTTTAGATGTACCACCGTTTTCTAATCCACTCATCTGCTGATGGGCACTTAGGCTGTTTCCAAATCCTAGCCATGGTAAATTATGCTGCTATGAACATAGGTGTGCATATACCCTTTCTGATAGGTGTTTCTAGTTTCTTGGGATATATTCCTAGAAGTGGGATCACTGGGTCAAATGAGAGATCCATTTTTAGTTTTTTGAGGAAACTCCATACTGTTCTCCACAGTGGCTGCACCAGTCTGCATTCTCACCAGCAGTGCACGAGGATTCCTTTTTCTCTGCATCCTCACCAGCACTTGTCATTTGTTGATTTGTTAGTGATAGCCATTCTGACAGATAAGTGACGGTACCACATTGTAGTTTTGATTTGCATCTCTCAGATGATTAGTGACTTTGAGCATGTTTTCATATGTATCTTAGCCGTCCTTCTGTCCTCTTTCAAAAAGTATCTATTTAGGTCTATTGGCCATTTTTTGATTGGATTGTTTATCTTCCCTTTGTTAAGTTGTATGAGTTCCCTGTAAATGTTGGAGATCAAACCCTTATCGGTGATATCATTGGCTAATATGTTCTCCCATGCAGTGTGCTTTCTTGTTGTTTTGTGGATGGATTCTTTCTCTTTAGTTTCCATTGCCCTTGGAGCAGTATCTCTGAAGAAATTGCTTCGGTATATGTCTGAGATTTTACTGCTGTGCATTCCTCTAATATTTTTTATGGTTTCCAGTCTTATGTTTAAGTCCTTTATCCATTTTGAGTTTATTTTTGTGCATGGTGTAAGTTGGTTTCATTTTTTTGCATGTATCTGTCCAATTTTCCCAGCCCCATTTATTGAAGAGACTCCATCAAAAAATTATGAGACTTAATAAATGAATTCAGCAATGTAGCAGGATACAAAATTAATGCCAAGAAATTTATGGCATTTTATATACCAATAGTGAACTTACAGAAAAAGAGATTTTAAAAAATCCCACTTACCATCACACCAAAAAAAATTCATGATACCTAGGAAAAAATTTAACTAGGGAGGTTAAAAGACCTGTACTTGGAAAACTACAGGACACTGAAAAAACAGCTAGAGAAAGATATAAACAGATGGAAGAACATACCATGTTCATGGATTGGTAGAATCAACATCATTAAAATGTCCATACTACCCAAAACAATTTATAGATTCAATGCACTCCCCATTAAAATACCAGCGGCATATTTCATAGACTTAGAATGAAGCCTCCAAAAATTCATCTGGAATTAAGAAAAAAACAAAACTTTGGATAGCTGCAGCAATCCTGAGAAAGAAGAACAATAAAACAATGTAGGGGGATCTTAATACCAAATATCAAACTGTATTACCAAGTCACTGTTCTCAAAACTGCCTGGTACTGGCACAAGAACAGACATATAGACTAATGGAATGAAATAGAGAACCCAGAAACTGACCCAAATCACTACGCTCAATTAATATTCGACAAAGGAGGCAAGAACGTACAATGGAATATTTCTGAATTTTATTCAGCAAACTTGTGAGAACTCTGATTGGCAGAGCAGATGCCAGGTTCCTCTGAGAGGTACTTCATGAGAACACCTCTCCTTCTGAAGCAAAGAATAGAAGAATCTTTCTCCTCGACTCTGTGTAACACAAAAGGAGCACCACTCTTTCCAAGTAGGCCCCTGAGAGCTGTAGAATATTGTAAGTCTCAACATTCTTCTTTTTAAAACGAAACTCTACTGTTAGAAAAATGCAGTGGCTGAAATATGTTACTCTGCATATATTTTTGTAATTATCTAAATCCTAATAGTCAAATTGTTGAGTTCTAAAAGACCAGATTGACTTCATACTTATTAGTAGGAAACAGTTGGAACAAATACAGATTATCTCTTAATGAATCCAACCGGGTGGATCCTTCTGTTATGAAGAATGTTTTAGAACAAATGCCGCCAGGGAGGGAGATGTGGAAACAGCCTGGAACTCCTTCATACATAACAACTAATTCAAAATGGCCTTATATATAAATTTTAAACTAAAATTTTAATGCTTCTATAACCACTGAACACAAGACACTGGGGAGTTGGGGTATGCCCGGGAGGTGGGGGAATGGGGAGATATGTATACATGTAACACAATAAAAAAAATAAAATAAAAATTTATGGAATGCATGAACTTATAAAATTTGAGCATAGTCCCTTTTATTGGCAGGCAGCAAACAGCAGCCCTGCTCAGACAATCGGGCGGTTCCCATGAAGAAAAGGAGTATAACCTCGGCCTGTCTGATCAGTGCTGAGGTTAGACCCTGGAAGAAGCCTGTCTTCGAGAGGAAGCCACCAAAGACAGCCAAGCAGGTGAGCCCTTAAAACGCTGCTGTTGGGCCTCTTTGCTTTGTTCATCTGCTGTCACACAGTGTGAGGGCATCACCTCAGGGATAAAAATGTCCCCCTAGTCCTGCCATAGTTCTGCAAAGTCTGGGAGCTGTTGGGAGAACAAGAGGCACTGGTCCCAGCAGTCATGGCTTTTCAGGTCACTGCCCTGATGCCCACACTTACATGGGTCCCCACACCCCGTTGTGCACCTGGGACATTTTTGCAACTGTCCCTAGACACACCCTCTGCTTCTTCTGCAGCTCTTTCTGGTGGTCCTCAGCAATGATCTCCTGTCGCCTCTCAAGGGTTCTTGTGCATCCACCCCCTCCATCCCCAGCAGGGCCCCGTGTGTACCTTCAGGGGGAGGGAGAAGTACAGGGCAGGCCTGGGTTCGCCTGATTTAGCCTGAAGTCCACCCTCCAGGGATCTCGCCCTCTCTCCACTTTATTCCTCAGAGCAGAACAAGGTGAAAACGAAAAAGTCGGTGTTCATGCTGCCTGTTACTACCTGAACCGATAAGTAGAGACCGGCATTGAATCTTTATGGGGCACTGTATTCAGATGGCGGATTATGTACCCTAAAAAGGCTGTCTTACATCCCATCTCAAGCCAACTCTCTTTATAAGGAGAAGAAACGTGTAGGTAAAGGGTTTAAAATTCAGAAGAAAGTAGGTAAGGAGTTGGAATTCAGGGAAAAGATTAATCAACTGGTGATTTTCTGAGCATCCCTTCACCTGCTGATGGGTGGGTGAGTGTTTATCTGCATCCTGAGTCCAGGCCATTCTCTCCCTGGAGCTCAGTGGCCCAGAGACGGTCTTGGTCGCTTGCAGTCCTCCTGAGCCACACACAAAACTCGAGTTGCTTGCAGGTCTCCTCAAGTGAGGGCAGGTCCAGTCATACATCCAGTCTGTCTTGTTCCATACAGACCCTGGAACAATAGCTTGCTACATGCCTTAATTGCCAAGCCTGAAAACTGTATATTTAAAGCTAAATGGTTTAACTTTTGAGGTCCAGCCATGAGCACTGGCCTTCAGCTCTGCCTGCTGAGTCTGAAAGGAGCCAGCTCCTAGATCCAGCCAAGTCAGGGGTGTGGAGTGCAGGGAGAGGCAGAGACCCCACAGCGGAGCAGCCCTGCAATAGTGGATTCCACACAAAGACCCTCGCCTGGAAGGTGGCATGTTTATGGTTACATTGGAGATTTTCTTAAAAATTGGCTGAGTTGAAGGTCACATTCGAAATCACAGAAACTGGCAAATAAACTAAAAATTGGACAAGAGGTGTGACTGGGAATCTGGAAGGTTAGATTCCAATTCTGCTTCTGCCTCTGTTGGCTGTGAGATTTGGGGCAATTTACTTCATGTTTTGGGACTGCAGTCTACCCAGCACAGAAATGGGGGTTTGAGGAACCTACCCAAGTAGATCCAGTGAGGTCTGAAGCAGCTCTTGTGTATACGATTGTAGAGCTATGTAGGGAAGCCATGTCAGGCCGAAGCAGCCCAGCCTCAGGGCACGAAGAGGAGACTGTGGCTCCTGGCCACTTCTCTAACTCTGGGTGAAGACTCAGGCCTCCTCATAACAGCCTACATTAGCTACAGAGGCCAGACCAAAAGACTATGACACCAAGAGCTAGTCAAAGGCTCAGGTCCCTGAGGTCCATCTAAGTCTTTATTGGTGAGGAAGAGGAAACTGCCAGGAAATCCAAGAGATACCCGAGGCCCTGAGATATGGCCAGTCCATGAACTCCCCCACCACACTGCTAGGCAGCCAGGCAGCAATCACTCTGCCTCCTTCCACGTCCCCTGCCAGCCTTCCTGAACGTTAGGTTTACTGGATGGGAAGGAACCGAGGACAAGAGAAGGGATGGATGTGATAGGAGTTCTGAACTTGTTATCCAGCTAGAGAGCCTTTCCTTCCTCTCCAAGGCCATGGACGGTTCAGAGCGACTGTTGGCTTCTTTGCCCAGGCTAACGAACACCCAGCTGAGTCTGATTGGCTCAGGTAAGAGAGAAATATGCATGAGAAGGAAAGAGGGGATGTGCAGGAGAGCAGGGACTGCTGTGGATTCTTGCTGCAGGAGCTTCAGGGCTACGTGCACACACACACACACACACACACAGGTTCTCACACACACAGGTGCATGCACAGTCACATACATGAACACACATATGCATGCACAGACACGCACACACATAGGTTCTCACACACAGGTGCACACACATACAGCCACAATTGCCAGCTGGGTGAAGGCAGAGGCAGTGGCAAAGACAGGTCCAACTTACCCATCTGCTGGTAAATCCCAGACCAGATTCTGGGAATTTCTATCCTACATTTGCAGCATGTCTTCTAGGGTGTGAGTCACTGAGATTTGACACCGTACACACTGGAGAGTTGTAAATGTTTAACAACGGGCTTTGTAAGTTAGGGTTGGTGGGAGGGCCCTGATGTGTAGAGTTTACCAATTTCCCTTGTGTAAATACTCTTTTAGGGTTGATTTCAAGTCACCAACATGAAGTTACTGGAGGAAAAGTTAGGACAAGACATTGACAATCAGCTCTCGTGAGAGCACTAGGTGATTTGGGTCCTAAAAAGATTACAAATCCAGTGACTCCCGGGAGTGGTTTTCTTAGTCAAAAGACCCTGACACCAAACCCCAGCAAGAAACAGAATGACACCACCCCAGCTCCTGGCCAAAGCAGATTGGTTTAGTAGCCATCATTAACTCCAGGAAAAACAGGGAGAAATCTTAGGAAGAAGAAACTTTCTTCTGACTTTTGGCAAAATGTAAAGTCAACAAACACAGATCTTTTTTCTTTTTTCTGTTCAGAAATTGGCAGAACAAATATTACTGGGTAAACTCTGGGAGACATGTCCTCATGAAATTTTTGTTTATTTTGTGAATTTGGTTTAAAATAATTTTGAACACATGTCAAAAAGAACTTAGCTAGAACTGCACCCCAATCTAAGGGAGGCCAGTGGGAAAGTTTCTCTGCCTTGTGTGTGTGGGAGAGTTTTGCATGAGGGATTAGTGTCACTGAACCCTCAGGAATGATGTCTGGGGTAGGCAGAAGCAAACTCTGCTCGCTCAGAAATCACTAAGTCCTCTGCAAGCTGGTGCCATTGTTCTGCAAAATCCTCCTCAAACAACTGCTTTTCATTCCCCTGCTTTTGCCCAATTGTTCGCAGCTCATATTTTATTAGGTTTTCTGAATGTAAACCTGAGATGACTCCTAATGCAAACAGAGAAAGTGTCCGTTACAGACCATTTGAAAAAATGCCCACTGGATAGGGGAAGATAAAACACATTTTTGTATTCATCCAAAGGCAATGGAGCCTCAAACAATAAATTAAGATGATAATATTCTTGAGGGAGGCAAAATCTTCAATTACAATATAAACTGTACAGTTGGTTATCTCTATACCATGAAGAGAGTGTCTGGGCAGAATGAACTAAATATACTCCGGATAGCCAAGATCCTTTACAGAACAGCCAGGGAAACAAGGCAGAGAGGATATGAAAATAGAGCATCTTCCCCTGACAGTAACCCCTAATCAGAAAATTACAAAGCTATTAGGAATGTGGGTTTAACATGTCATCCTGAAGAAGTTAATTAGTGAAGCTCGAGGACTATCAGAGCCTGAATTGACGAGACACAGCTTCGGACACCCCTAGACACCAGAACACCAGCCACATCCCCACCCCAGGAATGTGAAAGGGTAAAGATCAAACCCGAGTCCTCCGGCTCCAAGATCAACTATCTGCCAAGTCAGGGGGGTGTGGGGGATATCATGTGATCAAATCCTTCTTTCCATAGTACTCCTTTCAAAAATAACCTGCCCCCTGTGGATTTGAAAAATGTAAGCTTTCATTCTGTACACTTTCTAGAAACTCATACATTTAATGAACGAGGGTGAAGCTGCTTTTCCAGGAAATGGGAATAGAACGGGGGTCGAGAAAGATGCAGCCTCGTATTCACCAGAAGGCAGAGGCATAAACATCCTTCCTACCCCATTTGGGAACTGTGCAATCTTTGGCAAGCTACTTAACATCTCTGAATCTCATTTGAAAAAAAAAAGGGGGGGGGGAATTACAATAAGTACTATCCTATGAAACAGGCATCATGGCTGAAAATATTCAGTGAGATAAACTAGGCACATGGTGAAGGCGCAGTGGTTGTCTGGCGATGGTTTCTGCATTTTTTTGATCCAAAGATGCCCATTTCCCCACAGTTTAACATTTCTGCAGTGCATCTGATAGTCAAGGCATCCTAGCATTGTGTCAGATCCTAAGGGCTCACCTTAACAGCCAACAGAGCCTTGGTTTTATGAAGTACAGTGTTGTGATTACAGCATCATTATCATCACAGGGATGTGATGATGAAATAATTATGAGACTGCTCCTGTGAGGTGTGGACAATGAGCAGCCTTGTTATTTTCTAACAGCACCTCACCAGCTTCCCCACTGGAAGACTCTCCAGGGATTCTCCGTGCAGGGGAGAAGATGGATGAACGTTGCCTTCAGGCAGCAATGGACTTCCTATAGATCTGTCTGACTTGAAGCCATCTCAAGGTATAAAACTCTAGATTTCTATTGAAAAAATTAATTAGGAGGTAACAGTTTAAACAAGAAGACTTTCACAAAAGTATCCATTGAGCAGTGTTACCCAACCTTTATTCAATCATTGCCCCCGCCTCCCCAACAAGCCTTTTGAGACATGGATGCCCTAATCACTCCCCGATGCAATTTTAATATTGAAGATGTACTGAATATCTATTTATGTATTATGTATATGTCTGCGCTTTAGGCATAAAAAGCTGTATAAATGATGTATAAAAGAGTGTGATATTTTCTACCCCCTTCAGTGTATAGCACCTCATTTGAGAATGCATGTTTTAAAGACAGATCTTAAAGGGCATTTGAAATATTATGTGACAGAAAATTTTTTTTTTTGGCACTCAGTTCTTCCATGATGCGTCAACCATGAAAAAGTGGAAACACAAGTAGCTTGTTTGATAATATGGCCACGGCAGGTGCCCCCTCCATATTCATTACCAGCTGGTGTCTGCCTACTTGCTTTTTTAACCAGGCCACTGAGCCACATTATCAGGAAGGTGGGGGACACCAGCGAGCCAGATTTGACTTTGTAATGGAATAAAACTTGCCTCAAAGTCATGTAGACACTTTCAAATGTCCATCCCTGTTTATCTACCCCAAGACAAATAGGCATGGATGACAAGTAGTTATTGTGAAAGTAATTTCACAACAACTCTATAACATTTTTTTCTTATCTCACATTGTTATTTCTCTAGTAGCTGGAATCAGCATCCTAGTCAAAAATTTTCCTGAATATTCTCTACAGTTTTGCCCCAAGAGCAGGATTCTCTGCCTCCCTCATCTCACTGGCCATGGTCAGGCTGGAGTTACGTGGGCCCCAAGGAAGGTCACCGGAAGCAGCACAAACAACTGCTTCCTGCTTCCCCTTGTAAACTGGATCTATGTATCATCCACACTTGAGTGAAAAAAAGCAAGCTGCAAAGTAATACACTGTATATTATAAACATATATATTGTGCAAACATATATTATTTATATGTGTATAGCCTGAAACTATTTCTGTAAAATTCTAAACTGCATAATACAATCGAGACATAAAGGCTATAAATAGTATTAAAGCACAAATTTACAAGAGTATTGACAGCTGGGTGGGAAGAGGAGAAACAGGATTGTTGATGCGTGGGCAAAAGGTGCTTTGACTTAATTGCTTAATTGCTCTATCACTTTTAAAAACGCAAATTTGAAGTAGATGTGATAAAATGTTAACAATTAAAAGTTAGATGGAGTCCATATTGACAATCACCAGCCAAGCAGAGAACACATGACCTGTGAGTTCTCCTGTTGCCTATTATCACATTATACATTGTGTGACTATTGAATCAATGGGGTGAGGGAAGTAAGACCTGAAATTGCCTGCAATCTTGCCTTCCTCATCCTAATGATGAACTTCTACCTAATCACCAACAACAGTGGTGCCATTCATTTCTTTTAGTTAAACACACACACACACACACACACACACACACACACACACACACACAACTGGGCTGACCATGAAAATTCCATCTGTTTTGGGGACACAGTTAATGTGAATGGAAGAAAAGGCTCATCAGAATAATAACTATTGAACCGGAAATGAAGGTAGCGGAAGAGGCTTGGTCATGAAGGCTTTTCAAGGCTGAGTGCCTGGGAACAAAGAGTCAGGCAAGTCACAAGTTCAAAGACGTTTGATGAACTATACACTGTAATGACTGTAGTCGATACTGCTGTATGGTGTGTGTGAACGTTGTTAAGAGAGTAGAGTCTAAGAGTTCTCATCACAAGAAAAAAATTAGCTTTTCTTTCCCGGTATCTGTATGAGATGATAGATGTCAACTAAACTTATTATGGTAATCACTTTACAGTATATGTAAGTTAAATAAATCATTATACTGTATACATTAAGTTTACACAGCATGGTATGTCTATTATATCTCAATGAACTGCCCCCCAAAAAAAGTTCTGATGGAATCTTTTCACTCATCATTCACCCACATAACCAGAGAAATATATTTTTCCAAACATCAGGCTGAAGGCTCTTGGCATTTACCTTTCATACCATCATTTACACTGCATTTCAGAAATCCAAACATGTAAGCCCACTGTGCCCTGGGTGCAGATTTTCTTACTCTGTAGAGATGGACAATGGTGGGCAGGAGTCAGCAACCCCAGAGGCAGCATCATAACGGACCAAGGAAGATGGCACAGCCTTCTTCCACGTGAGAAAGACCTCCTCTAGGCCTTTCTCAGGGAATCTGTAATCAGACTCCTGTATGGCCTCCTGGGACACACAGGGAGTTATTTGTAATCACAGCACACGGATATGCATAATCAGTCAACGTCTTCCCCTCAGCTGTGATCAAAATTAATTTAAAGAGATTTAACTTTAAAAGGGGACATTGATGTGTTGTTCATAAATCAATGAGCTAAATATTAGTCCTCATAAGTGTTATAAAATCAGCTAATGATCCTTTCTGCAGTGAATACAATTCTTAATCATGAATGCCATTACGTACAGTTTCTCTTAAAAGGCCTCAGCCAATGCATCTCAACATGCAACAACCACTTTCTAATAAGGGGATATCAGGAATTCAGAAAGTGCTGTGGGGCTTTGACTTGCTGGTAGGCCATAGTTCCCTAAAAATTATAGGGGAAATTTTATGTTCGGTGGCGCTTAAACTTTGGAATGAGTCAGAATCACAACTTGCTGGGCCCCAACCCAGAGTCTTTGATAGCGTAGATGTAGGATAAAGTGAGAACTTGCATTTCTTTACAAGGTTGCAGATGCTGCTGGTCCAGAGATCATACTTTGAGAACCATTGCTCTGGCGAAGGAGTCTACAAACTTTTGTTCAAGGACCAAATAGTAAATATTTAGGCTCAGCAGCCTATACCATATCCACTGCAGCTATTCAGCTCTGCCACTATAGCATGAAAGCAGCCAGAGATGATAGGTGATGAATGCACGTGGCTGTTTCAGTAAGACGTTATGACACAATAGTGCTGGGCTGGATTTGGTTGGTGCACACTGTTGGCCCACCCCTGCTCCAGAGGATGGCATCCTCTCACCACCAGCCTTGCCCTACCTCCCAGAACATGAGCAACACCCAAAGGGAGCAGGTATCTGCAAGGCAATCCCTCCCACCCCAAGTTTCTTCCTGAAAGATCTTGTCTGTCCATGAACAGGGAACCAGAAACTTTATCTTTTAAAATGTGTTCCGAGGAATTCTATGTAGTATTTCTGTAGAAACAATGCACATATTAACATCCCAAAGTTTCAGAAACTGGGGAGTTAGCAGGCATGTAGGTGTCTTTCAGAGGACAATATTGGAAGCCTACCTCTGTCACTTGCCACAGTTTTGGCCTCCAATGGACCAGAAGCTAAGCATTCAGAACGCTGAGGCTTCATCTTCAACTTCTAGAAAAGTGCCTGGTAGAGGGTAAAACCTCAAAAATCTTTGTTCAGTGAAATAATATCTATAAAACTATTATTGGTGGAAGTGAAGTTCTTGGAGTACCTCAGGAAAAAGAATTTCCTGAGCCCTCACAGGAGGATGGAGTTTTGTGGAAAGCTTTATTGATGATGCAAAATTAGGGGGGTTCCCTCTCAGGCCCCATCTCCATCCATCCCACCCTGGGAAAGTTCAATCTTGTCTTACACAGACCAGAATTAAGGCAACTGCCCAGAACCTCTGCTCCATATTAAATACACTACAGTCCAACATCTGGGTAGCTTAGCTGTGTTCCCAGCTGCAGCCCATTGTGTGTGGTGTCGCATGGCCATTGACCATGCAGCTGCTTAAAGCCACATGGCGAGCGAGTGCAGGTCATGGAGCAAGAAAGAGTAGGGGGGAATGAGAAGGCAAGAAGGAAGGAACTCTTTACCTGGGACTTTACCCTTCCAAAAGTTTGCAGATTTTTCGTGGTTCCACCCTCCTAGCCAATGATCTTTTTCCCAGGCTAGACTGACAGGCAAGCACCTCCCTATATCACTCAGACTTCACTGCACATGCACCCATCTCCTCCTTTATTCAATCCCTTTCCCCAGTGATCTGTAGGGAATGGGCTGGTAGCTATCGGAGGAGCATGACACTGTAGCTTCCTAGTGAAGCTGCCCAAAGGACCATCTTGATAATGTCTGGCCTCCTCTTTACTCTCTTCCTATTATCCTATCTAATAAAAGAGTAATATGCAAATTAACCATCACTCTGCTGCACCCACAAGCCACGCCCACCAGCCAATCAGAAGCATGTATGCAAATTAACCCCAACCAAGATGGCTGCAGCCACGGAGGGGGCAGGAGGCTTGGGTTTCCCCAGCAATGGAGGAAGCCAAGCTTTCCCCACACCCTGGCTAGCCCAGGCCTCCACTCAAAACTACAAAGTTTCAATTATAGATGATGAATAAATCCCAACAAAAATGACTGTAGCCACAGAGCAAGCAGGAGGCTTGGCTCTGCTCAGGGATACAATGTTTCAATTATAGAAGAAAAATAAATCCCAAATATCAGGGCCTCTGCTTGGGTTGCAGGGGGTTTAGGGGGTGGGCGTGGCCAGTCTGCAAACCACCACAGGCCCATCGCCCAGGCCACCCCACACCCCAAGTGAACCCTCACCCTGATCCGGGATACCCTTCAGGGCAAACCAGCTGGCCCCCACCCGTGCACCAGGCCTCTATCCTATCTAATAAAAGAGTAATATGCAGATTGACCATCACTCCAACACACAAGATGACTGCCCTCATGTGGTCAAAGATCCTCCTCCCATGTGGACACAAGATAGCCACTACAAGATGGCCAGCAGGGAACAGCAGTTAGGAGGGACGAGGCCTGCAAGGGAGAGCAGTTGTGGGCAATGAGACCAGTAGGGGAGGGCAGTTGGAAAGGACCAGGCCTGCAAGGGAAGGCAGTTGGAGGCAATCAAGCCTGCAGTGGAGGGCAGTTAGGGGTGACCAGGCCTGCAGGGGAGGACAGTTGAGGGTGACCAGGAGGCCTGCAGGGAAGGGCAGTTAGTGACAAACAGGCTGGCAGGGAAGTGGTTAGGGGGTGATCAATCTGCCAGGCAGAAGCAGTTAGGGGCAGGCAGACAAGCAGTTGGAAGCCAGCAGTCCTGGATTGTGAGAGGGATGTCCGATTGGGATAAGGCCTAAATGGGCAGTCAGACATCCCTCAATGAGGTCCCAGATTGGAGAGAGTGCAGGCTAGGCTGAGGGACAGCCCCCACCATGCACGAATTTCATGCACTGGGCCTCTAGTTAATATTAATAAACTAGCTAGTTATGATGATAACAAAATCAATAAACCCCTTCCTAGTCTTCAGATTTCTAGATTTACCCTCAGAGCCCCACAGCCAACTGTGGCTTCCTCTTCCTCCCACTACAACCCTGGGTGGTAGGAGCAAGACAGAGGCCCCAGGAGGGAGGCTCAGGGCCAACATCAGTCCACCAGCACCACCTCACATGAGTAGATGGTAAAGACAGGGTTCCTTTCCCTCTCTCTGCTACAGCAGCAACATCAGCTTGCTATCTGGAACCTTGAGGACCACTCAGTTTCCCAGCAAGCGCCAGTGAAAGGAGGGGAAGTAGGGAATGAGCAGCAGGGAGCCTGGCTAAAAGCAGAATAGTTTGTGGAGAGAAGGCCTGCAGGAAACATGGGCTCTGATGGTGCAGAGCAGACTATAGTATCAGAAAAGCCAGCAAGGTAGAATCAGAAAGGAGGGTGGCCAGGGGGAGAAGGGGAGGGGAGAACAAGACTTTTCACTTGAGTGATGAATCCAGTAGAGGCATTGCTGTTTATTTATGTACAGTTTGCAAGTGTGCAAAGAAGAAAAACTAGACCCACAAGGTCTGAGAAGCTTCTGACAAGCAAGAGAATTTACATAAGATATATAATCTATGGTGGTGAGTTAAATTAATACAAGGCCAGTGAGGTCATTTTGCAGCTTAAGTGATTAATAGTCAGCACTCTTTATGAACTATGACTACCCCCCACAAGGGGTAGGTTTAGTACTTAATGCAATTCTCTTAACTGTATGTTACAACTTGGTATTACACAAGGAATGGGGTTAAAGGATGACATTCTCAATGAGAAAACAAGACCCAACAGGAGTATCCTCATCTCTTGAAATCAGATTCTGGAAAAAGCTGATGGGATGAATTAGTAATGTTTTATGATAAATAACAGAGATAGTCAAATTTAATGTTACTTGATATCTTCTCACACTGATTATTTAATTAACAGGGCTCCTCCTTTAGCTCACTGGGATGTAAAGGTTCTATCCACTTCAGTTTATTTCTGAGCACTCAGAAAGGTCAGGGAGAGCAGAGCACCTGAATTAAAAAATGAGGCCCAAGGATATTTCTTGCTTCTGAAGCAGATCTTCCGTGGAGATTCGGGGAGTGAAAATAGCTATAGTGGAGGGCTTTAGGGGGTCTCGAGAGAAGCAGAACCAATTATAGATAGATAGGTAGATAGATGGACAGGAAAGAGATGGGGGGAGAGAGGAGCGGGAGAGGGAGAGACAGAGAGACAGAGAGAGAGACAGAGAGGGGAGGGAGGGAGAGGCTTATAGATCTACAGAAAGATAGATTTATTTTTTAAGAAATTGGCTCATGCATTTGGACTGGTAAGTTCAAAACCCTCAGGATAATCCTGCAGGCTGGAACCCCGGAAAGAGTTGCAGTTTGAATCTGTAGGAAACCTGTCAGAATCCCCTCTTTCTCTGGGAGTTCAGTCCTTTCCTATTGAGGCCCTCGGTGGGGTGGATGAGGCCCATCATAGAGGGTAACCCACTTTACTTGAAGTCCACTATCTTTGGTATATCTTAAGGTATACCAAAATATACCTTATGTGGAATAATGTTTGACCAAATATCGAGGCATGTTGGCCTAGTCAAGTCAACACATCAAATAACCCATCATGGGAGTCCTCCCTGACAGCGAGCGAGAGAGAGAAGGTCCGGTATTGGTGTTTCCTTCCTTCCAGAGGCTGCGGGAGCCCCACCTTAATTTTGTGGGTTCCTCCAGGATTTTGAAAATATTTCAGTAAATACTCTGAATATTTACTGAAAAGAAAGGAGAGAAGAGAGGCAGAGAAGGGAGGGTTGGGAGAGGAGGACAGAACATCCTTAATAAGCCAGACCCACCCTCTCCTGGCCCAGCGTGTTACTGTCAATTCTTTGTGGGAGCCATGTCACATCAACTTTTCCCTTTTCCCCAGGCCCCTGCAAGGAACTGCTTCGGCATCATTTCTCTTTGCCCAGACGCTCCCTGGCTCTTTGTTAAGAGGATGAATAGTCACGTCGTAAGTCTCCTGTGAGTGCTGGCACTTGGATATTTTCCTTCATCTTTTCCACGGCCAAGGGCAGTTTATTAGTTTATGTTGGTGGAAAAGCCCTGAATGGTGCCGTGGGGGGCTCTTCCAAACTGAGGGATGGGCCTGGGGTTTCTTCTCCTCTGGATTAACAGGAATCGTGTTTCTCAAGCTTGAGCCTTCTTCTAAAACTTGAGCAAGAACAGAACGAGCTTTTCTGCAAACCAGATGAAAACTAAGCTGCCGACCAAATCATTATTTACAACCTTCGCTAGCTTGAGATGTCACACTGATCCTTCAGCCTGGATGGAATAAATTAATCCATTAGGTGAAATCATGACATCACTTGACTGAGAAGAAAGATGGTTTAAAAAAACACACACACACAGATCATTTCAGCAGGGAAAATAAGCTTTAAATTTGTTAGCAAACGTATTTGCCATCTATCATCCCAGATTTGTGAGAGTAAAACTGAGTTGGGAAGTGCCCAAAGGTATCCTCCAAGAATCATGCTCAGGTACATGCTTGTGACATAGATCAGTTATTGGGCAACTAGAAGGTAGTCCATGTTCACCCTGGTTTCTAATAAAATGCTGAACACAACAATAAGTTAACTTAAATCTATAAAATAGCCATACTTAAAATTCTTTCCAGCAGCAAAGTTATCAAGATTAACATCCTCAATGAGAAGTCATCTTTTTTATATATATTGATTTTGGAGAGGAAGGGAGAAGGAGAGATAGAAACATCAATGATGAGAGACAATCATCGATCAGCTGCCTCCTGCATGCCCCCTACTGGGGATCGAGCCCACAACCCAGGCATGTGCCCCTGGCCGGAATCAAACCCAGGACCCCTCAATCTGCAGGCCGACACTCCATCCACTGAGCCAAGCCGGCTAGGGAGAGAAAAGTCATCTTGATGGTATGTATGTATCCTTAATATCTTGTGATGAAAATGACATTTTCCTTCTATGACCTTGCTCTGATAAAAGCAGAAACCCTGTTTAGCAGTGGGAGAAACATCAGACTAACATAAATTGAGAAAGAGTCTAAAAAATGAGATAGTTAGAAAGAATCATTACCTTTTATTTAGTAGGGGGAGGCAGGAGGTTCCATACAAAGAAAGTTGTAAATGGTAGATTTTAATGCATGTAGGGTCATTGAGGAGCATTTGAGCATAGTTATTTAAGTTTTCAAGATGTATTGTTTTGTATTTTTTTAATATATTCCTAAAAAGTGTTTACTTCAAAGTGATCAAGATCCACACGGCCTATTGATGAAGGCACATCATACAGCTTCAGAGGGGGAAAATGACCTTTCCTCTTATTTAAGATCTTTTACCATGCTTTGCTTAAAAATCTGTGAATGGTGTGGGGGGGGGTGGGGCGAGTTCTATTTCTGTGAAAAATGCCATTAGAATTTTGATGGAATTGTATTGAATCTATAGATGGCTTTGGGTAGTGTGGACATTTGAACAACATTAATTGGGGCATCTTTCCATGTGTTTGTGTCTTCTTCAATTTCTTTCCTCAAAAGCCTTGCAGTTCTCATTGTACAGATCTGTTACTTCCTGTCAGCCAAAAAGAGGTCCCGCTCAGCCTTCCATGTTCAAGTCCATTATCCCTCTTCCATGAAACCTGTTCACTCCCACCATTCCTAAAGAGCCTTTCAGGCGGGGAGGGAGAGAATTTAAAGGGAAAGAGGTAAAACAATATCCTAGTACCACTGAGTCCTGGATAGATTCTCTTTTGGAAAAAGACAACAAAAGTATGTTATTTTTCCATTTCAGGTTTCAGACTCCCTAGAGATGATTTTATCTTGCTGAAAACCTCTTTATTCTCGATGTTTTTGTCATGTTTATGTGTTAAACTTATAACAATTGATATACTCTTGCAAGAAATTTTATACAGGGAGATAAAAGGTAAGACATAATATTGAATCACTACTCGAATCCCAGGTATGACTGGTATCATTGCCTCCACTGTGGAACTATAACCAGAGAGGGTCATAGAAGGGAATTGTCATTTTCATCACAAGATATTAAGGGTACATACATGCCATCAAGATGACTTCTCTCCCTAGCTGGCTTGGCTCAGTGGATGGAGTGTCAGCCTGCAGACTGAGGGGTCCTGGGTTCGATTCCGGCCAGGGGCACATGCCTGGGTTGTGGGCTCGATCCCCAGTAGGGGGTGTGCAGGAGGCAGCTGATCGATACTCAGTAGGCATTGTGCATCAGGTCCACTAATGACTCAACGAAAGAGCTAGAAATCAAACAATCCGTACCCCACCCCCATTTCTCTGCTAAAGCATATTTTTTCATAAATAACTTACATAGCATTTGCAATTCTGTAGAAAATAAGTAGTCACGATTTCAATACCCTCATCTTTTTTGCGGTTTCTAACTTTCAAATAAAGATAAGAGGAGTATTTTGCCACAATTAAGGCTGGTTATATTTTTCTTCAAATACCCTTTGCTAAAGAATAACTGATCTATGCGACTAAACTTGACCTTCATGTCCATTATGAGGTATAGAATTACTTTTAAAAAAAATTGCTTTGTGTCAGTGCATAGAGCATCAGCCCAAGGACTGAAGGGTATCGGGTTCAATTCCAGTCAAGGGCACATACCAGTTGCAGTTTAATCTCTGGCTCTAGTCAGGGCTCATGTGAGAGGCAACCATTCAATGTGATTCTCTCACATTAATGTTTCTGTCTCTCCCTCTCCTTTCCCCTCTCTCTAAAAATCAATGGGAAAATATCCTCAGCTGAGGATTAAGAACAAGAGAGAACAGAACATATGGGCCAGCCTGGAATAAGAAAGCAATGTTCACCAAACTGGTTGCTAGGTGGGGTTACTTTGATACACCATGGACCAATGTGTGTATTTCATGAATGTTGATGGAAACTCCCTTTGCAGGAAGAACAGTACATTCTATCGTATATCATGGTTTACAAAGCACTTCCTAATGTGCCACCAGAGTGGTGGAGAGAGCTGACTCTGGTCTCCCATACAGGCTCCATTCCTCCTTTGGGGGGTGGGGTCAGGGGCAGAAGCCCTCATATCATGATCTTGTGAGGAGTGAATGGGATGTTGCAGACGAGCTTTTATTCGACACTTAGTCTGTCTTGGATCCTAACACCATCCCTGAAGGAAGTTAGAGAAGGAAACTGAGGCTCAGGAAGTTTCGGTGATGTAGCCAAGGTTAAGAAATATATACGTGGAAAAGAGAATCTGCATTTTCTGTTTATTCTTTGAGTACTTTTTCCCGAGCTTACAGCATGCACGTTAAGTAGTAGCTTAGATTCAGCACCATTTGGGGTTAGCAAGCAATCTCCATGGAGAAGGAGAAGCTGTTCCCAAAATTCTACTCAGAAAGCAGCCAACAATCAGGAGCATGGGTTTGGGCCTTGAAATCCGTCTTCTAGTCCCAGAGGTTGTGTCCCACGTACGTCCAACAAGCCTTTGTTTTTCTTGGTAAAACGAGTTAATCTGCCTTACTTTCAGTTATAGTGAGCTTCAAATAGGATTATCCACTCAGCAATTCGGGTATCTATTGAGTGTGCATGTCCACATACATAGTAAGTTTCCATTGGGTGGTGACTGACATTTATACTCAGCATCCAGGACTGGTGGTGCTGGACACCCATGCGCACACACACACACACTCATCCATACACACACAAACATGCGCACAATGACTATGGCCTCCTGTATTAATGCTATCTACATACTATGTACTGTATTTTTCATTCTCTGTCCTTGCAGCTCCTCCATTATGTAACAGTGGTGAGAACTTAAATGTACCTGTGTTCCATAATTATGGGGGAGAATGTCTACTGAATGTTTCTTCTGAGCCCACCCTGGTTTTGATTGCTGGGAATACAGTGGGAAAGCTAGGCAGGGAGACTGGAAATATGGGCTTTTGGGATTTTTTTCAAGCTTTGTTCCTTAAACAACAGTATTTTCTTCAGTAGGAGTGTCAATTAGACAGATGCTCACACTGTAATGAGAAATGTGGGATTTATTCTAGGTGGGGAGGTATTTGTGGCTTGGTGGGTGAATGAAGAGTTCTGCTTTGAACTTGTAAAACTACCCTGTTTCCCCAAAAGTAAGACATCCCCCCCCAATAAGACCTACTTTCAGTTTTGCCTCGAGCTGTAATATAAGGCATCCCCCCGAAAGTAAGCCTTCCCTGATAATAAGGCCTTCCCCTAACATAAGGCCTCCCTGGAATAGAAAGCCCCCGAAGCTACCATAAGGCATCTGACTCCTGATTTAAAGAGACCTACACTGCCTGAACAGCTCCGGCTGCGCTGTGGCCAGTGAGCTGGTTTGTGATGACAACGACTACCGTACCGTACACAAGTAATAAATTTCCTTTTTTTTTTTTTTGGTTCAACAATAAATGTGTACCGTATTCTTCTTCATGGAAAAATAAGACATCCCTGAAAATAAGACCTAGCACATCTTTGGGAGCAAAAATTAATATAAGACACGGTCTGATTTTGGGGGAAACGGGGTAGACATGGTTCTTGAACCAGTGTCCCCATCACTGAAGCCCCAGACCAGTTCTCAGGCGAAGATATGGGTTCTCTCACGCCTTAGGGCAGCCCAGTGGTGTTTGGGGCTATGGGGCCTTTGGCTAGTTTGGCTGCTTCCTCAGAAAGATCTTCCTTTATCCCAGGGTTCCCTAGCAATACCATATGCCATTGAATAGAAGATGCCATCAAGCATAGCATGCAACTTTATGTACCAGTGGGGGGAAATACTGCCAAATAAACAAGAACAATGTTTTCTAACACAGAATTTTTCTTTTATACTTCTTAGAAATAGTTTTAGACTTATTAAGATATGACTTTTTAACCCTACAGCACTATTACACATACGTTACAAATACTTGTAAGATTAATTGATTAGGTATTCTTGAAGCTTCTTTCCAATCAGAATCCAGGTCGGTATCTATAAATTTTCTTGCTCTGCTCCTTCAAGAGTGTTGGCCACGCTGTCTCTCTTAGGAGTGTTCCACTAGTGGCTGCAGGATTTTCTTCCAAACTACGGATACCTGTCTCTACAAGTTTTGGTGGCGTGCACGACAGTGATGACTATGATCATTACTGCCACCTGGCTCACAGCTGTCCTGCCCTTAATTACATTTCAATGGGCCAGGAAAGTCCAAGATCAAGGTATGGTATGTTCGTTTCTCTGTGCACTGTGATGCAGAGTTGGCAACGCTGTGCTGGACAAACAGGTAAAGAGGTGGGATGGGGTGTGAGTCTTGGAGCTTAGGGGAGGGGCAGGGATAGAGAAATGGGTTTGCAGATTTGGCAGCCATACGGGTCTGCATGTGACCACAGAGACAAAGTCTAGATCGGTGGTTCTCAACCTTCCTAAGGCTGCAACCCTTGCATACAGTTCCTCATGTGGTGGTGACCCCCTAACCATGAAATTTTGCTACTGTGATGCATCGTGATGTAAATATCTGCATTTTCCGATGGTCTTAGGCGACGCCTGTGAAAGGGTCGTTTGACCCCCCCAAAGGGGTTGCGACCCACAGGTTGAGAACCTCTGGTCTAGCTAGAGAAGAGGGCTGGCGTTGAGCCTTGGGATCCTCCAGGGTTTAAGAAATCTAGAGCAGGAGCCAGCCAACCCTGCTGAGATTTAGCAGCCAAGGATGCTCCAACATTGGGTGCTGAGGTAGGTAGGTGGCATCCCAGAAAGGAAGGAGAAGGGGGGAGAGTCAGCTAGGCCAAACGCTGCTGAGGTCAAGGAGGATGAGAGTGGAAGGGTGACCATTGGATTGGGCAGCTTGGAGGTCATGAGCAACCTTGGCAGCGGGGATTTCTGTGGCTGGACCAACCTCTGTGTAGCTACTTGGATGTGTGTGTGTGTGTGTGTTGGGGGGGAGACAAGTGAGGTGCCCAATCCCTTTGGGCAGCTGTACTGTCAAAGGTCCAGCCAAGAGGAGACTGGTTCTTCGGGGAAAGGGAAGCTGGCGCCGCAAAGCGCTGGAGAAGGCGAGCGGCGTGCGAACCGGATCACAGAGCCAAGGGTCCGCTCTGGGCGGAGGCACCGGCCCTGGCAGCAGGCAGAGGGCAGGGGAGGGGGCGCAGACACGCCCTCCGACACCTCTCCGTCCAGGCGCCCGGGCTGCAGAGCGCTGCCCTTCTCTGTTTGAACAAAATCCCTGCAACCCTGGGCCTGGGTCTCATTCCCCACCGGATCAGTCACCCCAAGTGTGAGCTGGGCGAGGGCATCCGGCGGGGACCGCGCCCCCCAGGCCCCGGGGCGGCCCCGGTGGCGGCTCCGCCGCTCCCACCGCGGTCACTTCTACGCAGCGGGGCGGCTGGAGCTGCGTCTCCAGCTGGGCTTGCTCCGCCTCCGGCGACAGCCTCAGCCAGCCCGGCCGCCACCTCCCGCACCCGCACCCGCACCCGCCCGAGGTCCCCCCCATCCTCCTCCGCCTCCTCCTCCGCCTCCGGCCACAGGTTCCCACGTGGCGCTCCCGACTGCGCATGCTCCGTACACGAGGCGCCCCGAGGCCGGCGGGGCGGGGCGGGGCGGGGCGGGGCGGGGCGGGCGCGGTGACGTCAACGCGCAGCCGCGCGCGGGCCAGGGAGCGCCACGTCGGCGCCCAGCGGCCACGCCCCCTCGACGGCCGCGGTCCGCCCCGCCGTCTCACGCGCGCGCGGCGACCTCGTTCCAGCCTGCGGGCACCCCCTCCTCCGCACCTCCGAAGCCGCCCGCGCCCCGCCGCCGCCGCCCCGGCCGCGCCATGTCCTCGCCTCCCGAGGAGAAGCAGGAGACGAAAGCCGGACACCCGCCCGCCGGTAATGACTCCTCCCCACTTTCTCTCGCGCGGCGTGGGCTCGGACCCGGGGCGCGGGGCGCGGGGATGGTGGGCCCCGGCGCCAGGCGCGGGGACCGGGGACCTGGGGGACCTGCCCGCTCGTGGCGTGGCGTCCGTTAGACTGCACCCCGCGATCGGCAGAACCCGTTTCTTGAAAGTTGGGGGGACCCGCGGCAAACCTGTGGCCGCTGCGCGCAGGTGGGAGTGACTTCCAAAAAGTGGTCCGAACGGGGCGGTGGGCGCCGAGGGCCCGGATGTGGCGGAGCCGACCCGAAAGTTGCTGTTCTCCACGACCAGGTGGCTGATGGGCTGTTGACGGCATTTCCTAGTGAAAAAGAAAAAAAAAAAAGAGCCAAAGGAGTGGAAGTCATTTTTTTTTTTATCATTAATCACTCAGGATGCATTCGTCCCCCAATTGCTTGCACCTTCAGCTTTTTCTCCAAAGGGGGGTTTTGAGAGGTGGGGTTTTGTGTGTGTGCGTGCGTGTTTGCAAATTCTAAGTTCTGGGCCCAGCGAGTTAAAAAGTCCGGGAAGGACTTGCACGGAGCATCTGAGTCTGAGCCGCCCCGTGTCCACGCCGCCTCGCCCCCGGCCGCCCCGGGCGGGACAGTTCCCGCGGCTCCTCCGCTCCGTTCCAGCCGCTGCTGCGTGTCCGTGCCCGCTCGCCTGTGTGATGACAGCCCCTGCAGGTGGAGGGGCCCCCCCCCCGGGAGAGAAGGGGAGCTGTCTGGGTCCCAGAGGCCCGGCCCTCTTCCAGGGGGGGGGGGGGGGTGTGCGCTCTGAGGGTCTTAAATTGCACACATTTGTGTGATCAGCTCCGGCTCCTAAAGGACAGAAGCCTCGGGGAGCATGGCACCCAGAGGTGCCACCTTCTGTGATCACTGTCCGCCGTCCCCCAGGGCAGGGCACTGGTTTGGTGAACACGCGAACAGAGCCCCTCTTTCAATACTCCAGGCTGATATTTGCTCTGCCTGAAAGAAGCTCTCAGCAGCAGCCAAACACTACCCTCGCCTGGGGAGGGAAATGGCTAGCCGATGCCTGCGACTATTAAGGGGCCACGGGATTTTAGAAAAAGTGGTTCCGCTCTAGTGGGAAATGGGCTTTGGAGGCCTGTGTGTGGCCTTCGCTTAAAAGATAAGAAGAAGAAGGAGTATCTCCAAGAGATTTCCGGTAAAGATAACCTGACCTTTTAGCGCCTGTCTCAGCGGGTCCACACCATGTGCCGCTGGCTGCCCGCTGACCTGGCAGCGCTGCAGGCCCCAACGCCTTTCTGGACACCCCCGTGCCCCAGGGTGAGGAGTGGCAGGAGAGCTCCTCAACTGGAAGGAGACCAAATCCAGGCAGGAGTACTGACTACGTTGCACAGAGAGGCATTTCCACCCGGAGACCTTTAAGATCACAGACGGGAACGGTGCGGATTAACTCCCTAGAGAAATTCCATGGAAGACTTGGGTTTTCTTGGAATTCTGTAAACAGCTAGGCTTTGTGAATTACAAACTAAATAGCTTGACATGAGAGAGACACATCGATTGGCTGTGTCTCCTTGAGAGAGGAGCCCACTCATTTGCGCTGGTGGAGCAGTGAACTTGGGTTCTAAGTTTCTAGGGCTCAGTTTTCCTCATCTAGGAAATGGGAGGTTTGGGAGCGTCGGAGAGCAGAGCTACCTTTGCCACTGTAACTCTCACTTCCATTCGTCAGAATCCAAGTTCAAGGACAGTTAATCCCACAGACAGCCTCTTCAAGTGACTTCAGGGAAGATCCTTTAGCCTTTGGGACCCCCAGTCTCACAGGAACTGCTTGAAGAACTGTCACCGACATTCCCCGTTTTCCAAGGCCATATTTGAGTTAGAGGTAGAACCTGACATCTCGGTCCAGAGGTGTAGGAGACTTTTTGTCAGGTGCAGTTTTTTGCCTCAGATCCACTTTCCTGTGGGAAAGCTCTTTGTAGCAACAAGCTGGTGGTATTTGGATATTCTTATTTACTCTGGCGTAGTTGATGGTGAAAACAAGCAAACATAAAGGCAACTCACTATAATAAAGATAATTATCAAGTATAGCCAAGAGCACAGTTCATAAATCAAAAATAACAGCCTTGAAAACTTCGGGTACACTTTCATTAAGTGTTTAAATAGGATAATACAGACTTGTGCTTAAATCCTCAATCGGAAACAATAAAATTATTTTTCATGACTATCTTCATGTTCTTTTGTGTTTTCTCGCTGCTGTCTGAATCAGATATCCGGTGCATTCTCACAAAATAACCTGTTTCCTTGTCACATTTACCTCCACCTGTCTGCCTCTCTTCTTCTTGTTTCCAGGGTTGGGTCTCAGTGATATCTTCTTCACTAAGATATCTTCTTCACAGGAGCTGGCACAGTGCCTGGCACAAAGATATGCAATAAGTAGCTTCTGAGTGAGTTTCTTCAGAGCCTCTTCGCACCTCTCACTTCCCCAGAGCATGCGGGGCCTGCAGTGTTCTCTACCTTTGTACTGTCTCCGGTGTGCACTAGGGACGCAGGTGTGACTGTCATCCAGGTTAGATAGCATCGTAAATGCAAGTGGTAACAACATTTGCTGAGTGTTACAGTGTGCCTTGGTATATGGGAGAGAAAATAATTTTCCCTCTACTCTTGTAGGTTCCTGGCCAAGACACCTCTCCCCATCCCCTGTGATAAAGACAGATTAATAAGAGCAAAACAAACTGAAGTTTATTAACAGGAATACCTCGTCTATACAGGGGAGAGTCCCAAGAAAACTGAGTAATGGCCCACCCACCAGCATAAATACCAACTTCAACTAAAGACAAAAGAAAAACATTGGGCCTAGCCAATTTGGTTCAGTGGATAGAGCGTCAGCTCAGGAACTGAAGGGTCCTGGTTTGATCCCGGACAAGGGCACATACCTCAGTTGCAGGCTCAGTCCCCCGCCCTGGTCAGGGTATATGGGGGAGGCAGCCAATCGATGTTGTCTCTCTCCCCGTCCCTTCCATTCTCTGTAAAAATCAATGGAAAAAAATCCGTGGGTGAGAATTAACAACACCAAAAAATAAAAATAAAAACATCGGTGAGTAGGGAAACAGTTATGGGAGGTTTCAGAAAAAGCCAGGTAAACCACGGTAAAGTTGTTATACAGATTTCAGGTTCTTTTATGATTTAGTCCTGCTTCCCTTTCTAGTACAGAGAGGGAGACACTTATAACGGGAAATTTCCATTACTAATGTAAACATCCCGTACAAAAGGATAACTTCTCAGTTTTCTGAGTTTCTCCTCTGCTGATTTTAACCAGCTCAAAATAGCTCTTCTGCCAGAGAGGCATATTTCGTGGTGGTGTATTCTGCTGCCCTTCACTGCCACTGCTTAAACCCTTGCCTCTTATTCACTCATTTAACTGACAGTGACCTTACAGTTGGGAGAAAGAGACAACTCCATTTTAAAAACTGGCCAAACCATTTGGAGTATCTCCTTTCGAAGCCAGTGAGTTCAACGGGGACCAGCCTGTAGGTCTTTTGCCTCTTGGAACCTCAGCAGTCCTTTACACAAAGGGGTCCATCACACGCCCTGTGTCTCTTCCCAGGGTGTGAGGTTAATGAGGCCGTTCGCACAGGCTTCTGCAGCGGGGGGGAGGGAGGTAGAGGGGGGCTGTGCAAATACAGAGCACGTCACTGAACAGGGGGTTGGTGCTGGAAGTAATCCGGTCTGAGCGATTTCAGGCCTCCCCACTACAGAACATTGCAGAGAAGTGGCATGAGTCTGTTGTTCGGGAGAGCTACTGCAAGTGCAGATGAGCAGAGTTAGGATCAGTGAGGTTCTGCCCCATCTACCAGTCTGCGGGTGCCTCACGATTACTCATGTCTCCCAGTCTTCATGAGTTGGTGGCAGTGATGTGGCTAACATCCCCTTGTTAAATACACTTTGCTAGACCTGGTCCTCTCCATTTGGCAGGGGAGCCAACTCCATACGCCAGTAAAGTTCTCATAAACCTGAGATGTAATAGCATTGAACATTAAGAATTCACATAAGGTTATAAAAAGTAGGCCTCACATCCCTTCTAGAACCAAGTCAAATGGAAGTAGAAAACAATTTGTTTATGAAAGTAAAGTGAGAAATAGATCACTTTACTCTTTGTAGTGATTTTAAAATAATGCAGTTCTTTGTTATATTAACCAGACAGGAGTTAAAGATGCATTTAAAAGGTTACAGGTGATGTTCCCTCTGAATTATCTTCTGCAGAAAGGTTTTTATATTCTCTAGGCCCGTGGTCAGCAAACTGTGGCTTGCGAGCCACATGCGGCTCTTTGGCCCCTTGAGTGTGGCTCTTCCACAAAATACCACGGCCTGGGTGAGTCTAGTTTGAAGAAGTGACGTTAGAGGAAGTTTAAGTTTAAAAAATTTGGCTCTCAAAAGAAATTTCAATCATTGTCCTGTTGATATTTGGCTCTGTTAACTAATGAGTTTGCCAACCACTGCTCTAGGCCACTCTAGTGCTGGAAATGGATGGCTAATTAGTTTTTTATTGTATTAACTCTCTGTCCACGGGCTTGCCAAGCATGCTCTGGGTGTCCTTTGCCCAATCACTGATCAGTGCTTGAAGATGCAGCAAGGATGTCTGCCTTCATTCTGGCCATGACAAGAAAAGAGACCCTTTTAGTCACTGCTTTTTTTTTTTTTTTTTCAAAAAACTATTAGGGTGGAACATAGCATTTCTAAAGCGTGTTTTAGATTTACCTCTGTTCTCTAGTACCCTTTCTCTCTGTTACCCTTTCCTCTGTGCCTGCTCTTTTTTCAAACAATGCCCGGTGTATTTTTACTTGATTTTGTGAATGCTTTCCCCTTCCCAACTTTAGAAATCCTTTTGTTTATATAGGGAATATGCACTTCTGTGCATATAAAATACTATATTAGTTACAGTTATATTATACTCGCCATTTTAACAAATAACTCAAAACCTCAGTGGCTGGACAAGTCAAGTTATTTCTTTGTCTGGTGGCACTTCTGCTAAGTTCGAGGGCAGAGGCCCAGGCCCCTCCTGTGGCAGGATCTGCCATCTCACTGCATGGTCTCTGCAGAGGGGACAGCAAGTGTAGAGCACGGGGCAGGGCCTTATGGTTCAGTCTATGAATGGCTAGTATTACTGTGTTAGTTTCCTATGGCTGCAGTAGCAAAGCATGATAAACAGAGGCTTAACAGAACACAGCTTTATTATCTTTCAGTTCTACAAGTGAAAAGTCCAAAATGGTCTCACCAGGCTAAAATCAAGGTGTCTGCAGGATTGGTTCCTTCTGAAAGCTCAAGGAAAGAATCCGTTTTCTTACTTCTCCAGCTTCCAGAGGCTGCCCCATGCCTTGGTGTGTGGCTCTTCCTCCATCTTCAAAGCCGGCAATGGCTGGTCAAGTCTTTCTCAATTACATACTCTGACCCCGATTCTTCTTCTTCCTCCCCCTCCTGCATTTCAGGGCCCTGGTGATGATAATGGGTTCACCTGGATAATCCAAAATAATCTTATTTTATGGGCAGCTTAAAACCATGAAATAGCAACCTTAATGCCCCTGTACATTCACAGGTCCCAGGAACGTGAGTAGGGACATCTCAGCCAATACATTCACAGGTCCCAGGAACCTGAGGATGGACATCTGTAGGGTGGGGACATGACTCTGCCTACCACAGGCCCTTTTCTGCCTGCTGACCACAACCCAGGCAAGTGGCCTTAAACCAACCGCAAAGGAGGCTGGGGTTGGGATGAGTGAACACCTAGCCAGTCCCCAGGTCCAAGCTCTTCCAGAGCATCTCCAGGCATGGATCCTATTTCTCCCCGGACTTCCTGAAATCAGCCTCCCTTAACTCCAGGACAGCCCACAGCTGTCTCTGGGCCCCGTCACCAGGCAGTCTGTCCTTTGTGTCACAGCCACATTGTGGAATGGAGAGCATGGCCTATCTAGCTGTGATCTGATGCTCCATGGCCCAGGCCCGCACAGCACAGCTCTCAATTTCATGGCCACCTCTGGAAAGTGAATGGACTGCCCCTGCATGGTTTAACCCCCTCCCACCTTGACAGACTGATTCAAAGTGCAGAATAGCAGTTTCCTTCCTCCTCAGCTTTCAAGGGTACAAGCTCTATAATTTACCCGGGGTTCATCTTTTATCAAAAGCCATTTCTTCCACTCACCACCCATGGACCTGAAAGACCCACTAGGTCTCGGGGATAGGGTTCTTTTTGAGTTCCCCATAGGATGCCCAGTCCAGAGTGTCCAGCCTCCTCACCGATTCTCTCTGCCTCTCCCCCTTTATCCTCTCCACTTTCTCTTTGTGGGGCTCCCACCTCAGGTCCAGCAGCCCCCACAGGCGTGAAGAAATGTTTGCTTGCCCAGCGGTCTTCCTGGTAGAGCCATTCTCTGCACTGAGATGGTCCTTCGCCCTTGTCCCTCCTCATCTCACTGGTCCCAGGGCGGGCCAGGTCATTTCCCCTTTGCTGACCTGCCACTGCATCCACTGCATGGCGGTACTGGAGATGACTAGGTTCACTCTTGGACTGCTGTCCTGGTGGTCTTCTGTGCTGTTCCCACCTGAACAGTCCTCTCCTATTTGGTGGATTGGCTTTCCTTTGAATAACATTCCAGCAGCTCTCTCAGCAAGAATGAAGATGACATACACTTGCAAGACTAGCTCTAGTACCCGAGTCAATGCTTTGGGGACATTTGTGTGAATTAGCCCCTCCCGCTCCCTGTTAAAACCTACACCCTGGTTCATGGGGCACTCACAGTCACGAGAGGCCCAGGGGAGACCCCTCTCATTCATGCCCCTGCCTCTCTTCCAGTGGTGGGTCTTCCAGCCTGCTGAGCAGGAATAGAAAGCAAGCTGTCGGTGACTCCCTCTCCCAGCAGGCACCCAGACACCCCAGGGGCTGCCCGACCTTGGGAGTGTGTGTGGCCAGTTGATTTCTCTATTTCTTACCTGGCCAAGTCTGACTGAGGAGCAAGCGTCCTTCACTCCCTTGCCCGTTGGGCAGGAAGCTGCTCCTCAGAGAACTTTTAACATCAAAGGCAAGTTCCCCCCCACCTGGAGCACACAGTGCCCAGAACCTGCCCACAGGCCAGCACTTTGTGTTCCTCTGAGGAGCAGTGATACTGGAAGGTCTGAGGAGGAAAGGCCTGCAGGCAGGGGTTCAGGGCACAGGCTGCTGGGGTCCAATCAGCTCTGCAGTCCTGGCTGTGTGACTGGGCCATTGGCTTCCGCCACTCCACGTCCGGGGACCTATTCCTTAGGGTTACTGGACATGTGAGGACATGTGGCCAGTGGCTAGAACAGTGCCTGGCACATAGCGAGGTGAAGAGCAGCAAAGTTAGTTATCCAGGATCTGCAATTCTCCAGAAGCTTCCTTCCTGAGGTGGTGCACTGACGTCCGTCCTGGTAAGGGGGAGCTGTGTGCGGAGCCCTGTGGGGAGCTCTCTGCAGGGTGTCACTTACTCCTTCACAACCCCAGGAGTCGCGGTAGCATCCGCATTTTACATAAAAGCAAATGCAGTGAGGTGACATTGACACACCGAGGACTCGGAGACTGAGGTTCTCTCCAAGTACTAGATGCCAATTGTTAAAACCCGTTTAATGAGAGACAAATGAACATGTTCCGTGTGCCAGGCCTCATTGGCAGTGTGTCACAAGTGTCAGCTCATTTAGTCCTCAAAGAATCCCTGAGGGAAGGGAGAGAGCACTGTCACCCTTTCTTCACACACAGGGGACCCTGTGGCACAGATAGAGTTAGCACCTCGCCCAGACACATGCACGCACGCGAGCACATGGGCAGAGCTGAGACCTGAGCCCAGGAGTCTGGCCCGAGGACCCATGTCCTTAGCCTCTGCCTGGCACTTCTGCTAGGAGGAAGCTTGTTATTCTTTCAATCCGAAGCTCTTGTTTGGATAAGAACCACAACAAAAATCGAGGATTTTTTCTAATGTCTGTCATAAAAATACTTATATTTGCAAATATTCCACAAAGATGTCTGCAAAAGTAATTCTGCTTTTGTATTTTCACAAAAGAAGAGTTCTAGTGACAATGATAAAACAACCCCAATAAATACATGCTGTCATGTTTTTGGCAGGATTTCAACTTAAAAGGAACATTGTCTCAGCCCTGAGTTATTATTTTTATTGCCACTTTTTATGGCTGCCTTAACTACCACGCATACTGTGAGGGATGGGTGACGTTAATTGTTTCTATAAAACTAAGTTAAAGGAAGGGCTAATGCAGAGGACTGAGCTTTGTCATGTGGACTTACTTCAGCAGAGGGGTGGACAGGCCACTCCGTGGGAGCTGCAGCTGGTAGTTATTTTAAATGTCACTGGACATGTATTGTTTTCTTTGTAGTTAGTACTTGCAGAGCCCTTTTTACTTTTGGTTTCTAGAAAACATCTGTGAGTTACAGTTTTTAAGTTTTTTGTCTGCCAAGTTGAAATTATTCAGAGATCATTTTTAAATGGGCAATTATTAGTTTGCTCAGGCTGCTATAACAAAATATCACCAACTCGGTGACTTACACAACAGAAATTTATTTTCTCGCAGTTCTGGAGGCTGGAAGTCCAAGATCAAGGCGCTGCAGGTCTGGTTTCTCCTGAGGCCTCTCCCCTTGGCTTGTAGATGGCTGCCCTCTCAATGTCCTAAAGGGGCCTTTCCTCTGTGCACCTGCATCCCTGTGTGTTTTCTCCTTCTTATAAGGACACCAGTCACATTAGATTAGGGCCCACTAACAGTCTCTTTTTAACCTAATCACCTCTTTAAAGGCTCTATCTCCAAGGTTATGGGAGTTAGGGCTTCAGCCCACAGGGGCACTCTTAATCAACTTCTAATGGGCATGGGAAGAGGGTGGGGTAGAAACATAAATTAAAAAAAAAACATTTAGTGGGACAATTCTTTCATTCTCCATTGGCAGAACAAAAACACTCTAGCCAACTTTGCTCAGTGGCTCAAATGTCAGCCTGTGGACTGAAAGGTCTCAGGTTCGATTGCAGTCACAGAGGTATATCTAGGTTTCAGGCTTGATCCCTGGCCACAATGGAGGTATGTGGGGGAGGCAACCAATCAATGTGTCTCTCTCACATCGATGTTTCTCTTTGTGTGTCTCTCCCCCTCCCTTCCATTCTCAATTAAAAAAAAAAAATCAATGGAAAAAAATCCTCTTGGGAGGATTATAAAGCAAAACAAAACAACAAAAAACTGATTTCAATAGAGTAGTAAATTATCTGAAACGTGCTACAGATTTTATTTTCAGTCTTCATTTCTTAAGGTTTGGCATTCTACATAACTGAAATTTTGATAAGCCACCTGCAAATGGTGTTTTTGTTTTCTTTTTTTAAATTGAGTCCAAAGTGAGGGAAATTCCCCAAAGTGAGGGAACCACACCCAAAGAAGTTGAAATTTATAGCAGAATGAGCCTTGGGTCCACCTGGGGTCTCTTTCTTTTCTTATAAGGACACCCACCAGTTATACTGGAGTCGGCCTATCCCACCAGCCTCATTTAACCCTAAACGCCAGCGGAAAGTGGGCACTCAGAGGCCAAACCCATGGAGAAAGGTGGGGAAAGAAATCTGGCAGTGGGAGAGTGAGCGAGCTGCTCTGTTTCGCCCCAGATGGAGAATCTGAATGCAGGCCTGCCTTTGCTTAGGCTGTGGGTTCAAATTTACATTTGCCCAATTCCTGAGGAATCTAACAAAAATGGTTTCCAGGAGCCTGTACTCCTGGCCCGACTGAGCTCCAGCATCATCTCTTCAAAGGATGCTGCCTGCATGCCAGGCCCAGAGGATCCCACAGCCGAAGCCCTACTGGGAACAAGCTCATAATCCACAGTCCCCCATCAGGAGAGTCAGCAGACAAACACAGTTAGTAGTTTAGACTCCCAAGGACCTCAGGTAATAAAATAACTGGATAGACACCTATAAGACAAGTATGTCTAAAATGATTAAATATATGAAAGAATTAAAAACACAAGAAATGAATAAGCCCTGCCTTGCCTGTTTCTAAGGGATACTGCAAGGTAACGTTGGCCGCAGTGCAGGCATCACCAGCTTCCTGAAGTCAGGGGGCTGGCCAATCCTCCCAGGGACATTGAGAGCTACTAACCTCAAAGTGTGTGAGCCTGGGCAGGTATTTCACATTCTCTTGCCTGTTCTTCAGGATCATAAAGACACTTGTGTGGACTTTCCTAATTCAGCCTGATCCAACCAAATTTGAAATGCCCGAGGACAGAGCCTGATAGGTGGACTGGATTGAGATGGGAGCTGAACCAGGACAGCCACTCGGAGAGCCTACCAGACAGAGGGAGTGGGGGGAGTTGCTGAGCCTGGGGGTCATGAATGCAGTTGTGTGGCTCTGCTTTCTCTCGTATTCCTGCCTGTGCCAAGGCTACCACATGCCTCTCTGTCTTAGCCCATGTGACAGACTGGTGGCTTATAAACAGCAGCTCTTCAGGCTGCAACTCCAAGGTCAGGGTGCCACCAGATTTGGTGTCTAGTGAGGGTCCATTTCCTGGTTCTTTTCTGTCCTCAGGTGGTGGAAGGGGTAAGGGAGCTCTCTGCAGTCTCCTTATAAGGGATCTAGCTCCATTTTTAAGAGCTCCACTCTCATGACCTAATCACCTCCCAAAAGCCCCACCTCTACACACCATTACATTATGGATTAGGATTTCAACAGCCCCGCTTCTCATTCAGATTTGGAGATTTGAGGATGTTGCTCTAATCCCCTTTTTGCAGATGAAACAGTGAGACTTTAAGAGGCTGAGTCAGAGACCACATAGGTGAGGACATGGAGGAGCTTGCTGACACAAAGCCCGATCTAGTGACCACATAAGGCTGGCTTTTTGAAACAGGGCTTTTCCAAACTCTATCCTGTGGGACACTATAAGCCTGAAGGATGATTATTTGGGATAAAAGTGCTGTGGTCAAAGGCATTTGGGAAAGATAGCACACTGTGCGACTCATAGAGCTTCATAATGCACACTAGGGGGCAAAAAATCTGGCTTGAAGAAACCCATTTAGTGCTATTCAACCTAGCATTTCCCTCACTTAAGAAATCCTAGAGTCCACATTTTTTGTTTTTGATTTTTTCTTACAAAACAGTACTAATATATTAGCCATTGAGAAATGGAAATCAAACCACAATAAGATATCACTTCAGACCCACTGGGGTGGTTCTGACTGAAAAGATAGGGGATAACAAGTGTTGGTGAGCATGTGGAGAAATTGGAGCCCTCCGACTGGTTGGAATAGAAAACGATGCTTTAGTTTCTCAAAATGGTAAATATAGTGTTATTATGTAACCCAGCTATTCCAATACTAGGTGTATACCCAAGAAAATGGAGGTGTATGTTCATGTATCTACACAGAACCTTGTACACAAGTTGTTCATGGCTGCATCATTTATAACAGCCAATGTAGAAACAACCAAATGTCCATCAGCAGATGACTTGATGAACTAAATGTGGTCTACCCAAGCAATGGAATGTTATTCAGTCATAACAAAGGATGAATGCTGACACGTGCAACAACATGGATGATCCTTGAAAATATTATGCTGAATGAAAGAAGCCAGTCAGCAAAGGCCACACATTTTGTGAGTCCATTGATGTCAGATGTCCAGAATAGACAAATCCAGATGACTGGTAGCTGGGGGAGAGGACAGATTAGGGGGTGATCATTTGTGATTTGGCATTTCTGTTTGGGGAGATGAAATGTTCTCAAGTTGATTGTGTCAGTGGTTGTACAACTCCGAATACATACATTCAAACACCATTGAGTTTTACATTCTAAATGGGTGAATTGTATTGTATGTGTATTATATGTCAAGCTGTTTTAAAAAAACTAACCTGACAGCCGAAGGGCTTCAGCAGACGCCTTGGTTGCCACCTGAGCAGCCTCTGTGAATGTGGCAGCAGCTGTCCCATGTCACCTGCAGCTGTGTCACCCATCGGAAGCATCATTGAAGACAAATGCTGTATGATTTCATTTACAGGTGGAATCTAACAAACAAAATGAAACAAATAAACACATAGAATTAGAGGAAAAACTGATATTTGCTAAAGGGGAGAGGGTGAAAGGATGAGTGGAAAGGGGAGGGGATCAAGACGTACAAAATTCCAGTTATAAAATAAATCATGGGATGTGAATTACAGCATAGGGAATATAGTCAGTGATACTGTAATAACTACAGAGACAGAGGAGTACTACATTTTCCAGATGGATCACTTTGTGTAAGGTTTGTAAATGTTGAGTCACTGATGTACACCTGAAACTAATGCATATTATATGTCAACTCTAATTGAAAAATAAAAACTAATGCAGGACTATTCAGAATTTTTTTTAAAGCATCATCATTATTTGAGCAAGTATCACAGGGCAGGGATTTAGTAGGATCTTGTAGTGTCAAGACATGCAGGACCTAACACAACAGCCGCTCTGACCATTGATTCGTACTCTAGTTACACTACACTCTTATGAAATACTTATGAGACCAAAGCAAGCAGGAGCCATGGGGAGTTTCTAAGTGGATCTGTCGTGAGGCTGGGCTGAGTGCTATGTCATAGTGACTCTAACTTTATGTTAGTCACTGCCATTGATGCCAGGTTATCTGTACTAACCTGTGGCCATGGAGCAACTAAAACCTTTGGAGCTGGTTCCCCTGACCCTCCCGGGGTTTTGTTTCCACACTGACCACACCTTTTTTGTTTTCTTTCTAGTAAAAGCTGGTGGAATGCGAATCGTGCAGAAACACCCGCATTCTGGAGATACCAAAGAAGAAAAAGACAAGGACGAGGAGGAGTGGGAGGCCGAGCCCAGGTAGGAGAGTGAATATCGGGCGTGTGGCACTGATAACCATTATTCGGTTACACATTAATGTTTGTTCTCTGCCCTGTGCTTCTGATAACTCCTGGGCTGTTTGGGGCCCCTGCTGTGTATTTTTCCTTTTCTAATCAGCAGCCAAGGGTGGGCAGGGTGGAGGGGGCGTGGATATTTGTGTTCTCAGCCTGGGGAGGAAAGAGGTATCTAGAACACGCCCTGCCTGACTGCATCTGAGCATATGCCCTCAATCTCTGGACAGCAGCTAGGAGACCTTGAAAATGCCAAACTAGCTGAATCTTGGATGGGCCTGGTGTTCTGTGCAGCCAGGGGAGAGAACTATTGATTGTGAAAAGGTCCACATGCATCTGAGCTTTCCCAGTTCTTCAGCCAAATCAAGAATCAGCGTAGCCACACCCAGGGTCATCTCTGTCCCCAACCCCCAGGGTCTTGGACAGCTCCTCTCCCTGCATTACAGCTCGTCCCCCTGTAGTCCCCCATCTCTGTTAATGAACTATTTCCCCTGGAAGTTCTGATGTCAAGTTCGGTATCGACCTATTTCCTCCCACCTTATAATGCATAGACACGCACCAGAAATGCTTATGAGCTTATCCACATAGAAGAACATGATCACTGAGCTTTCTACCTTTCAACTTGTCGATAGATGGTGTCTCCCTCAGAGGAGGAAAGAACGTGTAGAAAGGATGTGGAAAGCAGCTAACCTGTACTCCTGTGGATTGGGCGCATTATTTAGTTTCAGTCCAGTAGTCCTTAGTGGGAGGTGGTATTCTCCTGATTTACCCATGGGAAACTCAAGTCCAGAGAAACGATAAATTTGCCTACACTGTGTTCCTTGCAAGTGGATGGGGCAGGAATTTAAACCCTAGCCTTACAGGGTCCTGAGCAGACCAGGCTTCCAACTGAATTGCTCCCACAAGCTTGTGCCCCCTAAAAAGGAATATGCACGTTCTTGATGGCCCCATGTGTGCCCCAAGGGTCTGCTCACATATGTGCTGAATCTCTGGGTGTTTTCTGCAATCTTTGGATGCTATGAGTTACCCTGAAGTCACTTGAGGGGCAGACAAAATTTGGGGCAGAGTTTCTGAGTGACTCTTGCCCATTTTAAATCAAGATATCAGCACCGTGAAGGTCCAGTCAAGTTCTGGTTTTAAAAGAAATGGTTTAAAGAAAACTAGCATCTTCCTCACCAGCTATTTTCACAAAGCTGTGTTTGGAACATAACAGCTTCAGTAATTCCTAGAAGTCCACAATCCTGGGTCTGAAAATCTTGGGGCCTGCTTCAGTTCAGTGAAAAATTTAGGGGTTTTTGGACCACTGATACAGATTTTAGGAGAATAAAACCGTGCACATGCCAATCAGAGCCCTTAGTGGGGTTTCGAGCATTGTATTATGAGCTGGTGTGATATTCACATTTTCAAATCTACATGTTTGGATCAGTTCAGATTAAGTTGTGCTTCGAGTTATAAGGAAACTGAGCTTTCAGAAGATTCTTGAATGGAGAATGAGAGGATGTGGACTTGGAGGTATTTCTGCACTTGAAAACCTGGGATGCCCCTTCTTCATATCCAGTTGTTTCCTTAAGCTTAAGAGGGAAAAAAAAGAGGATGAGAGAAACAGCCATGCCTGGAAAACAAATTCCAGAAAGTTCATGCGAGTGTAAGTGGCATAAGGTACAAATAGCTTTTTCCTGTGTAGCAGTGGCAATACAATGAGAGGTGATAGTTTATTATCATGTTTCAAAATAAGGACAGAACAGCTCATTTGTTTTCTATTGATTAGCAGGCTGACTGCAGAGTAGGGTTTGCATAGCACACGAGCAAGAGTTCTTTGTTCCTTGCAGCCCAGTGGCTGTCATAGGTTTCCTATAGGTGTACTCGCTCTTGTCCTGACTTCAGCTTCGATATTGACATACCATGGCCGGATGGCTGGGGTCAGCCTCTGTGGAGGCAAGCTGTTGACCTATGCTGCTAACACACCTCTTTCCCAAGCCCTGCACCAGCCTGGTGCTCTGTGTGCTGGTTTACTTCCGTCACCAGGCTCTCCCCCTCTTCTCTTGGGCCGACTGAACAGTTCTAGTTAGTCATCCTCCCTAATATTTTAAGAGTGCAACGGCTCTGGCCCTGTTCCAGCAGCTTAGAGCGGGCAAGTGACTTTTCAAAGCTCACATAGTAATGAGAAGCCGAGCAAGCATACTAGCTGCGGCGGCTGGGTCCAGAGTCCTCACTCTTAGCCACTAGGCTGTGCTTACCAGTGGTGTGCCTGCTTTGTGCTTCACATTGAGTTTAAAGCTCACACACCTCTGCGTTGGTATGACTGTGACCATGGAAGATGAAGAAACCAAGGCTTAGGAAGCTCTCCAACCCAGTGATACACAGCTGGCAGTGGCCAGGCCAGGAGTCATCCTTGAGTCTGTCTTGACTTGGATGCCCCTGCTTCTAATATGCTACTGAAGTCCCCTGAATTGGCAGAATATTTCTAGGATCAACACAGACTGCGAATCTGGATCCCCTTATAAAATAAACGAATAAATTGTGGGGTTGCCCATAACCGTTTCCATATTCCTCAAGCCCTTAATCCTACCCATGCAGCCTCACATCAGTAGGTGGTCTAATTGGCAGGATAAAACAAGGTTTCAGTGACTGGAAACTTCCCATATGGAAAGGCCTATCTTTACTGCAGAATTTATCAAACATTTAATTATTCTCTTGGAAACATCATGGTGTGTGACTTCCACATCTACATTACCCTCATCCTAAAGTTTGTATGTTTTCAGGTTTGGACTCGAGTCTTCTCTGGATATGAAAACAAGTACATGGTCTCAGGTGCCAGTTTCCTCCCTTGCAAAACACTTGGCTTTTCTTCCCATAGTTTTTTTACACTGGTCTCTGGTGGCTCCCTTCCTCATTAATCTGATAATCAAGTACTGATTACAGGGACAGTGAACAACTGGAGCATTAAAGAGGTTGTTCTGTGACCAAAAGTACTAATATCACAGCTTTTACTTGTAATTTTTTTATTGCAAATATTTATACTACTCTTAATCCTTTCAGTCTTATATTTTTCAGAGATTAGATTGACAAACAATTTCCCATGTTATCAAATTGTTTTGAGGTGCTACGTTTTTTACAAAAGCAGGAAGAGGGGTGTAGCAGAAATCTGAAAATGTTGCTCAGGAATTTCTGTCCAGCTGACTTCTAGTTACCTGTGGCCCTTCACATCCAAGAGGAGTAATAGGCTTCACTATTATTAACTAACTAGAGGCCCAGTGCACAAATTCATGTATGAGTGGGGTCCCTCATCCTGGCTGGTGATCGAAGCCTATCCAGGGGAGGGACCGAGGGAGGTTGGCTGGCTGGCCAGGGATGGTGGGGGGGGGGTGGTTGGCTGTGGGAGCACACTGACCACCAGAGGGCAGCTCCTGCATTGAGCATATGCCTCCTGGTGGTCAGTGCTCATCATAGTGACTGGTCGACCAGCCGTTCTGATCATTTCAGTCATTCCGTTTTAATGGTCACTTAGGCTTTTATATATATAGAAGATACTTTCATGAGTGGCTGCTGGTTTCAATCTTAGAACCAACCCAGTTAAGGAAAGCTGTGATTTTCCTCAAAGCCTTTGGTGAGCAAGTTGCATTATGTAAAGAAGTTGCATTATGTAAAGAAGTTGCAGACATAGCATGGAAATCAGGGAGCTACTAAAGAAAACAGTTTAGTGTCCAACATGTCTGAAGTTCTGTCAAGTACAAAGCCCAAACATGAATCTGGCTTGGTACAAGATAAGACAGGATAGGTGACAGGAAGAATGAACTAGAAATGGAAGGGTTTAGGTGTGGACTAGGCGTGGGCTGAGCTCAGCTCTTGACAGCTCTGATTAGGATCACAGTCGTGTTTCACATAACCCAAAAATAAGCAGACAGGGAAAGACCTGTAATGGGATACAAGCATTAACAGATGAAAATAACTGTAATACAAATGCTTACATATTTACTATAACCAATCAAAAGAAGTGGGGGGGGGGAGGAACTAAGTAACTTTGGATACCGTATTTTGATCAAATACTATAAGGTTTTAAAAAATCATAAATGGTATACTGCAGTTAGTAAATGTGTTTTTTACAGGAGTATGTTGGGTTAGTGATTCTGAAATTGCTTGATGTGTATACTAAGGTTGAACAAATAAGTAAATATATTGTAGGTAGTGAGAGCCAAGTTGCTCACTGTCAGAGAAAGATTATAAATAGGCAAGAGAGAAGATTAAAATGAACTTTGTGGTATTGAGTTGGAATTGGAAGTATTAGTATGAGCTCCTAGTTTTAAATAGATGGATGGGTGGGTGGGTGGATGGATGATGGGTGGTTGGGTGGGTGAGTGGGTGGATGGATGCATGAATGGATGGATGGATAATAGATATATACTCATATACATACATGCAGAAATAGATCTAGATGGGGAGGATAGTGTGCACATCTGTTTGTTCCCAACTGTGTTCACTGGGAAGACCTAAAAAAAAAATTGACACCCATGTACCCATGAGCATCCTAAGGGCCCAAATCTTGGTTTTAAACACCATTCCCCAATCAAGGGAACCAGGATTTCTTGGAGAAGTGGTTAATTCCAGGACCAGAGCAGGAAAAAATAAATATAAATAGATTTGCATGTTCCAAGCAGTGAAGTGCCAGAGCCTGAGGAAGTGCAGTGAGCAGAATGGGTCTTGTCAGAACAGCACAGGCAACACCGTGAAGGCACCGGAGTTGGCTGGGAGCACGCTGATGGCATCGGAGAGGCTGCTAGCGAGGGCGAGTGTCTGTCTGTGCTTACAGTCTGCAGTCCGTGCTAATGGCAGCACCGCTCTCTGTGGCTCCTTAAAGGCTCAGCGGAACCCGTTCTCATCCCTTTTTAGTGGGCATAGTCTCCTCCTAGGCTGGCTGCCTCTCTCTAGAAGCAGTGTGTCTGCTTCCTGGGCTGCGTGCAAAGCACCACAAACTGGTGGTTTAAACTATAGAAATTCATTCCTCCAGCTCTGGAGGCCTGAGGTTCCAGGTCAGGGTGTCAGCAGGGTCGTGCTCCCTCTGATACCTGAGGGGGAATCTATTCAGGCCTCTCCTGTAGCTGCTGGCAGCTCCTCAGCTGGTGGAGCATAACTCACCTTCACCTGGCATTCTCCCTGTGCCTGTCTGCATCCAGTTTCCCTTTCCGTAAGCACCCAAGCATATTGGATTAGGGGCTCACCCTACTTTAGTATGACCTCATCTTACCAAATTATGTCTGCAACAACTGTTTCCAAATAAGGTCACATTCTGGGGACGGTGGCTAGAACATCATAGGAATCTGGGGCGGGGGACACAATTCAACTCATTACTAGCAGGCAGCACTGCATGGCACTAGGCATTGGTTGGCAGTCCCCAGCTCCGTTGACAGGCCAGCAGCAGTGGCAGTATAATAATTTATTAGCTGAGGCTTCGTGGTGAAGGACTCTCCCACTGCCAGCAGACAGTTGCCCAGTTGAGCACAGTCTGCCTCCCCTGACAGGTGATGCTCTGTGACCATGGAGGGGGCTCAGGCTTGATCACGCAGCCCCTCAATTTAAAGACTGGTTTGTGCCTGCGCCCCAATAAGTGTATATTCATTTCAAATTATACCTCCTACAATCCTAACATTATATAAGTTAGACAATGGATGCAAATGGATATTAATGTGTTAGATAAGGTTGAAATAAACACTACTTCAATGTCTTGCTAATCATTATGAGTTTATAATATTAGTTACTAATATCTCAAGGTCCCTGGAGGTGAGGGTTCTCATTGATGAGCTGGGTTTAAATCTAAATTTCTAATGACCTTCTGTTGATTTCAGCTTTGTGGGAAGGCAGCTTCTTGTCATATCTGATTAGATGTGTAATGTGGCTCATGAAGTACTTAAACTAGGACAAGTGTAATTTTTTTTATTATTGTTCATTTTTGTTTTTATCCTCCACAGGTTTATTGTACAGGAATCTTTTTAAGCCACTTGTTCATTTTGTAAAATTTATCTAAAATCCTTTTATAATATATTTGAGTACAGTTCTAGGTGCTTGGGATATATTAAGGATAAAACTAGAGAATTTAATTCACTATCCCATTAGCCAGACAGTGTCATCTAGATGTTGTAGGACATTGGAAGCAGCTGAAGGGGCACAGGGACCTGCAGAGGTTACCTCACTCCTTCCTCCTAAGCCCTGAGGACTGTCAGGCAGACAAGACAGCCCACAAACGGGGATAAAGCTTAGTTCATCGGGTGTTTTTATTAGCTAAAAATAAATGTAAATAGACTTGCATGTTTATCTCATTTGTCTTCTCAAGCACAAAGAACTGCCTTGTCCTTGATTGCTTAGTGTGGCTCCATTACCCGTGTTCCTGTTGAATGTAGTATAAACATTTCCCCCGAAGCCTGTGGCTATGTGTATATTAGGATGATCAATAGGAACACAACCATGTGCATTTTAAGAAATGTTTCCCAGAATCGCCCAATGAACACAGAGTATGATGTGTGTGACCCAGCACTTCGTGTCCTAGAAGTTGTGGGCCTTGTCAGTCTCTGAGTTCTTTTTTCATGAAGATGGGCACCAGCGGAAGGCACAAGGCTGACAGGTAGCAAGTCAAAGGCGCTGCTTTGCCAAGGGAGGGAGCATATGGGCCTCCAGATGTCACAGGCGCCGGGCTGAACGCCTTCGGTTTGGGAGCGAGAAGGAAAGTGCTAAAAGCCCGGCTTTTCTCCAGTGCCCAGGCTGCTGGTAACTGGCTTGGAGGGGGTGTTGGCACAACATCTGGTTCCAGAACAGATGCGGAAATCAGATGTGATTGATGAGCTTCTGAGCACCCCTTCCCGCTCCCTCTCCCATCGCTGGCCTCCCGCCTCCTTACAAGACTGTCGCTGCTCCCCTCCACACGGGGAGAGCTCCTCTTATCAGATGGCAGGAAGGCAGGAAGAAAGTGGAGCTATCAATTTTCCCCTCCAGACACCGCTCTGCACATCTGCCCGCCGGCAGCCTCTTGGAACAGATGACTCTTTTGTTTTTTTACGGTGTTACTCAAAGGGTTGCACTATTTATCAGCAGTTTTTTCTTATTACATAAACATGTGAACTGAATTTAAATCAACTCTCCAGTGGTTGGATTTTATAGGATGAAACATGTACTAACTCCGTAGAATAATGCTACATATAAGAATAACTACTGAGAAACAAGAGCTTTTATTGAGTTTATTACATTACACTTACTATGTCTGAAACTTTTAAACCCTCTATTTAAATAAACTCTATTGACTTCAACTGTGTCAGAATGCAGAGCACTCAAAAAATGCAGTACTGACCCTTATCCACAGGAGACACATCCCAAGACTCCCAGATAGTAGCAAGCCCTAGATATACCGTTTTTCTCCTCTACATACAGACTTATAAAATTTAATTTATAAATTAAATACAGTAAGTGATTAACAACAATAACTAATAAAATAGAATAATTATAATGTAATGCAATGTAATAAAAGTTGTGTGACTGATTTGGGGACTATTATTAAGCAAAATAAGGGTAACTTGTACATAAGTACTGTGATACTACCACAGTGGATTGGACATTGGGGTGTCTGCAGCGTACAGCATGGAGATGCTGGACAAAGGGATCATTCACATCCCAGGGGAAATGGATGGGGCAAAACACCAAACTGTTAGAGATCCACAGAGTTTTTTATGTTAAAAAGAAGTATTTGTCCTTTTCTGGGTATATCTCCAAAAGAAATGAAAGAGAGATCTCAAATATTTGCACACCCTTTACAGCAACACAAGAAATGGAAACAACCCAAATGTCCATTGAGAGATGATTGGATAAACATAAATTTATCCAGGCCAAAACATAGTATATCCATACAAGGGAATATAAAAAGGAAAGAACCTGTATCCCATCTACAACATGTAAATTAGTCACAAAGGGACAAACCAGTCAAATTCATAAAGACAAAATAAAATAGGAGTTGCCAGGGGTAGCAGGGAGGGGAAATAGGGAGTGTTGTGTAATGGGCATAGAATTTCAGTTCTGCAACACAGAAGGGTTCTGCAGGTCTGTGTCACAGCAATGTGAATACACTTAACACTAGTGAACCATACACTAAAAGTGGTTCTCATGGTAAAATGTATATGTGTTTTGCTTGTTTTTGAAGAAACAAAAAAAGAAGACCTCACTGCTGTGAGTAGCAATTTGGTGGTTCCTAAAAAAGTTAAACATGGAATGGAGTGACTCAGCAACTCCACTCCTAGGTATATATTCAAGTGAACTGAAATAGTTTTCAAACAAAAGTGTTTGTCACACTGTTATTCACAACAGTAAAAAAAAAAAAGTGGAAACAACCCAAATGCCCCCCCCAAATGATGACTAGATAAACAAAACATGACATATCCATATAGTGGAATATTATTCAGCCATAAAAAGAATGACGTGCTGACACATGTTACAACACTGGATGAACCTGAACCTGGAAAGTATTATGCTGAGTGAAAGACGCCAGATAAAAATGGCCACATATTATATTATTTCATTTATATAGAATGTCCAAAATAAGCAAATCAAAGGAGATATAAAGCAGATTCCTGGCTGGGGAGAAGGGGAGGGCTAAGGAGTGACTGTTTAATGTGTTTGAGGATGATGAAAATGTTCTGAAATTGGATAGGGGTGACAGTGGCATAAGAGTCAGTGTGTTTAAAGAGCCACTGAATTGTACTTGAAGCTGGCTTAAATGGTGGCTTACATGATATGTGAAGAGTATCTCAATTAAAGAAAAGTCCTCATGCGTGAAAGGTTGGAAACCGGGGCTGGAATCTAGTCCCACATTTTCTTAGCGGGGAAAGTGGAAGCGAACTCTGGCGGCATGATCTGGAAGGCCATGGCTGCAGTACTCGGGGGACAGCAGGGCCTTCATGCAGCGGTGGGGAAAGGCATGCTCTCTGCCGCCAGCAGCAGCACAGCTCAGCTCAAACTGGAGCTGAGCAAGGCAGACTGCCTCCTGTGAAGAAGCCTGCGGAGGGCAGGCTGCAGGAGAGTGGGGTCCCCCCGGCTTGTTCAGGGCCACCTCTGCACCACTCGGAGCGCTGCCTTCCTCCCGGAGTGGCTTCCTCCACAGGTGGGCTGTAGGGTGACCACAGCAGGTCCAGCCTTCACATCCAAACATGTGGTGTCCAGAGGAAGAAATGGGCAGCTCTTCTTGAATCTCTTTTGGAGCAAGAACAGCTGCCAGGAGCTAACAAACCTGTTGGCCAGAATTGGGTCACAGGGCTCTCGCTAACGGAAACATTGCTGAGATGGCCTCACACCGATGGTTTGAGCAGTGTGGGTGTTGGGGAGTCGGGCACCAGGAGGGTAGGCAGTGTGACCATGTGGAGGCCAGGCCAGACAAGTCTCCTGGAGTCGGGAGGAGAGCAGGCTCTCAGATCTACACAGAAGAGGACTGAAGTTCCAGGAGGACAGCAGAGCCAGAGGATAGAACTTCGGCCTGGAGATCAAGGCTCTGGAGCCACACAGCCCAGGGTTCAGGATCCCAGGCCAGTGGCCAGCAGCAAGAGGTCAGAGCCTAGGCCCAGGGTCTGAATAAGAACTGGCGCCTAGGCAGTGCCACAGAAAGATCCCCACCTCCGGGTGTGGTGCCACCCTCTTAAAGCCACACCTCATCCCCAGGGCTTGCATGTTTGAACCCAGATATGGACATAGTAGTGGCCCTACACACTTCTAGTGAAAAATGGAGGGTTCTGTAAGACAAAATCTTCTTAAAGGTTAGTCTCTACGGCACCATTAGAACTAACCAAAGAGCACTGGTTACATTACAGAATCGCATTGTCCCCCATTCTTCTGGTAGATTTTTCTGGAACAGAGAGTTTTTGTGTCCCTATAATTTTTGTCAAACAGCAGCCTGTAGCTGCTTTCCCAGTGCCCACACATCCCAGTGTTCCACTTCCCTGCTCATGGCCATTCATTTATTCACCCAGTACCTGAAAGCGCCTACTATGTACCAGGTATGCTGCATCACAATTGGGACACAGTGACCAAAACACAATCCCTTTTCTCACAGAGCTTACAGTAAGGTGGGGGTGGGGGCAGACAGTGCACACCCAGACATGAATGTATGTATGTGCTGTGCAAGTAGAGCTAGCAGTGTACTTACTGGCAGGTAGTTGCACACCTAGACAACTGAATGCATACACAGAGTTAGCAGACCGGTGAAGGAAAAGGGACGGAGTGCCCCACTTCCTCTAGGGAAGCCTCATGTAGAGGACGGTCCAACAGGTGTTCCTAACCACCGATGACACAGCCAGGGCCTTCTGCACAGGCAGTCACAGCGGGAGGAGAGGACACGAAGAGGGCTGGGCTGCTGTCCTGGCACCCGTGTCAGACAGTGTCCTCGCGAGCCCATGGGCGTGTCTCAGCTCGCTTAGTTGTGTTCATCTGATCTCCAGGAGAGCCACGCACTTTTGCTCCTCTGTTGATGTGGGGGTCCCTGGAAAGATGAGTTTTCTGTGAGATCTGTGTGGAGATGGTTTCAAGAATGATGGTCCAGCCTGAGGCTAAGGAGCTTGCAAATAAGGCACCATCATTCATGATGGGTTGTTTGGTGTGCTAGTGGGGAGGTGATGGACTGTGACCTCCCTGGGAGGACCGTAAGGCACTAGAGAAAAACGTGTGTCTGGACAAAAAATTGAACTGCTAACACAAACCTCTTAGTCTGGATAACTTTGAATTTATATGTCAGCACTAAAGATTAAAGGTGTGAGAGTGAAGAGTATAAATGACATCCAAGGGTTCCTTGTAGCAGGTTCTCTCAGTGTGATGATGAAATTTAGAGCATCTTGGGCCATTCCCACTGAATGTAGAGAAGTAATTGCTGGGTACTCTTGGGGGGACGTCGTGGGAGGTGGAAAATGAAGGGGAAGATTGCTAAGATGATAGAGTAGAAATATGCAAGTTCCGATGTGGGCTCCTATTTTTGAAGGTGGCAGTTAAGTATAAAGTTTGTTTGGTTATAGGAGTACTGATTGGTTCCATTTACTTAACCACATTCCTACCTCCAGAATAGCTGACCTCTGCAGCTCAGTTTAACTTTTGCTACATGTGGATTCAGAAAAGCAGACACTAATGGAAAAAGGGTTGGTGATATCCTGCAATATTGGTGAGTTCTGTGATTGAGGGGGAAAGTAGAACAATAAGCAACGTAAGTGTTGTTAATTAACATGATGTTTAATTGATAAGGAAAAGTTGAGGCTCTCTGATAGGCAGACATATGGGGAGACTGGATTGGTCCGGGAGAGATGTAAATGGGCATTTGGGAAGGGCAGAGCAAATGTGCTGATGCTAGAGGGAGGGCTGGCTGGACCCCTGCCTCCTGCCACGTGTCTCCATGTCTCTTCTCTCTTCACTCATTCTCTGGCATAAGGGCTCCGTGTGGAGGATATCTCTGCATGTGGGTCATGGCCAAAAACTATCTTCAACATATGTTCCTCCTGGTTTGCAATTAATTTCAACCTAGGAGTTTGATGAGTATATCCATTTACCTGGACTTCCTGGCAGGTCAGGTTTCTAAATAACATTCATGGACCATTTAGATTATAAATCAGTAGCACTGCTTTAGTTTCTTGAATCCAGGATCTACCATTCTATACATCAATTTACATCTCTTTTCCCTGAAACTCTGAAAAATAAGGCAAAGAAATGGAAAGTTGGTCCACCAGAGGCCTCCACTGCCATCTTTTCTGCCTGTCCCTGTACTCAGTCTGTGAATCTTTTCCCCAACATTTTAAGTAACTCTGTACTTATTTGTGTGTGTGTGTGTGTGTGTGTGTGTGTGTGTTAAAAAATAGTAGGGATAATTAAAAACCTAATACAGTCTGTGAAAATGAATGTCGGATTCCTATAAAGTAAGCACAGGGAATATAGTCAGTAATATTGTAATAACTATGTATGGTGCCAGGTGGGTTCTGGAAATATCGAGGGGAACACTGTGTCAAGTATATGGTTATCCAACCACTGTGCTGTACTCCTGAAAGTAATACAAAATAATATTGAATGTAAACTATAATTGAAAAATAAAATTTTAAAAATAAATCAGTAAAAAAGAAGAAAAATGTCAAATCCTCAGTAAAAAGAACATGAACAATTTATGAAACAGTGAATTATTTGTAAAGAAATGTTATTAGTAAACAAATACAAAATAAAAGTTTACTTTCTAGTGTCCAAGAAAAAAAAAGTAAACTGAAATTGCCTTATTGTAATGTTTTACTGTTTATTAATTATATTAATTGGATATCTCAATCTTTCTTGTATAAAATGTTTCAAATTGCCTACAGATTTGAGCACATTATTTTCTTCTCCATATTTTGATCTCCTGGGTTTTTTTTAATCCCATTATTTTTCCCAGTTTCATTGATCTATTATTGAACATAGAACATGTATGTTTAAAATGTACAGCATGATTTAATATACATATATACTAAGAAATGGTCGGTTTACACCTTCATCCCCTCACATAAATTAACATTTAAGACTCACTCTCACAACAACATTCAGGTACATAATACACTATTGTTCATTATGGTCGCCATGCTGTACATGAGATCTCCAGAACTTACTCATCGTCCACCTGGAAGTTTCTACCCTTTGACCAACATCCTCCCAGCCACTAGCAACCACCATTTGACTCTATTTCTGAGTTACTGTATAGAAATGTAACTGATATCTGTATGTTGATTATATATCCTGCATCTTTACTGAATTCATTTATCAATTCTTACTATTTTTTGGTATAGTATTTAAGATTTTCTAAGATCATATCATCTACAAACAGAGACAGTTTTTCTTCTTCCTTTCCAATTTAGATGCCTATTGTTTCTTTTTCTTGCCAAATTGCTCTGGCTAGGATTTCCAGTACTATGTTGAATAGGAGTTTTAAGAACAACACCCTTGTCTTGTTCCTGATTTTATCAGTGAAAGCTTTCAACCTTTCACCATTGAGTATTATGTTAGCTATGGGTTTGTCCCAGAGGGTCTTGTCTTCTGTGCATTCTCTCTCTCTCTCTCTCTCTCTCTCTCTCTCTCTCTCTCT
>JAAGEH010002531.1:70459335-70510627 GCA_011751065.1 Lasiurus cinereus
CCCCCCCCCCCTCCCCCCTCCCCCCCCCCCCCCCCCCCCCCCCTCTCTCTCTCTCTGATGGAGTCCAACTCAATTCCAGGAGCCATAGATTTGAGATTGCCAAAATTAGCTGCAAAGAAAGGAAATCAGACCAGAAAAATATAATAAGAGGAAGTTGGCATCAGTATAAAACTGATGACTCACAGCTACTAAATTCATTAGGACTTTAAGTGGAAAAAAAAACAAATAATCTTAAATGGGAAGGGTGGTCCTCCTGGGTACAAAACAAGTATTGTTAAAGGTTGGAAGAGCCTGCTTTCATTTTGCCAGAGATTCCAAACGTGATTATAGATAGAAACAAATGCCCAGCTTTCCAACTCCAGCAGGCTGGACCAACAGGATGAGTTTGTGTGAGAAATGCTTTTTGCCTTTGTTGGGTCAGATGGGAGCCAGGAGAAGAGGGCTCAGGTCAGCAAGTGTCCACTGAACCCACCTCTCCTCCTGAGGGAAGAGGGAATCTACCCTAAGCATCTTCTAGGCCTTGAGAGCTCATGACTTTGTGCCCAGATGGCCATCGTTCTGATGAGAGGCATTGGAAAGCCAGGCCTGGGGTGAGCATGAGGGCTCCCCACTCTGAGTCACTGAGTTGGCGTCCCTTAGGGAATGAGGAACTAGAAAAGAGAAGTATTTTCCCTTAAATCTTGAGTTTGATTCAACTCATGCCTTAGTTTATCTGTTAATCTTCTTAGCTTTCTTTTTCTGCCTAGACCAAATTTATAACTACAAAATCAAGCAGTTTGGGTGTATATCATCTCCAGTAATCAGCCTTCCGGTGTCAACTTGAAGTGTGTGTAAAGCAGTTTAGCGTGGGAAAGTGCCAAGCTGGGGGCGCAGAATGAGTCCTGAATCCTGGCTCATGGCTCCTGAGTGGGCCCAGGTGAGGCACCACCTTCAGGCCCATCTCCTCATCTATAACGTAAGATTTGTAGACCAGACTATTTCTCTGAAGGGACTTATAGTAAATACAGAATGAGGAAAAATGAATACTTGCAAGCTTTGAAAGGCATAAAAACACACCCGAGTTAGTCACAGGCACATATGTATGGAGTGCCTGTATGTGGCTGGAACATTGCTAGAGCATAGGTGAGCCCCAGGGAAGAGGGCTGCATCCTCACTGAGGCTGTTTGTGCTCCTCGGTGGTAGAGGATTCCTGGGTGGATGATTAGAAGTCATCACAGGATCAACAGGATCGAAGATACTGTGCTTCTCGATCTTTCCAAAGTTTTGCCCTGGCCAGGTAGCTTAGCTGGTTGGAGCATTGTCCCATACACCAAAAGGCTGCAGATTTATTTCCTGGTCAGGGCACATGCCTAGCTTTCAGGTTCGATCCTGGTTGGGTGCCTATGGGAGGCAACTGGTCAATGTTTCTCACACCAATGCCTGTCTCTCTCTCTCTCTCTCTCTCTCTCTCTCTCTCTCTCTCTCTCTCTCTCTCTCTCTCTCCACACACACACACACACACACATATACACCAATGCTTCTCTCTCTCTCTCCCCCCTTCCTCTCTCTGAAATCAATAAAAACGTATCCTTGGGTTAGGATTTAAAAAGTTGAAAGTTTTTGCTAAGAATTACTTAGTGAGATTTTAAGATAGCACAAGGCAGTGGACTGTGTGTGCTGGGGCTTGTATGTCCTCATTTTTCAAATCCTTTTGAAGTTTTCCCTTGATATTCTTCTTGGTTTTGCTTTTGTGTACTCATAAAGCAGCTTTTCTTGCCATAAGAATATGAAATCAAGATGTTAAATTAGGACATTTATTTATATATTTATTTCTTCAAAGATTTAATAACATGATCCCATGATAGGTCTAATCACTGCTGTCACTTTGAAGTAGTGACAAATGTAAACAATATTTCACAATAACTGCAACAACGGTAATGTGATACAAATTTACAGGTACTGCTAATGCGACTGTGGTTTGTTGCCTGAATTCCTAAGGAAGGAGAATGCTAAATATCGGACGTGAATGAAAATAAGGTTACGGGGTTGGTGTTTTCATCCCTCGCCTAGTTCATGGGAGCCGTGCTTTCTGATTCTGCCTCTTGGGTTAAGAACCTTTTCCTATTCCTCTTAGAGCCATGTGATATCAAACGTACAAATCTAAATGTGCGCCGGATTTGCTGATTTTCCACTGCATCCAGTCACGTTTCAGGGTCTGGATTCCAGCATGATTCTCACGCATATAAACCCACATGCCCCTCCAGCGTGGAAAGAACACACAGACTGGTGGAAGTGACTCACCGAGTCAGCATGGCTGCCACTCCTGATCCCCCTTTTCCCTTTCAACTGTAATGAGAGCGCACACGGCAGAGGCGGCAGCTTCCCCTCCAGAACGCCTGTTCCTGGTGCTCAGCCCTCAGACTTCTCCCTGCTTTTGCCACTCATTTGCTCCTCTGCTCCTCTGGCTCAGGGACAGCACCTGGGGGCACTCGGCCTCACCTCACCTCTGCACGGGGATGGGGTGCAGAGTTTGGGGCAGAAACCTTGGGTTTCAGTCCAGCTTTGTACATGCTTCCTGTTTGTGGAAAAAACATAAATTGTGAGAGCCTTGGAATGTAGTAGAGATAAAAATAATCCCTCAGAGACTGAAAAGACACTGACTTCTACAAGGTAAGGTCACATACCCGCAACACCCTGAGCCTCAGTTTCCCATCCTGGAGATGGTCAATAATATCTTGTTCAGAGGAGTGAATGTACTAGAGGCTGGTTAAGGCTTCTGCATGTGCCTAGCCCGTGCAGGCACTCAGGGATACCAGCTCTGCTCCGCCTAGCACCTCAGGACCAGTCATTTCAGAGGGGAATGGGGGGAAGAAGGAAGACAGTTTCTACAGAGAGAGAGAGAGAGTGAATGCAGATTAAAACTGTTCCCTTGTCTGTCCTAGTTGCCTCAGCATGTGGTAGTGATTTTTCCCTAATCTGGTTCCGAAGGTGGAGGTGACTGGACCCCAGGTAGGGCTGTCCCTCTCCCCCAGGCTCTGTGACCCTGGAGCACAACTTATTCTCAGCCCTCATTACCAGGTCAGCATCTCCTAGAGGCTGGTCCCTATTGATTTGGGGTGAGCAGGTTTGGGGTGGGCCCGAGAGTGTGCATTTCCAGCCAGTTCCCAGGTGAATGGAGGCTGCTGCGTGGGGCCCACACATTGAGCTACAGCCCTAAAGTCTGCGAGGGAGACATTGATAAATTGTGTTTAGCCCAGATGGCCGCTCTTCCCTTTGAGGGCCTCCTCTGGGGCATGTTACGAGTAGCTAAATGTCAGCTTATTTTACATTGTCCGCATTTTCAATGCCGTGGTGAGATGTGGGAGCTTTTTAAAGCCTGCCTCCTAGCAGCCCTATGAAATACTCTCCGAAAAAGCGGCCTGTGGTCAGAGAAGTCAGGCAGGTGTTCCCCTTTGGTCCCCTCCGGGGTGTTCCCAGTGCGACCTGTGACCTCGCCAGGGAGGCCGTGCTTCAGAGAAAGCCACACAACCCCCTGTAGCCCAGCGTTTGCCAAAGCCGTTTGCAGCCCTCTGGGTGATGCAGCACAGAGTTCAGGAGCACATCTGGCTGAGGAGATGGCTGTGACCCCTGCAGTGGTGGAGAACCTTCAGCATGTTACCTTTTACCCCAGGCCTCTCTGGCAGTACATTCCATCTGGGTCTTGTATCCTGGGCAGCAGTGACACTGTCTGTTGTAGATCCTGTGAAATTGGACTTATTTGCTGTCTGCCACCCCAAGTACTTCCTGGCTTGTTACAGTAATGTGCGTACATATTCTGAATAGCAATCCTAAAAGCACTTATCCTATATAATAAAAGCCTAGATGATGTCACATGTGACATTATCACAAGATGGCCACCACAAGATGGCCAGAGGGAAGGGTAGTTGGGGGCAATGGGGCCAGCAGGGGAGTGGTTAGGGGGCGATCAGACTGGCAGGCAGAAGCAGTTAGGGGCAATCAGGGAGGCAGGCAGGCGAGCAGTTGGGAGCCAGCAGTTCTGGATTGTGAGAGGGCTATCCGACTGCCAGTTTAGGCCTGATCCCTGTGGCCCAGATTGGAGAGGGTGCAGGCCAGGCTGAGGGACACCCCCACCTTGGGCACAAATTTTGTGCCCTGGGCCTCTAGTAAAATAAAACTCATGCAGTAGAATTTTAGTTTGTCTTCATTCTAGTGAATGGTAGTATGATACACTTTTTAAAATTCCAAATTATTATAATATACTAGAGGCCCGGTGCACAAAATTTGTGCATGGGGTTCGTGTCCTTCAGCCCAGCCTGCTCCGTCTCCAATCTGGGACCCCTTGAGGGATGTCTGACTGCCCATTTAGACCAGATTTAGGTAGGAATGTCCGACTGCTCGTTTAGGCCAGATCCATAGGTGGGGGCCAGCTGGTTTGTCCTGGATCAAGGAGGGTGTTTCCTTAGGGTGTGGGGTGGCCTGGGCAAGGGGCCTGTGGTGGTTTGCAGGCTGGCCACGCTCCCCAGGGACCCAAGTGGAGGCCCTGGTATCTGGGATTTATTTATCTTCTACAATTGAAACTTTGTAGCCTGGAGCAGAGCCAAGCCTTCTGCTCACATGGCCATTGAAACTTTGTTGCCTTAAGCGGAGGCCTGTGCCCACCAGGCTTTGCAGAAAGCTTGGCTTCCTCCATCGCCAGGGACAACCCAAGCCTCTCTTCTGCTCTCTCTGTGGCCATAGCCATCTTGGTTGGGTTAATGTGCATACTCGCTCTGATTGGCTGGTGGACATGGCTTGTGAGTGTAGCAGAGGTACAGTCCATTTACATATTACTCTTTTATTAGATAGGATTTATAAAGAGATGTATTGTTGCTTCCGTGACCACACTGTACATCAGACTTGTCTAACTAGAGTGAAGCCACTGAAATTCCTGAGAGAGAAGACATGGTTTAATGCAAAAATAAAAATTATTGTACCAATAATTTTCACTGTAGAATGATTTGGGTTTCTTCCCAAAAACTTACTTTCTTACGTGGTTCTAATATACTTCCTACCATATTTATGTTGTTTATTTTCTCTTTTGAACATAAACTTCAAATTAGTCAAATCTGACTAAAGAAGGTTTTAGTCCTTTGAAAAATCATTCACACAATAACAGACACCAGGCACCCACCAGTGCCTGCATATCTGTTCAGAGGATATCTGATCAAGGTCAGAGCATTAGCTGTTTGTCTCCAAACCCCTTCAGGAACTGACGTGCAGTGTAGGAGTTTACCTGCGGGACCCAATGGTGACTTTCATGCCATGTTTATGACCACAGAGAGAAATGGAGGCTCAGGAAAGTTTACTGTTTTCTGTTTTCTTAGGGTAGGGTTAGGGCTAGAGTTTTCCAAACTGTACATTGTGGCCCCTTGGTGGGTCATAAAGTCAGTTCAGTGGGTAGATACCAGCATTATTTTTTAATGAATAGAATCAAGCAGAAAATATTGGAGGGGTAGCAGGTTGTAAGAGTCAGAATTGTTTGTTCTAGGTGTATCTGTGTGTGTGCACAGAGTCACTGTGTTAAATGTCCCAAGTTTTCATTGTAGCTCATGGTCAAAATGTGGGAAAGCCATTCAGTAGAAAATATTTTAAGCAGTTTCAGGGTACAGAAGATTTCCTAAGTTAAGATTAAACTTTTCCTCCTTAAAGTTGTAATTTGGCCTTGCCTGCCCCAGGCCTCTCTGTGTTCTATCATCTACCTGCTAACCTCTGTGGGGGACAGCCATGTTCCAGTTGGCTTCCCTCATGGAATTCCTTTGTGCTGTTTGAGAATGATTCAGCTCTTGAGGGTGACATCCAGCTCTTAGAACTAAAGAGTTGCAGCCCTTTGGCGACAGTGATGGCTCAAGGTAGGGATGGAACCAGACTGGTGCGATTCATGGAGAATTTACCCCGAGAGAGAAAGATCTGTGAATGGAGCTGGTGCCACCAGTGCCAAATGCCACCAGAATTCTCCCCCACTTTGATCAGTGCTGGGTTCCATGTTAAGTATTTTGAATATTAAACCTGAAATTATTCAGGTGCAACCCAGTGTGCTGCTTTTTAGAGGACAGAAACCGCCTGGGTCCCTTCTCCATAGCCCCTACCCAACCTCCCCCCATGTCTGGTGCTCGCTTGTTTTGAAATTCCACTAGACAGATGCCCATCTGTGCTCAGCGAACTTCTCATCTTCTAGCTCTCAGCCAAAATCTCTGGTCCTGCCCATCCTGCTGTACCCATGCCTCTAGCAACCGGTCCTTCCCTGTAACAGCTCTGCCTAAGTGTAGGCCTTCGATGAGATTCTCATCACTTGTTTCACATTGGGCTCCAGATGCTTCAAACTTGTGCAGACTGACCGCTTCGAAGACAGCGGCTTCTTTTAAAGCCGATCCCTCTGACTTCTCCATGTCAGTTTTGGACTTAGCCTGCCCTCCTTGCATCTTAGAGTTGGGGGATCCAGGTCAAGAAAGGAGAAATCTCTTGGCCAAGGTTACGTGGTTAGGGGAAGATGGAAGTTTGCATTGATCCTGAAGAGCCAGAATACTCTACGTGTGTTGGGGTTCCCTCGCACACTGACCACCCACCTCACCCGCTTTCTGCACCCCTGTTCTCTCACCTATGGTGTGGGGTTTGCATGCACCTGTCTATCTCTTAGGTGCAACTTAATGTATGAAATTCAGACAAGCATGTCATGACCCTGGCTACTGTTTTTAAGTTAGTAAAAGTGTGTATTTGATAAAGATCCCCTCATAATGCTGTCTTACACTGTTACAAGAAATTTCTCCTATCTGGTCATTGATTAGTAAAGTGAGTTATTTTCAACAAGTCTGCCTGTTTGTCTGTCTCTGTCTGATTCTCTTATAAATCAAACATTTGGGAAATTCACACAATTGTGCCATAGCCATCAATGGTTTGGACTTTGAAAAACATGAGCTACTGTTAGGGGCCCAGACTTGTGAGTTTGGATCCTGGCTCCCCCTTTACTAGTTATGTAGCCTTGGTCAGCTTATTAAACCTCTCAGTGCCTCAGTGTCCTCATCTGTAAAGCATGATCAGGCTGCCATGAACATTACATGAGTTCATGTGTCTCTAGCACCTGGAATAGCTCCTGGCAGAGTAAGAGAAAACTGTTAGCTCTTATTAGAGTTTGCCTGTTATTACTCCTTATCTTCTTCTTTTACATTAAAGACCTAGAACTAGAAGGCATCCTCCAGCGCTGTGAGTGGCCGGCTCTGGGTGTCATGGAATATTAAGGCAGTTTGTTCAGGAGCTCACCTCAATTCCTTGTCCAGAATTGGAGGTCACCACGGTGACTCCTGTCCCACCTGATAACACGTTTGAGAAATGCTTAGTTTCCAGGGACCTCACAGGACTTCAAGAGTAATAATTGCCCAAATGAATGTCACTGTGTTAGGGCTCATGGAACTAATGTTCCACCAGGACACGCGGTCCAGCTCCTTCACCTGACCGAGGGTTTCATCATTTCTAGAATTTCCCAATACATACATAGGTACATCAAATAATTCCACGGAAGTCAGAGTTCACTTTATTTATAAAGCTGCCTCCCTCCTTCATGACCTTCCTCATGAAAGGTTAAACTGGATCGGAAAAAGAACGTGAGAGCCTCAGACCAAAGTCGAGTTTGCCTTTCTCCATCAAAAATGCCCATGGTCCACCAGGCTGGCACAGGTCCTGCCTACCGGTGAGGGCATTCGACCTTTGGTGGGCTCTCCTGCTTCACCACGAATGACAAGGCATGGACTGTGTCACCACCTTGCTCACAGCAGCAGGGCAGGTGCAGGCTGGGGACCCAGAGGTGCTGAGGGAACTGCGGAGGTAAAGGAGGGTGGAAAATGGATTCCCTGGACATGGGTCTCCTGAGAGCTTATTGTGATTTCTTTCAGCCCTCGGGGTAAAACTCTTTTCAAATGGATAAGCTGCTTTCAACTGGACGTAAAATCTGGAACACAGTTGAAACTGGGAAAATCAGGGCCCCAGAATGTGTGGATGCTGTGGCAGGACTGGCCAAAGGGTTCTAGGTACAAATACACTTAGGAAACATGGGTTAAGCGAAGCGAATCTGGTTTCCTTAGGTCGTCAGGGTCCTAGTACACAGAGGGGCATGTACATCTCCGGGAGGAAGACAGGGGAAGCAGTGTTTCAAAACTCATTTGAGCAAGGTTACTCATCTTGCAGGAGGAGAGTTGGGCAGAATGTATTTGGGGCCACAGTCCTGAGGTTTGTGCACCTGGCAGGTGTAAGGAGGACAGTTGCCAGAGAATCTGAGAACCCATGTTCTTGTCCTTACTCCACTTCTTCCCAGCCCCATGACCATGGTGACCTGGCCTTCCTCACCTGTGTGCTGCCCGGGCGCCCTGCAGACTTCACTGAGGTCGCTGGAACTGGACCAGTGGGCTCTGAAATCAGGGGAAGGCCTGCAAATGTAAGACACGGCGATTAGCACTCAGTTATCTCAACCCAGAGGGGCTGGGCAGGCAGCCAGCATTGGGCAGAAAGTCCCTGTTTGCCTGTTTTATTTTGTCTTGCCAGTGGTTTTGCCTAAATGCATGAATCAAATCCTACTCTGCACGGATAAATATATAGAGCTGACCACAGCTTCTCTGTATAATCCCAGAGTGATGCCTAGCGCTCTGCTTGCCCCTTGACAGCTATGCCATCCTGTTTGGTTCAAACCCATTTCTTTCCTGGTGCAGATGGAGCAAGAGTCAGAGCCTCGGAGAGGCGGAAGCAGAGGGGGCCCACAGGGCAAGCCATGCCCAGTCCAGAGGCTGGGAAAGCGGCAAAGGTTTTCATATTTTCACACTAAAACCCATAACCTGGCAAAAATTGGACTGATGTGAGGCTATTTATAGTCCTTATTTATCCTGCTTAGTGTCATCTCCATACACTTTGCCATAGAGAGGATTAATGGGTTTGAATATGGGGTGCTCTGCAGCCGTGTCAAATTCAGTGCCTGCCCTTCTATGGCAGGCATTGGCCCAGAAGGCTGCCACAGAAACACTGTGGCACATGGGCCCTGGGCCCCTCTGCTGGGCCTCAGGGATAAATTTAGCTACAGACATCAAAAAAGGGGAAAAAAAAGAAAAGAATATGTGGTGCTGCCCCACACCCCTCATGTGTCCATTATACATGATTTATGCAACATGTTGCCTTTAAAAAGCTTGAGAAAATCTGAATCCGGAAACCTGTCTGACCCCAAGGGTTCCAGATAAGAAGTCAGGCTTCTCATGGAAATGCTGAGGCACCAGGCCCACGTGAAGGTGAATGTCACCACGCTGGCCCAGGGTTTGAGCAACAGGCTGTTCTGTTAGTGGGTTCAGAGGAGAGGTTGCTGCACCTTGTGACTGCTGATCACTGCCCTGGCACCTGGCCAGAAGCCTTGGGGTGCTGCGGAACCCCACCCTGCCTCCTCCCTCCCAGAGACAAGACAGTGCCTGACCCATGGCACTACAGGGCCCTCCACCAGGGCTCCACAGGCTCCCTAGTACCCCCACACCCAGGCTTCCCTGTGAAGGAACATTTAGCACACACCCAGGAAGCTAACTACCGCCAAAAGCCAGCAGTATTTTATGAGCCTTAGAAATCTTGTACCAGTCCATTGTGAATTACTGAATTAACACTGTATATGCATAGCCGAGGAGGGGAATGCCCGGCCTGTGAGCCATAGAAGTCTCACAAAATCACTTGGTCTGGCCCTGCCAAGGCATTAGGGGTGAGTTAATTAAATGTTTGGCCAAGTATAGCAGGCTAATTTTTAAGTCGATAATTTTGTATGGCCCCCAAAATTATATTATAAATATCCAAATGGCCCTTGGCAGAAAAAAGTTCTTCACCCGATTTTTATAGCAACATCTTCATAGTTTAATAATTTATTCATCCCTTATGGATCTTTTGTGATATTTTTTGGAATTGTGAGGGAAAAGAGTCCTTTTAGAACTGACTTCCCTGGGTTACTCTTCCCATGATGCTTTCTGAACTCTAAAACGGAATCCCACACCACTCTTCCCAGCTATGGAGTGCCTGGCTTGCCCACTGGGGCCGGCACTTCCCTCCCGTGCCCGTGCCCAGGGCCTGCAAGACTGTGGAAACCAGCCAGCCCTGAGATGCAGGCCAGGCATCTAGTGTCCCACCCTGGTTTGCATGGATTAGGAGACAATATAGAACCCTAAGCATCATTCATGTCATTTCTAAAGGGAAACATATCCTACAACAAAGCAGGTGACGGCCCTCTTCTCTGTGAGTGTGGCCTGCTACCCTGGAGTGAGGCCTCACCAGCCCTGTCCTCTTAGCGTGTGCTCTTAGGTGCTGAGTTAAGTGGAAGGGAACAGAAGCAGCTCTCTTTCCTACTACTCAACGCACAGATGACCAAAGCCAGGACTCAGGGTGGCCATTGTTAAGAAGAAGCAAGATTCTAATTACAGACCTGGATCCTTCAGGTATTGGAGAATCCAGCGTGGTAAACTGTCTGTGTTGAGGTGGGCAGAGTGGCTGCAGAATCTTTATCTTCTCCAAGCTCCAGAGAAAATGCCCTGGGCATTAAGTTCCCATTGGTTTTGCATTGGTTTTTTTGTCATGAGTGAAGTCACACTTTATAAAAAAGGGTATCGGTTTCTTCACCAAGTTGACTGCTTTTGAGCCTGAGCCTCAGTCTGATCACCTGTACTTTTTGAACCATTCCAGATTTTTTCTATATTTTCATTGATTTTCAGAGAGAGGAAGAGAGAGAGAGCGAGAGAGAGAGAGAGAGAGAGAGAGAGAGAAACATCAATGATGAGAGAGAATCGATCAGCTGCCTCCTGCATGTCCCCTACCAAGGATGGAGACCACAAACCCTGGCATGTGCCCTGACCAGAAATCGAACCTCGACCTCCTGGTTCATGTGTCAAGGCTCAGCTGTTGAGCCACTCCGGCTGGGCCCATTCCAGAGTTTTAGGAAAATATGTCAAGAGTCCTGCAAAGAAATCTAGCCCTTGTTATTGGTAGCTTCCAGGAATTGCCAGGAAGATGGGAATGTTGATGAGGTTTTTTTCCTATTAAATTTATTAATTCAGACTCTTAAAAGTAGTCTTACAAGACACTCCCTCTCTTTGTCCTTATCATTTAAGATTCAGTTCGTGGTTCCATCATCATTCTTAAGTTTGACTTGAGATGATCTGAGAAAGTACCGCTTAGCCTGAGCTCTCTCTTACCAGGGAGAAAAACTGTTTACTAGTCTTCAGGTTCAGTCTGGCTCACGCTGGAGCACGAGCCCATTTGCTTGGTTATCTCCCATCACCGGCAGATCCTGCCCAGCCAGACTGCAGGTAACAGAGGTGAATCCACGTCTCTCGGATCGCTCCTCTGCAAGCCTTTTGAGGCTCTTCGTGCACAAGGAGTTACGTGCCACAAACAACCCCAGTTAATCACCCGGGTTCCTTTCCTCCCTGCACCGACTGTGCTGCCCACACTCATTCAGTGCTGATGGCACCTGTTGAGCCTCTCAGTGTTCCAGACACTATGCCAGGTGCTGGGGACACAACCAATTCAGTCATTCACCTTGACCTTGAAGGGGAGCTAGGTGTGTAAGAGCCTGTACTGTAGTGTGATAAGTGGGAAGTTCCTGTAGAAATACAGCTGGGAAAGTCAGTCAGGCCAGAGGGTCAGGGAAAGCAATGAAAAGATAGCACGTGAGCTCCCTCTGGACTGATGTTTACCGACTGACCAAGCTCAAGCCTACAGGCAGAGAGAGGACCAGCATTTCTTCTCTGAAGATGAAGCTTCTGGACCCCCAAGAACGTTGGTGATCATTCTAGAAGTCTGTGTCTCACAGGAGTGACAGTGCGGCATATGTAAGCTGGTGTGCTTTTGAGAGTGAAACAAGGCACTGTTAGTAATTACATGGGGTAACTGGTCAAAGAAGAGGCAGCAGGAGTTGGCTGTTTTTGCCCCCAGGAAAGGACAGGAAGACAAATACGATGCCATCTGCTGTTGCAGTGATTGTTGAAGACCGCAGCACAGAGAGTGTTTGTGCTTATGTTACCGATTCTCCTTTTAGGACTCCCTCACAGCCCTGTTACTAAACCTGCAGATGCTGGGCTTGTCTTTATATTCAAATGAGCATCTTTCTGCAGCACATGCTGAGGAAAAGCAACAGATTGCACCTTGAGCTTAAGAAGAACTCCTGTTTGGGATTCATGATAGAACTTCTTTTAAGATTGCGCCCCCATTCCATTGCCACCTGCCTCTCTGAAACAGGCAGCACAGATGCTGACAATTTTATCGGGGTGCTTTGTTCACACACCTCGTTTGAAATACTGCACTCGTGGCTTCCTAGGGAAAGCCTCCTAGCACGGGGAGAACATGCACCCACATGCCCCAGGCAGACCCTGAGCCTCTCACCTTCCCAGGTTTCCTCCTGGCTGTTACTGCTCCTTAGGGCCCTTCCTTCGGTCTCCAAGGTGACCACTCAGTCATCAGCTGCTATAACCCAGGCGATGGATACCCACTCCTCCAGAGCAGGGGTCCGGGGTGTGGATTTTCTGGAATAGTTCTGGTTTCCAGTATTCTTCCCCTGTCCACACAAGGACTTCTGTTTGTCAAGCAGTGTTTTCTGGCTCTGGCTAACAAAATGCAAAACAATGGGGTTACCTACAGCATGTGACCTGGGGAACAAGGGCCCTGAGTCCATTAGCAAGGACATCAAGTCTGTCCTGAGTACCATCCTCCCTGCAGAGCCTAGCGCCCTGCGCCCTTAGGCCCCAGGAAGGCGTTCCCTTCTGGTGGATCACACCAGGTCTCCATTACCCAGCCCTGTAGCTGGCACTGATGGTGGCTCAGTACATATTTATTCAATGCACAGGCTCGGACATGGTGTTGACGTGCAGGGATCCACTTATATGGATCCGCCATGCCCGGGGCATTTGTGCTGCTTGGATCTTGGCTGTGCCAGAATCAGCTCTCTGAGATCATTTTCCCTCCCAACTAACAAACCACTCCCTGCTGGGCCGGCAGGTGTTAAAATGAAGAAAAAAGCCCATTTCCTCCTTTCCCCCAACCTTGGCTGGCATCTAAATCATTTACACTTGTGGTGGTGCTTACCTGTTGATCGGTAACCCTGAAGGCCTCCCGCTCCTCTGAAACATGGCCAGGCTATTCTCACTTCTGTCACTCTTGGAATAGATGGGCCTTAAATGCACACTTGCCCATCAGGGTGGAAGGAGGGAGGCCCTGGTCTGAGGGCTAGGGCAAAGTAAGACTCATGAAATATCGGCTCTCCTTTGATTTCTTAGACATTAAGTTTATATTTAGCCCTAACATCCTTCAAAGCATGTCTCGTCCAGCCTGCTGAGAGATGAGCGGGCCGTCTCCTCCTGGCCGCTCTTTCTGTGGCTGGGATGTACCTTGGCCTGTTAGGGGAAGCCCCAGTCACTGGGGTTCAGTCCTTCCCTAAGCCCCAACTGGGTGCACCTGTGGTACTTACTGGAGGGTGGCCTCAGGTCACGGAGGGGAGCCATCCTCCAGGTGTAGGGAAGTGCTTCTCTGCCCCGTTTTTACAAGTGTGGTAACTACTTCCGGCGAATGTGGGGGTGGCCTGGGTAACGCTGCTGTGGTGCCCAGGCTAACCCCTCAGAGTCCTCTCCTGAGTCTCACCATGTACGTGCTGTGGGCCTCACACATGGGGTGGGGTGGGGTGAGATGGGATGAGGTGGGGTGGGACGCTCAGATTGAAAGGAAGTCATCCTACCACTCTAGCTGGTTTAAAAAGAAAGCAGAATTGGTAGTGGAGTTAGTTTTCTACATGGCATGGCTCTTCATTTTCTGCTAATTCCCAAAAAGGCATGAAGGCCTGGTGTGGTCTGAGGAGCTGTCACAGAGCCAGGCAGCAGCTGAATTGACTGCCTGGCTGGGAAGGGACTGTGGCTGTCAGCCCGCCCAGCCCTCCCTGCACGAGTTTGGAGGGTGGATTAAGAATATAATCACTGGTGAATCCAGCAACAGGAAAGTCGGAAGCTCTTGTCAGTCACTCCAGGTGCTTGACTTTAACCTAAGCTGCCTTTAGTCTTCCCAGGACTTTTGACTTTTACTGGATGCAAAGCTCCCTAAGAGAGGCCCCCTAAAAGTCCTCGAGAGCAAATTAAATCTGGCACCTCCTCTGATTTCTGCATTCTCCACCACCCATCCTGATGACTCTGGCCCCACTTCAGGTCAGCCACCTGGACTTCCAGAGACAGAGTAGGCCCACACCACATCCGGTTTTGGTGTCTGCTATTTTATTGAATATTAACGTGTACTTCTTTTTCATAGGAATTCTGCGAGCAGTTGTCAGATTTTTTTTCTACGTATACATTCATTTTCTTTTCTTAAAGCTGTAATGCATGTCCTCCTAGAAAATATGTGTTCTTTGTACTTTGAACCATGGACACCCTCCTCCCCAAAATCACCTCATTATATGACATGACCCTTGACCCCAAAGACGCCCACGAGATCTGGTTTCACAATATACATAATAAATACTCTGATAGTTTTGCACCTGTCTGGCCAGCATTAACTATTCATTGGCACTTGCTTTTCATTGAAATTCAAAAGGAAGACACTAAAACAAATGTGTTCAGAATCAAAGATGGGATGGTTTTAAGGGTAAAGTTACTGAAATGAAGTAACATTTAGAACTGCTAATACAGATAGGATAGTTGCACAGATTGTCTGATAACTATGCAGTGTTCTCGGGCTGTGTGGGAGAACAGGGTTTCTCTGCTTAAGGACCTGTGAGCAGGCACCTCTGAGGCAGAGCCTGGGAGTCTCTCTGAATGTCAGCTGCTCCATGAGAAGGGATCGTTCCCATTTTACACATAGACACTGAGGCTCAGAGGCCTCCCATCTCTGGAAGGGACACTGATAGCCTGGACAGAGGTTTTGTCCTGCAGTCATGGCAGCCTTGGTCATTAGGTCAGAATAAGGGAGCAGAGAAAGCCACTGCTGACGCTGACAGCTGAGGGTCAGTCTTTCGTTACAAGACCAGTATGAACACAACCTCGAAGGCTCTCCCCCAAGAGAGCCTGTTTATGCCCTTCAGGGAACAGACCCACTATAAACTCCGAATCCCAATCTAGAGGGAACTGGGGTCCAGATGATTTCCTCTCGGAATTAGAATGATAAGCACTTAGGTTGTGTTTTATTTTCCTTTAGTCAGACTCACTGGAGAAGTACATATTTCTTAGGGAAAGGGGGGACATACTTGTCCTCAGGTGCCAGCAGCCCCTGCCCAGGACGAGGGCTTTCACTGTCCTCAGCCTGGCGGAGCCTGGCCAGCCTGAGCGCCCTGTACGAGGGCCCGCAGTGCCATCTTGTGGGCGTCCTCAGCCTCTGGAATCAGCTGGAAAAGAGAAACAACCTTGACTGCCAAACTGGGGAGAATGACATTGCAGAGAAATGTTAGGTGCAGTCGAGTAAGATGTTCCCCTCTGGTCACCAGCCACGCTAATTATTATTTCCGTGTCTAGAAAATTAATAACCCAAATAGGCGAACACCACGCCGGAAAGCTATTGCAAGAACTAAAACGGCTAGAAAGGATTTGTTTTTCATCTGTTTACTAGGAAATGTATTTAAAATCACCACAGGTGGGAAGATATCCTCCCGTGAATTCCATGGAAACACAAAGCCACAGGTTTAGAGCAGAATCTGCTTCTCTGTTGTCATACAGCTCTGTCCTTTCTCAGGGGGGTTGGCAAAAGGGTGTTTTTTCCCAGGTGTTCATCATAGGAGCGGGCCGCATCCCAAGTCGCCCACCCCATCATTGGAAAAGAAGGCCCCCCCACCTTAGGCCTCACAGACTTTGTGCTAACAAAAGCAAATTAAATCGCGCCCCGTCCTTGGGTGCACAGGCCCTGGCATTGTGTCCCCCTTCCTGTCACACTGTGTGCACAGGTGCAGGTACCTGCACACATGGACCTCAGCTGAAACGTCACCTCCCAGATCTGTGTTGGCTCCCCTCTATGTGTTAGGCCCCTCAAGTGTGTTTAGCAGAGCACCTGCCTGGCTCTTTCCTAGCATCATCCCAGTTTAAAACTTTAAGCCCGATCCCTGCACTGGCGTGAGCTCGCTGAGGACAGAGGCTGTGCTGCCCTCGTTCTCTGCACAGAGCCTCCCACAGGACGGGCCGGGCCAGCATGGTCAAGCCGGAGGGTGGCATTGTGGCTCCTCCAGGCACAGGGAAGCCCTTCATCCCATCAGTGGCGGGATGCACTGTTTCCATTAGTGGGGCTGGATTTGGGGGAATCAGGGGGCCTCCCCATCTCCTTGTGGCCCTGCAGATTCTCGAAGGCCGCGTGGTCTGGGAGCAGTGCAGGGTCCCTGGGCAGTAGGCTGCCGGTTAAATGGGGTGCCTGCCTCTGTCATTGGGCATCAAGAGGAAGGGCCCTTCTCACAGAACTGTGACTGCTTGTTGGAAAAGGAAATGCAGACTCTGACGCAGCTCTCTGGGCCTGAATGTGTCTGAGAGCCGCTCCCTGACTCACGGGCAACTTGGACTTTTAGAGAGATTGTTAGGGGAAATCCCTTCTGAGTACTCAGGTGCTTTCTTACCAGGTTATCACCCCATGATAACCTCCTCCCAGGTCCCCATGTAGCCTTTCCGGGTGCCTCAGTGCTACCGATGACCACATGGGAGGGAAGCTGGGCTGCCAAGGTCAGTTGAGACTGCTCAGAGCTGGGCAGAGAGCGTTCCCGTCGCCCGGGACCTGCACCGACAGTCCAGGTATGAAGTCTTGGGGCACACAAAGATGTCAAGTACTGCGATCTCAATGAGCTTCCCGGTGATGACACATTGGGCTGGTAGTGTTTTAAGTAAGTTGAGTTGAATAACATATGTTGACAGATATTTCAATAATCGCTGTTTTAGAGTTCAGGGCGTTTTATAAATATGAACTGCATTTCTCAGCCCTGTGGACTTCCATTTAAAGATGACTTCACCAAACTGGTCCCGAGGGTGTCAGCATTCTCTGGGGTCCCCCATTCACAAAGCATTTTCTGGCATTTCAGTTCTGTCCTCTGGAATGTGTATGAGGCATACACTTTATCCATCCAGGAAAATAAATAAGAGGAAAGTTTGTTCAGGAGAGATGACACTGGTAAGACTGGTTTGTCCCTTAACAGCGGTGCCCTGAAAACCTATGTGCATCAAACTCACGGGCCAACAGGCCAAGTGCGGAAGCCACAGTTTCTGCTGATGTCTAGGAGATGTGATCCGGGCTCTAGTCCCCACCAACTCTGCCTCACTTGGAGTTTCTTCAGTTTTAAATAAGTGTGGATTTTCAAACTGGGAGGCCTGAGGATGTGGGAAGGCAGGAGTGATATTTTTCAGTGTCTGTCTCCTGCGAGAAAGTCATGTTGCATCTTCAAAACAACAGCTGTCAGAATTATTTCCATCAGATTAAATAAATCCTCAGAGCCGTGATCACAGTTTCTAGAATCTTGGAAATGTAGGTTATGCTTTGCATGGAACCCTAATGGAATTTGAAAATGCGCATGTTTTTGCAAACATGGTTTTGCAAGCAGACGCTTTACCAGGGTTTCTTGTTTGTGAGTTTTGGGTTATAAGCTACCGTAGCTCAAGGAGTTGAGGAAGAGTTTTTCCTGCATAGATGTAATAAACCAACATTTACCAGTTTGAGATGCTATTGATTGTGGGTGGAAAAGACGGCGAGCTCAGGACCACGCTGAATGCTCAGTACAGATTGATATTCATTATTTCTGGATGCAGAGAAGCTCATTCTTAACATTATCTGCTAAATCTAAACCACAGTGAGACACCACTCACGCAGTAGCATGAAGACTATCCAAAAAAACAGACAATAACAAGTGTTGGTGAGGTATGAGACGCTGGAACCGTGTGCATTGCTGGTGGGATTCTGAAATGTCGGGACCGCCGGGGAAATCAGCGCGGTGGCTCCTCGGGTCAAACACGGGGTTAACACATGGCCCAGCCACTCCACTTCTGAGTGTCCACACGGAAGAATTGAAAGCGGGGTCTCAGATACTGGTACACCCATGGCCATCACACCACTAATAGTCCAAAGGGAGAAACAACTTAAGAGTCCATCCCAGATGAATGGATAAACAAAATGTGGTCTCTCCACACAATGGAATACCACTCAGCCTTTAAAAAGCAAGGAAATCCTGTCATGGTACCACATGGATGAAGACACGATGTTCAGTGAAATAGCCGGTCACAAAAAGAGAAAGACGGTATGATTCCCCTTACATGGGTACTAGACTAGTTGAATTCTCAGGACAGAAAGTAGAACAGCCGTTACCAGGGTTTAAGGGAAGGGGGACTGGGGAGTTACTGCTTACTAAGTAGTTTCTGTTGAGGATGATGCGGTTCTGGAAATGGGTCGTGGTGATGGTTGTATAACACTGTGAATGTACTTAATGGCACTGAATTGTACAATTGAAAATGGCTTAAAGGGGAATTTTTAATGTTAATTAGTTGCTGAGCTGGCTGGGGTTTGCAGCACGCTGGGCAGGGAGGGGAGAGCTGGCGCTCTGAAGGAAGGTGGTGTAGCAGAGCAGCCTGGAGCAGACTTTGCAGGAACAGCACAATCCTCCGATGCAGCCAGAGCCTCTTCTCCAACCTGCTGGATCCACAGGACTGTTTCCTCCCCTCCGAGCCCACAGGCTCTTCTCCGCTACCCTGTCCTTTGATGAGTGGAATCCAGAATGCCCTCAGAACTCGCAGCTTAGTGCTGACAAGTCACAGCGGGCGCCTCTGTAAGAGAGGCGTAGGCAAGGAAAATCAGTGTGTGGCCCTTAGGTCTGCCCTGTCTCTGACTCCCCTTAGGGACTAAGCTGGAACTGGTGGCGGGTAGGGAGTGGCGGCAGAGGGGTCTCCTTTAGCCCCAGAGTCCAGAGTGTTCTAGCCATTCAGCATCATGCTGTGACTGTCTCCTTGAGGGGAGACGCTAAAGTGAGTGCCAGGAAGGTAGATGCCATCCCTGCCACTGCGTGTCAGAGGGCAGAAGAGGCTGCAGCATCTGCCTGCGTTTTCTGATGTCCAGGCTGGGGCAGGGTTACTGCGACCTCTGATCATAACCATCCAAAGGCATGCTCAATCAAGACCTCATCGTGTTTAATGTGGGAGACGCCCGGGGCCAGAGTGGTAAGGGTCACCTCTGAGGGAGGCCGCCGGGTGGAAGTGTGGGGCCCATGGCGGGGCGCGGCGTCTGGAGACCCTTTCTCAGTGCACACGCACCCAGAGGTGAGCGGGTGCTGGGACAGACACTGCAGTGAGCACTGCAGGCTGGTGTTCTGCCTACAACAGGGCCACCCTCTCCCCAGGGGCCAGACGCCCCACCTTCTCAGAGCACAGCCTGCTAATTCAGGAACAATTCTTACAGTTCAGTGCTGTGCATCAGGGTCTTATACTTAGTAACCTAGAGTTAGAAGTGACGAAACCTTTTTCTGCTTGTCTGCTTCTCTACAATACGTTGAACATACATAGAGAGAGAAACGGGGTGTGTGTGTGTGTGTGTGTGTGTGTGTGTGTGTGTGTGTAGATATATCCAAGCTTCCTCAGCCACCCTTTGGGGTAGAGAAGCTGGTCTCTATTATGCATCTCTTCTGACTAGATTCCTCTCTGTGGGGGACTTTCTCATCAGGCTCTTGCTGTGGGGGGAGGTGTGTCTCTGTCTCTGCCCTCAGAGGCTTGATGTAGTTACAAACCCACATAAACTGGCAATGAGGGAAGTCGTCATGGGCACGCGGTGCCTACAGATGGCTGGGCCTTACTGGGAGGAGATGCTGCATAATTACTTCTCAGAACTGAACCAGCCCTCTTTCAGGGTCCTCCTAGATTCTAACATGATTGGGTGTGTCTGGTTCTCAGCTAGGAACATGTATGACTTTGGCCCTATGTCCATCCCCTCAGTTTTGGTGACAGTGGCGAGCTCAGTAGGATAGAAGATGTTAAAGTTGACAATAGCTTCGGAAGGACCTACTTGGGGTCCCCTCAGGGCCAGGAGCACAGTGGCTCTGGGTCTTGCCTGTTAACAAGTGCTGGAAGCCACGGGATCCACGCGGACTGTGGAAGGGGCCCTCAGCTCACCGAACAGGGAGCTTCCTAGTTAGAGTCTCCAGGTCATCCAGCGTGACCCTGACTTACTGCTCAGGGAGCCCCTGTGTCTGTGATCTGAAGCTGAAACCCTGGGCTTGCCCGCAGTTAGGAATTGAGGACGAAGGGTGAACCGCAGAACAAAAGGAAAGTGCTTCCAGCAACTCGCCTGCTGCTCGCTCAGATCATTCCCTCTGGCTCGGCCTGGCCGCCCTCAGGAAGACTCCACGGTGTCCTGAGCCCAGCGGCCAGGTGCTGGTTGTGAGGCAGTGACCTTCCCGCTTCCCCTCCTCAGCCATGCTGTTCCCTCCCCTCCAGCTGACCTCACCCACCTGTTGTGAGTTTTCTGCTAAATTGTCTTTTCCCTTCTTGTCCTGCAGCCCGCCTAAACCCACCGTGTACATCTCCGGAGTCATCGCCCGGGTAAGAGCCTTCATCAGCGGGCCCTTGTCTTCCGGTCCCTTGCTTTGCTAACCCCCTTCTTCCACGGGCCAGTGGTGTTCTGTGATCTCCTGTCCACGAGCACATAGTGGGGAACTAGGGACAGTGACAGTATGACGCACACAGCGGGGTGGGGGCAGCGGCCTCTCCTCCTTCTCCCCTGTCTCCCTCCTTTTGGACTCGGCCAGGGACCGCAGCTCCCCCGGGCCAAGTGCTTCTGGGAGACCGAGCTGAGAATGCTTTCCCATTTTTAAATGGTTGAAAAAATCAAAATAAGAAGTCCGTAGTCATGACGTGAAAATTATATGCAATTCAGATTTCTGCGTCTGCACGAAGTTTTTGTGGCACACAGACACGCCCATCATGTATGTAGCGGCTGCTTTCATGCTACAGTGGCTGACCAGATAGTTGAGGCAGAGAGTATGACCCGCAAAGCCTAAAATATCTACTACCTGGCATATTACAGAAAACGCTTGCCAACCCCGGGTCTAAACACATGGGCTTTAGTCATACCCTTCCCAGAGAGCGCCCTCCTGTGGTGAGCCCAGTGGTCTGTAAGTCCAGCCCGCCCCCCAGCTAACTCCCGTTGGGAGGAGGACACGCTAACTGACACCACCCAACAGTTCTGTGGCTCACAGGACAGCTGAGCACTTAGCATATGATGTCATTGCTGGGGACAGCTCACCACCGCCGTCCCGAGACGCTGGGACAGATGAGTGGCGCGTCTACCACATGTGAGAAAATTAAATGCAGACACAAGTTCCAGGTCAACCATGGCCAGTTGTCAGCCGGAGCAGCCCCGGCTGCAGCCTCCCAGGCACTGTGGTGCCCACTGGCTCCTCCCTGGAGACCGCAGCCCCTTCTCCAAGGCTCGGCGGGCAGAGACAGGTGCTGTCTCACCCCTTACAGCCCTGCCCTTCGCTACCCTCCCCGGCCCACAGCTGTGGTGGCAAATCTGACTGGAAGGCCCGGATGTGATCCAGTCCGGCCCCCAGTTCAGACAGGCAGGAGCAGCTCCGGCAGAGGAAAGACACCCAAACACACGTAGCTTCCTGAGAGTGGGGTGGTGACCTGATGTCAGGCGTGTGGGCAGAGACAGCCAGATCCTCACCTGGGTGGTGTGTGGGCCTCGGGGTACCTCCGCCCCCCAGGGAGCTTCAGGCCAGGGGACGGGCTCCTGCCTGCCCACAGGCCCCAGTCCATCGGACACGGTGGACTCGGGGTTGGGGCCTTGCTCCTGCACAGACCCAGCTGGTCAGCGTTGATGACGCATGTCTTCCTTCTGTGTCTCCAACAGGGCGACAAGGACTTCCCCCCCGCGGCCGCCCAGGTGGCTCACCAGAAGCCCCACGCCTCCATGGACAAGTACCCGTCCCATAGAACCCAGCACATCCACCAGCCTCGCAAGTGACCGCGAGGGCCCAGCGCCCTCCCCTCTCTGCCTGGTTCCCCACATTCCGTATTTCCCAGGCAGAGAGAACTGCATTTATCCAAACACTTTCCCAGCGGGGAATCTAAGGCAGAGCAGCGTGCCCTTCCTTTGCCTTCCATTTCCCAATCAACGCTAGAGAGAGACCCCAACCTTGTTCCCAGCGAGTCCTGTTTTTGGGGGACACTGCCATTCGCAGAACCTGCCGAGCCCTGAGCAGAAGGAAGCTGCTCAGAGCTCAGCTTTAGAACTATTTCCGCCCTTGACTGAACGCCCTGCCTGTGGTCTTAGAAACACAGGGGCCCAAATTTGGGGGGCTTGGATGGAGATTGGTTTTATGCTTCTGAGAACTAGGACAATCCAATCTGCACACCCACGGGAGCATAAGAAAGGAGGGTGTTCCTTACGGGGTGGGTTTCAGAAAGACAGATCAAGGCAGACTTAAAGCAGACCACAGCAACCCTGAGTGTCGCTCCCCGTGCGACCAGGGGTCCCCGTGCAGCGCGACACCGGGAGACCCAGGAGGACCAGAGAAAAGGTTGCCTCTCGGAGATGGCTCTTGTCCCCGGAGTTGCCTTGCTGAAAAGTTAGAGGCGGGTAGTTTCCCAGAGGCAGCACCGCCGGGAGGAGACCTCAGTGTGGGTCCCCAGTCCAGCGCCGCCCCGCCATCAAGGCAGCCTGCGCCGGAGTAGGGGAGACGAGCCCGTGTTGGTCCTCACTCACCTCCAGAGCCGTCTGAGTTCTGGAAGGGGCCCCCGGCAGACAGACAGACAGCCAAGTCTGGACACACAGCAGGAGCACAGGCTGCCTGGGAAGAGGAGTGAACGCAGGGAAACCAGACTGAACCTGCCTGGGTCTCCTTGGGAACAAGAGACACCACATTCCATAGAGCTAGAAAAGCCTGGGTGCCGGGGGGCCCGCTGTCCAGACTCCTGCCTGTGCGGTGTGCTGGGCCCTCCTTCACTTGGGCCCATCAGATGCCCCGCTTTCCGTGTGTTTGCTGCCCAGAGCCGCCCTGCGCTGCTCTGGCTCAGGGGGTGGAGTGCCTGCTTTTCTGAAAAGCCGGTGGCTCCTGCAGATCTTCCCGAGCACAGGCTTGGGGGGCCCAGCCACCACCCCGCCCGCCAGCAGTGGCATTTGCTGCAGGCCAGCAGTGCGCTGTGGGCAGCGTGCCCGCCACCAGCCTTGCGATGCCCTTCTCAGTCCAGGGCGGCGATGGGCTGGCGTGACTCAGAGCTAGGCAGGCCCACGCCCTCCCCTGAGGGAAAAGCGCTGCCTGGCGCGTTCCTCCCACCGGCGTGCGGAAGCTGGAGGCTAACTTCAAGGTGCCGCGTGATCACATCTGGCATTTCTTAGTCTGAGAGGCTGGTACACGCTGAGGCTGGCTTTGGAGAGGCGCGCTCTGTGGGCAGCATGGTCGTGGGGCACACAGAGCAGGCAGCTCCCCACCCCCCACCCCCAGAGTTGGCATCCCAGAAGGGCGCTGAGAGCAGGCAGTGCAGGTCAGGCCTGTGCAGACCCTTGCACCTCCCGCTGCAGAGCTGTAGACGCGTTGTTGGTACCCGGGTTTGCAGGCAGGAGTGTCGTGCTGTTTCCCAAGGGGCATGTTTGTGTACTTGTAGCTGCACCTGGCTTGTATCTGTGAGCTTGCTGAAAGCATACTGTTTCCTGAATGAGTACCAATTGTTAACGTCAATAGTAATACTGATTATAATAAAGCCCCTGCATTTCTTCTCGTGGCTTGTTTTTTCTTACATTCCAGATATTTTTCTCTTACATTTTACTAGAGTTGCCAGATGGTTTCTATAGAAACACAAACATGCATGCATGATGGGTATTTTCACAGACACGAAGTCGGACTCTTGGACATGTGGCACCTTGAGTCTAATCATCTACTTTAAAATGTCCTAAAATGGAAAAGCTTAAGGCAGTTGATGAAAACCTGCTTGGGCCTCGCGGCTGGCCCTGTGCTGTGGGCCTTTGGGGACAGACTTAGGGGGGACAATTAGCAGGAAGTCGGGGGTGGCTGTGAGCAGCTTTTGACAAGCACATTTGCCTCTCTTCAGCGGTCTCCTGTAACCCATCTGAGTGGGCTGCAAAAATATTCACACTATTCAGCCTTGAAGTCCAGTCAGATCGCAGACTGGCACCGGGAGGTGCCTCGTTGGTCAGGTGACGCTCTGGGGTGTGTCAGGATCTGGAAGGCTGACGCCCCTGCACACAGCACACGCCCAAAGCGGAACGATACTGCTGCCCGTCCTCGGTCCCAGCCCTTTCCCAAGCTGGGTGTGGACACACACATGAGCCCATGTGTGTGTGTGTGTGTCAGGGCAGAAACCACAGCGGGTCCTGGAGAACCAGCTGCAGGGCCGGGCTACGGGACAGTCTGGTAGGGAGGGGAGACATTGACAGACCCAGCCAGGTCCTTAATTAATTATTGTGAGAACATCTGCCGCCTGCCCCTTCTGCTGTTCGGCAACTTTTCCCAGCTTGACAGCTGTTGTGCTGCTTAAATGCTTCTTACCAACCCAAAGTAAACCTTCTCCCCCCAAGACCCGGCTTCCTGCTGGCCTCCGCAGTATCGAGACAAAACAAAACTAGAACGAGAAGGCCCTGCGTTGTGTCGCCCTCCCTGCCATATGCTCCTGGAGAACAAGGTGAGTGGGGGGTGACGCTTAGCCACGAACCTGAGTGGCTCACACGAACCTCTGGTGTGTGAGCCAGGGTTCTCCAGAGAAAGCGAACCAGTAGGATGGGATAGTAGGTGGGTAGAGAAAGAGGTATTTGCTTTAAGGAACTGGCTCTGGTGATAACAGAAACTGGCAAGTCCAAAATCCACAGGGTCAGCCAGCAGGCTGAAGACCCGGGGGAGAGCCAGTGCTGCAGTTCAAGTTCAAAGGCATCTGACTCGGGAGCAGGGGCAAGGGAGGTCAGTCTCTGTTCTACGATTTGATGAGGTGCACCACATTATGGAGGGCACCGCAGTTCACTCAAAGTCCGCCGATTTAAATATCCGTCAGCCCAAAGCACCCCACAGAAACATCCAGAATAATGTCTGACCAAGTGTCTGGGTGCCTCGGCCCAGCCAAGTTGGCACGTGAACTGAACCACCATCACTTGAGCTCATGGCCGCTCATTTTTCTCCTCCAAGCTCTGGGGATCCGTTCTCACTGGGACCAGGTTGAAGCACCCGCATGCCTCACGACACATTGTCTAACGTCTAACTCCCTCTTCCAGACTGACTTTGTAAAATTCAATTAGGGCCACTCATCACGAGAAAAATAAAAGCTTTCTCACCTTCCCCTTTAATCCTAAACATTATTAAAAACCCAACTGCCATGCTTTCAAAAAAAAAAAAATCCCATTTGTCGCCTGGAAAAGACCCCACACAATATGGATAATGAACTGATGCAATCGGAGGAGGCCTGAATGAGGTTTCGGATTGCATTTCAGCGTTGTCACCTGCACGGCAGCGCCCCGCTTTTTATAGCACAAAGGCTCCGCTTCTGAACAAATGGCCAGAAACCCGCTTGTGTCCTTCTTTAAATAGAGGTGGCCCGGGAACGTGGAATGTGCTTCGAGTTCTAATCGGGATGTGCTTTCCACCTGGGGGCGACGTTGCCCTCGGAGGACGCGGGCAGTGTCTGGAGATGCTTCTGGGTGTCACAGCTGCCAGTGGGGAGCACCGAGTGAGCAGAGGCCGGGGTGCTGCTCAAAACCGCCTGGTTCACAGAACAGACCCACCGCAAAGAATTCTCCCGACCCAAATGGCCGTGCTCAGAAACACTCATGACCCTGTTCGAGAGGCCCATCTTATGCAATGAAAGGCCAGTTCCCCTCCAGCTGGAATCTTGCTGGGGGTGGAGGGGATCTGTGTTTTAGGGGCAAGGATTCTGAAGTGGAAGCAGCTGAAGCTAAGCTGTGTCTGCTTCTCCGTCCCTGGAGCAGAAAATAGCAAATAGCCGAAACCGGTGTAGCTCAGTGGATAGAGCGTCGGCCTGCGGACTGAAGGGTTCCAGGTTTAATTCTCGTCAAGGGCATGTGCCTTGGTTGTGGGCACATCCCCAGTAGGGGGCGTGCAGGAGGCGGCTAATCGATGTTTCACTCTCTGAAAGTCCGGGGTGACAGTGAGCAGCTTTTGACAAGCAAGACATTTCCTCTGACCCTCTCCCTTCCTCTCCGTAAAAAATAAAACATTTTTTTTTTAAAGAAAGAAAACAGCAAATAGCTCTGATGCAGACTCGCTCCTGGATGCAATGGAAGTTTTAGATAGAGCAAGCCTTTTCCTTCAGGAGACTGATCTACAGCATCAGGCTGTGTTCTCAGTCACCGGCACAAAGACGAGCAGAGAGAAATGTCCCTCGGCGACCTCCCAGCACACTCACCTAGACAGGCAGGACCAACGCCAGGCTTTTGTCTCAGGTACGGAAATACTCTCCAAAGAAGCTCTAGAAGCCTCTCCCCAAACAATTGCAGCCCGTTTTCCGTGCGTGGGCCGTGCGTGTCTCCAGCTGATAACCCCAGGCTCAGTACACGCAGCAGAGCAAAGAGCAAAGGAGGGGACGGTGTCAATCTGCAGAGGAGCAGCTGAGCAGGAGGCGAAGCCAGGATGACAGCGCCCTTGCATCCCTGTCTCCCAGCACAGGCCCCTCCCAGCACCCTCCACAAACCCCTGTTCCCATCGCAGGAGACATAAAGGCAGGCTGGGAAGTCTTGGAGCTAGGGTCATTTCTTTTTTCTTTTTTTCAAATATATTTTATTGATTTTTTACAGAGAGGAAGGGAGAGGGATAGAAAGTCAGAAACATCCATGAGAGAGACATTGATCAGCTGCCTCCTGCACGCCCCCTACTGGAGATGTGCCCGCAAGCAAGGGACATGCCCCCAACCGGAATCGAACCTGGGACCTTTCAGTCCACAGGCCGACGCTCTAAGCCACTGAGCCACACCGGTCTTGGCATAGGGCCATTTCTTCAAGCCCTGGCACTTCCCGTCACCCCCACTACTGAGATAGCAGGCGTGGGATCCTGGCTTCCTTTCTGTCCCTCAGACACCGAAGGTGTTCCATGTGGCCTTTGGCTGCAACGCGTACAACTAGATGACATCACACCTTCCAGAAATGAGACGGCCGGAACAAGTGTTTGCAAAAATCACGTGCTTTCTCATCAGATTCTCTACCTTCGGTGCCAAGGATGCCTCTGCGTCAGGACACCAGTGGGCTGAGGACATCCAGGTGCAGTCACTTCGGAAAAGTACTATTTCTGGGTGCCCTCGCTCGCTGGGGGAGCCCTCTGGGACTCCGGAAGTGATTTGGTACCAGTGAGCCCCACTTTCAGTTAAGACTCATCCTAATTCCGCTCCCCAAAGTGAACGGATATCACATGCTGTATCGATCACACCAGAGCCGAAGAGGCACCTGGGACCAGAGCATGTGGGTGAGGTCTGTCCCCCTCTAACGGGACAGCGTGAGAAACCACATTCTGACCGGTGCCACCTCTCAGGCTCGTGCCAACTGGGCCTGACAAGGCAGACTTAGGAGTGGAAAGGCTCTGTGCACAAAAACAACATTCCGTCCTAAAAAACAAACAAACAAACAAAAGCCTACAGTAACAAAACCCAAGAAGCAGTGTTTGGAGAAACCAGAAGTCAGATTTCCATAATAAGAAAACGCCCTCAAAGGATGTGTCATGTCACGTCATAGATATGCAACAGCCCTCAGATGGCACTGAGCCACCCTGCCCGTTAAAATAGCTAATGAAATCCTTCATCTATTCAGTGTTTGCTTTTCAGAGCTCCAGTTTTTTTTCCTGCCTTAATGCTAATTTTTTCCAGCGTAATGGGTTAATGTAGCTATCCTTACAGAGGACAGCACAGCAGCTGAGCACCGGTGGTAGAGTCCACTAAACCACAATGAAGTGCAGCTGGGGCAAGAAGCAGGGACACCTCTCCACTTGGGTGTGGGGGGCGGGGGGCAGCAGTTTGGGGGGCGGGGAGGCAAGGCAGCTCACCAGAACCGGGCTCATTCAGGGCCTGGGGCTCACTCAGTTCTCCCTGCAGGGAGGCGCCTAAAGGAGGACGGTAGAGCTCAGAAGGCCTTTGAAACACAGGCCAGTCCTCATCCCCGCTGCAGGCTGTGTTGTGCTGATCCATCTCCCATGAGGATCACTGAGTTTCAATAAAGAAATATATATATATTGGGGACCCTTTGGTCTGCAGGCCGATACTCTCTCCATTGAGCCAAACCGGCTAGGGCTCCATGGTGGTTTTCACTCTCCAAGGACACAGCTGAGATGCTGGGACAGAGGCCTTCATCATGTTGATATCCTCTTACCTACCTCGCTGGTGGGGGAGGGGTTCTTGCCCCAGGGTTATGGGAATGGCAGAACACACAGCTCCCCACACTGGACAGCTGAGGTGTCTAGAGGTCATTCCTGGAGACGAGCAGGAACTGGAGGAGGCCCAGCGCACACCTGGGCTGCCATCACCCTCCCCAGTCCATTCAGGAAACTGACCCCTCACCGGCTGCTTTATTGATTTCAGAGAGGAAGGGAGAAAAAGAGAGGGATAGAAACATCAATGATGAGAGAGAATCATTGATTGGCTGCCTCCTGCACGCCCCCCACTAAGGATGGAGCCCGCAACCCAGGCATGTGCCCTTGGTCGGAATCGAACTCGGGACCCTTCAGTCCGCAGGCGGACACTCTATCCACTGAGCCAAGCCGGCTAGGGCATCACTGCGTTTCTTGAGAGACATCCTGCCCATCTGGAGGGCAGGGAGGCAGGGAGGAGTGGAGAGCCCCTGAGGACTGTCCATCACGCAGTGAGCATGGAGTCTGTGCTGAGAGTGGCCCCAGCATCCCTCTGCCCGGCCCCAGCACCAGACAGAGATTTCTTCTTCGGGAAAATGAGTCACACTGCCAGGACCACAAGGAAAACATGTAGCAAAGCCAGGCCTGGATCCCGCCCGCCTGTCTGTCTCCACAGACCTTTCCCCGCTCCGCTGAGAACGTGTGTATTGTCGTTTGGCGTAATTAAGCCAACCAAGCATCTTCCTCCCCGTCTGCTTTTCTGGGGGCAGAGCCAGGCTGAGCGGAACGAGGCAGAGTGTCTGCAGTGTTGCTGTCTCCGCCGAGCTGCTGCAGCTGGCTGGCACTGTCGGTTAACGTCCTCCGAGTCAAACACCTACACCTTCATCAGCTTGGCCTGACCAGCGATGTGCCGAGAGGCATGCGCAGAAGGACGGCCTCCACTGCCCCCTCTGCCAGTGGGAAGCAGCCGGCGGGGGGTCAGTTTCCTGAGTCCAGGGCGGATGGACTGGGGAGGGTGATGGCAGCCCAGGTGTGCGTTGCGCCTCCTCCAGTTCCTGCTCGTCTCCAGGAATGACCTCTAGACACCTCAGCTGTCCAGTGTGGGGAGCTGTGTGTTCTGCCATTCCCATAACCCTGGGGCAAGAACCCCTCCCCCACCAGGGAGGTAAGTAAGAAGATATCAAGATGATGAAGGCCTCTGTCCCAGCATCTCAGCTGTGTCCTTGGAGAGTGAAAACCACTATGGAGCCCTAGCCGGTTTGGCTCAATGGAGAGAGTATCGGCCTGCAGACCAAAGGGTCCCCAGTTCAGTTCTGATCAAGGGCACGTACCTTGGTTGCAGGCTCCTCCCTGGCCCAGGGCCTAGTCAAGGCTCATACAGGAGGCAACCAATGGATGTGTTTCTCTCTGTCTTGCCCTCTCTCTTCTACTCTCCCTAAAAATCAATGAAAAAAATATCCTCGGGTGAGGATTAACAAACAAACAACCCCACCATAGACAATATGGCAAGCAGGAACCTCCAATATACTGCATTTATAGAAATGGGCAGGGGCTGGATTTGAACCAGTGGACTGTAGGCACCTGGCCGAGAGCTCCTGGGCAAGGTCCCAGCTGAACACCTAAGTTGATTCAACAGCCTCCAGCTGGCATTTGAAACCAGGGGCTGTTGCAATGGCCGAGGCAGGGGTGCAGAGAACAGGCTAACACTGGCTTCCAGCCTTCAGGGGCCGGGCAGAGGAGGGGCAGGTAACCACAGGGGCCAGTGAGGTGGGAGAGCACTGGAGAGTGGGTGTGGGGAGAGGGCTTGGTGGGGTGCCGTGTTTGGGAGGCAGGCCCTCCCAAGCTCCCAGTGTCTCTCATTCAGTTGGCTGGGGTGGTGTTGCAGGTTGAGTTGTGCCCCCCAAAAAGATACGCTGAAGTCCTAACCCAGGTATCTGTGAATGTGTCCTCCTTTGGAAATGGGATCTTCATCCATGGATTTGGGTGAGCGCTCATCCAATGACGGGCATCCTTATAAGAAGAGGAAAGTGTGCACAAAGGCACACACCCAGGGAAAACGGCCATGTGGTGACAGCAGAGGCCGCCACCAGCCAAGGTGCCAGGGAACGCTGGCAACCAGCGGGAGCTGGAAGGGGCAAGGAGGATCCTCCAGAGGACTTCAGAGGGGGTGTGGTTCTGCCCACGCCCAGATTCCTGAATACGTAGGTTTCTGTTGTCTGGAGCCGTCCATGTTAGAGGTGATTTGTCCCAGCAATCACAGGAAACTAACACAGCTGTATTTCGGACATTTTCCGGCTGCTCATCTACCGGAAACCCTGGTGCTTGGAGAACCAGAGGATTCCATACCCGCTGGGGTTCATCTGTTGCCACAGGGAGACCACGAGAGTCGCCGCAATAGCTCCAGGGCCTGCGTCCAGGACTACAATGAGAGTGTGGAGTTAGAGAAACACAGGCTGGTGCTGGGGATGGTGGGACAGTGGGCCCAGCGCCTGCCTAGTCGTAGGAGGGAAAGGAAGGGGTGCTTTCCCCACCTGCAACCTGTGACCTCTCGCACTTCAACCAAAGGAGGGGGACGAGATAGGAGCCCCATTCCAATGGGGTTAGGCCAACAAGGAGGTCAAGGTGCCACCTTTCAGTGACCACTCAGGACAGTTAGCAGGTCAAAGCTGGTCCCTTCCCAGGGGCAGCTCAGGGACAGGGGGTGTAGGGGCAATGGGGTGACTCGGGGCTCCCGTTCAAGGCTCTTGCGCTAAGAAAGATTTTTTGTTCATTAAGAGTTTGTGAACATTTGAAATCATATCCTTACAGCCAACTGACTTCTCAATTTTCTTGTTAAATAATGTTTTTGAAGTACTAAAGTAGATTTGAGCCTGAGTCATGTATTTTACTGTGTTGTGTTGTGTTGTGTTGTGTTGTACTGTACTGTGTTGTATTATATTGTACTAGAGGCCCAGTGCATGATATTCGTGCATGGGGGGGAGGGTTGTCCCTCAGCCCAGCCTGCACCCTCTCCAATCTGGGACCCTTTGAGTGATGTCTGACTGCCCTTTTAGGCCCTATCCTACTGGCTGGGATTCAGCCTAAACAGGCAGTCGGATATCCCTCTCACAATCCAGGACTGCTGGCTCCCAACTGCTCACCTGCCTTTCTGATTGCCCCTAACTGCTTCTGCCTGCCAGCCTGATCACCTGCTAACCACTCCCCTGCTAGCTTGATTGATGCCTAACTGCTCCCCTGCCAGCCTGTTTGCCCCTAACTGCCCTCCCCTGCAGGCCCAGTCACCCCCAACTTCCCTATTCTGCTGGCCTGGTCACCCCTAACTGCCTTCCCCTACAGGTTGGATCGCCCCCAACTACCCTCCCTTGCAGGCCTGGTCCCTCCCAACTCCCCTCCCCTGCTGGCCATCTTGTGGTGGCCATCTTGTGTCCACATGGGGGCAGGATCTTTTGACCACATGGGGGCAGCCATCTTGTGTGTTGGAGTGATGGTCAATCTGCATATTACTCTTTTATTAGATAGGAGGATAGAGGCCTGGTGCACAGGTGTGGGCCAGCTGGTTTGCCCTGAAGGGTGTCCCGGATCAGGGTGGGGGTTCACTTGGGGCATGGAGTGGCCTGGGTGAGGGGCCTGTGGTGGTTTACAGGCTGGCCATGCTCCCCGGTGACCCAAGAGGAGGCCCTAGGACCTGGGATTTATTTATCTTCTACAATTGAAACTTTGTAGGCTTGAGTGGAGGCCTGGGCCTGTCAGGTTATGTAGAAAGTTTGGCTTCCTCCATCGCTGGAGAAACCCAAGCCTCCCTCCTGCTCACTCTGTGGCTGCAGCCATCTTGGTTGGGGTTAATTTGCATACTCACTCCTGATTGGCTGGTGAGCATGGCTTGTGGGGGTGTAACAGAGTTATGGTTAATTTGCTTATCACTCTTTTATTAGATGGGGTATTTTTAGTCAGGGAAATGTAAGGGAGAGCAGAGCTCTGTGAGACCTGTGATCTGGTGACTTTGCTGCAGGGACAGTGTGACCAGGGATGGGATGCTGCAGGCAGCTGACAACTTACCTGAACAATTTGTACATCAAAGTTTGTCTTGTCAGCAGGCTGCAGGTTTCCAGGCCACTTTTAATGTCCCCACTGCTGGAAGCCAGCCCAGTCACCATCAAAGGAGACAGCAGGGGTGACCTGCTGGGAGTCAGCGACCATGTGAAGGGCCTCAGTGAGGGGCCTGGGCCACACGCAGTGCTCCTGGTCAGGGTGACCTTCTTGGCTGAGGAGCACAGACGCAGTCCCTCAGATGGAATGCGCCCGGGGCACACTTTAGGCCTCCCCTACCACACCCCTAGGTTCCATGGGAAGGAACTTGGAGTTTTGAGGTTGTGCAGTATTAGTCAGGAAAACCTTCCCCCTCTCCCACTCACTTTCCATGTCTCAGTTCTCAGACTCTTTGAATAGGTCTATTCCTTGTATGTTACCTCCCTATTTACCCACATTTCCACCCATCACATACACACATCGTTTGTTCTTTCACAAACAACTAATGCAAATATCTCCAATAACAATATTGACCTAGAACAAGGTTTCATTTAAAATGTAGCCTCTTATTTAGAGCCTTCCTTAATCATTATAATTTTGATAAGTGGGACTATGATTTTTAATGCATCAGACTTCAGATTTCCTAAACGCAGAGTAGAAGTTTCCAAATGTATAAGAGCTCTTTTTTTTTAGTCCCATAAATACACATAAATGACTAATTGTGTGTGTTTGTAATATTTTAGAGATAAAAAGAAAAAAGTAGTTTCTATAAATCAGGAGAAAATATAGAAGAAAAAATACTAAATTTGGGGTAGGAAAAAAACTATCTTGAAACACAAAATGCAAATATTTTTTAATTAGTTTAACAAGTTTGACTAAATCATAGTTTAAAACTTTTATATAGATATCTAAAAGATAAGTGATAAAATGGGAGAAAATAAACACAATATGTGTCAAAGAACTATGATCCAAAATTTGTAGCGAACTTCTACAAATCGGTAAAAATTACATCAAAATATAAAGAATTGAGAAACAGATGTAAATAAGAAAATTTTATAACAGGAAATAAAAGTGGTCCAAAGATACATAAAAAGATGCTCAAGCTTGCCAATAATTGGGGAAATGAAAGTTAAAGCAAAATACAATTGTTTAACTATCGGATTGGCAAAAATTAGAAAGTCTGATAAACAGCAAGTGTTGCTGCAGGTGAGAAATGACTCCTTTGTCCAGTCCCAGCAAATCTCAGCAGCCTCTACACAGCAGTAACTATTGCAATGACACTGAATTCCCATCCACCTGGCAGGTCCCACTTTTACACCCCTGTCTTAGGAAAAGATTCACTCGCGTATACAAATAGATCAGTTCAAGACTCTTCCTCCCTTGAAAGAGGTAAGAACCAAAAAATACTGTAATAGACCAAAATGGAGAAAGGGATACATGCACTGTGATGCATCTCTCCCAAGGAATACTACACAGCAACCAACAAGATTGAAGGGACTAACGTGCTCTCCCAACACGGATGAAAGAAACTGTACATGCAGTGGGATCTCATTGTACAACACCTTGAGGGAGGGGGACATGGAGAATGTATTTCCAGGAGGATGCCCAAGTAATTGGTCTCAGGGGCTGCTGGGGGGAGGGTAAGTCACTTTTCCCATGAGACTGTTTTATACTGCTTAGTTGATTTCTTTTGTGTTTAAGAATTACTATTTTAGCTGTTAGAAGAAAATTAATTTTTAAATTCCTTAAAAAGCTTTCCAGAGTCATTCAACTAAAGAAAAGAAACTAAAGAACATTTCCATTGTACCACTGAGGTAAAAGACTACTCCTAAAAACAAAACTATATTTTTGTTATGACTTATGTATGTAAATACTTGGAAACATGACTGAAGGATGCTGATCTACCAATGTGTAGCTTCAGAAGAGGTGGCCTGCAAAGAGATTATCCTATCTAATAAGAGAATTATATGCAAATTGACCGTCACTCCAACACACAAGATGGCTGTCCCCATGTGCTCAAAGATGACTGCCCCCATATGGACACAAGATGGCCACCACAAGATGGCCTGCAGGGGAGGGAAGTTGTAGGCAATCAGTCCAGCAGGGGAGGGCAGTTAGGGGTGACCAGGCTGGCAGTGGAGGGCAGTTGGGGGGAAGGGAAAGGACCAGGCCATCCGGGGAGGGCAGTTAGGGGTGACCAGGCTGGTAGGGGAAGGCAGTTGGGGGGAACCAGGCCTACAGAGAAGGCAGTTAGGGGGGATCAGGCCTGCAGGAGAGGACAGTTAGGGGTTTCCAGGCCTTCAGGAGAGTGCAGTTAGGGGCAACCAGGCTGGCAAGGGAGGGCAGTTAGGGGTTACTGGGCCAGCAGGGGTGGGCAGTTGAGGGGGACCAGGCCAGCAGGGGAGGGCAATTGGGGATAACCAGGCTGGCGGGGGAGGGCATTAGGGGCTACCAGGCTGGCAGGGGAGCAGTTAGAGGTCAATCAGGCTGGCAGGGGAGTGGTTAGGGGGAGATCAGACTGGCAGGCAGGCAAGCAGTTGAGAGCCAGCAGTCCTGGATTGTGAGGGGGATTTCCAAGTAAATGGGTAGTTGGACATCCCTTGAGGGGTCCCAGATTGGAAAGGGTGCGGGCTGGATTGAGGGATACCCCCTCACACACACCCTATGCACAAATTTTATGCACTGGGCCTCTTGTTTCAATGAATGACAAAGTATTCATTGGTAACTTAACACATTTTTAAATGTTATCTTTGAAAAATAAAGTAAAAGTATGTCAGAAGAAGAAACTGCACATTTATTTTGATCTAAATAAGTGACATTAAAAATACTCCTTAGCTGGTTTGGCTCAATGGATAGAGCACTGCCTGCAGACTGAAGGGTCTCAGTTTAATTCCAGTCAAAGGCAGAGTAGGGGGCATACAGGAGGCAGCCAATCAATGATTCTCTTGCATCATTGATGTTTCTACCTCTCTCCCCCTCTCCCTTCCTTTCTGAAATCAATAAAAACATATTTTTATAAAATACTGGTATATTTCATTGTTTCATTTGCTAATTTATACACACTTAAGTTAATCAAATATCACGCTCTGGTACCATAAGAATGTTTATTTCACGAGTGATTTTTAATTCTATCACCACCATTTCCCCACATTTTTACATTATCACATCTTGTTTTCTACCCTTTTAAAACATTAAATACAGGACTTATTAGAAGTTAAAAAGGAAAGGTCTTTCTGCTGAATAATATATTTAACTTAAAGATGATTAACCTTTTGGATATCAAAACCGAAGCTGCTGGGGTCACATTTATTTGGGGGGTTCCAAAATAGCCCTGAGGTCTAAATAGGAAAATACCTCTTAGAAACAAACAAACACTCTCACTTTAAAACAAAACACTATGAAATTTACAGAATCACATCGGGACTCAACATTTTCGCAATATCCAGACACCTACCGGATTTTGAGAAATGACAATGAAGACAGCTTTACATCCAGAACACAGCTTTTCCCAAGACGAAACGTAACTGGGGGGCTGGCCCGGTGCGGCCTGCCACACACACCCCCGGACCCCAGGGCAGCCCAGGCAGGACAAATGGAATGAAGAGAATGTCAACGAGATTGGCTTCTCCTGTTTCTATGAGTGGGGTGTGTTACTCAAATTCCTCAGGATGTTCCAAAGGCTCCCAGCGTTGCTGGTCACATTTCTGGGTGTACAGCTTCCCTTTAGAGTTTCCATCAAATCCGACATTGCTGGGCAGTTCCAAACCAGCTTCTAGAACTTCTGCTCCCAAACGGCCATTAAAGTGCTTCCACATGACCCCCCAAACTTCCCAATGCCTCAGGTCAACGCAGGACCCGCTCTACCCGGGATGGAGGCCTCGTTTTTTGTTTCTCTTCTACATTTTCCTTAAAAACAATACAAAGGGTCACAGTCTAATGCAGTGGTTCTCAACCTTCCTAATGCCTCGACCCTTTAAGACAGCTCCTCATGGGGTGGTGACCCCCAACCATAAAATTATTTCCGTTGCTACTTCATCACTGTAATTTGCTACTGTTACGAACTGTAATGTAAATATCTGATACGCAGGATGTATTTTCATTGTTACAAATTGAACATAATTAAAGCATAGGGATTAATCACAAAAACAATATGTAATTATAGATTGTGAAATATTTATTTCTAATTATAAATAAATGAAATTTTGTCTTGAATCGTGGTGTAGCATGGGTAACAGTCTTCATATAACAACAGTAAACTACATTGCTACATTTTGCTACACCGAGGAGCGGTGTGTTGGTTCCTAAGACCATGGGAAATAGGTGTTTTCCAATAGTCTTAGGCGACCCCTGTGAAAGGGTCGTTCGACCCCCAAAGAGGTCGCGACTCACAGGTTGAGAACCACTGGTCTAATGGATTGATTTCTCTCAAGCCCCAAACTATGTTACCTTGGATGAGAGTATCTAACACGGGGCCAACTTGGGAAAATCTTAGCACTTCTTCCGGGCAAAATGTGGATGCTAGGTTAGCCTGGTGCCAAATTTCAGGGGCCTCAGCCCCCACCCGGTGGCCACTCTCCAACCAGAGTCCCCATCAGGGTCCCCCCGTGCCAAGGATGTCAAATGAGCCATGCCCGGCTAAGGAACCTCGCCAAGAAGCTCCTGTATTAGTCACCTGGGCCAAAGTGCCTCTGAAAGGAAAGTCCTGTGTATGACACACTGGCTGTGTTACACGTGTGTTGGCCTGCGTGCCCACAGTGGCTGTGCCCACAGAGGTTGTCTTGAATACACACCGTCCAAGCAGGTCACCCCTGGCATTCCCCGGGAGCCACAGAGAAGCCACAGCAGCAGGCACCTTTGTGAGCACAGAGCCACGTCTCCTCTCAGGTCATGTGTGTGCACACACGTGTGCGTGTGTGTGTGCACGCACGGGCACACTCAGACCTCATCACACACTGCCCACTCGGGCACAGCTTGCTGCTGAGGGCTGTCCCTGCACTACAGGGGCCACACCTGTCACATCGGCTGATTCCAGGCTGGGTCAGAGCCAAGAGGTTGTGTACCAGGCACTACCTTCGTCCGAGTCACCCAAAAATTAGCGCATCAGTGGTGGTGGTTGCAGGGTTTCCTATTTGAAAAAACAACCTCCAGGGGAAGGTCTTTAGCCACTTATTTTAAATGTTAATGAGGAGCCCTGTGAAGTCAAGGGCACCGAGGTGAGCAGCTGACTCAGCGGGTACACAGAGCAGATGCCCCAATCGGCTCTAAAAGCGCGGGGGTGCACTTGGAGGAGAGAGCAAGCCCAGGTGGAAGGGCCGTTTCCGTGTGGCGTGTTCTGTGGCAGCCGACAACTACGCTGGGCGGTTTTCCATCAGAACCGTGGCCTGGTGGTCTTATCAGGAGTGACTGTGCTCGACCTTCCGCCCGTCCTTCCCCAGATGACCCCTGGCCCTCCTGGCAGCTGCTGGATGGGACCCAGCGAAAGCGAGCGGCTGCAGGGGAAACTGAGGCCCAGGCCCCAGGCCCGGGTGCCGAATCCAAACAGTTCCCCAGCGCGGAGCAGAGGTCCTGAGCATGGCGGACCTGCCCAACGCCGTAAACAAGACCAAGAGCTAGCGTTCCACACGGAGAGGGCTGGTGTGGCTAGGGGCTTCCCATCATTTGGGATAAATCTTAATACGCCCGGGACAACGTGTTGTAAGCGGATGGGAAAGTGAGTCAGGGTTGGGGGGGGGGGTTGCAGGGGAGACAGTGGACTAGCAGCAGGGCCCGACCACACGCACCCCTCGGTCTCAGTCTCGGCTCACTTCTTCATGCCTCAGGGAGGATTCTTCAGGCCTCGGTGCCGGATTCTCCCCGGGGACAGCAGCTTCCCACCCCTTGCAGGCGGGTCTGGCTCATCGCATGCGGTTCAGCCTCACAGACAGCAGCCTGGCCTCCCTGCAGCCGGACGGCCAGAGACCTGGTCTCCCACGGCCCGCAGAGGCCGCCTGGAACGGTCCCTCGGGGCCACGGTCCCACTGCCAAATGACATCGCGAAATGCAGCCTTTTCGGCAAAGTGAGCCTCAGCATCCTGCGGGGACTGGACTGCCTGCCTTCATACTCCTGAGGGGTCGCATCTGCCCATCGGGAGCCGCGTCAAAAAGGTAGAGGTCCCGAATGCTCTGTGGGCGTCTCCCTCACACAGCCAAAGCCCTCCCTGGAAGGTGCTCGACCTGACGCCCAGGCCACCCCAGTCACCCAGACCATCCAGACACCCAGGCCATCCACTCACCCAGGCCATCCCGACGCCCAGGCCATCCACTCACCCAGGCCATCCCGACGCCCAGGCCACCCCACTCACCCAGGCCATCCACTCACCCAGGCCATCCCACTCACCCAGGCCACCCAGACACCCACGCCATCCAGACACCCAGGCCATCCAGTCACCCAGACCATCCAGACACCCAGGCCATTCACTCACCCAGGCCACCCAGACACCCAGGCCACCCCAACACCCAGGTCATCCAGACACCCAGGCCATCCACTCACCCAGGCCATCCAGTCACCCAGGCCATCCACTCACCCAGGCCATCCCGACGCCCAGGTCACCCCAGACACCCAGGCCATCTCGGACATCTCCCTGGGAAACAGCAGCACGGACGTTGCCTGAGGCACGGTTCCTGTCTAGTTTCATCGTGATCCACACAAACACTAAAAAGTATTAAAACATACTCCCACTTTGCCCCTAACTATGTTTATTTATAAATCCCTGAGAAGGTACCTGTCAAGTTGAAGTTTACTATTTATAGTTCCTAAACATCCGAGTGCAGGCAGACACCAGACCCTCCCGGCTCTGTACATCGATTGGCGGGGGGTGGGTTTGTCACCTGTCAGGAGAGAAACTTAGAGCTCCCTCCCTAAAAGCCAGGGTGGGGGTGGGGAGATTCTAAACCACTGCACAGACGCTGGGAAAATCTGCCCTTCGTTCACTATGATGTGTTTGGAGGTGATGACGGGGACACCACACTGCCTCTCTGAATGGCCTTGCTCTCCTGCCCTGGTTGGTCCTCAGAGCCGTGGGGCTAGGGATGAGCAAGGCCATTAGCCAAACCTGGAGAAGAAAACGGCAGAGGAGGAAAAGGCAAGGGAGGAAAGAGAGAGGAGGCGAAGGGGATGGCAGGGAACAAATGTGACAACGCCAAGGAGACAGGGAAATCAGAAGGCCCACCCGTGCCCCTGCCCTGACACTGGGGACAGGGGCAGGGACTGGTCCTGGAGGGAGCCACTGCAGACAGCCACTCAAAGCCACAAACGTACATAAACACCAAAAAAGGGATCTGAATGGAGGCCGGACGGTCAGAGCGGCCAGGGGTGCTTCCACCTTGGGGACCAGCCCTCATCTCATCCCAGGGGACTTGGCTAATCCCACCAGTGATGCTTGAAGTGGGCCCAGCCCTCTGTGCCACCCTCCCTGTGCCTTTCCGGATGCGGGCGAAACTCACTCCACTCGGACTTTAAAAGCGGGATCATCCCCACACCTACTCCCCGTCAGTTCAGGCGCCATGTGCCACAGGGGGGGTGCTGGGGAGTGAGTACGAGACCCCCTGGTTGCTTGTTGCCTGGTGGTGCTGAGTGGGAGGGAACAGAGGCCAGGGCCACCACCACCCACAGCAGGACACAGCTGGGCACGGGCCCCCGAGCACGATCTGGCCTGTGAATCCAGCAGGATAACGAAGGGCTTCTCACTCCCTCTGTAATATTTTAAATCTACGCGTCCAAGCCGGACATAAAGTGCTGTCAGTAGTGCATATGTGACCCATACTCTACAGCCCAGATGGCCGGGGATTCATTAGAGTTTCTCAGTGCTTGGCAGATTTAAAAAAAAAAAAAAAAACATGGACAGAAAACTCCCACTGAGAGTTCAGGGCCCAGGTCAGGCCACATCTGTGCTCTGTCGAAGTCCTCCTAATCTTGGAAGTTCTCCATGGTCAGTAAAATGAGCGCCAGGAGCCATCAAAGGGAAAGGGAAACGCAGTCCACTCTGGGGAAAGGGGTAGTGGGGAGGGGGGGGTCTTTGGCACTGAGTCAGAGGAGGGTGCCCCCCAGGCCTCTGGAGGAGTCTTTGCCTAAAAGTCAATTCTAATCCCTGTTCCTCTACCAGTTACCCCCTCCATTCCAGGGGTTTCCTCTGGGGTCCTTATCCATTTTTACACCTTTCTAATATTTTAAAGAACATCTGAACTCAATTTATCGAAGAGTACATATGACTTACTTTTTGCTTTTCTAATCATAATAATAATCATGTATTAGATTTGCCCCCATTTTATTAAAAATAGCTTTGCCTCTTATATCTGTTTTTGGAATATGTTAAAGACTTTGTATCAGCTCCTCTAAAATCCCTTGCTTCGAATGAGTTCGGTCCCAGCCATAAATACACGCGTCTCTGTGCGCCGTCTCCTACGTTGACAATAGGTTTTCCTGCATTGCTATTCCTGGGTGAATAAAACAGCTTTAACAAATGAGATACAAGGAGATCTGATTCCTGTCTGACTTGATCCTTTTGCTGTAAAATAAAATTTTTTAAAAAAATATCTCCAACAAATAGAAACAAATATTTGGCCTCGCTTATTTCCAATCAGTGAGAACAGACAGGGCTATGCGAGCCCACAATGAGAACGGAAAGCAAGATCAAAAATCAAACAGCAATCGAAGGAGGAGGGGGAATTTCCTAGGCTCCGTATGAAAAATCACGGAGATTATCGCAAGATCATTATTGCTGGGAGCCGTACAGTTTTAAACTCAGGGTCTTCCGGCAAAATGCATGAAAACTGCCTTACATACAAACGCTGCAAACATTTTCACCGTGATTAAAACGCAAAACCCCAGGCAGAAAATGCCCTGGGAGAACTTGGTCTTCCTTTCTCCTTGAGGTTCCCAAAGGCGGGCTCTTCCAGGCGCATGGCCCGCCAGGTGCGCGGGGCGGGTGGCGGGGAGACCTGGTTTCAGGCAGGCAAAGCTGTCTGGGCCACCTCCCACTCACTCTGGGGCGCAGCCTCAACAAACGGGGGGTCGCTTTCCGGGGCCCCCCGGAGCCTCCCGTCCCGCAGGAGACAATGGGACCCCGGGCGCCTCGGGCGAGCCGCAGGCGCATCCTTCCCAGGAGCCGGGGGCGCAGCGCCCCGACCCGGCCGCCCTCACGTCCGTGTCCTCCAGGGCGCCCCCCGCCGCCCCTTCGGCGCGGCCGCCGCCCGCTGCTTCTCCGCCTCCTCCGCCCGCCGCTTCTCCTCCTTGGCCTCCTTGTACCGCCACTTGGGGAGCTGCAGGTGCGCGCTGTCCTGGGCGCCGCCCTTGGGGGGCGCCCGCTCGGGCTGGAAGGTGGGCGTGGGCGCCTTGGTGATGCGCACGCGGGGCACCGCCACGCCGGGCCGCACGCTGCTGCTCCGCCGCCGCCGCCTCGGCAGCGCCGGGAGGCTGGCCTTGCGCGGCAGAGACGCGAGGCTGGCTCTCGGGGCGCCCTCTCCGGAGGCACCCCCAGCCTGCGAGGTCCGGGAGGGCTGCTCGGCGGCGTCCCTCTCCTGCGCGCGCGTGTCCGGGGCGCCGGGAGCCCCCAGGATCTCCTGCACCGCCAGGCGCCGTTTCCCCACGCAGGGCGGGTTCTCGGGGCACACGGTCCGGCAGGCGACGGCCACGGCCGGGCTGTAGAGGCTCGTGGTCATGCGCACCATGTGGTCCAGGACGCCCCCCTCCTCCAGGCCGCGGCGCGGGCGGGGCGTCAGCGTGGAGCGCACGAAGTCCGAGAGCCTCTGCAGGCAGTTTTTGGAGCCCCCCGGCTTCAGACCCGCCTCGAGGGGCGAGGGCAGCCGCGGCTGGTACTTCTCCCCGAACTGCTCCGGGCAGGGCCGCTCCAGCAGCCGCCCGATGAGGCGCACGGCCTCCGTCCGCCCCGTGTAGCTGGCCCACTCCTGGGGCGACATGCCGCGGTGGGGGTCCCGGGCGTGGACATCCGCCCCTGGAAAAAAAAACACAGGCCGTTATGATGGAGGTCGCAAGGGGAGTGAGACCCAGGTCACACTTCCAAAGCCTGAGAGCAGACGCCGGCCCCAGCCAGGTGGATGGACCTGCCTCTGGCCGGCCCCTGCCCGGTTCCTGTTATAACTCACCCCACCTGGACACGATCCATCTAACGCAGTGGTTCTCAACCTGTGGGTCGCCACCCCTTTGGGGGTGGGTCCAACGACCCTTTCACAGGGGTCGCCTAAGACTATTGGAAAACACCTATTTCCCATGGTCTTAGGAACCGTAGCAAAGTGTAGCAATGAGTTTACTGTTGTCATATGAAGACTGTTACCCATGCTACACCACGATTCAAGACAAAATTTCATTTATTTGTCATTAGAAATAAATATTTCATAATCTACAATTACATCTTGTTTTTGTGATTAATCCCTATGCTTTAATGATGTTCAATTTGTAACGATGAAAATGCATCCTGCCTATCAGATATTTACATTACAGTTCATAACAGTAGCAAAATGACAGTGATGAAGTAGCAACGGAAATAATTTTATGGTTGGGGGTCACCACCACATGAGGAGCTGTCTTAAAGGGTCGCGGCATTAGGAAGGTTGAGAGCCACTGATCTAACAGCTTCTCTTTCCTAGATAAAACCACCCGACCTCGGCACCGAAACATCGGAATTGGTGAAGAAATGAGATCGCTTGGCTCTCCAGCAATGGAGAGGTGAAGACAACACAGGTGCTCTGTGAACTGGCGGCTGTCGCTGCTAGAATGTTCTAAAAGTCCAACAGTACCGGCCCCTTGCATCTATTTGTTACCTCCCACCCACGGGGCTCTGTGAGGATGGCATGGTAGCAGAAATGGAAGGCCGCTCACTTCTCACACGGAGTGGTCAGTTAATGGGGGCTCTGTGGTCTCTACCAGACTGAGCACCTCACTTTCCTTTTCTCACCACGTAGCATGCTGGCTGGTGGGAGGCGGACATTTAATAAAGGTTTGTTCCGGGATGGATGGCGGTCACAGTGGCCTGCCTGAGCTCTGGAAGCTGGTAAGAGAGAAGTCCATGACCCTCAGCCCCAGGCACTCTCCCCCCACACCACCACCACCCTGCACCAAGCAGGCCCTTCCTTGGTGACAGTTTTCTGTATCAGCACGGTCAGGCTCTAGGACTCAGAGGGTTTTTTTAAATATATTTTATTATTTACAAAGAGGAAGGAAGAGTGTTGGAGAGCTAGAAACATCAATGAGAGAGAGAGACATCTATCAGCTGCTTCTTGCACGTCCCGTTCTAGGGATGTGCCCGCAACCAAGATACATGCTCTTGACCGGAATCGAACCTGGGACCTTTCAGTCTGCAGGCGTCAACGCTCTATCCACTGAGCCAAACGGGTTTCAGCTAGGACTCAGGGATTTAATTAAACACAAACCAGGTGTGCTGTGAGGGTATTTTGTAGATGTGGTTAACACCCACCATCGGTTGCCTTGAAGTCACGGAGAATGCCTGTGATAAGGCGGGTGGGCCTTATCCAATCGGCTGATGATCTTAAAAACAAAACCTGAATTTCCCCAGAAGGAGGAGCTCAGCTTCAAGACTGCAGCTTCTACATCAGCTCCTACAAGGGTGCCTAGCCCACCGGCCTGCCCTGCAGACCTCGAGCTTGCCAGCTCCCAAACCACGTAAGCCAGCGCCTTCCCCCTCTTAATAAAATAAACGTCTTAATACACTAGCGTATTACTCACTGGCCCTGTTTCCCTGGGGAACCCGGACTCCTGCATCCTCACAGTCTCACACCAGTCACTTCCTTAATAAATGCACACCACCCACTGGGCCCTCCTGATACCCCATACGTTTCAGAATTAACAAGGAATTGCTGTTCAATTCATCTTGGTCCAATCTTAGCCCCATACACAGTGAAAAATCACTCAGGATTTCGAGTCCCATTAGTCATGTTCCCACGGGCGGAGTGATGCAGAGAAGTGGGACAACTATCTCGTCTGCCAGCTCCCCGGGGACCAGGCTGGCTGAGACTTCCGTCCCACCCAGTCCCCGGTGTCTGACTGTGGTGACTGGTCAACGTGTGCTGAACGGAGCAGAGCAGGGGACCCCGGTAGAACCAGCTCCCCCGGTTTCACCTGGTAATGCTCCTGATCCTGTGACACTTTAAAGAATAGCCGTATTAGAAGAGTGGTAATTATTTGGAACTGGAAATCAGGGTGGAACTCATTAGCTAGAGTACAATTTATAAACGGACTGGAATGAAAAGGGGGCAGTAAAAGTGTCATTGCAAAAAATAGATGACACATTAAACCTTAATTAATTGCATGTCACTTAAAAAGGAACAAACTGCAAAATTAAAATCTTAATGAACACTGCTTGAAAGAGACATTTTTCAAATGCTAATGGAAAACTAAAGCAGCAGCTGTCCGAAGTTGAGCACCGTTCCTCAGGTACCTTTTCCAGAGGATCCTGGAAAAACACAAACTTTCTCAAGGTCAAAGGCCATTCTAGCTGTAGTACAGCCCAAGGATCTGATCCCCGTGCTAAGTCAGGGAATCACTTCCTTAAGAAATTACCGTTAAGGATAATAATGTTAAGGCCCTGGGCGTAGTGATTCAATCATAAGAGAGACACGTACTGACGATTAACACGTTATACGTACAGTCTGCCTTTCAGAGAATGTGGAAAACTTCCGCAACACCACTGTATCCGTCTTCTCCCCAAGAGACTGCTAGCCCCCTCACTCTTGCCCAGTTTGTTCTGCCCAGGGCGCCAGCCAGTCAGACAAGAGTAGGGCTCCTGCCAGAGGGCCCACTTGCTGCCCATGTGGAGCGCTGTGAGATGCCTACACCAATCCTCTGCTTGACTCAGGGAGCAGCATGCTCAGCTGTAAGCAATGCGCCATCATTGGTCTTTCCCGGGGTTTCACAACCTCCGCACATTTGTGGGGGCTGCCCTGTGCCCTGAAAGGCTTGTAACAGCCTTCCTGGTCTCCACCCACTCGCTGCCAGGAGCATCCCACCAGCTGTGAAATCCAGAAACATCCCACACCTGGCCCAATGCAATCCTGTTTGTTGCCCAAGAGAGAAGGCTGTTGCGTCCTGCTGAAGGACCGATGAGGCCGGGGTGCTGGTTTATGCCTGAAGCAGGAGTCTGCAGCCTGAAGCTGTGATGGCCATCCTGCCATCGTGAGGTGACCGGACAAGCAGCTCGGGGCAAACAAGAGGCAGGAACTGGGTCTGTGATGTTCTCAGGGACCCCGGACCAGCTCTGCGTGGTGCATGCCTCCCTCAAAACTGCTAGAGATGAGAAAAATGCAGGCCCCTCTTCCTTAAACCACTGTCAGGTCAGGAGTTCTGCTCCTCCCAGCAGAAAGCATTGCCAACGGGTCCTAAAGGAAGACGAGCTACCTTCCGTCGCTCATTCTGAGGATGCTTTTCCCAGGTGGTCCTGGCCAGATCCATGGGACCAGCAGGACACGGGCAGAGTCCAGGAGGTATCACTTCCTTCCTATTTCTCCCACCCTCATCCCCACGTTATCTGTCTCCCTCATGCCCACAGGCCTTTCCGGCCACAGAGGACCACTGTGGTCCAGTCCTCCAGGCCTCCGCCTTGCCCCCTCTGCCTGTATCTTGAGGTCTAATCACTATGACAAGTCAGGATGCAGGTCACAGGAAAGAGCCCCCGACAGGCACCAGGTCATCTGCCCTCCAGCCCTCCGCACAGGGGGGACCTGCTGAAGATTTAATGTGCCCAAAAGCGCCCCTGCCCTGAGAGACCCCCGTTGGAGGATACATACCCTGGCTTCCCTGGCCCACCCCCAGAGGCATTTCTGAGATGTCTTGTACAGTGGTACCTCGAGATATGAGTTTAATTCGTTCCGTAACCTTGAGGCGTGGGAAACTATGAGATGCTCGAGTGGCAGTAAACTGGTGGGTCGTGTGCAGCCGGCCGATCCGCGCGATGACTCCTATCTCAAATGTTGCTCGTATTTCAAAGCAAAAATCGCTCGCTCGACGGCTCGTATCTCAAAAATCTCATATGTGAGGGCACTCGTATCTCGAGGTACCACTGTACTAGGTTTTTCCGAGGTTCTAGGAAGGGCTATTAGCCAGCTCCTCAGCACCATGATTAGCTTTCCCGTCGTCCTGGTCTCACTGCTCTCTCCTTCACACCACTTCCTAGGGTCATCCTCCAGGAATAGGTCATCCTTGCCTCGGGGTTTGCTTTCAAAGGGGATCCAAGCTAAGACACTCCCCTGGAATGCCTAGTTTGTAGCCCTCTTTCTCCTGGGCAACTTGAAACTATTCCAACTGGGCAACTTCTATTGGTGGGAGGGTCATGCTTCCCTTATCACAGAAAGAAACCTCTTAGTGATCGCCTTCCCTTTGTGATTATCACACCTTTGGCTTTCCGGGAGTCCAGTCAGGGCCACCCTAGGACAGCGTGACCGCACGGTCAATGCCGTCATGGAAGCACCTCTGCTTTCTCTTCCTCATGCAGCAAGCCTCCCCCCTCTGCTCGGTTCCCTGGCCTCACAGGCGACTCCACGTTTTGTGTTTGCTCGGCTTCACTTCCCAGGAGCGCAGCAATGACACCGCCTCCCGGTTCTCAGGAGCAAGTCTGGGACCTGCCAGCCTCTGCCTCGATCACGCCCTTCATATGGCTTCCCAGCGCCACTGGCTTCCCAGCCTGTCACCGCGGGCATTCACATTCCACTGCACTAACCAGGTCCGCACCTGCCCTGCCACTCCCATCAGCAGAGCGGGCGCTGCCCCTTGGGAAGCCAGAAACCAAAGAGCCAATAAGTCAGCTTCTCTGAAGCGGGCTATATTGTTATTAAAATCCAAGGTTCTGCCGAGACCGGTTTGGCTCAGTGGATAGAGCGCCGGCCTACAGACTGAAGGGTCCCAGGTTCGATTCCGGTTAAGGGCATGTACCTTGCTTGCGGGCACATCTCCAGTGTGGGACGTACAGGAGGCAGCTGATCAATGTCTCTCTCTCTCATCGATGTTTCTGACGCTCTATCCCTCTTCCTTCCTCTCTGTTAAAAATCAATAAAATATATATTTTTTTAAAAATCCAAGGTTCTGGCCATTTTAACATTAGTTTATTCTGCCTGACAAGGTAAGGGAAGAGCTGATACGTGTCTGTAAGTGCTGAACTCTTGGAAAAGGTAAACAGGTCAGGGGGACATCCAGTTCAATGACTCATCATGGCTGAAAGGAAAATAGTTCCTATTGAATATAATGAAATGGCAACTCGGAAATTCATTCGGTCACAGAGGAGCACTGCCCTTGGCAAAATGAGGACGAGCTGCACATTTTTACCCCAACCTTGGACGCGTAATAATGCTGACGCCTTTCACTCTGAAATGGCCACAGGGCGACCATCCTGTGACCAGCTCTCAAGGTACCTTTTGCAGCGGCACATAAATGCCAATCCTAAAGAAATACTCTGGCATTCAGACCTTTGAAAGCTTTCACTTGCTGAAACCGGTTTGGCTCAGTGGATAGAGCATTGGCCTGTGGACTAAAAGGTTTCAGGTTCAGTTCCAATCAGGGGCATGCATGTACCTTAGTTGTGGGCACATCTCCAGTAAGGGGGTGTGCAGGAGGCGGCTGATCAATGTCTTTCTCTCATCGATGTTTCTAACTATCACTCTCCCTTCCTCTCTGTAAAAAAATCAATAAAATATATATTTTTAAAAAATAATTTAAAAAAGCTTTAACTTTTCCTAATTTGATGTATTAAATGGAAATAAGACAAAAATACTTGTGCAAGTTTTTTAAAAAACCTTTCAGTAACAGGTATCCTTACTGCTGTCCACCGAACCCAGGAAAGACATTCAATCACATTTTTTCTCTCTCTTAAAGCATGCATACACATCTACCAGAAGAGGAAAATTAAACTCATTTACTTAGGGGGAAAGAACTGTAAACGAACTCAGTAGTAACAGTAGAACCTGGAAATATTCTCGAAGTTAAATACTATAACTAAAGCCCCAAGGGGCGGGGCAAAAGCTCCCCAAGAAGGATGTCAGGTTTTTATTTGAAGAAGGAATATAGGGCAAGATGGACTGAAGAGAGTATGTAACAGGGGAAAGTCCATCTTTCCGCACCTACACTAGTTGTATCAGTGGTTCTCACCAGAAGGCCACTCTATACCCCAGGGATGGCTGCCAATGTCTGGGGATAATTTCGGTTGGCAATCCTGGGGGATGCTGCAGTCACCTGCTGTCAAAGGCCAGGGATGCTGCTGAGCCTTACTGTTTCCAGCACAGCTCCCAGCCACAAAGAGTTACCTGGCCCAAATGCCAATCATGCCAAGACTAAGAAACCCTGAGCTACATGCCTGTTGCCCTCAATAAGAAAGTTTAAGGCTGAAACCGGTTTGGCTCAGTGGATAGAGGGTCGGCCTGCGGACTGAAAGGTCCCAGGTTCGATTCCGGTCAAGGGCATGTATCCTGGTTGCGGGCATATCCCCAGTAGGGGGCATGCAGGAGGCGGCTGATCGATGTCTCTCTCTCATTGTTGTTTCTGACTTTCTATCCCTCTCCCTTCCTCTCTGTAAAAAATCAATAAAATATGTTTGTTTTTTTTAAAAAAGTTTAAGTATCTCTTCACAAGGATATATTTCAAAGGGAAAAATATACCCTATTTTTTCCTGAATGTTTATATACCCTGTTTTTTCCTGATAATTACTAACTACATAAACTCCCCCAAAACAACAACAATAACCAACACGGACTGGAGGCTTCCTCCATCCCAGGCAGGAGCCCAAAGGCGCCCACCCGGGAACTCATTCAACCCCCGCCCTGACTTCCCGAAGCAGCTGCTGTCCTTCGCCTCTTTTTATAGAAGGGGAAACTGAGGCTCAGAACACGAGGTGATTGTTGGTATGAACAGGGCAAGTGGAGGAGCTAGAATTTAAAGCCAGGGGTCCTGGCTTCCAAGTATGTTTTGTTGACCATTCTGCTCTGACCACTTACAAGTCAGGAATGCATACCCTCAGGGTCTGTACTCATATGCAGATTCCTCTAGACCCATGGTTGGCAAACTGCAGCTCGAGAGCCACCTGCGGCTCTTTGGCCCCTTGAGGGTGGCTCTTCCACACAATACCACAGCCTGGGCGAGTCTATTTTGAAGAAGTGACGTTAGAAGAAGTTGAAGTTTAAAGAATTTGGCTCTCCAAAGAAATTTCAATCGTTGTCCTGTGGGTATTTGGCTCTGTGGACGAATGAGTTTGCCGACCGCTGCTCTAGACTGATGGGGCAGGGCCCACAGAGGAGGAAACAGGGAGAGTACAGAAAGACCGACGCCAAAGGTGTAATCCACGTCACTGAGCGGGAAAAGAACAGACTGGCGACGAGCAGGCTGCCTGGAAGCAGGCCCCTGGCGCAGGAGACGGGAAGGCGTTGCTGTTATCCTGTGCTGGTGGCCAATGCTGAACCTCCGCCTGGCCGGGAGGAGAGAGAAACTACAGCGGCACCAGGCAACTGCCCTATACACAAAAGGGCCCGTGATTCAAATAAACTCACTGGGAAGAAGGCACAGATGTGACTGACCACCGCACACTTTTGGTTCAACGATCTACCCGAAGTTATACCTAGATCCAGAGTAAAAGCAGATGAAGCACTTGACCGCCATCTAACCAGAAGTCGCGTCTCTCCCTGGCCCGGGACAGGCAGGGCCTACACTCTGCTGAAACCGATGTCTCACTTTGGAAGCTGTCCCTGAGCCCAAAGCATGGTCCACGGGATTCATTGTAAGTTTGATCTATTTTTATTCCCAAGAACATTTCCATCTTCAAAGCCTCTGTCTTCATTTACTGAGTTTATTCTTCTCGCAGCATCCCCGGAAACACGCAGGTTCAGGCCAGAGGAAGAAGAATCTAAATCAAGCTGCAGATCTTGTAACCCATCTAAGCACAAGGAAAATGACAGTCGGGCTCAGATGGGAGGGCCCTGCTTGGTGGCCAGTATGCAGGCGATCAAGTCATGGACAAGGAGGCAAGACTAAGAAACTGTCACGACCAGGGGGGCTGGGGGCTCATGACAGCTGAAGGTGGGAGCTTGGGTGGACCCTGGGATGGAAAGGGCACATCAGAGGAAGAACTGGTAAAATCTGAGCACGTCTGGAGTTTGGTGAATAGTCACGCACCAATGCTTGTCGGAAACCAAACATGGGCTCACAATAGAAAGATGTGAACAGGAGACCAGAAGGCTGGTCAACCTTAATTGCTTTGAAAGGTCAGAGCTAATCACTCACTGTTTAGTTGAAACATTGTTAGCTGAAGCAGCCTCTACCTGTTTGTTTCATGTAAATTTCTGTTCTTGTAATTTCCTGCGTAAAGGCTATGGGTGTGTCCCAGAGCCTTAATAAAAGGGAGAAAAAGGCCAGAGCAAGGGGTAGTCCTTTCCACTAGAGCAGCAGTTCTCAACCTGTGGGTCGTGACCCCTTTGGGGGTCGAACAACCCTTTCACAGGGGTCGCCTAAGACTATTGGAAAACACCTATTTCCCATGGTCTTAGGAACCAACACACCGCTCCTTGGTGTAGCAAAACGTAACCATGTAGTTTACTGTTGTCATATGAAGACTGTTGCCCATGCTACACCACGATTCAAGACAAAATTTCATTTATTTGTAATTAGAAATAAATATTTCACAATATACAATTACATATTGTTTTTGTGATTAATCGCTATGCTTTAATTATGTTCAATTTGTAACAACGAAAATACATCCTGCATATCAGATATTTACATTACAATTCATAACAGTAGCAAAATTACAGTTATGAAGTAGCAATGAAAATAATTTTATGGTTGGGGGTCATCACAACATGAGGAATTCTATTAAAGGGTCGCGGCATTAGGAAGGTTGAGAACCACTGCACTAGAGGAAGGCTCCCGCCTGGCCCCCCAATATCGCCAAATTAATATTTTCTAGTCGCTCTTTTCATTTGCGTGCAGTCTCCTCCAGAACC
>JAAGEH010002531.1:70510637-70540235 GCA_011751065.1 Lasiurus cinereus
ATATTAACATTTTTCTTAAAAACCAGGCCAATTAACGAAAAGGAGCTTCCCTTTTCTAGAGAGAAAGAAAGAAAAATAGATGGATAGAACACAGCTTTCCTTGGATAACAAAACCCAAACTTGTACCATATTGAAATCTAGTTTGAGCCTAGTCTGAATTAGAACAGGATTTATAGAATAGGATTCCCTCAAGTTCTCAGAGAAAACCCTTTTAAAGGGTCAACTCATCATGCAGACCCCAAAAACACCCTTCCCCCAAAGATGCTTACCAGGCCTAAGAGAAAGACACAGTTGACCCAAGGAATAAGTTCATGTGAAATACCTTCAGTGGGTGATTAAATAACAGTGTAGAGAGGTTAGCACTTGAGAGAGTTGGCTCTGAGAACACTCAAGTTCAAGACCCCAACCTCCCACTTAAAATCTGAGTGAGCCTGGGAAAGGGGAGTCAACTTCACTGAGTCCTTTTTTCTACATCTGGAAAATAAGAGATAATATCAATCTCACAATTATGAAAAGTATGAGGTAATGTGTTATATAAAAAGTGCCTGATACAATAAGTTTCTGGGCAGAAAAGTTCCAAGTAATTTATGCATGCGCTCCACTCTCAAGGAGGTGGAGCAAAGCAATGCACCCCTTAACTTGTGGGTTCCCTCCAGAGAGTAAAATATGGAAAGGCGGGAGGGAAGAGAACTTCTCAATAGAGAAACCCGGTAGACACAACCTCGGCCAGGTGACCAAGGTCAACATCAACCTGTTGATGTGACAAATCACATTGATAGCAGATACTCACTAAGAATCTGCTTGACCGAACTTCAGTCAGATTCCTGAACCTTCTCCTAGGTCCACCAGTGCACTTCCTTGTAATATCTAGTTTAAAAAAAAAAAATCCCACCCTGATCTCTCACCAAGCTCCTCCTCCCCCACCATCCCCAGGTGATGACTGACGAGCCTAGCCTGTCTTAAGCAACAATCCTGTTAGGTTGGTTTGGTTAGAATCTCCCTTACCCCTGAAGTTTTCTCCGAATTTTCCATCTACTGATTTTCCCCTACTTCTTATAGTGGGGGCTATAAGACCCACATATCCTCGTTGTATCTGGAGTGGAACCCAATCCCTCGAGCATATCAAACTCACAGCCAGCGGGCCACATGCCTCTACCCCATTGCAAAACACCAATGTGGTGGTCCCTATACTTATCCAGCTGATCCTGATGCCTTACTGTCTGTAACAAGTGTCATTGAATATCTTTTTTCTTTAACAAAACTCTTGATATGATGTAATGAGAATGGCACTTTCCTCTGTGGTCCTCCTTCCCAAAACCCATAACTGCAATCTAATCATGAGGAAAACATCAGACAAATCCCAACTGAGGAACCTTCAACAAACTACCTAACTAGTACTCCCCAAATTGTCAAAGTCAAAGTCTGAGAAGCTTCATAGCCAAGAGGAGCCTAAGAGGACATAACAATTAAATGTAATATGGAGTCCTACATGGAATCCTGGAACAACAACAACAAAGGATATTAGGAAAACACTGGAATAAAGAATAAACTTGAATAATAAAAATGCATCCAGATTTATTAATTCACTAGAGGCCCAGTGCACAAAATTCATGCATGGAGTTGGGGGGGTGCCCTCAGCCCAGCCTGCACCCTCTCCAATCTGGGACCCCTTGGGGGATGTCCCTGGGATGGGGCCTAAACTGGCAGCCAGACATCCCTCTCACAATCCGGGACCACTGGCTCCTAATTGCTCACCTACCTGCCTGTCTGATCGCCCCTAACTGCCCCCACTGCCAGCCTGGTCACCCCAACTGCACCCCCCCGATGGCCTTGTTGCCCCTTACTACCCCTCCCTGACGGCTTGATAGCCTCTAATGACCCTCTTCTACTGGCCTGGTCACTCATAACTGCCCCCCCTGCAGGCCTGGTCACCTCCAACTGCTCCCCCTGCTGGCCTGGTTGCCCCCAAGTGTCCCCCCACTGGCCTGGTAACCCCCAACTGTCCCCTCCACCAGCCTGATCACCCCCAACAGCATGGTTGCCCCATGCAGCCTGCTGTTCAGTTGGGTCTGTCTGGTTGTTTCGGTTGTGAGGCCTGATGCATGAAGATTCATGCAAGAATAGCCTTTCCTTCCCCTGGCTGCTGGCACTGCCTTTGCTCCAGCTGGAGCCACCATTTTGCTCTGGCCCAGAGCTGCCCCACCTTTCCAAGCTGCCCAGAGACCCAGTATAGAATGCCTGCATCCCGCCCCTGGCCACTCAGCACCTATGTATGCAAATTAACTCATCATCTTTGTTGGGTTAATTTGCATACTCACTCCTGATTGGCTGGTGGGAATTGCAAAGGTATGGTAAATTTGCATCTTACTCTTTTATTAGTATAAATTGTGTCAAATATATCATATTGATTCCAGATCCTAAGAACAGGAGAAACTGGGTACAGGGTAAACAGGAATTCTCTGTATAATCTTTGCAGTTTTTCTGTAAGTCTAAACTATTGTAAAACCAAAGTTTATTTTATAAAAGGGAGATCTAGCATAGGGCCACTTGACAAGACACAAGGTAGGAATGATGACTCTGGCTGGCTGCCAGGTGTGGCTCCCTCCACACTGTCCCCATCCCTTACTGATGGTGAGGGGATCTCACTGAGAGGCTGTGATGGGCATGTAATGGACAGAAAACAGTGGCCGGGTCCCTGGGAGAGCGGGAGGATGGAGAAAAGTGGTTGACTCACAAAGCTCCTTACAAGTGAATGGACAGGCCTCGGTGATTGTTTGGCTGAGCCATATAACAGCAAGAGAAGTCAAAGATGACCCCAGGTACCACCATAGTCTCAGTTCCTGGTACCATTTTGGATGACCAATGGTATCTTTGCTGAGAGTGTATAAGGTAGAAATCCATAGTAGCCGAGCTTGACTGGATTTTCAACCAGGCCCAACAACACTGCTGTGTTTACTCTCAATCCCCATGTGGGAAATTTAAAACTTTTCCACTCTTAAGTCCCCTGCCACCCAGCAAACCCCTTCCCAGGAGATGACGCACCTCTTACTTTGCAGAGGGAACAGAAACCACAAGAAGGAAACTCCCTCAACTTTCCCCAATAGCCCTGCCAACGTCCCACATCCCCAGCAGTCTCTCCTTCCCTCCTATTGAAAAAGGAGGGTGATGCTTCCCCTAAAGATGCCAATCTCTCCTTCTCTCCAGTACTTGTGCTACCAATTACCTCCTCTTTCTCTTCAACCTCTGCTTCCTTGCAAATCCATCAGATTGCACTCATGGCCCACATTCTTCACCTTGTTCTTTCCCACGTGACTTCAAAATTCTTCCATCAAGAACTGGGACGTTTGCAGTGTGATACAAGCAGAACCTTGAAATGCACTTATTCGTCTGAACTCCCTGTCATACTTGTGCCTCAACTATCTCCTAAGAACACATCAAGGCTAACTTGATGGTCCTGAGAACAGAATGAGGAATGCATGGAGCAAAGCTGAGGTACCTAAGCACATCCTAGAACAGGATCCAGCTCACCACAGACACACAACCAAAAGCAGTGGAGATCCCCAGGTCCCCAGCCCATACACAGATACATGAACAAATAAACATATTTTAAAGTTTGAGGTTTGTTTGTGGTGCAACAATATGCTGACATGTATGCTCAGTGTTCCCCCAAAAATATATTCACACTTTATCAACTGATAGCTCAATTTTGCAAATTAAATCTATATCTATATCTACATCTATGTCTTAGTCCCTTCAGGCTGTTATAACAAACTACCATAGACTGGGTGGCTTAAACAACAAACATGTCTCACAGTTCTAGAGGCTGGGAAGTCCATGCCTGCAGATTCAGTGAGGGCTTGCTTCCTCGTTCATAAGTGGCCATCTTCTTGATGTGTCTTCAATAACAAAAGGGGTGGGGGAACTCTCTGGAGTCTCTCACAAGGGCACTAATTCTATTCATGAGGGATCCACCCTCTTGACATAATCATTTTGAAAAAGCCCTACCTCCTAATACCATCACTTGGGGATTCGGATATTACACATGAATTTGGAGAGGCCATAGGTATCTGGTCTGTTGCAATGACCGACAATGATCCTATGGACCTGTCTTTGCATTCCACCCACAAACAACCATTTGTCTCCTTTCCAGTCTGAGTCCCAGAATCATCTACTCTCACTCTTGCTACTGAACCTCCCCTAATTGACCTGAACCTGCCTTCCAATGGCCCCCAGTGACTGTCTTTCAGCAAAATCCAATGGTTACTAGTCAGTCTTCATCTTACTTGACATGTCTATATTTAGCACTATGTCTTCTATCCTTTTTAACCTCTTTTTCTGCAGATATCCTGAAAGTTGACCCTTCCAATTTTTCACTTGCCTCTCTATCTACTTCTTGTCAGGTTTCTTTATGAGCTCTTCTGTCCTTTCCTTCCGAAATGCCGCTGTTCCTCGCATATACTCCCTCTCTTAGTGATCCTATCCATTCTCATCACCTTAAAAGTCCCAGATTGCCTATCTCTAGTTCAATCTCTCTTCCTGAGTCTCTTACCTAAACATCTGTCTGCTGGATATTTCACCCTGGACATCCCACAAAGAAACTCAACACATGTTTCTTCCAAACCTGCTCCTCTCTCCCACATTCCTTATTCAGTGATGAACACCACCCATCACCTAGGTGCCCAAGCCAATCTGGGCATTGTCTTCAGCCTTCTACCTACCCTTTCCCCATCCAAGCTATCATGGAGTTTTGCCAATCTCACCTCTTAAATAACTTCCAAACCTGTCCTGGTTCTCCATCCCCTCTTCTACCCCTCATCCAGGCCACCACATCCCAAATAAGGCACAATCCCTCTCCTAACAATTCTCCCCGGCCCCATTCTGCCCCTCCACCCATTCTCCACACCACCAGCATGGTAATTTGAAGAAGAAACTCTGTTAAGCAGCACTATTACCACTGAAAACCCTGAGTGGTTTCTACTCTTTGGATGAATTCTCAGCACTTTAACGAGCATCTCCTTTTTATCTGGCTCTGCCCTCTGAAGGGTAGCAGAATATGCCACCCCAAAATGTGCCAGTTTGGCATAAGGACAACTTAGAGCTGAAGGCAACTGAGAAAGAGTAGACATAAGAAAGGTGCACTGCCTTCTCCCGTTTGTCTAAAAATTAGACATAATTTTTTTAATTTAATTTTTATCCCCCCCCCCAGTTTTATTGAGGTATAATTAACGTACAGCACTGTATAAGTTTAGTGTACAGCATAACGATTTGAGTTACATATATTGTGAAGTGATTACCACAGTAAGTTTAGATAATGTCCATTATCTCATATAGGTACAAAAAGAAGAGGGGGAAAATGTTTGTTTTTAGAGACTATCAGCCTGGGAGTGGCACCAGAGAAATCCACATAACTAATTTACTAACTAGCCTCTACCTACCACTAGATTCCCTTCCCATAATTTGCTGCCCTTGGAAGCCCAATAGTGCTTTCCTTTGTCCCAAAATTTCTCCACTAATTTATTGTTCTTTGGTGAAGAGGCCCTAGAAGCTGGAGATCTAAGCCACCTCCTTGAGTCACTCATTTTCCTCAAGGTCTCCCCGTAAACTTGTTTACAGGAGTCTGATTTTCTCGTGCCTTTTATTATAGGGTTCTCAGTCAGGAACTCAGAAGGGTAGAGGAAAAAATTATTTTTTCTCCTCTAAATCCCATCTTCACCTTCAACTCTTGCACCAACACCCTTGTAGACTTTGCAATCACTCAGCTCTCCTGTTAGTTCACCTGTGTGCCGTTCTTTCTCCAATCTGGCGGCCTTTGCACAGGATAGCCTCTCTGCCTGGAGCTTCCTTCTCCCCTTTTACCCAGCTACCAGATGAGCTATCCCTTCTGAGGCAAGTTCTTCCCTGGTCCCCTGAGGCTGGGTTAGGCAACTGAACCATGATGTCATGTAACCCACATTCCCCTGTGGCCACCACAGTCCTCAAGAGTCTGCTCATGAGTCCCAAACTTCCAATTCACTGCTTTCCTTTGTCCTGAAATTTCTCCACTAATTGGTTGTTCTTTGGTGAAAATGTAATTTCAGCAAATACTTACTAAATTAAAAAACCAAAGGATCCCTACTTCTCCCTGGAAAAAGTACACTTGTTATAAGGTTGTTAACTTTCAAGCCATAATCTACATTATCTGAGACTAAATGGCCACCACAGTGATCAACTATTGATTAATTAAACATTTTTGAGGACCAATTATGGGCTAAGAATCTTGTTTACCTCTATATTCAAGGAACTAAAATAGACAATAAACTCGTAGTGCTCTGAAAATGGAAAGATGTTACAGCATTTGGTTGTCTAAACTCTTGATAGGTTTGGAAAATGTAGTTTTTCCAAACCAGGCCAGCAGAGGGAAGTGTTGACTTTGGAAATATCACATCCCACAGGCCCTGCAGGGAGAATGCACCGGCCCCCTCCTGAAGAGGAAGATGCAGACGGGGAGCAGGGGAGGGCCGCTCAGACAGGCCTCCCCCCTGGTCTGTGGGGAGAGCAGGTGTCTGACTGAGGAGCAGGGTGAGCTGGGCTCTGGCTCCGGTTCACTCCGGCCTGGCCAGCGGGCAGGGGCCGGCACTGCAATGAACACAAAAAAGACTCCCCAAACTGGAGTTTACAGGAAAGGGCAAGGACACGCTAGGAAAGGGCAGAGACTTCCCCAGTTCTCATTTCTCAAGTGAAAGAGTAGAAACCAAGAGAAAGGAAAACATCTCAAAAAAAAAAAATCACAATGAACTCAGACAGACATTATGATCGTGGGTAGTGATAACAAATATGACGAACAGAACGAAGAAGCATTTATTCCTGGCTTCGGGCCACATCGCCAATTCTCCCCTGAAGTGAAATGCTCCCCAAATCCAGTTCAGAGCCAGGCCTGGTGCAGGCAGTCAGAGCTCACCCTGGTCACCCCTGGGAACCTGGCTGCCGCGGGTCCCCAGCAGCAGGAGGGAGTAATGCCAGGCTGGCTGGCTGTTGGGACATTTCCTTCCGAAATGATAAAGTAAGTTCAAGAAATAGCAAGTTTCGCTGGAACTGGTTTGACTCAGTGGATAGGGCTTCAGCCTATGGACTGAAAGGTCCCAGGTTCGATTCCGGTTGGGGGCATGTACCTTGGTTGCAGGCATATCCCCCTGTAGGGGGTGTGCAGGAGGCAGCTGATCGATGTCTCTCTCCCATTGTTGTTTCTGACTCTCTATCCCTCTCCCTTCCTCTCTGTAAGAAAAAATCAATAATATATATATATATATAAAAGAAATAGCAAGGATGCACCAAAGATTCCTTATACCCCACCGACTCCGAATTATCAGCAGCTCAAAAAGAGCCCTCGGATTGCTCACTGCACCGTACTCCTGCCATTTGTTAAGGAGACACGAGAAACACATAACTCCATCCCCGGGGACTTATTCTTCCTTTGCTTATCTGACTTTGTGTTATTGTGTTGTTGTGAGGGGCGGTGTGGTAGAAATGGAAATTACTGGCTAAATGAGATTTAGGGATTATTTGGGGATTTACTGTCATACATTCTCCTCTCCACTGCAAGGCCTGATGGAGACGCGGCTGTATTTTTATTGCGCATTACGTGGCCACGGAGGTTGGACTGGAGAGAACACCCGGCGGGCAGAACACGGCATTTGCATCCTAATTTATTCTCACAGACGCTGGGTGAGTCCCGTCGAAAGCCAGGACGGCCGGCGCTCAGACAGCCGCCACGGGCTGCAGCAGCAAATAGCATTAGCATGTGGTTGCTTAAAGTTGGCTTGAACCACCCAGATTCCGCCGGGGGCCGGTGTCGGCTGGACCAAGTCAACTGAGGTCATCCCGCCTCCCCTGCCAGCCAGTTGTTTTGGCATGGGCCACGTGACCCGGCCCTGCGATGTAAACGAAACTGCTGGAGGCTTCTGGAAATGTTTTTCCGTCTCCGAGAATGGACCACGGCGGGGATTGGCTCCTCCTTGGTGAGGCCTCTGTGTGTGGCAACAGGGAGCCACGCCGGGTCCTTGTTGAGATCAGGAGGGAAAGGTCAAGCGCGTTTCTGAGAAGCTGGCCCGGGTCCTGCCAGCATCACAGAGCCGCCCCGTGAAACAGCCCTCCAGCCATCGCCTTCAGACGCCTCATGTGGCAAAGAGAAGGCAATTTCTTCGTTCTGAAAGCCATTTCCCTGGGTACACCGCAAATCGCACCCAAAACATCAGAACAGAGTTCAGACTCTTATGTGAATCAGGCAAACACAACTGCAGACAATAGTGGGCACACACGGAAAAGGGATCGTGTCTGCCGCGGCCAAGAGCACCTTTGGGAACCCGCTGGGGAACATGAATTGGCACCGTTTTTTCTACAGGCCAGTTGGCAGCAGCCACGTAAATGTACTTGCCACCAGCCGGTGTGGCTCCGCTGATCGAGCGCTGGTCCCAGGCACCAGGAAGTCACTAGTTGATTCCTGGTCAGGGCACCTGTAGGCTCAATCCCCAGTGGGGGGCGTGCAGGAGGCAGCCCATCCATGTTTCTCTCTCATCAATGTTTCTCTCTCTCTCTCACATACTCTCCTTTCCACTCTCTCTGAAACAAAAAAAGATATATATTTTAAAAGAAAAAAAATTTTTTAATATATTTTATTGATTTTTTTACAGAGAGGAAGGGAGAGAGAAAGTCAGAAACATAGATGAGAGAGAGACATCGATCAGCCGCCTCCTGCACGTCCCACTGTTGGAGATGTGCCCGCAAGCAAGGTACATGCCCCCAACCAGAACCGAACCTGGGACCTTTTAGTCCGCAAGCCAACGTTCTATCCACTGAGCCAAACTGGTCTCGGCTACTAAAAGAAAAACTTTTTAATGTACATGCCCTATGATAAGCTCTAACAAGCTCTCCATGCGCTTCTCTTTCCTCCTGTGCCCTGCTTTGCAGGGAAGATAATCTCCAAATCTTTCCTGCTCCTTAGCCCTAAAGTCTCCAGTGTGGCTCAGCACAGAGGGGGGTACTTACCCCAGCCTCCCCACCCGCCTCCCACCCAGGGGCCTGCCTGGGTTACAGTGCCTGAAAAGCAGCCCAGCCCTCTGCCAGGGTAACTCTCTCCAGGGTCCTGTGCATTAATTCTGCCCTGCTCCCCTCTAACAGTCCCCTGATGAGCTCATCAGTTTACCCTCTGAGCATGCCTGCTGCTCCACCTGATCCCAGCCAGGACCCTGCCAGGTACATCCTCCACAGAAATGCACCCCCAGACACAAACGCCTTCCCTTCCCCTGCATGAACTAGACTTTGGGAGGCAGGGGTAGGGGTGCTTCTGTTCATTGTGGCAGACCCGGCACTTAGCGCAGCCGGGGTGCGCGAAGTAATTGCTAAGTAAGTGTTTGTTTTACAGCAGGATCTTGCATAGAATGGATGAGCCACTGTTTATTGAACTGTCTCACCGATACTGGACACGGGGGACACAGCCAGGAACATACAATCACGCCCAGGAATGTGCCTGTAAGAACAAGGCAATCTTGTGCATGTCGGTAGAAAAGATAGACATCTAGTAAGGGAAGAAAGTTCAAACCACCACCTCAAAAGTGTTCGCCTCTTCATTTAAATAAAAGTGCGTGCACGCCCTGTGCTGGAAAAGGAGAAATCTGAGAGGGCACGGAGCTAGAACCCGGTCCATTTGGGAGATGGAGCACTTGGGAGAATGAAAGGGGGTCTTTTACGTTTAATAATATTTTTTTATTGTCAGCACCAGGGGTGTGCAGGAGGCAGCTTCTCTCTCATCAGTGTACATACCGTATAACTGGTTCTCAACCTTCCTAATGCCGTGACCCTGTAATACAGTTCCTCATGTTGTGGTGACCCCCAACCATAAAATTATTTTCGTTGCTACTTCATAACTGTAATTTTGCTACTGTTATGGATCGTAAATGTCTGTTTTCCAATGGTCTTAGGCGAACCCTGTGAAACGGTCGTTCGACCCCCAAAGGGGTCATGATCCACAGGTTGAGAACCGCTGCCCTATGATATGCTCTAAGAAGCTCTCCATGCCCTTCTCTTCCCTCCTCTGCCTGCTTTGCCGGGAAGATAATCTCCAGAATCTGCCCTGCTCCTTACGCCTAAAGTCTCCAGTGTGGCTCAGCACAGGCACCTGGATGGACGAAACACACATCTTTTGAAACACAGCCAAGCCCTGCGTCTCCAGACCTGCCCTGACCAGGAACCAAACCGGAAATCACCAAATAAGTACAACTGGCTATGGAACCGGATGAAACTGGGCCATCACCTGATGCTAGCAGCGAAAGCCTCAGCAGACGCTGGTCCACCAGCACGGAACGCCAAGAGCAGATCTTGGCTGCTTTCCTTCCTTCTCACTTCGATCAGTGATGGCTCCGTGTCCCGGACATCTCACGCAGGTCTGTGCCCCCGGCCCCCAGCTTTAATGTCCTCTGAGAGGCTGCCCCAGCCACCATGTAAAATGAGAACCTCTAAAGAGGGGTCCCCAGACTGGCAGCTGCAGGGTCACCTGTGAACTCCCTGGAGCGTCCCACACTCCCCACCCACCACCCAGCGGAGGCCTCTTCCTTCGCTGCCTCGGCCCCTCAGAGGCCTGAGCACAGGGGAGCTCATCCTCATCCAGGCCCCACTGCAGCCAGCAGCATCTGCGGTCCAGAGGCAGAAAGCCGTGCCAGCCCCATCTGTCCTCCATCACCCCCATCACAGCCACCGAGACCCGAGCTTTCTGCCTCTGGACCGCCTCTGGGCCCACGCTGTCACCACACACCCAGACTCCTGCCACTCACATCCCTCCCCTCACACTTTCTTTCCATCCTCGGCTGTCCTAGACACAGCCATCCTACAACCACACTCACTGCCATTCCTAAGCCACACCGGCCCACCCTGTCACCACACACCCAGATTCCTGCCACTCACATCCCTCCCCTCACACTTTCTCTCCATCCTCGGCTGTCCTAGACACAGCCGTCCCACAGCCACACTCACTGCCGTTCCTAAGCCGCCCGGGTCCCCTCTGGGCCCCATGGCTTTGGGAGGCATGGGCTGGACCCGCTTGCCTCTGACTTCACCACCAGCTCAAGCTCCCTCCTTCCCAAGCTGTGCTGAGCCAGCGGGCTAGATGGGGTGTTCTCACCGCTGGCATGCAGGGCACGCTCCGTCAGCGCCCCATCCGATGGCCATTTAACTGAGAATTACCCAAGAGCAATGCCCTCGACTCCCACCGCTGGGCACCGACCCAGCTCCCGGCCAGTGGGAGGTGCTGAGTGTGAGCGCCGGTCACCGCCCGGTGACCACATCCATTTGCACTTGCCCAGCTCAGGACGCTGTGCAGCTGGGCTTCCAAAGCCTGGCGGCCCTCCCTCTGTGGGGGTACAGCTTCACCCCCTCCTACCTCCCCACCCCCCACCCCGAGACCTGGGGAAGTGACCGTGCGCCGGCACAGCCTGACCCCGCTGCAAGCCCGGGCTTTTCCACCTCCCACCTCCTGGCTGAAAGGCATGTGTCCAGGCTGCTTCCCGCCATGGGAGGGGGGTGGGGGTGACCTTGCAGACTCTGGCTTCTCCAGCCTCCGGGCGCTCCCTGCTCAGTGGCCCAAGCTGGCTCAGCCACCAGCTGCTGGTGCAAGACAGGACAGGCAGGTGAGCCCGGCTTTGGGGGCAGCGGCAGATGCTTGCCATACTTCCCAGAGCCAACGGGCGCTGTGGTCCGGGGCATGTTCTCCAGTGTCGGGCCCTGACGGGGTCGGATTCCAGCAACTCCCTGCAGCCCGAGGCGCCCGCACCGGTCCTGCCAGCTCAGCCAGAAGCGCTTCTTTGCCACTGAGAGCCTGCCTGCTGCAATGGCTGTCATCCTGGAGGCCGAGCATTCTGACAGTGGTCAGATCTGAGACCGGTCAAGACCGCGCACGGCTCCCAACCAAGTGCGGCCTGAAGCCAGCGGCACAGCTGTCAGGTTTGTCTCAAAAGGCCCGCAGGCAGCTCTGGGAGCGGAGAACTGAGTGCCCGAGTGCCCGGCGCTGTGGGCACGCGGACGCCTCTGAAAAGGAAGCCTGGGCAGAAGGACACTGACTGGGACATCCACTCACCTGGCGTCTCACAAACAGCCCCGCCCTGTCACACACACACACACATACACACACACACACACACACTCACACACCAGCAGGTAGCTCCGGCTCTCCATTCCAGGATCATGCCTACTTCCATGCCATCACCAGCACAGGGCACATCTCTTTCGCCAGTGAGTCCCCCCGAGTCTTTCTGATCCCAAGACTCTGATGGGGGTGGGGTGCGATGCTCTAAATGAAGTGACCACCGGTTGGGCTTGGGGTGCAGCTGCAGCCTCCCAAGCTTTGGGGGCGTCTCAGGGTTCGCTCTGCCCCGTGCTGAGTTCTGCACGCTGGGTAAACTGCACGGTCCCAGGTGCACAGAGAGTGTGCACCACACCCGTCGCCCTTTTTTGTCCCTCTGGCCACTAGGACAGGATTCCCACTCGGGTTCCCTCCTGACATTCATGTCTGAAGCTGGGGACATGCCCAGGCCCCCCCTCCCACACACACACACACACACACACACCGGCAGCTGCTCTCAGGCCTCCACTCTGAGGAGCAGGAGAAGCCGGGTCTTACCTGCCTGCGCCGCTGTGATGAGGGCCGTGTTCCCCTCGCTGTCCTGCCAGTTGACGTCAACATGGGGGCACTCTGCCAAGACCACCACAGCGTCCACAAAGCCGTGGTAGCAGGCGACAATGAGGCCGGTCTGGAAACAGAGAGGGAAGTGGGTCAGAGGCCTGAGCCCCCGGGGCTGAGCCAGCAGCCGGGGGACCAGGAGGACCCCATCGGGTCATCCTCGAATGTTCCCTGAGCATGGACTCCGGGCGAGGCGCCCTGCCTGGGAAAGGCCAGAGAACCCAGACCCCGGCCTTCACGGGGGAGGGGAGGACTCTCAACGCCATGCATGCACTGCAGACCCAGCTTGTAAGGGACAGTGTGTTAGGATGTACACTGGGCCACGGGAGGTGGCTGAGTGCAGAGGGCACAGCTCTGTCTTAAACAGGGAGCTGGGGCAGACCCCCCGAGGAGACAGGGGTGAGGAAACAAGCCAAGGGAAATGAGGGGAGGGTCCAGGCAGAGGGCATGCCGGCCCTCCCAGGGACCAGCCAGGAGGCCCCGGAGCAGAGAGAGCCACAGACCCCGGCCAGGACGGAACGCTGGGGTTTGCACCTGTGAGACAGGTATTTCTGCGAAGGAACTTTGGAGAGGAGATGCCCATTTAAACCAGAGGATGCTGAGAAGAGCAGGCTGTTCTCCGGGCCGGGGAGGGGCCTCCTGCGATCAGCTGAAGAGAACAGCGAGGGAAGGAATCCTCCTCTGGACCTGAGCTGCTGCTCTCCCTGGGCATCCGGCCTGCCAGCCCGCCCTGCCCACTTTGCACTTGCTAAGCCGCCACCCTCGCAGGAACCGGTTCCTTAAAATAAATCTGTGCCTGTGCGTATCTATAGTTACACAGAGTCAGAGATACAGACACACACACACACACACACACACTATTGGGTGTTTCTCTGGAGACCCCTGATTCACACAGGGTAGGTGTGGAAGGAATACTTGGGAAGAACTATTTTCATTTTCTACGCTCTCTGTTTCTGTACAGTTAGCACTCTTTACAACAAAGCTTTACATATAAGGAACATGCATGGATAATTCTCAGGCGGAAAGGGGTGAGGGGTGTACAGGGAGAGACTGGACAAAAATCATACAGCTATGGCCGAAACCGGTTTGGCTCAGTGGACAGAAAGGTCCCAGGTTCGATTCCGGTCAAGGACATGTATCTTGGTTGCAGGCACATCCCCTGTAGGGGGTGTGCAGGAGGCGGCTGATGGATGTCTCTCTTTCATCGATGTTTCTAACTCTCTATCCCTCTCCCTTTCTCTGTAAAGAAAATCAATAAAAATATATTTTAAAAAATCATACAGCTATGGATGAGGTCAACGGGAGGGAAGTAAAGGTAGAGGGAGGGTTGGGAACCAGGTGGAGGGGAGCTATGGAGGGGGAAAAAGAGAAACAAATGTAATAATCTGAATATTAAAGATTTAATTACAAAAATTTACAATTAAAAAATTTAAAAAAAGGAACATGCATGATGTTAATTCACCATGAAGAGCCAGTAAACAAATGTGATGTTGACATCACTAGCCTCCTCATTAGGACATTCGGTTTTAGAACAACCACGTAAATGACTGTGGAGCCGAGAGGAAGGACGGCGGGCAGAGGAAACGGAAGCTGACGAACAGCCAAGGGAAGAGACGGAGGCACCAAGAAGCACACACAAACCCACGGGCAGATGGTACAACACAGAGCAATTAGCCCTGAGCATCCAGAAGGGAAGGGATATTGCCGCGTTCAGATGTGCGAAAAAATGCCCTCATTCGTCACACAGTGTTTTTAAAGTTCGTAACCAAGAGAATAAACTTCAGTGACTTGAAAATCCACTTCTGTAGTAAACATCTTTCTCCCTGAGAATACCACTGGCAGGGAGGGGACACGTTTATGCGGCTTTAGGGATTCTAGTACTCCGAAGATGGACTGTGTTTCAGAAAGGCGGCCATGCATTTCCATTAGCACGAGCACAATTTATTGGATATTAGGTTTTAGGCATGGTTTCAATAAGCTCACGTATGCCTAAGCGCCAGGAGAAGAGAGGAAGCCCCAGGATGGGATGGGATCTGCACTGATCATTCCAACACGGTCCACACCCCTCCGAGGTTTGGCCTCTCCCTGGTGCCAATCACAGTCAGTTTTCCATGCCTCCGAGTCTTCACATGTGCAGTGGCCTCTGCCTTCGAATGCCCTTCCTCCCATGCCACCGCCTTCGTCGTAGAGTCTGAGCCTCCTGCAGGTCTTGTCTCAAGCCCCTTTGCACCCATTTTCCAGTGCTCTCCTGGGCTGCCTGGCACAAACCACTGCTCCCTGGAAGGTGAGTACATCTTCTTGTCTTTGTTGCCCCCATGCCCGACATGTACAAAACACTGATAAGCATGTGTTGGGTGAATGAAACGGCCCTGAAACATGTGAATGCCCCCTCCCTCGCACAGCACTCAACTGACTCTAAGCTGGGGAGCTGACGTAGGGTGACACATGAGTTTTCAGCTTGTTTATCTGACTTCCACATTCAGGCCAGGAAATTACCTCAGGTCCCAGGAAAACCTCAGAGAAGAGAGCCGCCTTTCGTGTGGTAAGTTTCCTTCTAGGCCGCTGCTGCCAGATCTGAGGCCGAATAACGCAGATGTGAAAGCAACAGCCAGATGCCAAGAACACGAAAGTGGGCCCAAGAGTTCCATCCCAAGGAATTCCCTTTAGGGACATCAAAAGTATGTCAAGAGATCTAAATAAAGATCTGTCATTGTAAAAGCCTGAGAATAACCCAAATACACATCCAGGGATGACTGGCTGAATTTGTGCTGTGGGATGCTGTGTGGCCCCCAACAGAAACGAGGCTGGAATGCAGGCGTTGATGTGAAAAGATCTTTACCGGATAATGTTAGGTCAACAAAATGAAAAGGGAGTCCCTGAATGGGAAAACATGATTGCCAATGACACATCTGATAAAGGGTTAATTGCCAAAATAGATAAGGAACTCTCGTACAACTTCACAAGAGGAAGACAAACAAAACCCAATTTAAAAATGGGCAAAGGGCCTAAATAGACACTTCTCCAAAACAGACTTAACAGACGGTCAAGAGTCATGAAAGAAATGCTCAAAGTCACTAATCATCCAAGGATGCAAATTAAAACAACAACAAGGTATCACCTCACACCTGTCAGATGGCTACCATCAACAAGACACCAAACAGACAAGTGTTTGCGTTCTTCTCGAGGATGTGGAGAAGAGAGAACCCCAGTATACTGCTGGTGGGAATGCAGACTGGTGCAGCTACTGTGGAGAACAGTACCAAGTTTCCTCAAAAAACTAAAAATGGAACTCCCATTTGACCCAGTGATCCTACTTCCAGGAATATATCCTAAGAAACCCAAAACACCAATCAGAAAGAACATACGCACTTTTATGTTCATAGCTGTGCTGTTTACAATAGTGAAGATCTAGAAACAGTCCAAGTGCCCATTAGTAAGTGAGTGGATAAAAAAAGCTGGGGTACATTTATACCTTCGAATACTATGCAGCTGTGAAAAATAAGGATCTTCTTACCATTTGAGACAGCATGGAGGGACCTGGAGAAAATTATGCTAAGCAAAATAAGCACGTTAAAGAAAGGTAAGTATCACATGACCTAATGCATATGTGGAATCTAATGAACAGAATAAACTGGTGAGCAAAATAGATCCAGAGACATAAAAACATGGAACAGACTGATGAATCTCAGAGGGAAGGAAGGGTTGGTAGGACGGATGGGGGTAAACTGTGTGGCAAGAGATTATCTGAGGAATTTATATGCCTATATGCATAGCCCATGGACACAGACAATTGTGAAGGCCTGGGAGGGGTGGGTGTGGGTGGAGAAGGTCAAGGGGAAAAAAGCGGGGGGCTTGGGGAGACATCTGTAATACATTCAACAATAAAGATAAGTTTAAAAATTAATAAATTCAGGTGAGAATAGTGCATATGATAGGGCCTCTTTTAGTGTGAACTTCTAGAATGTGGGCATGGCTCCTGCAATGGCTAGTTCATAAAAGATCTTTCGTTTTTCTAAAGGGAGATGAAAATTGTAACTGGACACCTTCAAGACGCAGAAGAGCGGAGGCTGTGAGAGCTAACTGTGTATTTTGGATCTGTCTCAATGTCCTTTCAAGGTACAGACATCTTTTCATTATACAAATAAAGTTATTTTGGCAATGGGTTACAGGTGATATTTATACTTTTATTCATGCTTTTCTGCATCAAATAAAGAGATGGCTAGTAAATTGTTTTAAATTTTAAAAACGTACATTGTGAAAGGTAAACTGTGTACACTATGTCAGGAGAATTCTTATAAGGCAGGCTCACCTAACAAACTCTGGACAAGGAATATAGATATTAGTAAATTCAAGGTATATTTTGCATACAATGTGAATTTTATTATCGCTGCAAACCCTTGTTTGGATTTGTCATTTTAGACTGTCATTTTAGGAAACTACTTTGTTCAACCACAGTCTATCTTTAAATCCAGTGTGTGTGTGTGTGTGTGTGTGTGTGTGTGTGTGTGTGTGACAGGGAGAGAGGTAGAGAAAGAGAGATGGGGGTAAGGGTGGAAGACACCTAACTTAGTGCTGGCAATAGTTTCCACATAGTTGTCTTGCAAGCATTCAGAGATAGCAAACCACCCAGTTTACTGACAAGTCATCTGAAGACAGTGATCATCAATAATAAGATCATCGAGGAGAAACCAAGATGGCGGCATAGGTGAACACCTAAACTGCTGCCTCGCACAGAGAGAGCAGCAGCGATTACCGAGAGACACTGAGACCCAGGGGCCACATAGGGCAGGGCTGACAGGAAGCCAAGGCTGTCTGCTCAGTCCTGAGACTCTGCCCCATCCATGCTGAACACAGAGGCTTTTGCAATTTTGCAAGTCTTGTCTCATAAGGCTGACTCCAGCACAGAAGTTCTCCCAGCTGACAATTCTCAGGGGGAAAGGGATGAGGGGGGTGCAGGAAGAGACTGGACAAAAATCCCACACCCACTACTGGGGGGGGGGAGGTAAGGGCAGAGGGCAGAGTGCAAGCTGGGTGGAGGGAAGCTATGGGGGGAAAAAAAAGGAATGACTGTAATAATCTGAATAATAAAGATTTATTAAATCAAAAAATGTAAGATCAATAATAATGGTATGTTCCCCTCACCACTAACTCACCTAACCTATCTGAAGTGAAGATTAGAATTTCCACAGTGGATATGTTCACAAAGCTCAACAGAGAGCTTTAAAGAGAGAGAATAGCTAGAACAAAATACAGAAGAACCGCATGGAACAGAATGCACCCCCACCCCCACCTCCCTCTGAGGAAGAGCTAGTTTGGGGTGTGCCACACAGCAAGGGCGTGGAGTGGAGTGGAGCGTGTCTCCACAGCACAGACTCAGCTCCTCCAGCCCCAGTCAAACCCTCAAACCACACAGCCCTCAGATTTGGCAAACTTAGGAGAGACCCTGGTCAGAACTGCCCAGCCACGCTGTTCCTGAATTTCTGAGCCGAAGCTGTGAGAGAAAATAAATGCAATGTTACATAATGCAAACAATGAGCTATACAGATAGACTATCGACAACACCAATCACAATCTTCTGACACCCATACATATTAGCAGACAATTTATGTTTCTATCTTGACAACTGGATCCTCAGGTTAAGTTTGCGTATATGCTTATACAAAAAAAAAAAAACCAAAACAATAAATAAAATGTCCTAGCCTTCCATTAATAACCAGCCATTATGAATTACTAGGTAATAGCTAGGTACAGTGCCACAAACAGGAACTATCCCCTTTTGGCTTAAACCAGAACTCACTATATTCTCAGAAGGATGAGGCCAACGCTTTTTCCTTTTTTGTTTTTTTGGGTTGTTTTGTTTTGTTTTTTCAAAAATCTCCTTTTGAAATTAGAAAAAAAAAAGTTCCCAAGACAATTTTCTACTATATAACCTCATATGTGATCAAATATTATTTTAAAAGAGGTATATGATGTTTAGTCACGAAAAAAGGCTTAAATTACAATATAAAATGAAGCATCTAGACACTTTAATAAATAAGGCTGTAAAATTATCTCTCAACAATGCATTAAGAAAACTAGGAAGACATGCACCATGATTTCAGCAGTGGTTGAATTTGAATGCTGATATCATAGGTGACTTCTTTTTCTTTGTACTTTTCTGTAGTAAAAAGTCCCATTTTTCTTCTTGTGAGCACTTACTTCTATTTAATAGTCAGAAATTTTTAAAAATGTAAGGAAGAAAAATTCAGATAAAGCTTCCCAGTCTCTTTCTTGTTCAGCTGCATAAGCAGTAGGACTACATAGTTTGGGAGAAAACAATACAAAAAAAGATAAAGCTATGCTGATCCTTTCCTGGAAGGAGTTGAGGAGGGCATACATTTTCAATCAAATATGTAGTCAATAAAGGGAAAACAAGTTGGACCTTTCCTGATCTATAAATTATAATCAGCTTTATTATTTTCTTGCAAAAACGTTCTGCAAAGTTTCAAGGAAAGCATCCAAGTTGCCCATTCCATTGGCATCAAAGGTTGAAACCCTTGTTGGATGTTCAATCACTCTGCCAGGCGTCTCCTCCGCAGAGCTCCCACCCAGCTGGTCTGCTCCAGGTTCCTCTTGTGCAGATCCAAAACTCTCCAACTTTTGTTCGGGCAGTATTTGCACAAACCTGGGGCCTGTGGGGCACAACTATTGGTTTGTGTCACGTAGTGTGACAGAATTTAGTGTAATTTATTTTCTGTCCACAGTCCAATGCAATGGATGGAGGATAAACATCCTAGGTAATTATCCCCTCAAACATTGCCGTGTTCTGATTGGTTCAGTGGGGTCCAGGGGCCAGCAGTAGCATCACCTGGGAATGTGTTCGGAATGCAGAACCCTGGGCCCCCGGCCAGACCTGGTGCGTCAGATCCTGCCCTTTTGCCAGCCCCAGCTGGTCTGCGGAACATAAAGTGCCAACCAGCAGGGTGGGCTGTCAGCTGGAGAGTGACAATCAACGGCTGTCACTGTAGTTGGGAGCCTCCGTTACCCCGCAGAGATGCCAGAAACAGCTCAGCTTGCTTTTTGGGGGAACTTGTGCTTTCACTAGCTTTTCTTTTCAGGGGAAGATGCGTCTTCTTTCTTGGCATGCCCAGTCTCTGTCACTCAGGTATCATACTCTTACCGAGGCCTGGCCCAGCTGCCTACAGCACCCACTCAAATGACAGCTAATTAGTCTCAGTTGCTACCAGCTCCCTGATCCTTCACCATGAGTCATCCTTGGTGAACGGCTAGGGTAGAGGAGTCACAGAGAGTAGGTGAGACCACACAGACTTGGTGGTTTGTATCTGCTGTACAGATTTTGGAATATTAGCCGGCAATATGGGACAGAAAGCAAATCCAACAGAAAGCAGGTTCCCAGCGCTAGAGGGTCACTCTGCTTTTAGAACCCTCCCTTCACCAGCCCGTGAGCGTTCATCACCATCCAGCTAGCACTGATGTCCACACTACCCTTGAGCTGGTCCTGATGGCCAACAGGTACCAGGGCTGGGTATCGAGAAGACAGAGATGAACTGTTAAGCCAGACATCCCCTCCCCTTAGGGAATTCCCTCTGGGGAAGGAGACGGGGAAGTAAACAGGGCAACCAGCCCTGCCCCAGGGGAACAGAGAGGAGGAGGACTGGAAACTGGTCCAGACTGGGGGAGGGGCTGGCCCTGACCCAGCTGAGCCTCCTTAGCCAAACCTCAGTGGTGCCAGGGAAGATGGAGACAGTGTTGCAAGAGTCAGACAAGCAGGTGCAAAGACTGGGAGCTGACAACGGGTGAGGAAGTAGATGCAGCGGCTGCTCAGAGAGGAAGGGATGGGTCATGAGGACCTGAAGGGTTGGCATGGAGGGGCTACAGAGTCTGGATTGTGTCTGAAGCTAGTGGAGAACCAGTGTGGGTCTTAAACTGGCTACATCATTATCAGACTCTCCTTCTAAAACCCTGACTCTCTCAGATGAGAGTTCAGGCCTTGCCACTTTCTATTTTCAAAATATCCGTTAAATACGGGCGCCCCCACACCCTCCCACCCGCCCTCCTTTAACTGACTTGTCAAGTCCTTTGGGGCCGAGGCTGAAACCGAAACTGACATCTGTCTGTCTGACTCACAGCTGTCAGGGCACCGGCTTCAACAGAACCTTCTGGGCCTCGCAAGGTCGGTTCTCCAGGTGCTCGTTACTGTCTTCTAACTTGATCTTTTTTTTTTTTTAATGTAAAAATTTAAATTCTAACCTTTTCCAAATGTGAAGGCTCTTGAGATCATTAGTCATCATGGAGATGCAAATTAAGCCCATACCACCACACACCCACCGGAATGGCTAAAATTAAAAAGACTGACAATCGCTAGCGACGGTGCGGGTGTGGAGTGTGCGTGTGCCCGGCAGATGGGAGAGTGAAATGAAACAAGCACTTTGGAAAACTGGCGGTTCCCTTCACCAGTTTCCGGTGACGTTCACCGCATGCCTCCCCTGTGACCCAGCAATTCCACTCACAGGTGTATTTCTGAGAGAAGGAAAAGTCTAAATCCACGTAAAGACGAGTGCAAGAATGTTGCAGGCAGCTTTATTCCTAACAGCCGAAAGTTCCAAACAAAGATTCATCGAGGGACTAGAGAGAGACTTTGCTCAACTCAAACTTAGGACGACTACTCAGCACCCAAAAAGATGAGAATCCTGACAGTTGCCACAACACCCACACATCTCAATCACATTGCCCTGAATGAAATAAGCCAGATACAAAAAAGAATATGTTGTGTAAGTCCATTTAATGAAATCCAAGGACAGGCCAAGTTAATCTATGACGATGTAAAAAAAAAAAGTGAAGAGGATTATTGGAAAGGGGTATGAGAGAACTTTCTAGGGTAAATGAAACACCGTATGTCTTACCTGGGTGATATTTATGTGTGTATATTCATTTGTCAAAATCCACTGGACTCCTAAGAGTTGTGTATTTCACCAAATGTAAATGATGTCTCAACGCAGTACTGAGAGAGTAACAACTGAGCCAAAGACATACAAATGATCAATGAGCACAGGAAAAGGTGCTCAACATCATTAGTCAAGAGGGAAACCCTAAACTAAACCACAACGAGAAACCACTTCACACCTACTAGAATTTTTATTTAAAAAAAAAAAATAACAGCAGGCACCCTGACCCGGTGGCTCAGTGGGATGGAGCGGTGTCCATCCCAAGGAGTTATTGGTGGAAACAGAGTTCTCTGGGTACCGCAAGGAAAAGAATTCCTGAGGCTCCCTTGAGAGGATGGGGTTTTGTGGAAAGCTTTATCAATGATGTGAAATTCAGGGGGCTCTCTCTGAAGTCCCATTTCTGTCATCTCACCATAGAAGAAGTCCAGCCTTGTCTTCAGCGGGGCCAGAATAAGGCCACTGCCCACAATTCCCCCTCATATCGAAGCACAGTACAGCCCAGCATCTGGCTAGGTTAGCTGGTGTTCCCAGCTGCAGTCCATTGCACCTGGAAATGGAGTTCTTTGGGTGCAGACACAAAAGGGGTCCACACGGCCATAAGCCATGTGGCTGCTTGAGGCCACATGCCATAGAGAGAGATCAGGGGAACGCACGGTGAGTGCAGGTCACAGAGCAGAGAGAGCAAGAGAGCACACAAGCAAATGAGAGAGATGGAACTCTTTCAGGATTTTAACCAGGAGTTGCCTCAAACTGACCAATCAACTTTCCAAGATTTTGCACACTTCTGATGGGGTCCACCCCACACCCCTAGCCAATCCATTGTCTCCAGGCAAGCGCCTCCCCTAAGTCACCCTGACTTCACTGCACATGTTCCATCCCTTCCCCCAGTGATCTGCAGGGAATGGACTGGTGGTTCCCTGGAGAGCATGAAGCTGTAGTTTCCCGATAAAGCTGCCCAGATGACCATGCTCACAATGTGTGGCTTCCCTAATATTGTAATATTAATAAACTAGCTAATTATGATGAAAACAAAGGGGCTGCGATTTGATTCCTAGTTGGGACATGCATACCTGGGTTGCAAAAAAAAAAATCAGTAAACATATCCTCCGGTGAGGATTTTTTTTTTTTTAAAGCAGAAATTAAAGTGTTGGCAAAGATGTGAAGAAATCGGAACTCTAGGTCTTGCCGATGAGAATGTAAAATGGTGCAACCACTAGGGGAACATTTTGGTGGTTCCTCAAAAAGCTAAACATGAAATTACCATATGATAGCAATATACCACTAACAGGTATATACCCAAAGCAATTTAAAGCAGGGACTTGAACAGATATTTGCATGCCCTTGTGTAGCAGCATTATTCCTAATAGCCAAGAGGCAGAATCAACCGAAGTATCCATCAACAGATGAATGGATAAACAAAATGGGGTATATATATACAATAGGATATTATTTCTTTAAATTAAAGAATGAGATTCTGGCCCATACTACAACATGGATGAACCTTGAAGGCATTATGCTGTGTGAGGAAGTCAGACACGAAAGGACACTAATGTACGATTCCACCTAGGAGAACCATCTAGAATAGGCAGATGCATAGAGACTGAAAGTAGGTTAAAGGTTATGGCTCCAAGGGGAGGAGGGAATGAGAAGTTACTGCTTAATAGTTACAGGTTGTTAGGATGATGGAAAAGTTTTAGAACTAGACAGCAGGGATGTTTGTACCACACTGTGGATGTGACACATGCCACTGAATTGTGTGCTGGTTACAATGGTGAAAATGGGAACTTTTGTTCCTATATATTTTACCACCTTAAAAATTCACAATGAAATGTGCACATAACCATTTAGTTCTATACCTGAAGTGGACAGATAATATGACATTAGAATTATACCTCAATGAAAATGAAAAAAAGCCACTTAGTGATACACACGTAACATGGGTGGATCTCAAAACCATTTCATCACATGGAAGAAGTCAGCAAGGAGCAGGCATCGTGTGCCTCCGCCCAAGCCCCAACGCTGGCCAAACGAAGCCGGGGGCACAGAAGTCCGAGCAGCGCTGCCTCTGATGGGCAGGGCCTGGGTGGGAAGGCGTAGGGGGACACTCACCGTGGGGATGGAAATGCTCTGTACCTTGAGCAGGAGATGGCTGCACAAAAGCACGAATTGTTCAAAAATCATCCAGCTGTTCTTTGAGAACATGTGCATTTTACTACATGTAAATTATAGTGCGATGAAGTCCTATCACCATACAATACAGTTAAAAAGCAACAAGGCGTTGACAGAGATGTGGAAGGTATGGAAAGAGCATGGCCAGAGGTGGGAAACCAATCAGAAGCTCTGGTCAGATCAGTCGCTGGGTAGAGATAACTCCACTGAACAAGGGGTGCCCAGAAATAACTCAGCAGAACAGACCCGAGGGCATGCAGGGTGAAGTCACAAGAGGCAACTGGCTTCTGACATGGGCCCCTAGGAAAGTAGCAAAGTCATCCGCCCAGGAAAGAAACACATCAAGAAAATCTAGTCCTGCCGAAACCAGTTTGGCTCAGTGGATAGAGCATCGGTCTTCGGACTGAAGGGTCCCAGGTTCAATTCCGGTCAAGGGCATGTACCTTGGTTGCAGGCACGTCCCCAGATGGGGGGGCATGCAGGAGGCAGCTGATTGATGTCTCTCTCTCATTGATGTTTCTAGCTCTCTATCCTTCTCCCTTCCTCTCTGTAAAAAATGAATAAAATATATTTTTTAAAAATTTTAAAAAAAGAAAATCTAGTCCTCTTGGCAAAGGAACGAAGGTCCCAGAAATCTAAACCAATTAAAAGAAGACTCACGGGTGCACAATAGACAGATTCAACTTGAACCAGAGGCTCAGTGGAAAGCACAGTTCATTTTAAAGGGTGCTGGTGTGCCTTTAAGTCGTTGGGCTGTTTTGTTGGGGTTTGTTTTCTTCTGGCTGGGAACAGTTCGCCTTGGTTCAGCCAAAGGCAATCTCTCCCCCAGGCACACACAAGACAAGATCCCCCTGAACTCTTCCGTGAGTCAGTGAATGCAATCAATTTCTTTTGACGGAGTAACAGAATTGGGGGGAGGGCCTCTACTGCTCCCCTCCCCCTTCCCAGCATGCTCCTCTGCCCCCCTCTTCAGTTCATCCTGTCACATCTGCCCATCCATCCATCAGGTTGGCAAAAAACAGACAATGGCCAGAGATTTCCAGAGGCATCATTACCCAGACGGTGGTGACTACAAGACGAGACAAAATGTCCAGTTGGGGTGCAGGGATGAGCCCAGAAAGATGGTGTCGCAGGCAGTGATGAACTTCTCAAGATGAGTTTCATTTCCAAAAGCTCATCAGGGCCTCCCCTCCGCACACCCTGCCCCCCAAAGCCCTCTTCTGGGAAAAAAAAAAAAGGATCCCTCCACTCAGGTGTCTCAGCCCCAGCCCTCTCTCCCTCGCCTACCTACTTACTAGGGGTTGAAATGTGTCCCCCAAAAAAGGTATGTCCAAGTCTCGATCCCCTGGTATTTGTGAATATGATCTTATTTGAAACAGTCTTTGCAGAAATATCAAGTTGAGCATCTTGAGATGGGGTCATCTTGGAGATCTGAGATCCAGACGCACAGCAGGGGGAGGCCGTATACTGATGGGGGCAGAGACTGATGCAGCCACAAACCAAGAACACCTGGGGGTACCGAGACCGGTTTGGCTCAGTGGATGGAGCGTGGGGGGCCTGCAGACTGAAAGGTTCCAGGTTCGATTCCAGCAAGGGCATGTACCTTGTTTGCCAGCACATCCCCAGTAGGGGGCGTGCAGGAAGCGGCTGATCCATGTCTCTCTCATCGATGTTTCTAGTTCTCTATCCCTCTCCCTTCCTCTCTGTGAAAAATCAATAAAACATATTAAAAAAAGAAAAAGAAAGAAAGAAAAGAACACGTGGGGCTGTTGGAGGCTGGAACAGAGGAAGGATCCTCCTCCAGCATCTTCAGAGGGAGACGAGCCTGCTTTCACCTTGATTTTGAAACTCTGGCCTTTGAAACTGTGAGAGGATACATTTCTACTGTTTAAGTCGCTAAGTTGTGATTCAGCCTTGGAAACGAACGTAGCCACCCCCAGCACCACTCTCGCCCCATGTCCTCCAGGCATCTCCACCACTTGGACTTGTCCCGCCTCTCCTGCTCCGGATGTCACCCGTGGGTCTGGCCCTCACTCACCTGCAACAGCAGCAAAAGCCCCCCTCAGACCACCTGCCTCTTGGCCTGCCTCCCCTCCATCCTTCACACTCATGTGTCCTTTCTGATTAAAAATGTTCCTTCCTGCAACTCCCCGGTGACCCTTGGGAAGGAAGCCCACGGCTGCCCCCTCCTCCTGTCCCAGCCTCCGGTGGTGTCAGTAGCAAGTTCTGTTTGATGCATGTGCAAAAATAAGATCCAGCCACAACCGGTTTGGCTCAGTGGATGGAGAGTTGTCCTGTGGACTGAAGGGTCCCAGGTTCGATTCTGGTCAAGGGCATGTATCTTGGTTTCGGACACATTCCCCAGTGGGGGGCCTGCGGGAGGCAGCTGATCGATGTCTCTCTCTCATCGATGTTTCTAACTCTCTATCCCTCTCCCTTCCTCTCCGTAAAAAATCAATAAAATATATTTAAAAAATAAAAATAAAAAAATAAATAAGATCCAACTGCACTGCGCACTAAACTACTCAAAACGCCTGCTAATTTGCTGACCTTTTATTCCTCCAGCCACCCATCACCTCAACTTTTAATAAATGGAAAAATATCTCTGATTAGGGAAGGGGACAGAATGAATAATCCACAAACAGAACCCTTGTGCTATCCATGCTGTCCCTTCAAAATAACTGAATGCAAATGCAACAGAAAAGAAAAATACATCTGAGCAACGAACACCATCAAAGAGCATCCACATTTGTCACAGGGAGAGCCCATCATAAACACCAGTTCTCTAAAGCACCAGTTCTGATCAGGGCATTTAGTTCACTCACCTACTCCAAGCCCCTCATGTCCAATGAAAGAGATTTTTACACTCACCAGGACTAGGTGCCCACAGGAAGATGCACGCGGCACGTACTGCACACAGAGTCACAGACTAATGAAAGCTACTGCTCTGTGCTGCCTCTGGTTCATTCCGGTTTCAGGTAAGTTATGTAGAGGCAACGTGCCTCTTGGTCTTTCCAAAATCAGCATTTTGTACGTTGATCAAAAGCTCCAAACATCCAGTTGCAAAACTGCGCTGTTATTGTTTGAATAAGACTTTATTTTTCAAAGCAGTGTTAGGTTCACAGAAAAAAAAAAAAAAAAGCAAGTTGAAGAGAAAGTACAGAGATGCCCCTGCCTGCAGAGTTTTAATATGGGAAGTGATGTCTGTGCCTTATTCAAATTTCAACGGTAGAGCTCTAAAAGCTAAGGCCAGTCCTTTTTGTCTTTTTTAAGAGCATAATGGGCTAAGAGCTAAAGCCTTACAAAAAAGGAAAACAGTGACTATAGGCCCTAATATGTTTAAATGCGCTATTGCAGTGAAAAAGGTAGTCCTAGCACACTAGTTGATTCTTTAACTAATAATAATTACCTTTTGATAGTGACATAAGTATAACTTGTTTTCAAGAGAAAAAAAACCACAGATAAAGTCAAGCTCTACATGGCCATCATTACAGAACCCCAAGTTTTCTTTCTCTTCCTCCCCCCAACTTCTGCTGGGTGGCCTCAGGTATGAAGTGTACTTTCCAGAATCTGTGAGTAATAAATCCTGTGTTTTCCAGCGTTCCCTGAGAGTTGTTGCTGAGGTGCATCTTGTAATTATAGTAAGAACCATAGGGGAAACCAAGATGGCGGCATAGTACTCACCTGTACTGGCTGCCTCTCACAATCACGTCACAAACACAACTGAACGGCAGGACAACTACCACCCAGAACCGCGGGAAAGCTGGCTCTGAGGAAGTCCCACAACTAGAGAGGTGAAGGAAGCTCATGGAGACCGGTAAGAGGTGCGGAGGCATGGAAAGTGCTGGCACCTGGATGTGCTGCCCTTTAAACTGGGAGGGAGATACAAGCTCCCACTTGCTCTGAATTCCACTTCCGGAGAGACTCTGGGGCATCCAGACACATTCGGGGAGAAACTGGACGGTCTGGCATCGGGACAGGAATGTGAGGGCGGCTTTCTCTTAGAGGTGCTCGCAGAGATCATTGTTCCTGCGCCAGGGCACTGGATGCGGAAAACCGGGGACTTTCCCGGTTCAGGCCAGTCATCATTGCTGTTTGCTCTGCCTGGGTGATTCCCAGAGACCCCGACCCACCCTATTTACAACCACACCCACACTGTGAGCATGGGCTTTTGCATATGAATGGCCTGTTCCTCCCCCTAAAAGAAACTGCAGCTGGGTCAGAGAGCCCCAGAGATCCCAAAAGAAGGCCCACTGCCTGGCAGCCGCAGCGGAGGCCTTGCTGCACAGCTGGGCCTTGTCTGGGCACTTCCAAACCCCATACAAAGAGGAAGAATCTGCAGATGTCTCTGTAGCTCCTGTTGGGCAGCCCCAGACAGTGGCTGACCTTGCACCTCCCTGGAGATCCAAGAGCCAGTGTGCCCAGTGGTCAGAGTCAGACCATACCAGATTATAAATCTTCACATCCGTAAAAGCCACATTCAAGGAGCAGATGCAGTGAGCACCGAAGCCCTACTGAAGCAAGTCCTGCTCCATAAGGGTGACTCCTGAGCAACAGATCTTGCAGTGTAGACTCAGCTGGTCACCACAGCCAATTGGCCTGGAGGTCAGTTCCTCCCAGTGATACAAACAGCAATCAAGGGTTAACTACAACAAGACTGTGCATACAGCCCACAAAGGGGTACACCAAGAGCGTCCACCTCAGGTGACTGGAGAGGCTGAGATACTGGGCCCTATAGGACACCAAGCACACAAGGCCCGCTATCAACTCAAGGAAATTTAGCGGCTACCCAGTACATAGAAACAAACACAGAGAAGCGGCCAAAATGCAGAGACAAAGAAACAGATCACAAATGAAAGAAATGGATGAAAGAAAAACACTGGATATAGAGTTCAAAACCACGGTTATAAGGTTACTCAAGAATCTTATAGAAACCTCTAAGAAATTTAGTGAGACCCTCAAGGATATGAAAAAGGACCAATCAGAAATTAAGCATACACTGACTGAAATAAAGAATAATAAACAGAGATCCAACAGCAGAAAAGAGGATTGCAAGAAGCAAGTCAAAGATTTGAAATACATACAAAGAAGCAAAAAACACCCAACTGGAAAAGCAAAAAGAAAAAGAATCCAAAACTATGAAGATAGTGTAAGGAGCCTCTAGGACAATTTCAAGCATACCAACATCTGAATTATGGGGTTGCCAGAAGAAGAGACAGAGCAAGATATTGAAAACCTATTTGAAGAAATAATGACTGAAAACTCCCCCCACCTGGTGAAAGAAATAGATTTACAAGTCCAGGAAGCGCACAGAACCCCATATAAAAGGAATCCAAAGAGGACCACACCAAGATACATCATAATTAAAATACCAAGAGCAAAAGACAAAGAGAGAATATTAAAAGCAGCAAGAAAGAAACAGTTAATTACCTACAAGGGAGCACCCATATGATTGTCAGCTTATTTCTCAACAGAAACTATGCAGGCCAGAAGGGAGTGGCAAGAAATATTTCAAGTGATGAATAGCAAAAACCTACAACTAAGATTACTCTACCCAGCAAAGCTATCATTCAGAATTGAAGGGCAGATAAAGAGCTTCACAGACAAGAAAAAACTAAAGGAGTTCATCACTGTCAAACCAGTATTATATGAAATGCTGAAGAGTACTCTCTAAAAAGAGGAAGAAAAAGGTAAAGATAAAAATTATGAACAACAAAGTGACAACAAATACATATCTATCAACAAGTGAATAAAAAATCTGAAGAACAGGATAAACTGGTG
>JAAGEH010002531.1:70540335-70563632 GCA_011751065.1 Lasiurus cinereus
TCAATTCTCGGGGGGTGGGGCATGAAGGGGTGGCAGAAGAAATTGAAAAAAAATCTTACACCTATGGATGAGGACAATGAGGGGGTAAGGGCATGGGGTGGGGTGGGGACCAGGTGAAGGAGAGCTATGGATGGGAAGGTGGGGGTGGAATGAGGAACAATTGTAATAATCTGAACACTAAAGATTTATTAAAAAAAAAAAAAAAACAGGGCCAGTCTAACCATAACATTGGCTCTGGCCAGGGCTCACCATAGATAGTACAGGTCCAGGTGAGTGCCCCAGGCATTTCTAGTCTATAGCATCACTACTGATAGGCTGAGAAGAACACAAAACTATAAGGTATTGAAACAACAAATGTGAAAAAGTAATGATATATACATTGGATTATTTAAATACCACTAGTAATGTTACATATTAGCATAAATACACAACCACGATTTTTTAAATGGATAAAACCAGATAAAGAAGAAAAACAAAAATCAATAAATATATGTGAAATGTATATGACCTCACTAGGAAGCAGTGAAAATTAGTGAAAATTAAAATATTAATAAGACACCATGTGTTTAACAAAAAGATTCTATTTCTATAAAAGATTGTAATCTATCATAATAAAAGTGTAATAGGCTAATTAGACCGAATGGCCAAAGACCTTCCAGACGACATTCTGGACGACCTTCCAGATGAAGCCACAGCTGCGAGGGCCGAGGCAAAGCACGGCTGCCACGGGCAAGCCCCTTGCATGAATTTCTTGCATCGCGCCTCTAGTATCTGTTATAAAAAGATATTCACGGAAGATGGATTACTCAGTTACTGGTGTTGGACAAACGCCTTAGCCACATGAGAAAAAGTAAGGTTGGATCTTTTCTTCATGTCTTATGCCAAGACGAATCATTAAATATACAGCCATAAAAACACTGGGATAAAAATTAGATGATTATTTCTATCAACTTGGCTTTTAATAAGCATTTTGAAGCCTAAGAGCAAAGCTAGAAACCGTAAAGAAAAAAGATAAATCTGACTATACACAAATCTATACCTTCTCAGCAAAACGTTAGTATAAACAAACGATAGTATAAGACAAACGACAGTAACTTTCACTTTCAGCTACAAAAAATTAGCTTCAATCACCTCTACTCTTCCACTGGGAGCAAGGAAGACAATGATTTTTTATTAATCTATTTGGAGGCACGGTATTTCTGAGATAACCGGGATCTGCAGGCTCGAGATACTAGAAAGAAGGTAAAAGCCCTGAGATGAGCAGAATCCAGTCTCACCCCTTTCCTCCGCGTGGTATCTGCTGAAATACTGAGAAGCCAAGTAGATAAAGGTCAGAGGCATCAGCAGAGTCTATCACAGTCTCAGGATTAAAGAGAGAAACTGAAGTTTGTGGCCTGCCAAGGCCTATTAAAATGCCACATTTCTGTAGGAACCCTAAGGGCTAGTTCCTACCAGTAAGGCAGAAAGAGACCAGACCGTACAGAGACGACAGCCTACCTGCTATTATCCGCCCCACCGTCTGCCAGAAGCCAGTTGAGTCCTCTCTGGAAGACAGCACCATCTAGAGCTACCTCAACTTTTCATATACAATAGCTAGTACTGGCCAAGTGTGGAAGCAAAGCAGGCTACTACCTTGCTAGTGAGCATAAGGAGGTTCACTCTTCCTAGAGTGTTATTTGCCATGTATCATGTCAGGTAGCATAAGCTAGTTTTTGCAGCAGTAACAAGCAATCCCCAACGGCTTTCATAAATGTCTACTTGCTCACATGACACGTCCACTGCAGTGGGCTGCATGTCTTTTCCATGCTGTTTTCCCTCTCGGACTCAGGTTGATGGAGGAACCTCTCTACCTGGAATATTGTGAGTCTCATCGCAGAGGGAAAAGAGGGTACGGGAAACCACAAGCCGGGGCGTAAAGCATAGCCAGGGTTCCACACGTCACTTCTCACACTGACTCTGACAGAGAAAGGGGCATGGTGAAGTGTCACACGATGGAAAGAAAACCTACTCCTGCTCCAGGGAGAAGCAGAATTATTTGCGAAAATAATAGGACTCACTGCGTGGATCCAAACGCAAGATGCAACCATTTCCTAGTAATTAGGTCAATATGCAAAGTGATATGTAAATTGCTGTGTTGCCCATAAACTAGAAATAACCTCAGTGCCTACTGATAAATCAAAAGTTAAATAAAATAAAATAAAATATCCAGAATATAGAGTATCTATATATATAAAATAGAGAAATATGCTAATTAACCAGGACACCGTAACAGGTTGACTGGACAGGAGAAGCTTGTGGCTGCAGTGTCAAGGGCGGGCATAGGGGCCCCATGTGCCTGCTCTGGGGGAAGGACTGATCAGCAGCGGCCGCAGCTGTTTCAAGAGCGGGAGAGGAAAGCAAGGCCACCTTGGCAGCAGCTACAGCTGCCGCAGGACCCAGGGAGAGAGGCAGGGTCAGACGGGCAACTCGAGGGTGGGCAGAGCCACGTGAGTTTGAATCGCGCATTGGGCTCCTAGCACTGAAATAATTAAAAGCAATGATGTGTATTTACTGATGTGGAAAATGTCCTCAACAAGTTGTGAAGGAAAAAGGCAATTACACGTACATATTATACCAAATAGCTCTGATGTCATACCTAAAAGAATTAATTATCTCTAAGACAGGTGATTTTATCTTTTCCATTTTACCCTTACATGTGAACTGAGTATATTACAGTAAGCATGCATGGCTTTTAATGTTTCAAAGACCCACAACGCCGTTCTAATATTTTCAATAATTAATGTACAGTGTGATGAGGATACAGCAAAGCAGGCAATTTCATAGCCTGCTGATGGAGAAATTAGTACAATCCTCCTAGAAAGCAAGAAGGCCTTTCAAAGGCTCATACTCTTAAGTTCAGTAATATACCTCCTAAGAACTAACCTAAATGTTCCCATGAACCAGGGCAGTATGTTTATAGAAAAATTTCAGGAACAACCAAAATGTCCAGCAAATTATTAAATAAACAATGAGGTATGCAGAAATGGGTTTGGAAAATCAAGACTCTAAACACAGAAATGAGCTCAAAGTATGCATACAAGTGAACAAACAAACAAACAAAAAGAAAAACAGAATCCAAACTCTATTGACAGGATCAATTTCAGAAATAGGTGCCCAGAGTGACAGATCACATCAAATGCTAGTCTTCAGTTACCAGTAGTGTAGGAGTTTTGTTTTTATTTCCTTCTTTGAACTTGATTTGTTTTGTGTGTTTTTAAATTTTTTTAAATGTGTATTTTTTCACAAGGCAGGGCCACATTGGGGCCATTTAATTGCAGTTAAATTCTTTTCTCTCCATTTTTTGTCCATTTTTTCCATTAAAAAAATAAAACACATAAATATTTCTGGTGGAAGCAAGAAAAAAATACCTGCTGAATATTACTGTTCAATGGAGAGCAAAGGAGGGTGGTATGATGGTGCACAGAACATCGAGCTCTGTCCAGAAGGAAGCTCACAAATCACTCCACCCAGAAACATTCTGCTCCAGTGAAAACCTCACATCCCCCAAGTTCAACTCTCCTCGACATGCAGCAAGAAAAGATTCCCCCCCCCCCCCCCCCCCCTCCCCCCCCCCCCCCCACGCTCTCAGCAGACCACAGGCCCCCGCTGAACCAGGAAACAGGAATAACACCCTGATAATGGACAGTCACTGCACCAGGCCCGCGTTGGCACTGCTGTTAAGTTAAAAGCTGAGAAGCAAATGAGTGATGACCTGGGACATGGAAATACTGGAAAAGGGCCACATTTGCACTGGAAAGATATTTCCCCATTTGAATCTCCTCTGACTACAGGAACTAATAACAACTCCCTGAATTATGCATTAAGATAACGCACAAGAAAAATTAAGCGTGACAAAACTGAAGAGGAGAACGGTTCTGCTGGCCTAAATGTTTTTATGAACAAAATGGAAAAGAGAGAAGATATTAAACACACACACACACACACACACACACGGAGACACATGCACATACATAATGAGTTACAACCCCCCCTTTCCCCCAACACACACACTGTATTTTTAGAGCATCAGATTCAAACAATGATTTCCAACCTGGTAAAGAGCCACAGGCTAGGCCATCAGCACCAGTCCCCATCAGCACCAGTCCTTTCACACTCGTAGAGGACTGCGTTTCTGTACTTCTTATTGCCACACTAGAGGCCCAGTGCGTGAATTCATGCACGGGTGGAGTCCGGCCACTCCTCCCCATGGGGGCCAATTGGGGTGGGGCTGGCAGGAGGGAATGGCTGATCCTGCCCCCGATCAGGGCTGGGGGGACCAATCGGGTGCAGGGCCAGCCAGGGGGAGGGGCTGCCCCACCATTGGGCTGGTTGGCCAGCCACAGTGCATGTCATAGTGACCAGTTGTTCCAGTCATTCTGGTCGTTCTGGCTTTCTGGTCACTTGGCTTTATGGAGAGAGATAATAAAAGAAAGAAATTCTACTGCGCATGGCACATGCTGAGCTGATGGAGTAACTCGCATGACCCAGAATTTAGGGTCTTTACCACAGCCTGTGCTGCCATCTGCGAGTTCCTTGCAGACAGGCCTCAGGGCTTGCCCCCCAGTTCTTCTCCCTCAGGAGCCAGGTGAGGAGAAGCCATGAGTAAAGATCTGGGAAGGGTGGCCGGATGGGGGCATCTGTTTCAGGTGAGGAAGGAGTGGAGGGTCCCTCGCCATGCAGCTCACAGGTACAGTCATGTACCTAACCCCAGAAGCACAGTTCTGCTTTGTGACATGGTCCCCTCAACACCACATGGAAACCCATCCAATGTCACGGACCAGCACCTCCTCTTTCCTGAGGACACCCCCTACGCCTGTTAGGCAGGCAGGCCTCTGAGAAGCCAGGCCCCGGGGCTGACAGAGGAAAGCGACAAGCACCTCAGGGAGTGCTTTCTGGTTTGGGGGTTTCTCTCGGGGTTCCCTTTCTTTAGAACAAAGCCTCCCGTGCCGTAGACTCACACGATCGCATTCTGAAATCACCCCCATCAAATGGAAAGGAGCACCCCGGCTGGAAGTCAGGTCTAAAACACTGAAGCTTAAGGACACTAGATGAGCACCCCCAATAGGGACCTGTGAACTGAGAGCAATGTGGAGGAACCTCGGCTGTGAACACTACGTATCCATGAAATACCTGATGGGTTAGCTCCGTGGACTCTGAAGAAGCACTGGTCCTGCGAAGTACAATGAAAGAGGAAGAGGCGAAGGAGCTCACCACAGCTCCCTCTCTCTCTCTCTCTCTCTCTCTCACACACACACACACACACACACACACACATACACAGGCCTCATCCACCTGTCTGCCTGGAAAAGCAGCCGATTTCCAGACCTCACCAAAACGTTCACTTCCCTTGGAGCTGCGTCTTCTTTCTTCCCTCTGACTCTCGGTGCCCAAGTCCATCCCTCTCTCTTGAAGTGCTACATACTGTGACCTCTTCCCCTGCCAGCTCCCTCCCTGCACTCTGCTCTCGTCCCTCTGGCTGCCTGGCTGTTCCAGAACACTCCAGGCACCCCCTCCTCACAGCCTGTTGTTCTTGCTGCTCAGTCTGGACTGCTCTCCCCCTGGACAGCCTCAGGATAAGACAAGACTTTCACTCCCCCCTGCTCCACACAGAGGCTCTCTCAGCCAGGAGGGGACCTTTCGGCCTCAGCCCAGCATTGGCACCACCGGCGTGCCCAGCTTTACCTTTTTTCTCAGCACCGAGCACCCCCTCACTTGCTAAGGACTTGACACGTTTCACTTAATCGTCTGAAGACATGCAGAGAGGAGCACGGGAGACGTCCATAGGGAAGGTGACATCTGACACAGACTTGCAATAGAGAGCAGGGGGCATAGAGGGGGTGCCAGGGGGCAAAGGGAGGCGGGGGGGTATTCCACGGGGAAGAAGGACCTGCCAAGGCTGTGGGGACAACAGGTCACCCGGCTTTTGCGACGCCAAGGGAAGAGTGGTAACTTAGGTACAGTGGTACCTCGAGATACGAGTGCCCTAACATACGAGATTTTTGAGATACGAGCCGTCGAGCGAGCGATTTTTGCTTTGAAATACGAGCAACAGTTGAGATAGGAGTCATCGTGTGGATCGGCCGGCTGCACACGACCCACCAGTTTACTGTGACTCGAGCGTCTCATAGTTTCCCACGCCTCAAGGTTACAGAACGAATTAAACTCGTATCTCGAGGTACCACTGTATGTGGAGCACTATTGTGGGGGGCCGGGAAGAAGAGTTTTCAAAGATGTTATTAATGTGATACAAGCCACACGTGTGGAAATAATCCAGAAGGGGTGGCAGAATGGACTGGGATGCGCCTAGAGGCAGGAAACCAGAAAGGAAGCACAGCGTCTGTTTAAGCGAGATATCTCAGTGCCCCCATGAGAGAGGCGGTGACCCCAGGGGAAAGTGAGGGCCATCACCGGAGACTGCCCAGCGCTGGGGAAGGGGCTGGCTGCTGCACAGGAGGGAAGCTGGGCCGGCTCCAGGGTTGCAAACAGGGGCGACCAGAGGCAGGGGGGCGGCTATGTGATTTGCAGGCCCTGTGCAAAACGGAAGTACCGCCCCCCACTCCAAAGGCCTTCATTTTGGGGCAGCAACAGCTGAGCTCCCCCCGCTGGCTGGGGCTTTTCCGCCAGGGCCCAGGGGCCGCACAGGCTGCACACGCTGGGGGTGCCGGAGGCAATGCCAGAAAGTGTGGGAGCGGGGAGTGATGAGCTATGCTGCTAACACGTAAAGTATGACCGGCTGGAAGGTTACTAGGGGAAATCCTGCACTTGACCTTGAAAGCAGGTTCAGGAAAGCGGTTCAGGGCCAAGAGCTGGCCTCGGCTGTACCAGCTTCGGGGCTCTGCCAGCAGGTGATATTCCCAAGGGAGTCTGCGGGTCAGGGTTCTCCAGGGAGACAGAGCAATGGAAGACAGGGACATACAGAGCCTGTCCTGGGCACTTCCCAAGTCCCTCTGCCCAACACCCAATCAAGGGCAAAACCAGCCAGGTCTGCTCCCAACACAGCTGCCCACCCCCACTCCCAAAACACAGAAAGAGCTGGAACAGAGCGAGGGGTCAAACCAGGTGCAGGATGCCGACCTCCACCTCCTCTTCAAAATAGAAAGCCGGACCCCCAGGAGGAAGGGAAACCCTCCCGGGTTAAGCTAAACGCAATCCACCGGAGGTTCTCAAAGGTGAGCTGCATCGGAACCCCTGCTGGGTGTGTTGAACAGAGTGCCTATCCCACCCCAGGGATTCGGATTCAAGGTCTGGGTTAAGTTCCCATGAACCCCTGGGCCCAGCACTCAAGATGAAACAGGTCAGGGCTTGGGGCTTCACACACAATTTTCAAAACTTAACTCCTTAAATTATAGGAAATGTATGGTCGCTTTCAGGTAGAACTGGCATGCACGGCGCTATCTTGCATATGGCCAGCACTCCCCAGGGGAGAGTGAAGGTTGCGTTTATTCATTTGTGGAGTAAGATGTCAAGAGAGGTTGACATGAAGTCTGAGAGATCTAGTGCTTCGTTCATAAAAATCCTGTTACCAATCATGTAACTGAAGGAGATTTGTGGTTGCTCAGGGCCCGAGAGGCTGGGAGGGTTGGGGGGTATCTGACAATAAAAGGCTTCTTCCTGGGGCCATGAAAACGTCCTAAAATTGACGGTGCTGATGCTCACACCAATCTGAAATGCTAGAAACCACTGAGTTGTGCATTTTAAATGGGTGAATGGTATAGTATGTAAATTATATATCAAAATAGCTGTTTTTAAAGTTATTTTTTTAACTTTCCCTTTCAAATTAGCCCCTTTTGCTTTGTATTTGGGATATTTCCTGTAACTTGGAGAACATTAAAGGCTTAAATTAGCTTTCTTTAAAAACATTTTTTTTTCTATTTCTAGGCATCCTATGACTACTTTACTTTATTTAATTTTATTCAGTTAGACATTTTTTTCCATTTTTAATTAATGTATTTTATGTGTACATATCCTCCCATTGCTCCCACACCCCACTTCCATATATTCACTCACCCCCAATGTCTTGTGTCTATTGGTTATGCTTACATGCATGCACACAAGTCCTTCGGTTGATCTCTTAGCTCCCCCTCCTTTCCCTAACCTTCCCACTGTAATTTGACAGTCTGTTTGATGCTTTACTGCCTCTGTATCTTTTTGTTCATCAGTTTATAATGTTATTACTCACAAGTGAGTGAGATCATGTGGTATTTTTCTTTCATTGACTGGCTTATTTCACTTAGCATAATGCTCTCCAGTTCCATCTAGATTGCTGCAAATTGTAAGAATTCCTTCTTTTTTATGGCAGCAAAGTATTCCATTGTGTAGATGTACCATGGTTTTCTGATCCACTCATCTGCTGCCAGGCACCTAGGCTGTTTCCAAATCTTAGCTATTGTAAATTGTGCTGCTATGAACATAGGGGTGCATAGATCCTTTCTGATTGGTGTTTGTAATTTCTTAGTAGACATTTTTTAAATCACAAAACAGTAGAATTCTGTATTTTTAGAGATGGAGATCATTAATACGTGAACCCATCCAAATTACCAAGTAGAAATCTTGGGGTATTTTTTATTTCAGTGAAAGTCATGCACATATAGTTCTATTTAAATATTGAAAAATTATATATGCCTCTTCTGTAACTAATAAGGTATTTCAAGTACATAATTTGCTTATTCCTTGAGCATTTGACATTGTTTTGCTATAGATTGAATGTTTACGCCCCCACCCCACCCCCGAAATGCACATGTTGAAATCCTAACACCAACATGATGATGTTAGGAGGTGGGGCCTTTAAGGCTGATTGGATGGTGGAGGTAGAGCCTAGTGATGGGGACTACTTCTCCTTTCAAGTTACTTCCTTTCACTTTGCATTTGGGGCATGCCCCATCCCTTAGAACTTTAAGGCTTAAAATGCTTTGCCCTCTGAAGACATTGAGAGAAGACGACCATCTAGGAACCAGGAAGCTGGCTCTCCCCAGACAAGGGACCTCCACACCCTCTAGCTTACACTTCTCAACCCTGAGAACTAGGGGAAGTAAATGCCTTTTGTTCAGAAGCCACCCAGTGCCTGGAATTCTGCCATAGCAACCCAAAAAGACTAAAATGTTTTAATAGGTAAGAAAAATATTCTTGGGAGAAACCAAGATGGCGGCACAGGTAAACACCTAAACTGCTGCTTTGCACAACAATTTCAAAACTACAGCTAACAGACAAAACAGACATCATCCAGAACCACAGGAAGGCTGGCTGAGTGGAAATTCTGCAACCAGAAGGAAAGAGAAAAGCACAATGAGACTCACAGAAGCTGCAGAAGGTAGAGATATGGAGGTGCATGTGTGTGGAGAGGGCTGGCAACTGAGTATGCGGCTGGCTTTCTCAATCAGGAAGAAGACAAAAGCTCCTGACTGCTCCAAACTCCAGTTCTGGGAGAGATTCTGGGGACCCAGATTCATTCAGGGAGAAACTGGACTGTCTGGCAGTGGGTGAAACTCGAAGGCAGCTTTCTCTCAGAGGTTACCAAGGGACACTGAGACCCAGGGGCCTCTTAGGGCAGGGATGATGGGAAGCCATTGCTGTCTGCTCCACCCTGAGACTCCGCCCCATCCAAGCTGAGCACAGAGGCTTTTGCAAGTCTTGTCTCATAAGGGTGTCTCCAGCACAGAGGTTTTCCCAGCATAGACACAACTGAGCCTCACACCCAATTGGCCTGGCAGTCAATTTCTCCCAGTGATACCAACAACAATCAAGGTTTAACTACAATAAGACTGTGCACACAGCCCACAAAGGGTATCCACCTCAGGTAACTGGGGAGGCTGAGACATTGGGCCCTATAGGACACTTAGCACATTGGTCAGCAAACTCATTAGTCAACTGAGCCAAATATAAACAGTACAGCGACTGAAATTTCTTTTGAGAGCCAAATTTTTTAAACTTAAACTTCTTCTAACGCCACTTCTTCAAAATAGACTCACCCAGGTTATGGTGTTTTGTGGAAGAGCCACATGTGGCTCACAAGCCACAGTTAGCCGACCACTGACCTAGCACACAAAGTCACTCTATCAATTCAGGGAAGCAGCCAAAATGCAGAGACAAAGAAACAGGTCACAAATGAAAGGAATGGAGGAAAGCAAACGACTGGATATATAGATCAAAACCACAGTTACAAGGTTTTTCAAGAATTTTCTAGAAAAGGCTGATACATTTAGTGAGACCCTCAAGAATATGAAAAAGGACCAACTAGAAATTAGGCACACACTGACTGAAATAAAAAAACAATATACAGAAATCCAACAGCAGACTAGAAGATCGCAAGAATCAAGTCAAAGATTTGAAATACAAAGGAGCAAAAAACACCCTACCAGGAAAGCAAAAAAAAAAAAGAATAAAAAAATGTGAAGATAGTATAAGGAGCCTCTGGGACAACTTCAAGCGTACCAACATCAGAATTATGGGGGTGCCAGAAGAGAGAGAGCAAAATACTGAAAACCTATTTGAAGAAATAATGATTGAAAACTTCCCCCACCTGGTGAAAGAAATAGACTTACAAGTCCAGGAAGCAAACAGAACCCCAAACAAAAGGAATCCAAAGAGGACCACACCAAGACACATCATAATTAAAATGCCAAGAGCAAAAGACAAAGAGAGAATATCAAAAGCAGCAAGAGAAAAAGTTAATTACCTATAAGGGAGCACCCATATGATTGTCAGCTGATTTCTGAACAGAAACCATGCATGCCAGATGGGAGTGGCCAGAAATATTCAAAGTGATGAATAGCAAGAACCTACAACCAAGATTACCCAGCAAAGCTATCATTCAGGATTGAAGGGCAGATAAAGTGCTTCACAGATAAGAAAAAGCTAAAAGAGTTCATCAACATCAAACCAGTATTATATGAAATGCTGAAGGGTATTCTATAAGAGGAAGAAAAAGAAAAAAGGTAAAGATAAAAATTATGAACAACAAATACATATCTATCAACAAGTGAATCTAAAAATCAAGTGAATTAAAAATCTGATGAACAGAATAAACTGGTGAATATAATAGAATCAGAGGCATAGAGAGGGAGTGGACTGACAATTCTCAGGGGGGAAAGGGGTATGGGGTACCGGAAGAGACTGGACAAAAATCATACACTCATGGATGAGGACAGTGTGGGAGGTGGTAAGGGCAAAGGGAGGGGTAGGAACCAAATGGAGGGGAGCTATGGAGAAAAAAAGAGGAACAATTGTAATAATCTAAACAATAAAAATTTATTAAATAAATAAAAATAAAATATGTTTTGTTAGCAAACATTCAGGAAGATCCAATCTTTGGAGGAAAAAATGTCTTTTTTCTTTCTACAGGGACATTTTTCTAAGTACTCATGTTATTGATAAGAAAACACAGCTTCTATATATTTGCTAAAAACTCAAAATTAAGCCATTTGCAAATTGGTAAATAAATTTGCCAGATGCAAAAAAAAAAAGGTTGATATGTTTTCAGTTATTTTCATTGAATTAACATTTAACATTAGAAATTTTTTGAAGTTAATAGTATCAAGCATTTTTGGATCCGATAAAATTGTTAGTAGAGTCACTGTAAGTCACTGCCTTTAACAAATGAGATAGGGCGTTGTTTTTAATTAACTCAATACACTTGTGCCTCATTCTAAACCAGCCCAATGGGTTTAGATTTGTTTACACCGAAGAAAAAGTTTTAATGATTTCTATTAAAAACAAATTTGTCACAGCTTCCCTGGTGCATTTTAAGTAACTGAATCTTTTTTAAAAAACTGTATTTATTCCACTTTTCAGGTGTAGCAGTGAAGACTTAACTCCCATTCCCGACTCTCCCCCATGGGCCCTCCCTGAGCAAGTGCTCTCCTGTCTCCCACCCCTTCCCCCAGAGTTGTCTGTCCTGTGTCTGTCCCAGTTGTCTGTCCCAGTGATGAGCAACAGCTCTTTTTAAAAAAATATATATATATTTTATTGATTTTTTACAGAGAAGAAGGAAGAGGGATAGAGAGCCAGAAACATCTATGAGAGAGAGACATCGACCAGCCGCCTCCTGTACACCCCCTACTGGGGATGTGCCCGCAACCAAGGTACATGCCCTTGACCGGAATCGAACCTGGGACCCTTCAGTCCCACAGGCCGATGCTCTATCCACTGAGCCAAACAGTTTCAGCTGAGCAACAGCTCTTGCATGTGATAGGAGCCCATTCTAAGCGACCACAGGACAATACAATCTGTCCCAGTGGATATGCCCCCAGAGGATACACGCCACAGCTTTCCTCCAGAAGAGGGCTTCTGTGCACAAAGGAATGCCAGGGCCTGTGGGTCTTCCAGCTTCACTAAGGGGACGGTTGGTGTGTGGTCCCAACACAGAAGCCTCCTTCCTGGGTAGGGTGGCCAACCACCCTGGTCTGCATAGACGCGGGTCTCTCAGCCCTGGGCAGGCCAGAGAAAGTGGATGCCTCTCTAAGGCCACTACGTGCCTCCCCAGCCACCATAGCGCATGGACATGAGCCGGGGGGCCTCAGAGGTGGCCTTTCACGGCCCACCCTCCTACAGAGAAGGATGTGTGGGTGACAAGACCCGACAGTCGCTTGTTCCTCTGTCCCATGGTGCCTCTTACGTGGTTTTCACTGCAGATGAAACAGATCCCCCAGCAACCAGGAACCTCTGAAGCAGGATGCTCAGAACAGGGAGACGGTCTCCAGGTAACAAAGGGACTCCACGATGCAGAGTCCTGGCCTCCAAGTCTCTTCAGCCCAGTCCAGCTGTGCCCTGCTGTCCATGGATTCACTTCCCAGAAACCCTCCTTTTATCTAACACCCACAAAACAGCCCAACCCCCAGCCTGCAAACACACCCAGGAGCTACGTCACGCCGCTATCCTTAGCACACACCTCTTGGCCCTGGTGCTTTCAAATACAAAAGCTGGAAGGCAGGTCTAGAACAGTGGTCGGCAAACGGCGGCTCCTGAGTTTGCCGACCACCGGTCTAGAAGGCAGGCGGACAGGCTGATCTTCCAGATGTGAGCCGGCGGGCCAGGCCCTTGAGAACGCCTGGCTTGACAGTTCCAAGAAGAAATAGGAAAGGGACACCCCCCCCCCTCCACTGCTTCTTCACAGCAGAGCAAGTGACAGGCCCGTCCCTGAGAGTCTCAGGGTGTCCCGGGCTTCGACGCCAGGGCTCCTTGCACTGCCTTGCGCCCACGGAAAAGGCTGAAGAAGAAAGAAGACCCGTAAGGAAAAAGGCTTGTGATGCTCCCTGGTCTGAGGGCCATCCATCCATCCATCCCCGCCGGGACATGCTCTCCTCCCTCATCGTGCCAGAGTCTGGGCCTTCGCAGTCTCCTGCAGTCTGCTTCCAGTGCTGAGGCAGCATCCTGGCCTCCGCGCACGGTGAGCACAGGGGCTCCCCCGATGCACCAAGATGTGCCCCCTCCCAGCCCCCTTCTCTGCCCTTTCCCACCACTCCTCACTCCCTGGCTTCATCTGCAGCCATGGCACCCACAGACACTTTCTTTCTTTCTTTTTATTGATTTTTTGCAGAGAGGAAGGGAGAGGGACAGAGAGTTAGAAACATCGATGAGAGAGACACATCCATCAGCCACCTCCTGAACACCCCCTACTGGGGATGTGCCCTCAACTAAGGTACATGTCCTTGACCGGAATTGAACCTGAGATCCTTCAGTCCACAGGCAGACGCTCTATCCACTGAGCCAAACCGGTCAGGGCACCCGCAGCCACTTTCATTGTAGTCTATACACATAACATGAGATCCAACCTCTTAATCCGTGTTTATGGTTACAAAAGGGTCTCAGCAAGTGGGCATGATGTTTTCTTGGTGACTCCTCTTTGGTTAAACATCGGTTTCCACCTTTTCCTCTTTCCCTTGAAATGGAAAGAGCAGGACTGGAAAACTATCTCGAGATTAATTCATCCATAGACACAACAGCTCCACTCACTGAGCGCCTATTCCATGGCCCAGACTACAAATACAAGTTACCAATTTATTCTGCCTGGAGCTGCTGTGAGGTATTGTTATCCTCATAATTAGCCTGTCATTTTCTGGATAGGAATCTAGAGGAAACCGTGGATCCAGAGATCATGTGGCTTGTCCAGGATTGTGTAACCAGCCCGAGCCTGTCATCTTTGGCCGCCAAACCTGTTTTCTCTTCTAAGAAACGTTTTGGAGCTCTTCACACAGGTGTGAGTGGCCATCGCCTCAGACCCTGCGTTAAGCGCTGATTCGGGTCCAGTCTGCCTAGGGAAGGGCTTGGGATCCTGCGTTTCGAGAAAGCTCCTGAGTAATGAATGCTTAGAAGCAAGGGTTCATTCAGACAGCCAGTATTCCCAGCAGATTCCAGTCCTACGTATTAACCAGGTCTGATCCTGCTTTAGTTTCTTGATGGTAAGGCTACAGATAAAAGGTAATGCATGCCCTCTGATATTTTTATTGAGGTGAAATACATATAACATACAATTTACCATCTTAACCATTCTTAAGAGTTAGTTACCTTCCTCTCTGGTCAGGTAGCTCAGTTGGTTAGAGCATGGTCCTGATACACCAAGGTTGCCAGTCCCATCCCCGGACAGGGCACATAGAAGAAGCAACCAATGAAAAGTTGCCTCCTTCAGCCATCCTCCCCAATGCCAGTGTCTTGCGTAATTAACAGCACAAGAGCATCGCCGTGAAATGGACATTGCTGTGGTCCAGAGCTTGTTCAGAAGTTACCTCCTGTGTGTGTGTGTGTGTGTGTGTGTGTGTGTGTGTGTGTGTAACCCAGGTATAGCTCCCTGTAACCACCTCCACAATCTAGATTTAAGGCTGTTCTGCCCCCACCTTTCCTGCTATCCTATTAGAGTAACTAATATTCCCTTCTCTCCCCAAAGCCTTAACGTAGGCAACCTCCAATCTGTTCTCCATCTCTATAACTGCATCATTTCAAGAATGTTATCAAATGGAATAATGCTACATAAAAGGCTTACATGCCAATCGACTGAATGGCAGAATGACTGGTTGCTATGACGTGAACTGATCACCAGGGAGCAGATGCTCAATTCAGGAGCTGCCTCCTATTGGTCAGTGTGCTCCCAAAGTGGGGAGCACCCCTCAGCCAGAAGCCCTAAGCCAGGCTCACTGTTAGCAAGCTCAGCTGTGGTGGCAAGAGCCTCTACGGCCTCCACAGCAGCGCTAAGGATATCCAACTGATGGCTTAGGCCCGTTCCCTGTGGGGAGCCGGCCTAAGCCATCAGTCGGACATCCCCTGAGGGCTCCCAGACTGTGAGAGAGTACAGGTTGGGCTGAGAAACCACCCCCCAGTGCATGAATTTCATGCACCAGGCCTTTAGTACAGTATATAATCCTTTGAAGTGCACTTTTTTTCACTCAGCTTAATTCTCTTGTCTTCCTCTATTTTTATTTTATTTTTAATATATTTTATTGATTTTTTACAGAGAGGAAGGGAGAGGTATAGAGAGTTAGAAACATCAATGAGAGACATCAATCAGCCGCCTCCTGCACACCCCCTACTGGGGATGTGCCCGCAACCAAGGTACATGCCCTTGACCAGAATGGAACCTGGGACCTTTCAGTCTATCCATTGAGCCAAACCGGTTTTGGCTCTTCCTCTATTTTTAAACCAACTTCATGTAACCTCCCTTGTCTCAGAAAATGTGCTACTGTAAATGTATTTAATGCCCTTTACTGGACACCTCCCATGAGCACTGCCTCTGCCTCTTCAATAGCCTCCCTCCACATCCCCTGCCTACGCCTCTCAGCTGGACAATCCCTCACCAGGTGTGGGCTCTCATTCAAGAGTTACATCTCAGAATCAGAGACCAAAGACAAATGCTCAGTTCTTCATCCCATTACATATCGACTTGGGATCCGAATATTCAGAGCTGACACAATATGACTTTGGAAGCATACATTTGTTTTTATGTTACTTTGAAATTGCTCTCAAATCCCACCACCCCAATCCAATTTTGCCGTCAACTTAACCATCACTTGAGATTTCAAATCTACCCTAATTTCTGTGTCTCTGATTTAGTAGAAGTAAAATCCACCTTCAACTGCCGTTCAAAGTCAGAAATACCATTTTAAAATAGCCTCTTTCAAATTCTTTATGTACACACACACTGAATGACATCAAGATTCTTCATATCCTACTTCATCTTAAAATCTAACCTCATTATGCCTCGCTGGTATGGCTCAGTGGTTGAGCATCGACCTATGAAGTAGGAGGTTATGGTTCGATTTCCCATCAAGGACACATGCCGGATTATGATCTCAATCCCCAGTGGGTAGGCAGCCAATAAAAGATTTTTTCTCATCATTAATGTTTATCTCTCTCTCTCCCTCTCCTTCCTCTCTGAAATCAATAAAAAGATGTCTTAAAATTTTTTTGTAAAATCTAACCTCATTGAACACACATGCACACACATGCACCATAAGGCTACCTAAATGAGTTACTTCCCAATCATCTTGAATGAAACATATTTTAATAATTTATCTACATCCTTCTTATTTATTTAATTAAAGGGAATTACATATTGTTTTACATATATAACTGTTTTGACTTCATTTGGAGAAATCACAAAATATCATATGGTTAAGATTTAGGATCACTGGCTCAGTGGGCTATAAAGTCTCAAGAGATATCAAAGAAGTATCACACAGACTATATTATCTGAATTAGGTTAAAAATTATTTTAATAGCCCTAGCTGGTTTTGCTCAGTGGATAGAGAGCATCAGCCCATGGGCCTACACATAACTCAGTTGCAAGTCCCCTGGCCCGGTTCGGCTGGGTGCAGAAGGCCACCAATCGATGTGTCTCTCTCACATCGATGTTTCTCTCTGTCTCTCCCTCTTCCTCCACTCTCTAAAAAATCAACGGAAAAATATCCTCTGGTGAGGATTAACAAAAAAACAAAAAAATCATTTTAATAACCCTTAAAAGTACTTAAAATTTTTAAACATAATTCTAAATAAGTTCTAGGTCAAAAAGAGGAAATCATAATGTAAATTAGTACAGGATAATAATAAAATACGGCATGTCAGAACTTGTGGGAAAAGCAGAAGGGATTCTTTGAAAAACATTGTGGGTAGAATTAACCTGAAAGAAAATAATAAAAAGGCATAAATCGATGACATAGGATAAAGAGAAGCAGACCTAAAGCAATAGTTGAATAAAATAGATATTTTTTACAATATTTGTCATAAAAGAAAAACAGCACAATTTCAAAAAACAGGACATAATATAGTTATGGCAGACATTAAAAAACAGAACTATAAAAAATGTCATCTATTAACCTTTAAAACTTAGAAAAAAAATGGGACAGTGTCCTAGAAAAATAAAAGTTATCCTGACAGACTCGGGAAGAAAGAGAAAACCTGAGTTATTCTGTAACTATTAAAGAGTTACTAACCTCAGGCTCGGATAGGAAGGTTTGAATTTTAATCATTTATAATCAGTTAAATAACACCTGCAGCTGCTTTTCCTGTATTGTAGCCACATCTACCAGAAGTTATCATTCAAAATAGTTTTGAATAATAGCCTGCATATTATATTGATAGGAATGTTCGATGAATAACTGAGAGTCCAGAAAAGTTCATCTAACCTATTGTTTTTTAGATTTGTATAGCACCTCTCCTTTATGAGCATAGGATGGAAAAAAAATTGGATGTTCAGAATCGCCCCAAACACCCCACCGAATATCTAGCTAGCCCATTTCTCAGGTGTATTGAGGAGGCAAAGGTGGAAAGCTCAGAAGCCCCTGGGAGAGACCCATGTGCGTTTAAAGCAGCATCATGTTCTAGAACACAGCTCTCCTGAGACTCTAGATGCTCTCTTCTCGGAGCCCCACTTTCTTCAACTACAAAAGGAAGGGGCAAGTGACCCCTAAAACCCCTCCCAGCTCCAAAATCCAGGGACCGTGGTCCTTCCAAATATCTAAAACCTTCATCCACACAAACAGACAAAAAGCAGTGTATAGTGTAACCTTCCCGTCAAAACAGGCCTGTAGGAGCAGCTGTTAGTTGATGCTGGTGATTGGGACAGAGAGGGTCTCGGTGCCCCCTACTCACTCGACTATCTATCTAACATTTTCCTTAATAAAAATAAGTTTAAAATGAGTAAATGAACACATAGTTAGTGAATAACATCCTATACAAACAAAAGCAAATTCATACTGAATAGGATAAATCTGGACTTGGCTTTGGGACTTGCTTCAGCAGAAGTGACATTGAACCTTATTGGCTCTACTTGTTGTCTTGGAACGCTGAGCCTGCCATGGAGAAGGAGCCCAGGCCAGGCTGCTGGAGGATGTGTGGCCACGTGGAGCAGTGACCCCAGCCAAACCCTGCCTGGTCCTGCCATCCGCAGTTGACGCCAGCTGAATGCAAGTCCGGCAGGATCAACTGGGCTGGGCCACGCTTAACTTAGAAAAATGTCTGCTGTTGTATACATTAGTGAGGTTTCAATTACTTGTCATGCAGTATTGCTGTGGCCATAGATAATTGATAGATTTATATGAAAACATATGGGATACTTTTTATGATATAACTAGTGGCCCAGTGCACAAAATTCATGCATGGGGCGGGGGGTGTCCCTCAACCCAGCCTATACCCTCTCCAATCTGGGACCCATCAAGGGATGTCCAACTGCCCATTTAGTTGGAAATCCCCCTCACAATCCAGGACTGCTGGCTCCCAACCGCTTGCCTGCCCACCTGCCTGATTTCCCCTATCTGCTACTGCCTGCCAGCCTGATCACTCCCTAATCACTTCCCTGCCGGCCTGATCTATGCTGAACTACTCCCTTGCCAGCCCGATTGCCCCTAACTGTCCTCCCCTGCAGGCCTGGTCACCCCCAACTGCCCTCCCATGCTGGCCTGATCACCCCCAACTGCCCTCCCCTGCAGACCTCATTCCCCACAACTACCCTCCCCTGTAGGCCTGGTCCCTCCCAACTATCCTTCTCTGCAGGCCTGGTCCTCCCCAACTGCCCTCCCCTGTAGGCCTAGTTGCCCCCCAAGTGCCCTCTTCTGCAGGCCTGGTCATCCCCAACTCCCTCCCCTGCAGGCCTGGTCACACGTAACTGCCCTCCTCTGCCAGCCTGGTCACCCCTAACTGCCCTCCTCTGCCAGCCTGGTCACCCCTAACTGCCCTCCCCTGCAGGCTTGGTCCCCCCCCAACTGCCCTCCTCTGCAGACCTGGGTCCCCCCAACTGTCCTCCCCTGCAGGCTTAGTTTCCTCTGCTGGCCATCCCCTGACAGCCATCTTGTGGTGGCCATCTTTGACCACATGGGGGTGGCCATCTTATGTGTTGGAGTGATGGTAAATTTACATATTACTCTTTTATTAGATAGGATGATAATATACAGTTGGATTATACAGTTGTCCAAACCCATGGAATATACAACACCAAGAGTGAACCACAATGCAAACTAGGGGTTTTGGTTGATGATGACAGGTCAACTTAGATTCAAATGGACCACCGGTGGGGATGCTGAGAATGAAGAAGTTGTACACGTGTGGGGCAGGGTAATAGGAAATCTGTGTACTTTCCCCTCATTTTTGCTGGGAAACTAAAACTGCTCTAAAAAAAATTAAGTCCTTTAAAAGCACACACACACACACAGGGGCCTTTCCACTGCTCCGGGGCCCAGCGCACCCCCCGCCATGGTCAGTGGAGGCGGAGGAGGCAGACATCTGCCAGCCTGCCCACCAAGCCCAGGTTTTCAGGCTCACTTCAGCTGACACACTTGTCTGCGCCAGCCAGCCCCTAGGCCCCCCTTCTCCCTTCTCACCCCCCTTTCTCTGCGATTGATGGCCCTCAACATATGTATCAGAGGCCCCATTTTGTCTGCTCACCAGTGTGCATGCAGGCCATCAAGGCCGAGGCCTGGAAAAGGCAGGAGGGCCGGGTGTGAGTTCCAAACAACTCGGTTCTCAGTTTAGGGAAAGCTGAGTCCAAAGTTTCTCCCTCTTCTGTGGCCTTCAGAACGCCACCATCAGCAGCCAAATGTGTCTGTCAAGATCGAGGTTCCGATCACCACGACCAATCAACAGAGCATGGAAACCCTTTAGGACAGTGGTTCTCAACCTGTGGGTCGAGACCCCTTTGGGGGTCGCCTAAGACCATCGGAAAATGCAGATATTTGCATCACAGTAGCAAAATTTCATGCTTGGGGGTCACCACCACATGAGGAACTGAATGCACCGTCTCGGCCTTAGGAAGGTTGAGAATCACTGCTTTAAGAGGAAAGGGAGACACCCTCATATTGGGTGTGTGGTGAGCTAGTCGATAGAGCAAATGGGTGGAGGGACCTAGGCAAAGTGTCACGAAGTCCCTGGAACCTGAACATGCCTGAGAAGAAGGACAACAAGAACGGAGTGCGATGTCCTCGCCGTCGCATAATCGCCTAGTTCAGTTGAAGAGCATTGACACTCCTTCTGAAGCGAAGGCAGCACGCACGCTTCCCTGCGTGGCACTGCTGTCTCGAGCGCTGTCACGGTAAAGGTGAGCCCCCGGAGATAATAAGCACAAGAGGAGAATTAAGAAGAAGAATCGTGGCGGCGTTCGCCGTCCCTATTTCCAGGGGAACAAAACAACCATCCATCTCAAAGACAGCGAGAGCACACTTGGACTGTTACGAGAGAATTATTGCACAAATATTTACTTGTTGCACCTTCAATTATGCAATCCTTTTAGAGCAATAAATATTGTAGCGGCAAACTTGTGCGCTGAGCCACGGCCAGGATTCTCCCAATCTCAGGAGCCAGGGAAGATCATATATTCTTAAGCAAAACACACGTGATCCTTAGTTACTTAAATCCAGTTGGAACATCCGTCAGATCAGGCAGAGCTGCTGCCTTCTTAACTGACCAGAGACCAGCAGCCCCACCAACACGGCTCCGAAAAGCCGTTAGCGACACTTTTCCTCCGGGAAGCTGGCTGGGGGCCGCACCTGCGAGCTGTATTAATGCAGTTAATGCCCCCTCCGCTCCACCACAGCTCTCGGGCTTTCTGTTGGGTGTTTACCATCACTCGCCCTGGTAACGTGTAGACCAGGCCCAAAGGGCTCTTGCCTCAGGGCCTTCCCATTTACCATTCCCTCTCCCCCAGATACCTTCTCTATATCTTTACTTAAATGCCACCTCCTCTCTCAGATAACCACTTTCCGACTCCGGAGGGCCTTTACCCAGCTCCAGGAGCTACTGGCTTAGATGGGGTAAGAGGAAAGACCTCCTTAAAAGGCGACCCTCCCATAAGAACCTACAGGCAGTGAGTGAGTGAGCATCGTGTGTGACCCCAAGGTTGGACATTCCCCTGCCTGAAACCAGTTTGCTTCCAATTTCCTATTTCGTAGCCAGCTATTCTAGACCAGCCCCTCGCCCCCTGGCCCAGGTCAGCCACCCCAGCCTAAGCGCCCCCATTCTCCGCTCTGTGCCACACCACCACCAACCACACTGCACCTGCCTGCCGTTGCCTCCAAAAGCCTCCCCTCATGAGGCTTCAGGACTGTTTGCTGCTGCTGCCTGCCTCCAAGACACTTGTCCCTCGTCCCTTTTCCCATCCTACCTCTGGACTGGGCACAGCTGACAGAGGATACGTGGCTTTCCTTAGAAACTGGCGGGACCCTGTGCCTTGGGTTTATCTCAGGGGGGGCAGGGAGAGGTCTGTCTCTGAGCATGGAGGAGCTCTCTGAGTTCTCCTCTCCTTCTCTAAAAGGTGAAGCCTCTCAAAGGCAGAGACTGGCTCATCTTCCGGTCTCCGAGGGTCCCTAATGTGTGCCTTGCACACAGTCAGTCTGCAGGGAACCCCTGCGCAGTGACTCAACTCCGCGCGCCATAGGGTCGGGCATTTGCACATGGCATATTTTATTCTCTGTTTTTTCAGGAAGACGGAGGCTGTTTGGGCAACAGCATCTAGAAGCCATGGGACGATCAGAAGCTCTCCCTGCCCTACTCAGAGCACAGGACTCAGGACCTGCTCCTTCCGACCAGGAGAGAAAAGACCCCCAGAGCCACGTGGATGGCCGACAGTGTGTCATTTCTCCATGTGGATTTGGTGGTGCCCTGAGAGGAGGAGATCCAAAGCAGAGAAACAAGGAGCTCTCGACCCAGGGGAAACCCAAGAGGACCAGCTTTGCCCGGCAGAAGATGAAACGAGGGGGAGGCACTTTTCAGAGCAAGGAGAAGGCCGGCCTGAAGGTGCACAAGGGCCCCCCGAGTGCTGGTGTTAGGGCCTCTCACACGCACAGGACCCCGGGACCATTTACAAGCAGAAAACAGAGGCAGAGCCTCTCCATCCCACTGCCTGCTCCTCACTCTATACGGAGGGGGGTGGGGGGGGGCTTTCAAACGACGCCCAGAAACTGGGTCTGAGAGGCCCACGCCCCCTGGGGGTGGTTTCCATTACTCTCATTTGGCTGGGAGGCAGCCTTTTTCAAACTGTTATATTTTTTACCCCCAAAGGGAACATAATACATCTGAGCCCAGAGGAGCCTCGGGGTGGGGGCTAGGCAATGCAGGCGCTGCCAGTGACACCCCACCCCCTCCCTAGAGCCAGCTGGAGACCCAGGGCTGCCCGGCACATGGGAGACGTCCCCTGCCTGCGTTCTTCCTCATGGGGGGGGGGGGGGGGGTGCGGGAAAGAGGTCTTTGACAGAAACGTCTGCAGGTGAGAACTCACCTTGGAAAAGGGAAAGTGGAGCTGGAGAAAAAGACGCCCCAAATCCCAGTCTCTGCCAGCCAGGGCCGAGGGAGAGGGCTGGGGTGTGTGGCACGGCCCGGTGTCCCAGCTGGACCAAGGCGATGCTGCCCGCCGGACACCCTGGCCCCTGCAGCCCTAGGAAACCTGGGCCCAGCGTGTCTGACCCGTTACAGCAAGCTCACCCCCCTCCCCCAGCTCCTGCTGGACTCCCACCTGTGACTCCCCAGCTCCTCCTGCGAAAGCCCCCGTCTCCCCACAGAGGGAGACAGCCCTCCCTGCCTCCCCGCTCCCAGCACACTCCCCCCTCCACCACCACCCCCCCACCCCCTGAGATAAGCCCAAGGCCCAGCTAAAAGCACCCCTCTTCTCTCAGCTGCGGCTCCTGAGCCCAAGCACTTGCAGGCCTGATCCGTGCTCGGCGGACTCCAGCCCTCCCTCGGGGACCGGGAACGTGACCAGCGGGTGACACCGCGGCGCGTCCACGCAGCACGGACCCGCGGGCACGTGGCCCCGGCGGCCACTCTGTGGTCCGTCCCGCCCAGGGCGCGGGGGG
>JAAGEH010002531.1:70568632-70586249 GCA_011751065.1 Lasiurus cinereus
GGGAGTGGAGATGGGGGACCGCGCGCCCCTTCTCGCCTACCCCGCGGCCGGGTGCCGACCCAAGTCCCGAACCGCGGCTCGCCGCGCGGCCCGGGGCGGAGCGAGCCTCGGGCCGCCGGGGAGAGGGCGCCCGCCGGGTGCCGGGCCGCCGGGGAGAGGGCGCCCCGCGATGCGCGCCGGGAACATCCCCACCCGGAGGCCGGCGCCGCCCCGGGCGTCTGGCGGCCCGCGGAGGGCGGGGGAGCTCCTGGGCGGGCGGCGGCGGCGTCGGAAGCGGCGAGCCCGCGCGTCCTCCCCGGGAGGCGAGGCTGCGTCCCTGGCTGCCCGGCCGGGGGCGCACGGGGTGTCCGCGGTGCCCCGTGCGCTCTCGGCGCTGGGAGCCGCGGCGGCCAAGGCGGAGTCCCGACCCGGAGGAGAAAGTGCACAGAGTCCCCCCCCACACCCCCAAGTCACGCAGCGCCCGCACCCCCTGTGGGTGGCACATTTTGCTCCTGAACGATGGGCCCCAGAGACTTGCCCGCTGGCCTCGAGGTGGGGGGCGGGGGGAGTGTTTTGGGGGAAGGAGGCTGCCACCCGCCTGAGCTGTGAGGGTCCCCTCTCCTCCCCACCCCACCCCGGCCCGGTGCCACCGCGCGCGCGCGCTTGGGACTGGAGGGACGGGGCGAGGCTGCCGCAGGGAGCTGGCCCCCCACGGGGTCCCCGGCTGGAGCGTGGCTTCTCCCTGTCTGCCCCGGAGCGGGGGTGGGACGGTGCCGCGGGGACCCCCCAGACCCGCGCGGGCCAAACCGTCGTGGAAAGACGGTGCCTGGAGGCGCAGTGGTGAGGGCATCCCCCGAGCCTGCACTTCGGGTGCTGGGTTTCTGACGGCAGGAAGCATCGAGGGCCAGTGCAGGGGTGATGAGGCACACGGGGAACACTCCATCCCTCTTTCTGTCCCCTCTCTTCCTCTGTCCTTGCTCTTCTCCCGCCGCTCTGGGTTAGCAGGCCCACCCGCTGCGCACCCGGGGACCCAAAGGGACACAGAACCGGGCCTCTTGGGACAAACTGGGAGGACAGAGGCCTTGGTGGGCAGCTGAGGGGCACAGTGGGAAACCCGGCCAAACATAGACCGCAGGGCTGGGGGGAGGATGCTGGCTGCGCTGGAGACCTCTGGCTCTACCTGGCGCTGGACTGGCCCAGCGGTGATGGTCACTCGGGCCTCAGGCGTCCCCCGGGGGCATCGCAGGGCACAGGGGGACGGCGATTTCTGGTGAAAACACATCCATGCCTGAGCGCACCGCACCCTGAGTTGGAGGTGAACTTGGGCGCACCGGCCGCCTGCTGTACTTGGCCTTTCTCTCCGAAGCCAAAAATAGCCCCAATCATGGTTGGCTTTTTATACTTCTTTCTGTACCGGACCACATTTGCATAAATTCCCACTGGGAATTTCCCCCTTTCAAGGTTGACCGCGGTTTCAGCGTTTCCAGAGGCCTGTTCGGGAAGTGGGGGGATTTACCAGGTGAGGTTCCCCCCTCCCAGGCACCAGTGGGTACACCCCAAGGCCGAGACCCCCATCCACCCCCACCCCAGGCACCAGTGGGTTTGCTATCCTCCTCCCCTCCGGCCAGCCACGCTCCCCGTGTGATTCTGGAGTGAGAACCTCAGGGGCAGCAACAGGGTCCCGGTGGATGGGGGTCTCGGCCTTGGGGTGCAGCACTGCCCAGTGCCTTGGTCATCTCGGCCGGTCATTAAGCAAAGGGATCCGGTCATTAAGCAAAGGGATTTGGGCTCTATCTTCAGAGTGCACCACTTCCTCCTTTCCTTCTTAGAAACTCGAGTCCCGGTGTGGTTTTCCCCTTAGAGATAAACTTCTGGAACAGTCCTCTCCAAATAAGAGCTAGCGGTTTGTGAGTGATCCGACTCCAAACCCAAGCTGATCGTTGTCCTCCTTGAGAAATGCACTTAGGGGCCACCCAACCAGCTCCCCACCACCCCGCCCAGCGCCCTGTGACACCAGAGGCTCCAGAGGCCTCGCAGTTCACACCTCTGGCCACTTTCTCAACCATCGCAGGTATTTTTACCACAAACACAATAGATTTTCAACTTTGCTAAAAGAACACAGAAGCAGGCAGATGTGGTCAAGTCCACATTTATTCAAGATGTGTACAAAAACTACATAGGAGGAAAAAGGAATTTGTCAAAATTGCCAAAATAGTCAGGATAACTTTTTTTTTAAATGGATTTTTGTTGATTTCAGAGAGGGAGAGAGGGCTAGAAATATCAATGATGAGAGAGAATCATCGATGGGCTGCCTCCTGCCTGCCAGCCCCCCCCATCCCCCAGGGTTTGAGGCCACAACCCAGGCTCGTACCCTGACTGGGAATCGAACCATGACCTCCTGGTCCATAGATCAACACTCAACCATTGAACCACTCTGGCCCGGCTCAGGACAACTTTTAAATCAATAACGTTTTGAAAAACTGTATTTTATCCAAGAATATTTAGTTTCAATGAATAAAATAATTGTTAGAAGTCTCATTCATCTCACACAATTTAGTTGAATTAGTTGAAAAATTTTGTCTGTGGGCCATTTAAAAAATTCACTACTTCAGTTACATTTCTGGAGCAAGCCACTTAACTGTACTTACTACCTATAACAGGAGGGTCTTTCAGAATCATAAGCGGTGGGTTTAAGAACTGAAAAGTGAACACCCCTGTAGTGGTGACCCCCCAAACTTTGTTTGGAAAGCAAAGTGGAGCAAGCCCACGCCCACCCCACTCTAAATACCAGGGTCCCACCCGCTGGGCTAAAGTGAGAATTGAATGGGAGGATGACTTTAAACCTTTGCACACTGTTCGGAATTGAACACACCATAAAGGTTAACTTTTGTGATTATTAAAATTAAAGAATCCATTCACCTTGATATAAACTGTTGGGCAGAAGCTGCTTCACCAGATTTGTTTTCCTATTTGCAGAGGAAACCAGGCCTTATGAGTGACTGAGAAATGCCTTTCCTTTTCTCCCTATGGAAGGCAGTGTGTCTTGGGTTAAAGACCAGTCTAGTACCAGAACTGGTTTCCAATATAGCTCTACCACTGCTGAGCTACAGCCTTAACAGCAAGTCTATTGCTGTGGGTAGACCAGTGTTTATCTAACCAATCACCTACTCTTGACATTTAAGCTATTTCCAGCATTTTCTTACTGTACACACTGTCTAGGTATTTCCTTAGAAGAAATACCCATGTCAAGTGGCCTGAACTTTTTAAACTCCAGTATTTTCTTCATTGCTGTGTTCAAATGGTAACCGCAAGTCTTGGGGAAAGAAACTCAAGAAATGTATAAAAACTGTTCTGAGGGAAAAAGACACGAATCTGTGGAGAGAGCCAGCCCTACCATCCGTGTCTCATTTTCTCACTCCCACTTTCCCTCAGAAATCATCTTTTAAGGATGGAGTTTGGGGAAGCTTATTCTGTTGTGAGGTTCGCAGCAGGCTGCTGCAGCTCTCCAGACCCCTACAGAAGAAATGAGAAGTTTGTAAACAGTTTTAAGTACGTAGACCAAAATTATTTGACTTGGGGTCTTTGCAAATTTTCCTGAGTTGATTGCAAGAGGTGGAAGCAGCCTAGAGCATCCTGAAGTCAGTCTACAGCATGGCTGGTCAGCTTACCTGGGGGGTAATCTACTTGGAAATACGAAGACAAGTGTCAGTGAATATTTTTGGATCTCCCCACTAAAGGGATTAGCTGCTGTTAGGCCCCAACTCCATTCAATTGACAGCAACTAGATCCCTGCTGGTGTAACCTGAACTGGTGTGATCATTTAAGAACTTTATTTTCTTTAAGGAGGATTTCTGCCTTTGTGGTTAGGTATTTGGGGCGGGGGGGAGTATATGCATGTGTGCACCTAATTGCCAATTCTTCTGCTTTTTTCTTGCTTTTGACGGAATTCGCAATAATGGGGTATAACTAGGGAACCCATGTTTACTCCCAGGACAAAACACTTTGGGTCCTCATTGGAATAAGATGGCTTTTTAAGGCCCAGCTAGGGAATCATATGCAATGTGATTCACCCCGAGTACAGGGCACCCTTTTCCCATCACTGCCCTTTTGTCCATGCCCTGATTATACCTCTTATTCCCCTGTTTTCCAAATTTATTTTTCAAAACTATCTTCCTTCTTATAACCTGAAAATTCAAATACAGGAACCTGGTCTTGTTAGGTTTTTTAATCCCCGCACCTAAGAGGATAATTCACCATCTTGGTTGATCCTCCACACATAAAGGAAGAAGGCAAGGCCTGCTGGACCAGGCCCCACTGTCCCTCAGAACTTCTGGATTTATACAAGATCAAACACAGGTAAACACCCCGCCCCCAGCCTTCCCCCCAGTCCTCCTCCCTGGGGACTCTGGATGCCCCCCCCACCCCTCTGCTCAGGGTCCTCACATCACTGTCTGGCACTTGCCTCACTGAGATCTCCACCTTAAAGCAGACTCTGCTGCCCCAAACCCTCCTACACACACACACACACACACACACACACACACCCGTACCCCACCTTCCCTTCACAGCCAAACCTTCTGCAAGAAAGACTTCCCTTAATAACTCCACTTTCCATCCTTCATTTACTCATTTTTTTAAATATATTTTATTGATTTTTTCTTTTTTACAGAAAGGAAGGGAGAGAGATAGAAAGTCAGAAACATTGATGAGAGAGAGACATTGATCAGCCACCTCCTGCACACCCCACTGTGGAGATGTGCCCGCAAGCAAGGTACATGCCCCCAACCAGAATCGAACCTGGGACCTTTCAGTCCGCAAGTCGACGCTCTATCCACTGAGCCAAACCGGTCTCAGCCATTTACTCATTTTAAAAATATGTTGACGGGGGGGATAAGTTACAAAAATAGTACATGCTTCTTGGAGAAACCCCCAAAAGCCCTGAGTCTGTAAGGTGAGAGGGCTGTGTCTCCCCTCGCTATGTCTCCTATTGCTCCTTGAATCTGTCATCTGCTTCTCCACACCCTCGCCACGGCCTCTCCCAGGGTCTGTGGAGGCTTCTTTCCTCTGGAATTCAATGGACATCTCCAGCCCTGACCCCCATCCTCTGCCTGAGCAGTGACCATCTGCAGGAGACACAGACGCAGTCCGTAGGACTCACCCTGGCTGCCCATAGTGTAACCACCCAGCTCTCCAGTGCAGAGCTGGAAGCTAGAAACCCTCCCTCTCCCCCTCTGTCCCCCCCCCCACCGCCGCCATCCCGTATTCCATACCCCCAGCCCCTAAGGTTCCAGGAGCGAAAGGAGGTGGGATCCCTGCTCACACCAACTGCAGAGGGGCAAGGCTGAAGGCCTGTGAACTAGACGGAATTTCAAAACAGAGACCATGCTGGGCTGTGGCCTACCGCAGCAGGTGGTCCAATGACGCTCAGGATTCCCTCGGGAACAAATCCAGGGAGGGGACGCCTGAGCAATCCCAGCTTCCCCGTGATCCCAAATCTAAAGCTCCCTGCCCACCCTACTCAACCTGAGAGCCCTTAGCTCCTCAGTCCTGAAGACCAGGCCGGGCCCCGAGTTTGTGGGAACTATATCCACCCTTTACAACACAAGCCGTGGCTGAGACAACAGTTACTCTCTCATTGACACGTTTTTTAGCACTTGAACATGAGTGCCTCTGGTTCCATGCCCGTACGGGTACAGATTCTCAAGTCACCAGAACATGTTGGCATTTTATTTTTGGACCAGAAACACCCCCAGATGCACAATCCGTGTCTCAATATGTACATTTTGTCACAGACTTCCTCCACAGAGCCCTCCCCCCAGTGACTCATGCCCACGTTCTCTGCAGTGGCAGCTGCCTTCTGGGTCCCCCTCACCAGGCTGCAAAGAGGCTGCAGGCATCATCTCCCCTTGGTGACCTGGCTTCTGGATTCTTCTCTCTCAGCCTGCTCTTCCCTGCCCATCCCTCATGGACATTCTCCTCGACGGTGTTTTTGCATGAAGTATTCATTTCATGGAGGGATCGGAAAGCATTTCAGCGCGGTCCTGCTCTGAGAAGCTGGCAGTTACTCTCAGTGATGAGACACCTGTGCCTGCCCACATGCTCATGAGCATCCCGAGAGCTGCCAAGCATTGAGGCTACAGACCACTCAAATCGAAAGGTTTGAACATGTCACTGAACACAGCAGGGCATCGGTAACATTCTCAAATTTAGACAGTGACACAGGAAGAACATCTCTGTTGAGGGGAGCGGCCAGACCAGAGTCTTTATGATCCAAAACGTAAGGCATTTTGGGTGGACAGTGGCCCTCCCTGGCTGGTTGGATGTGTTGGCAGTAGAACCTGAAGAAGGTATAAAAGTCAATATTTCAACTCGTTTCCACTCTCATTCAAGCCTAATGGTGAGTGTGCATTGGGGTGCTGGGGTGCAGTCAAGGCCACCCAGATCATTGCTGTCTTGTCACTGTGGACCCCAAGAAGAAAGATTTACTTAATGTGAACCCTGAGGGGGGATTTGTCTTCTTTTTTTTTTAATATATTTTATTGATTTTTTACAGAGAGGAAGGGAGAGGGATAGAGAGTTAGAAACATTGATGAGAAAGACATCGATCAGCTGCCTCCTGCACGCCCCCTACTGGGGATGTGCCCACAACCAAGGTTCATGCCCTTGACCGGAATCGAACCTGGGACCTTTCAGTCCACAGACTGATGCTCTATCCACTGAGCCAAACTGGTTTCGGCAGAGGAATTTGTCTTCTGAGATGGACTTCCGAGGGCCAACTGAGAGTCGGAAGTTTTTAATAGGAACCTAGTGGCCGTTTGCTGAGAGGGGTTCCTCGCACACTCCCTGTACCAGGAAGAACCTCAGGCTGAACCCTCAGCTTCCCGCACTCTGCCCCACGTGTGCTACCAACTAACTTAGACCTGCCCTATCCCATCAGGACTGCACGCTCTAAATACCTCGTTTTTATAAAAAGGACCTAATTGAAAGCGGGGTGGGAACTTTAACTATACAAGGCGGCCTCCCCTTTGTTTGGGGGGAACACAATTCCCATTGTTGCCTGAATCTGTGTCTCCACAGGCTTTAGTGCTAAACTGGCAGGAATATGTCCCATCCAGAGAACCCAACACTTTGACTTACAATATTCTCCAGCTCTCTATCACATATCTATAATATCCTCACAGCTTTCACTGCTTACCATCTCATTCTCCACTCTCTCTTTGAGCCCCAGATTTTTGGGGCTCAGATAACCCTTCTTTAGATTTGTAGCCAAACAGGAACTTCAGTTCTTTAGTATAACTTTTTCCATTCAGGGAAAAGCTAGCTGTGTCCAGTCTCATAGCACCATGACATACTGCACGTCCACTCCCTAAATCATTGAGGCCTTAAGACATGAGGTTCTGGTCAGAGTCAAGCGGTCTTAAGAAGAAAGCCTCTGGTCCGCTGATCAAAGGAACAGTTTCAGTCAAATTAAAAATAACATCTTGGCCTTGGTTGTGTTTCAGTCCCAGGCCCCTGAGAGCAGCATAACCTTCCAACCACAACCTCAGGAAACTAGACAGGATATGGTGGCTGACATCAGAACCTGATCCAATGATCAGTGACTTCCTACCCGGGCCCCACCCTCTCAGTGGAGCCCAGGACCCCAACTCCATCAGTCACCATGACTCACAACTTTTTTCCTGTACACAGTCTGCCCCTGTGCAGGCCATCGGGGAGCCGAGTCTGAAAGCACTAGCTTACCTGTGTCCCCAGGCTTGGCACCCTTCCCTCAAATAAACCTCGAACTTTCTTTGCTGCAAACTCCACTTCCCCTTTCATCGGGCTTTGATGTGTGCAAGCAAACGGACCTCAGGAGTCTGGTAACTGATTGTCAGAGGAATGAGACCAACTCATTCTCCATCTCGCTGAGATCATCTACTAAACTGTGGCTCTCGAGCCACCTGTGTTTGCTGACCACTGACCTACACTCTCGATTCCAATAATTACAGGCTGTTGTTGTTCCTTGTGATTAAGCCCCTATCCCAGTGGTCGGCAAACTCCTCAGTCAACAGAGCAGCACACCGCAGCTCGAGAGCACATGGTGGCTCGCGAGCCGCAGTTTGCCGACCACTGATCTAACCTGAGAAGAAGATTGATTTCTGAATTGTGTCAGCCTATTTTTTAAGAGGTCTTCCCTAAATCTCAAAACTGTCTCAAAATGAGCTTCGTTTCTCTTTTCCTCAAACCAGGCCTCTCGGGGCTCTGGCATTCTCTCGGCACCTCCTTACCTGCCTCCCATCTTTATTTATCAGACTTCCCAGACTTCAGGGTGCCTTCATCGGAACACTGTTGATTAAGCATTCGTGTAATTCCACCAGCAAAAAAAAAAATGACTATATCCCTACACCATCAAATCGCAAGTGCCCTCCACCCCCATCCGATGTACAAATGCAGAGAGCTCGCAAATAAAGCATGGTTGTGTCTTTGTAAGGACTGCCAATAATGTGTACTTGCCACTCGTTCACCTTTATGGCCCCCGGTGAACATTTGGCACTCAACAGTAGCAAGCACTAAAAGGTAAAGTAAAATGTTGGTGCAAATGATGCTTGAAACAGTGATGGTAGAATTCTATAAATCTGGCAATGTGCTGTGAATTTGGAAAAGACAATGTGTGTTTTGCTCCACCTGACAGGAATTCAGGCAGCTTCCTGGACCACACATTTCTCACCAAGATGCAGACTCTTAGTGGATCTGTGTGCCTTTTGACCTTGCCCCTAGGCCAGGCCAAATTCCCAATCCTTCATTCCCTTCTTTTCACCCAGCATCACACCCTTAGGTTCTGTTTTCCTTCCCTTTCTCGGGGAGACTCTCTGAGATCTCACCTACATTCTTCTCTGCCTCCAGGCCTTACCCCTGACCTGCCATCACCCAAGCCAGCTAACCTCTTCTCCGGAGTCATGTCCTTGGCACCATCACCCAGGCTACTGAATATTGCCCTGGAGAGTAATGTCTGTTAACAAAGAACCTCCTAAAAATATGGGTGTGGTCTCCACACTCAGGGGTTCTGGGACCCAGTCAGAAAGTCTTGTACCTGCTCTTGGTTCTTGCCGTTCTAGACGCTCGCCACTTTCTCCTCCTCCCACCCCACTTGGTCTTAGCAGGCAACCTGACTCCAATGTCACTGGTCAGCAGGGCCCTTCTCTCTGTGTCCATCCTCTCCTGGTCATCTCATCCTCTCTCTGGCCTTCCTCACATGCAGAGTTCCTGAGTTAAGCTCTAAGGGCACAGCCAGACAGCGCCCTGGGTAACACTACCTGCAGGCCCTTTGCTTAAAGTGTTTTAGAAGCTCAGCTCTTTTTAGCTTGGGTAAGATACAACTTCTCTAGGACTAAATATCCCTCTCTAGGGACAGCAATATCCGCCTCACAAAAGTTGTAAGAGAAGATTTCAAAAAACAACACACGAGAAAAGTTTAACATTGAATTAGCACTTAGTAAATATTAGCTATTATTATTAACTAGAAGCCTGGTGCATGGATTTGTGCACAGGAGAGGGGGTCCCTCACCCTGGCCTGTGCCCTCTTAAAATCCAGGACCCCTTAAAAGATGCCTGACTGCCATGGGGATCTGGCCTAAACCAGCAGTCAGACATCTCCCAAAGGATATAGCAGGCAGCCAGGGAGAACCCCAAGCCGGGCCAGGCACCGCACCATCCATGATCAACCCAGGTCGCTGTGCCTGCTGCCTCTGCTTGGTAGCGCTGCTATGGAGTAGGGAGAGGCTCCTGGCACCACTGCAGTGAGCCTGGCTTCTAGCTGAGCAGTGCTCCCCCTGTGGGAACACACTGACCACCAGGGGCAGCTCCTGTGATGAGCATCTGCCCCTCAGTGATCAATGTGCATCATAGCGACTGGTTGACCAGTTGACTGGTCATTCATGTTGTTCAGTCATAATGGGCACTTAGGCTTTTATATGAAGACTAGTAGCCCTGCGCACGAATCTGTGCACCAGTAACTCTCTGCGGGGCCTGGCTGCTCCGAGCCCACTGCCTAGAAGCTCTCCATGACCTAACGGCACATCTGCGGCCGGGCATGGAATGCTTGCCTCATTGCTATAGTGACGAAGCAAGCATTCCACCAGGCCACTCACTCTGCCCACTCTCAGCAGCCGCCTCCTTCCCCACCCTGGGCCTGGGGGACTCCAGCAGGGCTCAGAGGACTAGGCGCCACCATCTTGTGGCTATGGGCGCTGCCATCTTTGTGACAAAGTGATGGTTAATTTGCATATTACCCTTTTATTCGATAGGATTGGCACTCAGTAAATGTTTGTGGAAGAAAGGCTAAACCCAGAGTCCCAGCTTTCTCCCTACCCCAAAACTTCCTTTAAACTCTGTATCTATGGCTCCTACCTTACCAAAGGGATCCTGGGAACTTTCTGTACTAGAGCCCATCCCCCTCTCCCACCTTCCACTGCCAATGAATTCCTGCCTCCATCCATCCAGTGGTGTGAGGGGGCAGGGGCCCCTCTGGTTCCAGATCTCTCCTGCCCTGGAATTCAGGACTGTGACCAGTCCTGCTCATGGTTCAGGCATTTCTTGTTGGCTCAGCAGCTTCACAATTACTCATACCATCGTTGATCCCAAATTCCCCTCGGCCATGTCACTGGCTGAGGAATGCCCATCCTGTGTGTCCCTCAGACTTATTATTGAACATTTTAACCCAAAGAATGATGAAGAATGTGCCTAGGAGATCCAATCCCCAACAAGCCTTCTTTAGGGGCATTATTAACCCTCATGCCCATCTTCCACTCCAATTCATAGGGAACACGTGGACTTTTCTTGGCCAGTAGAATAGTGTTTCGGTCACTGTTTAACCTCTTTATGTTCCTGTTTCTCTGTAAAGATGGGAAGAGTAATGATGCCTTCTTCATAGTTTGGTTAATGAGGATTAAATTAGCTAATCTATGTAAAATGCTCAAAACAGAGGCTGGCACATAATAAGCATTACAGAAGTGATGGAATTGGCATTACCGTTGTTGTTCTTTAGAAAACAAGCACGTTGTTCTCCAGTGTAACTCTCTTGATGCATGACCTTCATTTATACCAGATTCCTGTTGTGCCACGGTAATTGAAGACATGTAATACCTAACTATTTAGTCAGAGGCACTGTCCTCTTTTCCCTTAGACGGCCAAATAAAAAAAATTATAACAGCCAACACAATAGCCATCCAGTGTGACTGAATCAAAATTTTATTGTTTTTGTCAGATGGGCAAAAAATAAATTTTTTGGTGTGCCACAGAATTTTAGTAATTAGTTTATGTGTGCCATGAGAGGAAAAGAGTTGAAAATTGCAACTCTAAATGACCAGCAAATAGCATTTTAACACACATCTTCATTCATAACCTGAGGATTGCCTATTTTAATATTTTGGTTGTACATTCATTTCAGAAAGTCAGCGCAGATGAAATACACAAAATAGCTCCTGCTTCTTTGAGATTCACTGCTGGGTCATTTCATGTTAAGCACCTCTTCTTATGAAAGTGCTAGAGGCTCAAAGCACAAAAATTCGTTCAAGAGTGGGCCTTCCTTCCTCCAGCTGCCGGCACCAGCTTCCCTCTGGCACCTGGGACCCAGGCTTCCTTCTAACCCCAACTTCGTCTGGAATGATGTCCAGAATGATGCCCGGAAGGATGTTCGGTCTGTGGACGAAAGGAGCCACATGCTGACCTGACAAGCTTAGGGGAGGCCTGCGTGGCAGTCTTGCAAACTCAGAGACCTAAAGTCACCACAAAGGATGGTCTGAAATTAAACTTGAACTAAACGCAGTTAAGGTGGGCAGTTACATCCTAGGCCAGTATCTTCACTGACAAGGTCAACCTTTACCTTAACTGAGCCTATCTCTTTTTGCATCTATGATAACATACCCTTGAAATGTAGGGGTAACTTGTAACTCCCCTTTTTCTGGAACCCCTGGGGCACAACCAGATGTGGTGGGCGCCAGGACAGATACCACACATTCCTTCATTATCATGTTAATTGTTCCTCCACCTACCTAAGTATGTGTCCATCATTTCACTTTTTATCTAATCCCAGGGGTTTTCCCAGCTTTGCTATTTCCCACCTCCTTAATCCATCAGCAATGAATTTTATGTGACCCACCTATGTCCCTCCTTTGAAGGCAATGTATAAATACAAATGTAACCCGCCATTCTCCGGAGCATTATCTCAATTGGTTGAGGTTCTGCTTCTCAGCACAAGTCGACAGTTTGGCTCAAATAAACTCACGAACATTCTTTACAGGTTTCCATGGTTTTTTTATGTTAACAGGTCTAATCAGCATATTAACCTTTTATTATTATAGATTTGGCAAGAAAGGATGGTAGAATATGGATAGCAGGTGTGTAAAAATTTGAAACATTAATGATCCTATTCTAACGTTATATTTGGAAAATTAAAAACATGTATTTATTTTATAATGCAAACTCCAGAAGATAAATAACAAGTCCCCTAACTGGTAGGTGTAGGCAGAAAATAAAGCAAGAGAACCTGTAGTGGAAGCATACTGATAGATTCTCCCTCCCCACAACTGGTGGGCAGAGTTATGACACACCAGCATCTGCCGCGGGGACATCTTCACGACATTCAACCACAGATCAGCGCGTGCCGGGTTCCTGGGGCCCAACCCCTTCCTGTTCCCTCAAAAGGCCTGGTCACTGCTGGACATATTACAGTTTCCAGTCTGGAGACAATCTGGCGGCTCCCTCCTTCTTCTCCCCCTCTTCTCACCCTGGCTTTTCTACCTCCTGCATAATAAACCTCCTCTTTAGACAGGCCTTGGTCTCTGACCCCGTTTCCTGCGCCTCAAACCTTACCCATACATTATGTTGTCCTGGGCTATAAAATCTAACTTGTTCTGCTGGGTCCTACTGCACAGCATATAAGCTTTCTGGTTAAATAAAACTATGCCTGTATTTTAAAAATAACATTGAATTGTCTATATTCTGTAATAAAGCATAAAAGTAGACAGCAGGGGCCGTCTCCTGCCTGCATAGGTTAGCATTTGTCCTTTCCCCTGGATGGGTGGCATTAGACTGTTGTCAAGAAAGATGATGTACATCTTCCCAGAATGTGTTGAAGTTAGGCCAAAGACACGGTGCTTGGAAGTCAAAGGTGGTCTCAGCCTCCCGAGTTGCAGACACACCTGGGGGTCCGGACCAGCCACCACAGCCTTCCTGCTCCACAAGTGCGGGACCAAGTGTTTCTGTCAAAACCTTTCATTTTGAGTTACTTTGTTTTTCTTTTGGGGGGGTAGTTAAAAATGGCATCAGCATTTTTTTTGACAATGTCACATACGGATTCATGCCAAAAAGATGGTGTGTTTACTTTTCAGCATGTTGAAGTTCCAAAACTATTTTGGAATTATGACAGGAATTCTTGATTTAAATGACATTTCAGTCAAAATATTTTTACCGCACTTTTTGCGTGTTTATATATTTGTTTTTCCTGCCTATAGGATGGGGCAGAATATCAGATGGCTACCCAGTGCTGATGGTTTTGTATGAGTCAGCTTTTCCCATCAGCATGATTTAAGATGCCAGCAAAAGCCAACCTTTCCTGGTGGAGAAACTCATGTGAAAATTTGCATTCACCAACTGCCAAAGTTTCTTTTGGAGAAGAATCTAAGAAAAAAAAAATCCAGATTGTTTTAAGCCAGTCCAATTTTTCAATCAAATAATCATTAGCTAAATTAGCTTAGGCCATCAAACTTCCAGTTTTGCAAAGAAAAAAAAATTTGGTTTAACACCCCTCTTTTCTCTGTTACTTGTAATAAACCAATTGAAGAAAATCAGCCTAATAATTTGACTGAGCACAATGGTTAAGATACTGGCGGAAAACTCCAAAACCGGTTTGGCTCAGTGGATGGAGCATCAGCTTTCGGACTGGAAGGTCCCAGGTTTGATTCCGGTCAAGGGCATGTTTCTTGGTTGGGGGCACATTCCCCATTGGGGGTTGTGCAGGAGGCGGCTGATCGATGTCTGTCTCTCATCGATGTTTCTGACTATCTCTCTCTCTTCCTCTCTGTAAAAAATCAATAAAATATATATATATATATTTTTAAAAGATACTGGCGGAAAAGAAATGTGGTTTTCTCAGGTCTCAGAGAGCATCACCAAAGCTGATGATATTTTAGGATCCATGTGAAAATGCTTCAAAGTAAACTGGCCAATAGGAGAAAAGTATTGACAGGATTGTGCCTGTGGGGTTCCAACACGCTGGGCTTTGCAGGTACTGAGTGAAAAAATCAAAGGAAAGCACTCATCTCTGGAACTCGCTCGGCCATGCCTCATCAGTGGCACCTTTGAAAACGCTGCCTGGGAACTGATAAAAAAAAAATCTCAACTGATGGTCGTTGTGAGAAAGGCTATGGCTGGGTCAACCCGCCCACTTGCTGTGTGCGAGCATCTGAACGGCCACCGGAAGGTTCCACTGCCCTGGGGCGTGTGGATCGGCAAAGGGAAATAAGCATTTTTACCTGCGGCACGAGGTAGTTCTTTTGGAAACTAGAAAAAAGACACGCAGTGTTCAACGTCCTAAAATGATCTCTTTCAGCAAAGCTTTCCAGAGTTGACAGCTATATTGGAAAGTTTAAATATAAATTTCCTTTTATGAAAATATTTAGAGCCCACATTAAATTGCTAACGTTCACTGTCTTTTTGTACATTTTTTTTTTCAATTAAAACTTTCAAAGACAGGGCTCTTGGAATGAATGTCATAGAGAAAGTAAATGTGCATCCAGTGCGGTGCAGGTTGAATTTAGGAACTATTCCCTGATAGAGCCACCCCCTCCCCCCAACTGTGGGGGCAGAGTTATGACATAACCGGCGTCTGCCCTGAGGACATCTCTGAGACATTCAACCACCATCAGCAGCATATGCTGAGTGCCCTGGGGCCCAGTCCCTTCTCCTTCTGCCCTGAGCCCAACCCCTTCCTGTTCACTCAAAAGGCCTGGTCAACCCCCCACCCCCTCCAACACACACACACACACACACACACACACACACACACACGTTACTGTCTCCCAGTCTGGAGGCAGTCTAATCCTGGTTTTTCTACCTCCTCCATAATAAACCTCCTCTTTAGACATGCCTTACTTAGTCTCTGACTCTCTTTCCTGCGCCTCAAACCTTACATGCCCTAGATCAGCAGTTCTCAACCTGTGGGTCGCGACCCCTTTGGGGGTCGAACGACCTTTTCACAGGGGTCGCCTAAGACCATCGGAAAATGCAGATATTTACATCACGCTGCATAACAGTAGCAACATTTCATGGTTGGGGGTCACCACCACATGAGGAACTGTATGCAAGGGTCGCGGCCTTAGGAAGGTTGAGAACCACTGCCCTAGATGCTGTGGCTGGAAAATCTCATTCAGAGCTCATCAAGAAACTCCTTTCCCCTAATACTCAATCTGTGCCGGAAAACGTCTCCAACAAGAAATTTTACAGTTCAAGCTTTTGCCAAAGAAACTTCCAGAAAAATCACTGCAGAATTCCTTGTAGAAGGCACTGCTGAGCATAGCTAATGGTGGTTCCCCTTCCTAAGGGCAAGCAAATTCTCCTCGGGGCACACCCTCTGCCCTGGGAAGCCAGTGTTGGAGGGGGAGGCACCACCTCTGGTGTCAGTGATGGGACTGCAGTTGCCCTTGCTGATCCGCCCAGCACAGCGCCCTGGTCACAGCGCGAGTCCCGCATGATGTTCTGAGGGAAGCAGGCCAATCAGGTGACCCTCAGACTTCTCAGGAAATCTCTCGTCTCCTCCTGGATGCGAAGAGGAACAGGCCTCAGGGTAAAGCTCTCCACACAAAAGGTAGACAGCCAGAGTTCCTGCATCATCTATCTGAGTCATGGCACCGACCTTCTGGGGAATCTGCCCACTTCCAGATTCCCATCGCAGAAGCCACTGCACCCTCTCTGTCATTGAAGCCGGATCGCTAATCACTTGCCACATAAGAGGAATCTCTGCTGAATCTGAACTTGGTGCCCACAGGGTGGGGTGTGGCGAATCAAAAAACCCTAAAATGCTGACCTACCTGGAGAACAATGAGCACCCCTTTAGCCCAGTTTTGAAACTGGCCGTTCCTGCTACATGCCTGTAAAAGGATGAATTAAGCTGTCTTCAATGACATCTTAGGAAACATGCCATGTATCCACCAAGACAGTATGAGGGGACTTGGTAGGAAATGTTCTGCAATATGTTGGCCAGTTTTTATAGTTTTATGTAAGGTCTTAAAAGAAAAAGAAAAAAATCAAAACCAAGAGAAACCAGAGCCAATGATCCCTGTTGCCGTGACAGAGCCTTAACTGATACAATCACTTTGGAGACTTTCTAGGCAAAACATCTCACCTTAAAACAAGGGGAGAAGCATCCTTATTGTTACCCCATGTTTGCCCACTGATATTTGATGTGTGTGTGTGTGTGTGTGTGTGTGTGTGTGTGTGTGTGAACTTTAAAAACAAACCAGCCCAACAAACCGGATATTGGCAGGGTCATGGTGGCCTCCGTCCTGCCTTCCCTTTACCCGGGACAGATGTAAACTTCCAGCTCCCTCGGTGTTTCTATGAGCTGACGGTTTTTTAAATGTATCTACCACGTGATTTGTTTTTGAAATGCCCCGCTAACATGAAAGACAAGCATATTCTTTTTTCTCAAAAATGGGGATAGATTTTGAAGTTTGAGAATATTCTTCTGGAGCATCCTCCGGAAGCTGCTGCGAGATATTGTCAAAGGGACCCCAACTGAAAATAATTGAAAGACTACAGAACAGTCATGTTTGACAGAGAAAGTAAGGAGGAATTCAATTTAAAAAAAAAATCACTGTGACTTCTATAGACCTTGTCTATTTTGAAAAGCCAAAGTAATTGAACTGATTTCCACTTGTATCCTTCCTCCTGCCGAAGTTTCCAAAGCGTGTTTTGTCCAACAAGGATAATCCGAGGATCTTGTTTTCCGAGAGCTCCAGGGAGCTCAAAGCGTTCTCCACATACTGTCTCGTTATTCTTGATTCTCCCCCCAGACACTTGATGCGCGCGCTATCTCTCCCGCATTTGTAAAATGGTCAGAGCTCAAAATGGAAAATGACAGTGACACCAAACCTCCTGTGGCCTTTCTCTGCATGCTGCATGTAAATAGGGGTGTGGTGCATGCACGGAGGCTCTTGCTTGCAAACAACAGAACTCCCCCTGCAGCTAGAGGAAGCAGGAAAGGGAGTGATTTAAAGGCATAGAATGGCTCACCCAAATGCCTGAGAGCCTGAGAGAGTCGGGTGCACAGGCAGGCCACCCCAAACCTCATTGCCGCAGGGGTTTTTTTTAATAGACTTTATTTTTAGAACAGTTTTAGACTTATAGAAATATAGAGCAGACAGTACAGAGAGTTTCTGTATGTCCAGTACCCAGCTTCCCTGATTATTAATATCTAACATTAGGGTGGTGCATTTGGTACAAACGATGAACCCAATTGGATCCCTTGTTCTTAACTTTATTGTTATAAAGTCCCTGGATTGTTCAGTTTATATATATAGCTCAGTTTATTTATATATGTATATATATTTATAGCTCAGTTTATATATATATATATATATATATATATATATATATATATATA